>OX451739.1:1211815101-1212554675 GCA_948472305.1 Vicia faba
ATAATAATTATTATTATTATTATTATTATTATTATTATTATTATTATTATTATTATTATTATTATTATTATTATTATTATTATTATTATTATTATTATTATTATTATTATTATTATTATTATTATTATTATTATTATTATTATTATTATTATTATTATTATTATTATTATTATTATTATTATTATTATTATTATTATTATTATTATTATTATTATTATTATTATTATTATTATTATTATTATTATTATTATTATTATTATTATTATTATTATTATTATTATTATTATTATTATTATTATTATTATTATTATTATTATTATTATTATTATTATTATTATTATTATTATTATTATTATTATTATTATTATTATTATTATTATTATTATTATTATTATTATTATTATTATTATTATTATTATTATTATTATTATTATTATTATTATTATTATTATTATTATTATTATTATTATTATTATTATTATTATTATTATTATTATTATTATTATTATTATTATTATTATTATTATTATTATTATTATTATTATTATTATTATTATTATTATTATTATTATTATTATTATTATTATTATTATTATTATTATTATTATTATTATTATTATTATTATTATTATTATTATTATTATTATTATTATTATTATTATTATTATTATTATTATTATTATTATTATTATTATTATTATTATTATTATTATTATTATTATTATTATATGAAAAAAAGTTTTGAGATTGCATATACCTATAAAAAGTTTTAACAAAACTATTAAACATGTCACATATTTGTTCAACCATTGCTTAATTATATAAATTTTAATAAGCGATAAATATTTTTTTTATTTAGAATTTTAGATCACTAATAATAATTTTTGCCCATAAAATAAAAAAAATATTTATGCCTTTTAATATAAAATATTTATATCTTTATACAGTAATTTTCATTGTGTGAACATAGCTTGTTGTACTTAAGAAAAGTTGAAAAAAAAGTCCATATTATCATGTGACTAACATAAAAAACTCCAATAACATATATTTCTTTTTCTAAATTAGACTTTAAATTTACTTATCTCCTATTCATTTTAAATTGATTTATGATAAAATGAATAACAGAGATCGGATAAAGTTTAAAAAAATAAAGGATAATAATTAATATTTTTTTAAAACAAACAAATTATAATTATCTATAAGTTATACTATTAAATAATTATTATTAATTACTCTAATTATTATTCATTGTAGTTAAACTTTTACATTTGAAGGATCTTCAATTTTAATCAAACAACTTTTTTCGTCGCTAGCTCTCGTGACTTTATTAGATAATCATTTTTATACTGAGAAGAGGATAACAGATAATCTCATAGAAGAACTATTTTTCATGTACAAAGAAAAAAAGAAATCAGATTTTGCTAGATAATTATTTTTATACTGTGAAGAGGATAACATATATTTTCATAGAAGAACTATTTCTTCTGCACAAAGAAAAAATAAATTAAAAAATAATACAATTTAAAAATGTAAACATGATGAAAGAGATAACGTTGAAGTAAGAGAATATATATAGAGATATAACGTTGATTTGAATTTGAAATAAGAAAATAAGGGGTTGTAACGTCCATTGATTTAATTAATCATTTAATTATATTATTTTTGAATTATTTGTTGAAAGGTTATGAGATGTTGAGAAATATTGGTATAAGTTGTTAGATTATTATTAATTAATAATAATAATAATAATAATAATAATAATAATAATAATAATAATAATAATAATAATATTGTAATTAATTGAATAATGGTGTTGGACTTATGTTATTGGTTAGAAGTATTAATATATGGGGTGTGTTGTTAAGCCCATTAAGAATAATGATAATGTGAGGTTCTACTTAAACAAAGGAATAGAATTAATTGAGAGGTTGCTGGAAAAATTGGTCGTGAGAAGTGCAGAGGAAAGAAACAAGGAAAATAGCAAAAGCTAGGTTCGATCGGAAAATTGTAGAGCGACCTTCAATTCAAGGTAAGGATGGGGTTCTGACTATAATGGGAATTTTGATGGATGATTGATCTTTGTTGAATTGAATGATGTTGTTGTATTTGATTGGGCATGAATTGAGATATTATGATTGTGTTTGTTGTTGGGAAATTATGTTGTTATGATGATGATACCATGAGACCCCAACCTAAAACCTATGCGTAATAGCAATTAGGATTAGAGGATTTGATGATGAAAAGGGATCAGTAATTGGTGTATAAAAAGTATTGCGTTGTGATGAATTGATAGATAGTGAAACTATATGTTTAGATGACTTTTAGGACCCGTAATGTGACAAGATCGCAAGAAAATTTAGTCTGATATAGTGCAGAGTCGCAAATAGGAAAACCCTGTTCGCAGAGAATCGTCGGGCGATATAAGGAGCATCGTCGGACGTCCGTGCTTCGTCGGGCGAAAATGGATGCGAGAATAAGGCAGATTTTTGGATGAGCTACTAGGGTGTGTCGCGCTTAGCATCGTCGGGCGAAGGGTGACGTGAAGGAAGCGTTGCCGGGCGACACGGGGCTTCGCCGGGCGACAGTTATCAGTAGACGATAGATGTTTTATTTGTTGGATTTTCTTGAATCGATCATAACTTTAGTATTTAGTTACAAAAATGGATGTAACAGGGTTAGAAAAGAATGAATAACAACATAGGCTATTTATTAGTAACAGAAGTGAATAACTGTAGATTAGCATAAGTATAGCATGTAAGATTATTAGGTTACAGAGTTGGTCTCGACAGGAGGTATAGTATTAATAGGGGTAATTGGTATATATAAGTCGCTGTGATGTCGGTGTTATTAATCGTCGAAGTTGTAGGTAGTAATGAGTTATGTTGAAATGCCTCTAATTATGAGTAGATATAAGGTTGTAGGCTTATGGCCAATGTTGAATTAAGTTGAATTATTGTTGTTATTGTTATTACGTTTATGTTGTTAATGCACACATAGCATATCATGTTGGAGCATATGCTCGTTAAGTTGGCCTGGATTGGCAAAATATTAAGTTGAAGGCTTATGCCTTGTTGACGCCTCTATTTATTGGCAGATTATTAAATTGGGAGTTTTACTCCATTGGTACCACATGCATGTGCATAAAAATAAGTTGCATTCCATGCTGTATTCTTCGTTGTCGTGTGGATGAATTCATGATGATAATATTGTTAAATAGCTGGGATGTGGTGTTTTGCATGATCCAATTCTATTCTATTAATTATCGTACCTCCGATTATATTGTTAGATATCTCACCCCTTCTGTTTGAATGTTACCCTGATGTTGGTAACGTCCAGGTAATCCAGAGTGAAGGTTTTTTACCTTCATTAGTTCGAGTCGGTGTCATTGCTCTGATATGTAACACTCGGGGGGATTAACGCTTGTTGTTTTGTTGTTGTTATTATTTTAGTTGATTGAACTTTAAGTTGTTATTCGTTAAATACTTGTTATTTGAAGTTGTTTCGGTTGGATGAAGATGATCTATCCTTTTAAGTTAAATATTTGATTGTGCTGCGTAGTCATGAAAGTTGTTAGTTTTAAAAGATTAATTTATGTTGTTGTTGGTTCATCCAAGTCTAATGTGTTATGTATATGTAATGAATGTCGTTGTTTTAAGTTGAGATTGTAGCATCCTGATTTAGTTGTGGAATTTTTATAACTTTAATTTTATAATAATTGTCTGGTAGAATTTGGGTGTTACAAGTTGGTATCAAAGCAAGTCGGTTCGTCTGACCAAGTTGTCAAATTGTAGTTTGTCTAACAATCGAGTATTCTTAACTTGAGTTCTAACTGCTGTTTGCGTTGTAGTGATAAGTTGAGATGGCTGGAAGGAATGATGTTACACTTGCTGCTGCTTTGGAAGCAATGGCGCATGATATGGAAAATCATCTAAACGCTAACGGAAATGCTGGATCTCGTAGCTTGGCGACCTTCCAGAGGGAGAATCTGCCTACCTTAAATGGTAAGTATGATCCTGATGGAGCGTTGGATTGGTTGAAAGATATTGAGAGAATCTTCCGTGTGATGGACTGCACTCCAACGCAGAAGGTTCGATATGATACTGTGATACGGTGGCAGAACCGACTGTTATACTGATTTTACGTTTGTATTCGCAAATGTTGCGGTAAGCAAGAGTCGCCATCGAATTTTCTTTTATCCAACAAAGGAAAGGATGAAAAGAACAAAAAAAGATCTTTCGAGAGTTTTCTGAGTAAGAGGGTAGATTATGAAAAGGGAAGGTGTTAGCACCCTTTCCATCCGTAGTTATCTACAGGCTCTTAGATGCTTAGCTCATTTTGAAATACCTTGTGCTTTGAGTGTTTTGAAAATAGTTTTTGAAATGTCAATAGTAAGGCAACTTGCTTTATGATAACTCTTGTATCAGTCCTCAAGAGTGTTGATAAAGCGTTTTGAAAATGTTTTTGAAAGTGTGAGGTGTGAAAAAGTGTTTTAAGTTGTTTGAGCATAGCATCTAGGAACTATATACTTTACTTAAAAGGGTTGTTCTTTTCCTCTTTTCATTTAGACAGTGTTATCCTACTATTAGTGAGTAAGTAGCCCTAGTCTTTGGATGTTTGGGGGACATTCGAATGGACGTTTATACAGTCACAAAGGCAACTTGGCAAGAAACTTTAGTAACTACCTTAGGGTTTTAAGATCATTTTTACCGAGGCAACATCGAGAGGGTCATCGAGGGACTTATGATCTTTTAAAACCGAAGGGTAGCCACTAAAATCTCTCACGTTTCGAGAGATGTGATTGTTTTTCTGAAGGCAACCAAAGTGGGATACCCTAGAGGTGTATATGTGAGAGTGTGTTGTATTCAGTTATTTTTGTCTTATGTTAGGTTTGGCTAGCGTTTGATTTTATGTTCTTGCCATACAATCCTATTAGTTATGCATCTAGACAATTAATAGTTTATAGTAATTAAAAGTGTGGAAATGTAAATCCTAAACTATTACAAGGCTTCGGGGAGGGGATTATTACAAGTCTAAAACTAGGAGGGAAATAAAGCAGTAAATGTAAAAGCCTACTTTAAACTATTACAACCAGAAAGTAGGTACAATAATATGAAAAAAGTGTGAGGGGAAATAACGCACGCGAAATGAAAATAACCTCTAAAACCTAAAAATGAAAAATCTTTTTATTTGTTTTTGATCATGGAAAGAAATTTAATTTAAAATCCTAAGTCTATTTAGTTTTTAATTAAAAAAGGGTTAAAATAATTAATCAATTAATTTATAAAACTTATTTATTTGAGAAAATGCTAACCTAATATTTTTGTGATTTTTATATTTGTTTATTGATTAAAATAAAAAAAAAAAGAATTAAAAAAAATAAATAAAATAAATAAAACAAGAAAATAAAGATGGATCTAGTAGCAAAAGTAAACAGGGAGTATAAGATTTGGAATTCGCTGGCCTAGATCAGGAAGAGGCCCAGGTTGCCTTTCGATCCAATGAGGGAGGTTGTCGAAAGTGTGTGATGGACTGCACGTTGAGGGTACTGGATCAGGATTTATGGGATCTAATGGTGTTGACCACGTGGTGCATGGTGTGCATGTTAGACCCGTAAGCATGGAATCTGGAATACAATTGTTAGGAAAAACAAAATGCATGACCTGGGTGTCGAACCGAGGTCCTTCCCCTTAATTCGAACCCCCCTAATTCGAACTCCCTGAGTCCGAATCTGGGTTGTTTTGGCTTGAAACTACTTGTATCATGAGCTTCAAAGGTAAATTCAGATCGTTCCCTAACGATGGCACAATCTTATTCCTACACATTATCTTACATGCAATATGTTCATACAAACAGAAACAACATTAGCAGCACAAATATGCAAGCAATATGTATTTAAAAGGCCTGGAAATACAGTTTTGATTTTGTAAATCCTTACCAATCGGAGATGCTTCGATCTGTAACCCTGGGCGTGGAACAACTTGTGTAAGGGCCTGGGTGGCTTCCTGGAAGTCTCAGGAGAATGATTTAGGCGTTAGTTTGGATTGAGAAGGCCTGCAAAGGTTATTTCGAGTTTAACAATTTTGTTGAATCTTTTACAATTTTGTGGAGCTTCGATAGGCAGTGTGTGTGGCTCTTTGAGGCAATTTTTTGTGTGTCCCTGCTTCTGATTTGACCTTGTATTTATAGGGGTGTTGTGATGAACACATGTGGCATGAATCAACCATTAACTATGGCTTTGAAAGCAAAATCATCAGATTTGAAAAGTTGCCATTTTGAGATATTTCATGCCATTTTGAACTTTGAGTGAACCTGGACAGGTTACAGTTGGTGTCTTGCACGAATTTGGGCTTCGAGCTAATCAGTCCAAGCCCAACAAGCTTCATCCCATTAGGTTTTTGTTTCGACTTGCATCTCCATTTCACATCAATTGGTTCTTTTGGCCAGCTCCCAAGCATTGTTCTTTTTGATGGCTTTGAGTTCCAATTAGAATTGCTCAAGGCTTCATCATCACGACTTCTTTGACTTAGTCACCATCTGCATCGATTGTGTAATTTGGAAACCCATCATATCCAATCAGCCTAGTTGAACTCAATTCTTGTTCCTTTCGATCTCCTTTCCTCCAATTTTACCAATCGAAGTATCACCTCTTCCTTTTGACTTGTCGAAGCTTCATTCTGTTCATCTTCCTGTCGAACTAAACTTCGACTCCAACCCCACCCTTTATTTTCGTCTACAAGACCATCTTTATTGATCACTAGTTTATCTTTGATTGGTGAATACAACTTGTAAGCACCAGTCGAATGATGACCTATGAGCACCAAGACCTCACTTCGATCACCCAACTTCTTCCTCACTTGTTCAGGTACATGCCTGAAACACATTGATCCAAAAACTCTAAGATGACTTATATTTGGCTGATTCGACCCTAAGTTCTTCTATGAAATCATGCCACGTTCGAAGGTTGCATGTCCTTCGAACCATTAGACTTCCACGTGTTTCTTCGAAGCGTTTGAATTTAAAATCTTCTTTTCGAAGCGCCAATTCAATCAACACGACAGTCGAAATGTCTTCCCTTGTAATGCTTCGAACAACTTATATTTCAATAATTTGAAAACGAACCCTTCGATAACGGTTCAACGTAGTGATGCTCTTTACTAGCTCTTCATCAATCGAAGACTTCATAAAATCCTCCTCACACTTTATTTTGAACTATTATTTCTTCAATCATAATGTCAATTATTCAAAACTTGTGTAATCGAAATTCCAAGCTAACACTGCTTCGTTAGGCATCTAATCAGAATGTATATTGTTGACGAAGCTGCTTCGACCCAAAATCTCTTAGGCACATTTTTAGCTTTCAACTTACATATTGTCAAGTTCAGTACACTTCTATTCTTTCTTTCAGTTATGCCATTATGCTGTGGCGTATAGGGTGCAATAACCTCCTGTAATGAATGAGCTTGTACCTTCCAAATGATGCATTTCTTGAGCTTGAGGATAAAATATAAGTTTTAGGGAAAGAAACTTGACATGGAAGAACTTGAAGACATATTAGGACCATGGAAATTATTTGAGACCTTTGAAGCTCACACATCTTTGTGAAAAGTGACACTAGTTGAAAGGCCGTTGCTTAGGAGGAGAATTTGTCTGATCAATTCTTGGTCAACCTTGAGCAATTGAGGACCTTAATGAGCATGCCTTGAGTAAAATATGAGGGGAAATTTTGGGGTGCAACAGCTGCCCCTTTTCAATCTTCTTAAACCTGAATATTTAGATTGACTTGTCTGCCTTTCATGATATGAAGGTGGAAGATGATTGAACACTAGAGTGCCCAGAAATTTGCACTCGCATGAAGTAACGTCGTTGGTTGATGATATCAGGAATGGGCTTACATATGCCATTTGGAGAAGATTATTGAGAGTCGTCAGAGATGGGCTTATAGATGCCATCCAAAGTTATTGCTGGTAAGTATAAATCTTGACTGCGACGTATAATGAAGGAATCTTTGACGACTACTACTTCGACAGGTAATGAAGGAATCTTTGACGGCTACTACTTCAACATGTAATGAAGGAATCTTACGACTACTACTTCAACAGGTAATGAAGGAATCTTTGACGACTACTACTTCAACAGGTAACGAAGGAATCTGATTACTACTACTTCAACAGGTAATGAAGGAATCTTTAACAACTACTACTTCAACAGGTAAAATGAAGGAATCTGACGACTACTGCTTCAACAGGTAATGAAGGAATCTAATGACTACTACTTCAACATGTAATGAAGGAATCTTTGACGACTACTACTTCAACAGGTAAAATGAAGGAATCTGATGACTACTACTTCAACAGGTAATGAAGGAATCTAACGACTACTACTTCAACAGGAAATGAAGGAATCTTACGACTACTACTTCAACAGGTAATGAAGGAATATTTGACGACTACTACTTCAACACGTAATGAAGGAATCTTACGACTACTACTTCAACAGGTAATGAAGGAATCTGACGACTACTACTTCGACAGGTAATGAAGGAATCTAACGACTACTACTTCAACAGGTAATGAAGGAATCTTACGACTACTACTTAACAGTTAATGAAGGAATCTTTGACGACTACTACTTCAATGGGTAATGAAGGAATCTGACAAATACTATTTCAACAGGTGTGATCGGTGGATCTGGAACTGACTGTTAACGCTGGTTCGCGAAATGTCGCGGAAGCAAGAGTCGCCACCGTCTTTTATTTTTTCCAATTGGAAAGGACAAAAGCACAGAAAAATTCCTTTAAAGAGATTGCTCTCGGTTCGGGAGGTGGGTTATAGAAAGGGAAGGTGTTAGCACCCTTTCTATCCATGGTTATCCATGGGCTCTTAGATACTTGCTCAATGTGTTTTCAAAATTGTTTGTTTGCTTTTCAACTGTGGGTTTTAAAAAAGTTTCTTTTGAAAAATTTCAGATCGACTCATACGTCAGAGTGTTTGAAAAGTTTGTTTTGAAAGCTTTTGAAAAGTGTCGGTGTGAAAAGTCTTTTTGAGTTTGTTTTGAGATTAGAGCAAGTATCCTTGAGAACCTACCTACCCTAAGGAATTCGTCTGTGTAAGAGTCCTTAAAAGTAGTGCCATCCCACCATTGAGAGGTAGGTAGCACCACCGTTGGAGGTGTTCGGGTCAATTCGATTTTAGGGACGTGGTGATCACCAGAGCAATGGGAAGACACCTTAGAAGCTACCCTCATGCCAGGTTCCCGGATCATGAGGACTTACTAAGACGTCCTCTACTCGACGACCACCTTTCGAAAGGCAACAGTGAGGCGTACCCTAAGGGTGGTGTGTGCGAATCGTGTGTCATCTTTCAGTTATTTGTCTTGTTCATGTTTGTCGTGTTCTACGCTTGATTTTAATTGAGACCATTCATTCTTGCATGCATATTTAACAGTTATATTTGCGGGAAAATAAATCTACGACTATTACAAATGGCGCGGGTCCACATCGCCAAAATTAAACCGGACCCGATTTAGCGGAAAAATAAATAAAGCGATAAATAATGTGCGAAAAGTAAAGTTACAAGGCTTAGGGACAATTACATAATTATAATAAGTGATATAAAATAAATGCGCAAAATTAATAATTAAAAGCGACGGGCGTTGGACCCTTTTGCAAAAATAATTAAATTAATGAATTAAAATAAAAAAAATTAAAAATTAAATGTTTTGGTATTTTTGTGTTTTTTAAGATTTAAAAGAAAAAAGGAGTTAATTGAAATTAAATTAAACGGCAAACCCTAATTCTAATATTTTTATCTATTATGAAAGAATTAAATTAAAATCTAAATTAAACCTAATTTTTTATGTACATTTTTCAATTTATGAAAATAAATAACTAAATAATTATTACTGAAAAAAAAGGAAAAATTAAAAAGAAAATAAAAAGTTATCAAACCTAAGTTCTATTTTTTTTGGATTTTTATTATTAAGAAGAATTAAATTTGTAACCTAATAAAACTAAGTAATTATAAGCATTTATTATGAAAATAATTAAAATAAAAATTATATTTTTATTTGGGCATTTTTTATTTTTATGATGTTTTTTTGTATTTTTGTAAAAAAGGGATATTTAATTAAATCAGAAAATAAATAAACAAATAAATAATTAAAAATAATAAAAGATAAAAGAAAATTAGAAAAGATAGAACCAGGGGGGTTTTCTGTCCCATTATGGAGGTGCAGGCCTGGAATTTCTGGCCCATTAGCTTTGAATTTCGCTGACTTTTTGGATTGTGTGTGACGCGTTTGACCAGGCGTAGGTGTTCTTCAGCTTCCAACCTTTAGATTGACCTCCAAGCGGACGTGGCATGTTGATGATGGAGGGAATATGGTGTACCTGGATGTTAGTGTAGCGTAGAATTTCATATTGAAAAATAGCATGGAATTTTGCCAGACCTGGGACTTGAACCCAGGTCTTTGGTGTCATATGCACAACGTGTTACCACTGAGCCAAGCGTTTTCAATTTAACATATTATATTAAACAAATAACAAAAAGCAAAACTAACGCTTAATGGTTAAAACGCGCGAAATTTCAAACGGACGTATCACTGATTGACACGATGCCTTCGTCTTCCTCACCCTGTAAAACAAAACCCTATGGGAACGGTTTTCGTAGCGTTGCATTAGGGTGTCTATTGAAAAATAGCGATTAGAACCATGGGCTTCATAAATTGTTCGCGAGTATATTTTCTTCTTCATCTCTAAGCGCTGAGTTCAACCATGGTATCCATTAACCTTGATTTTTCCTCTACGCAAAAGCCCTATTTCAAGAAACCTGTAACCCTAAAAAACGCGCATGGTGGATTCACGTATGGCTAATGAAAATGTAATCAAACATGTCAGTTAGCTTAGAAACATCATTGTGATCATGAATACATAAATAAAAATGCACAAATATGCTTAAATCATGCTATGCGAATTCAGAAATTTTGATGTACAGTTTGACTTAGGGGTACCAATTCAAGGCGTTTTGGTTGTTGTTAATGATTGAGAAACGTTCAAGGATGTCTCAGGATGATGATAGGACAAGAATGGGAGCTTTTATCGACCTCGAACTCTGAATTCAGTATTGGAATTTTATGGAAAATTTTCAAGGTCGTGAAGAATTCTTGAGCGCAGCTTGCAGTCTTTTTGCATTAGGTCTGTGTTCTAGTACTTGTATGGAACGATTTAGGTTAAGAAAGTTGTACAAAATCTCTTGCATTGATGATTTCACATATTTGATTTCTTCATATCTTTTCCAAATCTTTTTTCATGGTTTTTGGTTCAATCATGCCCAAATCTCATCAAAACTTGCCTATTTAAGATGTGCACGAAATATTGACCTTGGAATGTGCATAAAAAGATTTTTTTAGGTTAGGTTTATATTTTTCATGTATTAAAATGATTTAAATGAATATAAATTAATATAAATTCAAATAAATAATTAAAAAATATGAAAATACTCCCCTTTGGGCCTAATGATCGTTCATAGGCTTGGCATGAAGAAACTTGGAAGAAAAATGGGCCCATTAGCAAATTTAGGCCTTTTGAAGTAATGTTGACTTTTCAAAATTCCCAAAAATTTCCCAACTTCCACAAGGCATAACTTGGTCAATTTTTAAGCTTTTCACATGTTCTTGGACATTTTGGAAAGGTCTTTGAGTCCTTTAACCAATTCCTTTGGTCCCATGTCATTTTGATTTACCAATCTCAAGTTATGGCCTTTGACTTAAAGTCACTTTTTGTTGACTTTTGAAAATGACCTATAATGTTGAAATTGATAACTTTTTGTGAGAGCATTTCTTGGACTTGGAATATGAAGATGAGTTGTAGGAAATGTCTTTCTATTCAAAATGAGCTTTGGATGGAATTTTTCTGATAATCCATGTGAAAGTTATGCCCTGGTCAATTTCAGTTGACTTTTTCAGCTGTCCAAATATAGCAACTTTTGCATCTTTGATGATTTCTGAGCCAAATTTTGAGAATCATGATCAAGCATTGATCAAATGATGTTTGTGGCTTCAAAGTGATATGTTGACCAAAAATTTGAACTTTTGACTGTCAAATGACCATTTTGCCCCTACAGTTGACTGTAGTGCAATTTAGGGTTTTGACTGTGCAATCTTGAGCTGAATGCCTTGAAACTTGATATGAGGATACTTGACCATGTTTGTAAGCATATGAGACTTGATTGAGCCTTTGAACACTTCCTTTTCTTGATCAGACTCAAAACCCTAATTTTGACTGTTTAGGAGGCCATTGCACTGTGCAACCCTTGGGGAATTTTGTGACTTGGCTTGGCAATTTCTTGAAGAATATGGGAGGGCAAATTTTGGGGTACAACAGTTGCCCCTGTTCAATCTTCTTAGACCTGAGGATGCAGATTGGCGGACGTGCCTTTCGTAATCCGAGGGTAGAAGATGATTGGACACTAGAGTGCCCAGAAATTTGCGCTCACATAGTGGCAGTGATGGTGGAATGGGCTTATAGATGCCATCTGGATGTTTGATTGCGTAAGAGATTCCTTGGCGAGAACCTGTATACCTGCAAAACATAAAATGAGTACCTGACACGTTGCAGGAGCTGATTTTTAGATGACTGGTATAGATGTGTCCTGACTGGTTACAGGAGCTGAGTCTGGAGCTTCAAACGGCGATGAAAGAACCAGGGATGGTTACTACCTTAGCATGAATGGTAAGAAAACCTTGGGCGACTTTAATTTCAACAACGCTCGTTGAGAAAAAATCTTGGGTGACTTTAACTTCAACAACGCTCGTTGAGAAAAAATCTTGGATGTCTTCTACTGGGATAAGAATCAGGGAGATCTTAGGGTCGATCTGACTGAACCAGAGAGGCCTTTGACTGGATAAGCATCAGGAAAATCTTAGGGTCGATTTAACTGAACCGGACAAGGTCTTGGAATATCTTCAACTGGATAAGCATCAGGGAGATCTTAGGGTCGATCTGACTGAACCAGAGAAGGCCTTTGACTGGATAAGCATCAGGAAAATCTTAGGGTCGATTTAACTGAACCGGACAAGGTCTTGGAATATCTTCAACTGGATAAGCATCAGGGAGATCTTAGGGTCGATCTGACTGAACTAGAGAAGGCCTTTGACTGGATAAGCATCAGGAAAATCTTAGGGTCGATTTAACTGAACCGGACAAGGTCTTGAAATATCTTCAACTGGATAAGCATCAGGGAGATCTTAGGGTCGATCTGACTGAACCAGAGAAGGCCTTTGACTGGATAAGCATCAGGAAAATCTTAGGGTCGATTTAACTGAACCGGACAAGGTCTTGGAATATCTTCAACTGGATAAGCATCAGGGAGATCTTAGGGTCGATTTAACTGAACCGGACAAGGTCTTGAAATATCTTCAACTGGATAAGCATCAGGGAGATCTTAGGGTCGATCTGACTGAACCAGAGAAGGCCTTTGACTGGATAAGCATCAGGAAAATCTTAGGGTCGATTTAACTGAACCGGTCTAGGTCTTGAAATGTAGCTTGAGAACTTTAACTGGATCTTTCCTGAAATGTAAAAGTCAGCCATATGCAATGCATGATATGGATCAAGTAATGATGTTCTCAACATAAATGAGATTCGCAGGATATGATGCGTCTATGCATGCTATAATGATGTATGTGATGTTTTATGTATGTTTTTGTCTAGGAAAGTGAATCCTTGACGGGTGCCGGGAAGTCGTTGTGATCCTGGGCTGACGTTGACGAATAGATTTTGCTTCCGCTGGGGATGATAACTGCAAGAATACCGATAGGAGAAGATGACTCCGTTGTGGAATAAACTTGGCAAATGAAGAGTCTGCGGGGAGAAAAGATACTCTAGCGACCATGCTGGGAAGCAATACTCTGTGGGAATAGAGAAGATTTTGTCGACGACGTTCTTTCCATGGCTTTTGGCTGAGGATAACCCAGTTATATCCTGTTAAGGAAATAACTCTTTAAATCAAGCCGGACGACGCGTTCGTGCTCTGCGAGGAGATAAGCTTCCAGAATCTACTGGGGATAAGCTTATTGCTGGGGGATATGACTTCCAACTTTGCTGGTGAAGCTGGATTGGACTCTTCTGGGGGAAGTTTTGAACTGTAATGCTGTAGGTTGAAAGAGGGAACCTATGTAGGGTTGCCTGCTGATGAGCTCGTGTAAAATCGCATCTGAAATGGAGAAGGAACCTGGGTAGGGTTACTTTGATGATGAGTTCGTGTAAAACTTCGTTTTTGGAAAGGGAGAACCTGTGTAGGGTTTCTGGGTGACAAGTCCATGTAAAACTGCATCTTGAATAGGGGGAACCGGTGTAGGGTTGCTTGGTGAGGTAAGTTCATGTAAAACTTCTTGATGAACCGGGGTGAGGTTATCTTGAACTAAATCCATGTAAGACTTCTAGAGGAACCGGGGTTAGGTTACCTTGGGGTAAATCCATGTGAGATTTCTTGACGAACCGGGTAAGGTTGCTTCGGGATAAGTTTGTGTAGAACTTTGATGAACCGGGGTTAGGTCATCTTAAGATAGGTCCATGTAAGACTTCAGGAGGAACCGGGGTTAGGTTACTTGGATAAGTTTGTGTAAAAACTTCTTGACGAACCGGGGTTAGGTCATCTTAAGATAGGTCCATGTAAGACTTCAGGAGGAACCGGGGTTAGGTTACTTGGATAAGTTTGTGTAACAACTTCTTGATGAACCGGGGTTAGGTCATCTTGTGGAGGAGGAGTCTGTGTATGACTTTGTCTGAAGATTGAGAGGAAACCGGTGTTGGGTCGCATGATTTTGATTAAGTGGATGATTGTCCTGTTTGGTCTCGGACGTTAACCCACGATCTGGAATTTGTAGGGGTAGATGGTAATCATTCTTATATTGATCTTTCCATTGTACTTTGGTTGGCAGGGCAGTTGGATTGCCTGGATAACTCATTACTGCCCCTGCTTCGGAGGTGAGGGAAGAGGACACCTGTGTGGGTGGTTGACAAATCTTCGGGTAGACAAGTGACGAGATACCGGAACATAGTCGTACACTTTGATCCCTAACTTTTGCCTGAACCGCCCTTTCGGGTTTTCAGTCCACCGGGATACCCATTTTTGCCCAAGCCGCCTTTTCAGGTTTTCGACTTGCCGGGTGTACATGTTTTTTCATTTCATCCCTTCATTTTGCCCGAACCCTTTTGGTTCGCCGGGAAGCCCTTATTTTTGCCTAGGTGTGTCAACCTAGCGGGTCTTTGATTGTGCGTAGTATTTTTTCGACTATGTCCACGCTCTCAGAATGTAGGGAGTTGCCCCTGTTAACAGTGTTTTGTCATACTCTAGATAATGAGCAATGCTCCTACCGTGCCCCTTGATTGGAGATGCTTCTGTTCACAAGGTGTTCATCGTGCGAGTTTCCCTGCTGTTCAAACAAATAGTCATATGCAAACAAGATTATTTTAAGAATGCAAAAGTCTATGTCTGTCTTGAATTTTGAAAATGCATTTTTGTAATACAGTGCGATGTCAACTCAATATTTTACAGCAAACCTTCAGGAGTCAGGATACCTTCGTAACAGTATGCTTTCGAACTAACCCATGCTTCGGCTAGGACTTTTAAGGGTTATATCGTGGCCTGGTTCACGGTTTAAGAAACAAAGGATAAAGGCTCAAATTATTTGTACCCACCCGCTCTTCGTGATGTTCTCCAAACCTAAACTCAGTTGATCGTGCGTTAGACCTTGTTTGAGTCTTTGTTCTGATGTTCCAATGATGGTTCAGACGTTGATGATTTCTTCTGAATAGGCAGTCATTTTTGCTTTAGTTGAGGGTTTATAGAACCTCTTTTTGATTTTTGTTATCCCTTTCTTTTTTTGCCTGAACTGTTTCCTTTTCTGGAATTACAGTCAGCGGGATGCCCCAGTTTTGTAATTCTTGGTTTTGACTTTTTGGGCTTTTCATTTATGAATTTTTTTTGATAGTGACTGCCTGTCCTTATGATTGTTCTGAACCATCGCTGTTTTTTTTTTTTTTTGTAAAGATCTCTTCGGTGCCATTCGTCATGCACTTGGATCAACTGAGAGACTACCCTGCCCCAGGTTATGATTAAGGGTTTTGATTTTCGAAAATAAAAACTCCTACTGCTTTGGCTCTGATGGGTTGACGAGGGATTATCATCCTTATAACTCCAGTGTTTAGGGGTTGAAACAATGCCTGTACCTCATCAGCGGGGTCTGTTCAAAAGCATACTGTAGATTGTAGTATCGTTTTCGTCATCCTCCCTCAAGAGGTTTAGAGTCTTCAGTTAAGAGTCGATTATCGCAAGAATATGAAAACAGTTTTAAGCGTAGTAAACATAATTAAATCAAGACAGACATGTGTAATGCATTCATGAAATAAAAGAGTTTAACATAATAATTGTTTATCTGAACAAGAAAGGAAAATACAACTTGAATTCAAATGAACAAAAAAATTCTCAATCCTAGCCATGTTTTGGCAATGGAGCATTGATCACGTTGGGGGTTTCAGCAGGCTCGAACTCGATCTCTTTGGCGTCGATCATGTTCTGAATCTTGTACTTTAGTGCCCAACAGTCCTCAGTATCGTGCCCCGGGCTATCGGAATGATAAGCGCATCTGGCTTCTGGATTGTAGCTAGGAGAGGAGGTCTTAGGATTGGCAGGAGGGTTGATCACTGCAATCAGGTTCATCTTCAACATATGTTGCAGTGCTTGCGACCATGGCATGTTAATGTTGGTGAACTGCCTTTTAGGCCCGTCCGGCCTTTGCTGGTTTCCCCTCTGTGGTTGGCGGCGTGGTGCAGAACCAGAGATCATGACTGCCCCTGCATGTTGATCACGGCGACTCTTTTGACTGTATGCGGCATTAGATTCCTTCTTTCCCGTGTAAGGCTTTTTGTGAGGGTCAGAAGGTGTGGCCTCTTGAATTTTCCCACTCTTGATACCAGCTTCAATTCTTTCGCCGGTCAGGATGAGGTCGGTAAATCCAGCAGATGAGTTACCAATGAGGTGGTTGAAGAATGGACCAGACAGGGTCCCCAAGAACATGTCCACAAGTTCACGGTCAGTCAGAGGTGGTTGTACCCTTCCAGCGAGATCCCTCCATTTCTGCGCATATTCTTTGAAACCTTCACTTGATCCTAACGACATACCCTGGAGTTGGGTACGCGTAGGAGCAAGGTCGGCATTATACTGATACTGCTTGTAGAAAGCAGTAGCCAACTCCTCCCAGTTACGAACCTTGGTCCCATCCAGCTGATAGAACCATTCGAGATAAGTCCCTGAAAGACTCTCCTGGAAGAAGTGGATCCATAAATTCTTGTCCACCGTATATGGTTGAATCTTCCGAACATAGGACCTTAGATGCAGCTTGGGGCAAGATGCCCCATCATACTTAGTAAAGGACGGTGCTTTGAACTTCCGAGGAATGACCACACCAGTTGACAAACCCAGATCTCCGAAATCCAGCCCAGGTACCTGTTGAACCTCCATAGCTTTCATTCTGTCCTCCAGTTGCTTATATCTGTCATTAGCAGGAGGGTACTGCTCTTCATCAAAATCTGTCTCGTTGTCGGAGACCACTGGACTAGGCACCTCTCTCTCATGGTGACTGCTTTCCCTCACAGATGGAGTTGTCCTCTCAGTTTCGACTTGCGGTGTATTCCCAGATCTGCGTCTAGGGCTGAACAAGACAGTCCTCTTCTTCTTCTTTTCCTTCTTCAAGAGCAGAGCCTTCAGATCTTGCTGCCCCTGGGTCAAGTTCATGATTAGCCCTTGGAATTGGGCATTCTGAGCCTGGAGGGCTTTGATAGTCTGCTCTGCTGATGATTCAGGATTCATGACGATCGGCTGAAATAAACAGCGAAGAAGGTAAGTAACCTGCAGAGACAGGGTACCTGTTATGCAATGATATGTATGACATGCATGCAATGATTTCAAGGACCTCGCGGGGTAAACAGAGAAACTTGTTAGAGTTAAAAACCGGTAACTTGATTGAAGAAACTTCCTGTTGTAGAAAATCCTTCCTCAAGGGTCAAAGGCTCACCATATCCAGTGGGTCATAGCCCCTGACAACCTTGGCTAGAGGAAAATAAATCCTCTCTGCCCCTTGCTGGGATAGTTGATTCACCATGACCTGCATCACAAGCCCTTGAGATCCTTGAAATGGGTTAAGATGTATGCAGGATACATGCAATGGTATGATGTTATGCTATGCATGGGGTAATGTGAGTGAACCCTGTTATGAGTCCTAATTAAGGACGGAAACAAAACCTGCAAGAAACAAGTGTTAGATCACAAGCATGCAGATAGCCGAGTACGAAGGCACGCAAGTCACACAAGAGAGAGCCCTTAGGTTTAGGCCAGCATGGGGTCTGGGTAGTACCCTCTTGAAGTCGGTGGGCTCAACCTGTCCTATTAGAAGTAACCGGGTTCTAAGGTTCCCAATATCACGGGATTGCTTTCATTGTTCATCGTTTCGATTTAGCCACTGAACTGGCGACCGAAATATTCCAGGAAAGCAACCCTCAATTGAGCGTAGTATCGAGTATCAACCAACCTCGGACTGCACCAAAGTCAGTTATCTCACTACCCTAAGGAGGCCAAGATAGTTCAATTAAGGTTCCTAAGGTCTGTTGATGCTTCATGACACCACGCGGAGGCCCCGTACTCTCCTTGACTGAACTCAAGGGTTACCGGTACACACCAAAGTGCCACATCAACGTAGCAGACTGTTTCAACCATGTCGGTATACCCCGCACAGTTCCCTCACAGCCTTGTTGCTACTTTCTAAGAAAGGTATCCCCCAGATCCGGGTGTAGGATCTATAGAACTCCCAAGCAACCCACAATTTAAAGCACACAAAGCAATACAATTGAAAACATAGTTATAAGCTAGCCCTAAGGTACACCTCACTTTATAAGAGTGTCCCCAGCAGAGTCGCCAGTTCTGTGATCGGTGGATCTGGAACTGACTGTTAACGCTGGTTCGCGAAATGTCGCGGAAGCAAGAGTCGCCACCGTCTTTTATTTTTTCCAATTGGAAAGGACAAAAGCACAGAAAAATTCCTTTAAAGAGATTGCTCTCGGTTCGGGAGGTGGGTTATAGAAAGGGAAGGTGTTAGCACCCTTTCTATCCATGGTTATCCATGGGCTCTTAGATACTTGCTCAATGTGTTTTCAAAATTGTTTGTTTGCTTTTCAACTGTGGGTTTTAAAAAAGTTTCTTTTGAAAAATTTCAGATCGACTCATACGTCAGAGTGTTTGAAAAGTTTGTTTTGAAAGCTTTTGAAAAGTGTCGGTGTGAAAAGTCTTTTTGAGTTTGTTTTGAGATTAGAGCAAGTATCCTTGAGAACCTACCTACCCTAAGGAATTCGTCTGTGTAAGAGTCCTTAAAAGTAGTGCCATCCCACCATTGAGAGGTAGGTAGCACCACCGTTGGAGGTGTTCGGGTCAATTCGATTTTAGGGACGTGGTGATCACCAGAGCAATGGGAAGACACCTTAGAAGCTACCCTCATGCCAGGTTCCCGGATCATGAGGACTTACTAAGACGTCCTCTACTCGACGACCACCTTTCGAAAGGCAACAGTGAGGCGTACCCTAAGGGTGGTGTGTGCGAATCGTGTGTCATCTTTCAGTTATTTGTCTTGTTCATGTTTGTCGTGTTCTACGCTTGATTTTAATTGAGACCATTCATTCTTGCATGCATATTTAACAGTTATATTTGCGGGAAAATAAATCTACGACTATTACAAATGGCGCGGGTCCACATCGCCAAAATTAAACCGGACCCGATTTAGCGGAAAAATAAATAAAGCGATAAATAATGTGCGAAAAGTAAAGTTACAAGGCTTAGGGACAATTACATAATTATAATAAGTGATATAAAATAAATGCGCAAAATTAATAATTAAAAGCGACGGGCGTTGGACCCTTTTGCAAAAATAATTAAATTAATGAATTAAAATAAAAAAAATTAAAAATTAAATGTTTTGGTATTTTTGTGTTTTTTAAGATTTAAAAGAAAAAAGGAGTTAATTGAAATTAAATTAAACGGCAAACCCTAATTCTAATATTTTTATCTATTATGAAAGAATTAAATTAAAATCTAAATTAAACCTAATTTTTTATGTACATTTTTCAATTTATGAAAATAAATAACTAAATAATTATTACTGAAAAAAAAGGAAAAATTAAAAAGAAAATAAAAAGTTATCAAACCTAAGTTCTATTTTTTTTGGATTTTTATTATTAAGAAGAATTAAATTTGTAACCTAATAAAACTAAGTAATTATAAGCATTTATTATGAAAATAATTAAAATAAAAATTATATTTTTATTTGGGCATTTTTTATTTTTATGATGTTTTTTTGTATTTTTGTAAAAAAGGGATATTTAATTAAATCAGAAAATAAATAAACAAATAAATAATTAAAAATAATAAAAGATAAAAGAAAATTAGAAAAGATAGAACCAGGGGGGTTTTCTGTCCCATTATGGAGGTGCAGGCCTGGAATTTCTGGCCCATTAGCTTTGAATTTCGCTGACTTTTTGGATTGTGTGTGACGCGTTTGACCAGGCGTAGGTGTTCTTCAGCTTCCAACCTTTAGATTGACCTCCAAGCGGACGTGGCATGTTGATGATGGAGGGAATATGGTGTACCTGGATGTTAGTGTAGCGTAGAATTTCATATTGAAAAATAGCATGGAATTTTGCCAGACCTGGGACTTGAACCCAGGTCTTTGGTGTCATATGCACAACGTGTTACCACTGAGCCAAGCGTTTTCAATTTAACATATTATATTAAACAAATAACAAAAAGCAAAACTAACGCTTAATGGTTAAAACGCGCGAAATTTCAAACGGACGTATCACTGATTGACACGATGCCTTCGTCTTCCTCACCCTGTAAAACAAAACCCTATGGGAACGGTTTTCGTAGCGTTGCATTAGGGTGTCTATTGAAAAATAGCGATTAGAACCATGGGCTTCATAAATTGTTCGCGAGTATATTTTCTTCTTCATCTCTAAGCGCTGAGTTCAACCATGGTATCCATGAACCTTGATTTTTCCTCTACGCAAAAGCCCTATTTCAAGAAACCTGTAACCCTAAAAAACGCGCATGGTGGATTCACGTATGGCTAATGAAAATGTAATCAAACATGTCAGTTAGCTTAGAAACATCATTGTGATCATGAATACATAAATAAAAATGCACAAATATGCTTAAATCATGCTATGCGAATTCAGAAATTTTGATGTACAGTTTGACTTAGGGGTACCAATTCAATGCGTTTTGGTTGTTGTTAATGATTGAGAAACGTTCAAGGATGTCTCAGGATGATGATAGGACAAGAATGGGAGCTTTTATCGACCTCGAACTCTGAATTCAGTATTGGAATTTTATGGAAAATTTTCAAGGTCGTGAAGAATTCTTGAGCGCAGCTTGCAGTCTTTTTGCATTAGGTCTGTGTTCTAGTACTTGTATGGAACGATTTAGGTTAAGAAAGTTGTACAAAATCTCTTGCATTGATGATTTCACATATTTGATTTCTTCATATCTTTTCCAAATCTTTTTTCATGGTTTTTGGTTCAATCATGCCCAAATCTCATCAAAACTTGCCTATTTAAGATGTGCACGAAATATTGACCTTGGAATGTGCATAAAAAGATTTTTTTAGGTTAGGTTTATATTTTTCATGTATTAAAATGATTTAAATGAATATAAATTAATATAAATTCAAATAAATAATTAAAAAATATGAAAATACTCCCCTTTGGGCCTAATGATCGTGCATAGGCTTGGCATGAAGAAACTTGGAAGAAAAATGGGCCCATTAGCAAATTTAGGCCTTTTGAAGTAATGTTGACTTTTCAAAATTCCCAAAAATTTCCCAACTTCCACAAGGCATAACTTGGTCAATTTTTAAGATTTTCACATGTTCTTGGACATTTTGGAAAGGTCTTTGAGTCCTTTAACCAATGCCTTTGGTCCCATGTCATTTTGATTTACCAATCTCAAGTTATGGCCTTTGACTTAAAGTCACTTTTTGTTGACTTTTGAAAATGACCTATAATGTTGAAATTGATAACTTTTTGTGAGAGCATTTCTTGGACTTGGAATATGAAGATGAGTTGTAGGAAATGTCTTTCTCTTCAAAATGAGCTTTGGATGGAATTTTTCTGATAATCCATGTGAAAGTTATGCCCTGGTCAATTTCAGTTGACTTTTTCAGCTGTCCAAATATAGCAACTTTTGCATCTTTGATGATTTCTGAGCCAAATTTTGAGAATCATGATCAAGCATTGATCAAATGATGTTTGTGGCTTCAAAGTGATATGTTGACCAAAAATTTGAACTTTTGACTGTCAAATGACCATTTTGCCCCTACAGTTGACTGTAGTGCAATTTAGGGTTTTGACTGTGCAATCTTGAGCTGAATGCCTTGAAACTTGATATGAGGATACTTGACCATGTTTGTAAGCATATGAGACTTGATTGAGCCTTTGAACACTTCCTTTTCTTGATCAGACTCAAAACCCTAATTTTGACTGTTTAGGAGGCCATTGCACTGTGCAACCCTTGGGGAATTTTGTGACTTGGCTTGGCAATTTCTTGAAGAATATGGGAGGGCAAATTTTGGGGTACAACAACAGGGTACCGAAAGGAATCCGCGGTTGATTTTGTCTGAATGATGCATTAGAAGATGTCTACACCTGACTTCATTTAGAAGAGATATTTTTCAGAATAACTTTATGGGGAAAGTCTCTGAGGGAAGTATTTGTCAGAATTTAATTTCTGAAGAAATTTGTCTGGTCATGTAGATAGTTGATGGTATTCGTCTATTTATAGACTTTACCTGAAAAGATGAAGGGTTAGTTATGTGCAATGTCATGATGTATGGAGTGCATTGTGTAATGACGTTCTCAAAATAAATGAGACAGTGACATATGCATTTGTGTTGCGTATGCTATGACATTTGTAAAATGATGTATGAATGCAGTGTATGAATGTATCAGCTGTTCTATTACAATGTTGTTGAATTGGGGAAAATAAATCCCTGATTGTTGTTGGGGATGAAGAATGTAAGTTTGCATTATTTGTTGAAGTTGAACTGTTGGGAGATGAATTTCCGTTTATAGATAAATAAACTCTATTGGGGAAAGGAAACTCCGCAAACCACTTGGGGATTTTATGAAGTTATGTTGGGGAAAGGAAACTCCGTAGACTGCCTGGTGATTTTTGTGGAGCCCTGTTGGGGAACCCAAGAAATTTATGAACCATGCTGAGGAGTTCTTTCAGACGTTGTGGAGATGATTGGATATCCTTGCTCTGCAGGGGATATTGGAACACCTAACATCATTAGGTTGTATGCTGAAAAATGTAGCAATGACTTTGTAGGAGGATGTCTTTTTCTATGTACCTACTGGAGAACGTATCCTTACTGATGACGAACTCTGCAAAGATGCTCCCCTGGGGGTGGTTACTCTGTGGGGCTTTTATGGATAGCTTGAATGTTATCCCAACTCCTGGAGTCTTGAGTAAATGTTGATCAGGGTGATAAGCCTTCTAATGATAGACAAGTGATGAGATGACGAGCCATAATCGTACGCTTTAATCCCTAACTTTTTCCTGGGCTGTCCTCTTAGATTTTCAGTCCATTGGGATACCCTTTTTTGCCCAAGCCGCCTTTTCAGGTTTTCGACTTGCCGGGTGTAAAGTTTTATTTATACATCCCTAATTTTTGCCCGAACTCCTTTGGTTCGTCGAGATGCCCTTAATTTTTCCTAGGCCAGTCAACCTAGCGGGTCTTTTTTTCATACGTGGTATTTTCCGATGATGTCCACGTTCACAGGGTGCGGAAAATTGTCACTGCCCATAGTAGTAAGGGTTGCAGCACTGCCAGAAAATGTTTTCTTGATCGCATGTGGCCCTTCCTGTTCAATGTCCCAAGTGATTCAGGTGGAGGTCTGCCCCTGGCTATTCAGCACTTTTGAGAGATTCCTCGAATCTTGACTCGACTGCCCCTAGATCGGTAAGACATTATGTCATGCCCCTTGTGATTCAGATGGAGGTCTACCCCTGGCTATTCGACGCTTTTGAGAGATTCCTCGAATCTTAACTCGACTACCCCCAGATCGGTAAGACACTATGTCATGCCCCTTGTGATTCAGATGGAGGTCTGCCCCTGGCTATTCAACCCTCTTAAGAGATTCCTCAAATCTTGACTCGACTTCAACCAGATCAGTTAGATACCATGTCATGCCCCTTGATTATGAAAGGCCTGTTACTGGAAATGTTTTTCCATCTGAGGTGATTATGTCCATTGAGAGGATTTTCGTTCATTGAATTTTCGTCGTGCGAATTTCTCAGCTGTCGAACAATTAGTTATATGAAAACAGTGGTATTAAAAATGCAAAACTTATGTCTGCCTTGAAGTTTTTTTTTTGAAAATGCATTTTTTAGTAAAACAAAATTTGCAAGAATGTGATATCAACTCAGGATTTATAGAAATCCTTACAGGAGTCAGAATACCTTTTGTAACAGTATGCTTTCAAACTAACCCACGCTTCAGCTAGGACTTTTATGGGTTGTAATGTGGTCTGGTTCACAGTTTAAGAAACAAAGGGTAAAAGCTCGGAATTTATTTGTATCCTCCCGTTCTTCGTGATGTTCTTCAGTTCTATACTCAGTTAACTGTGTGTTTAGATCCCAATTGAGTTCTGAAATCTTGGCCCTGATATTTCGGTGATGGTTCGGATACTGAAAGTTTGTTTGAGAAGGCAATCATGTTTGTAACCTTTTCTTTTTGTTGAGCATTTGTAGTGATCTTTTTTTTTTATATTTTATTATCCCTAACTTTTGCCTGAACTGTTTCTTTTGTGATTACAGTCAGCGAGATGCCCCAGTTTTTTTCCTTAAGTCTCCTTCATAGGTTTTGACTTAGCGGGCTTTTCTTTTGAGAGATAATGACTGTCTATTTTAATGATTATGCAGAACCTATCACCGTATTTTGATTTGGAAGGACATCTTCGATGCCATTCATCGTGTATGAAGTGGAAGATTGCGACTGAATGCACATCTGAATTAACTGAGAAACTACCCTGCCCCAGGTTAGGATTAAAGGTTTCAATTTGTGTGAAAAAGAAAACTCCTACTTCTTAGGCTCAAAGGGGTTGACTAGGGATTATCTTCCTTATAACTCCATTGTTTAGGATTTGAAACAATGCATGTATATCATCAGTGAGGTCTGTTCAAAAGCATATTGTATGAGATTATGGTATTGTTTTCGTCATCCTCCCTCTAAAGGCTTACAGATTTTAATCGAGAGTCGAATATCATAAAAAGGAAGTAAAAGCATAGTTTTGGTATAGTAAAAACGAATGGATTAATTCAAGACAAAAATATGTAACTCATTAATAGAATAACAAAGTTTAACATAAAAAGTGTTCGAACAATCAAAAGAAATTACAATTTGAAAATTCAAAATAAACGCTCTCAATTTTGGCCATGATTGGCATGGGAGCAGTGATAACATTGAGAGCTTTAGGAGGGTCAAATTCAATCTCCTTGTGTTTAATAAAATCTTGAATCTTTCTTTTCAAATACCAATAGTTGTCGATGTCGTGCCCAGGACTATTAGAATGGTAGGCACATTACGCCTTAGGATTGTACTTAGGAGAGGAGGTATCAGGGTTTTAAGGAGGATCCCTTAGTGTAATAAGTTCCGCTTTTAGAAAATGTTGTAATGCTTGAGACAATGGCATATTAATCTTAGTGTACTGCTGTTGTATCCCAAAATTTTCCCTCTCACTTATCAAAGATTTCCTCACAAGATCTCTTAAACTCAAGACTGCATTAGGGTTTGACCAACATAAGACAACTCCTCATGCATTGATAACCAAAATTAGGGTTTGAGTTTGCACAAGGATTTTTGGACTATAAATGCTTCATATGACATACAAAGATCATTATGGACCCCTAAGATTACTCATGTCAAGTTTTAAGTCTTGAATCACACTTTTGATCAATCAATTGAACAGTTGACCTAAAAATTAGCTGTATTGGGGAAACAATCAATTGTATACTGAAAAGTCAAACTTTGACTTTTTGGTCAAAATCAAATGCCAAAGATCATAATTCATCAAAACATGTAAAAATGAGAAACTTGTTCATCAAGAAATCAAGGGTTTAAGTTTTTGTTTTGAAAAGTTGAAAATTTTAACTTAGAAAATTTTCTAAGTATAGAAAATTTCTTATTTTTTCTCAACTTTGAGCCAAATTTTCACCATGATGCAAGATGATTCATAGGAAACTTCCAACATGAAAGTTGTAGATCTCCATGAAATCTATAACTTTGCTTCACACAATTTCTCATAAAAATGCTTGGACCTCAAGATATAATTTTGTGAATACATGCTCATGAACTAAAATAACTTAGTAAAATTTTGCCATAGTTAGGCAGATTTTTGACCTAACTTCATGACAATTTTTCACATAGTTCCAAAGGGAATATTTAAAAGCAATTCAAAGATGAGTTGAAGAACACATTACAAGATTTCCAAAATATCCAATAACTCCTTGAGATCAATTTTTAGTAGGGAGAATCGAAGAGATGAAGTTGGTGATTTATCACTTTGATTTCAAGCTATTTCATGAAGAACAAAAATTCAAATCCTCAAGCATGCTGAACAAATATTACTTTGCAGGCTCCTAACTTGACTTTCACTCCATAATTAAATGTTTTCACAGATGTTGGAAGGTTTATGCCAAGCATTGAATGCATTGTACAAGAACAATTCCATTTTTGGCACAAAGGTGCCATTTCCATTTTGATAAAGCATTACTTTTGCAATTTTCCACTCCTTGAGCCTTGCACTTGTTTTCTCTGAACACAAGCAAATACAAAACCAAAAGCAACTTTCCTGGAGCCTCTACCAAACTAGGCCATGCTTGTACAACACTCAGAGACTTGTCTCCTCACTTTTCTTCAAAAGCAAGTAATAGAGCCAAAAGGTTATAACTCAGAAATCTTGAGAAAGCTTGATGTATAACCTCTTCCATACTAATACACAAGTGTATTGCAACCTAACACACAAATGCTAAGACTCAGAAACACTCCCAAACACTTTGCCATTGAAAATATACCATAGCTTGACAGTTTTTTATTTTACACAACCATCTCCAAAACCACTCGTGCGTTTTGAGCTTTAACCACCTAAACACTTAATATACTTCATATCTAAGTGATCCAGACCCCTGTTCCCTCACTGTAACTTCTCCTCCTACATCCACCATTTTCAAATATCAAACTTGCAGGTTGACTTAAGTAGGGAGATTCAGAGACTTTCAAGACAAGGTAAGGAGTGGAATACACTCAGGGAGGTCCAGACAAGCTAAACAGATCCTCAGGCCTTCTCAAAACTTGCCCAAACTCCATTCACGATCTCAACTGAAAGAGGTATAAACTCAAACTTCCATCTCTTCATACAAGCATCCTTTGGTCCTGATTTGTGAAAGAAAAATTTAGATATCCTTGCACTAAAGCTAACCATGTTCATAGATTTCATTTATATTAACTGTGCATGGAGAATTTTGGATTTGAAATTTATGTAAAAATTAGGTTTCAAATTAGGTCAAGTAAAATTAGCTTTGATCTTTGATTGTTAGTTTACATAAATTATATGATTGAACTCGTGGGAAGAAACCCCATAATTTTCATGTTTGGACTTTCCATTTTCATGGAGAAATGAGAGAGATACATGTGGTTCGGTCATGACTCAAGGTTAAAGATGAAGTTGCCTTCAGGGGGAATTTTCTAATATATATTTATCTTTGTGTTTCTATAAACAGATGTACAGCCACCCCAGTGGTAAGGCAGCGCACAAAAATGGCATAGGTCACGGTTTCGAGCCTTGGCGCCTGCCTTTTGCATTTTTTTTCCACATTTTGCCATTTTTTGTCCCTTTGCAGCGTGGGCCTCTGAACTTTGGGCCTTGTTTTTTTTCTAACACTCACCTCCTGATTGCTTATGATACCCCCTGGCCCAATATATTTTTATTATTTATTTTATTTTCATTTTTATTTTATTAAATATATTTTTCTTAATATTAAAAATCACAAAAAATATAAAAATGATAGATTTGTATTTTGGCTCATTTTATTTTATTTTTCTCATGTAAAATATTTTATTTAGTTAAATATATTATCCATTTTTCTTAATTAACTTTGTAAATTAAATTAGGACTAGTTTAATATTTATTTTTTCTTTATACTCATTAAATATTTATTTTACTATAAAAAAGAGACCAAAATATCTCATAGGGCCATATTTCATTTTCAAGATAAAAAATACAAAAAATTCTTATTTTTTCTTAAAGAAATTTATTTCCTTTTAATCAAATGGAATTAGGGTTTATTCAAAAAAAGTCTTTTCAAAAATAATTTCTTTTCTTAATTGATTTAAATTAATTTTGATTTATTTATTAGGTTTAGGTTAAAACTTCTTCACATAAAAAAACAAACAAAAATCTTCTTTGCATTTACATACCTTTGCATATTTAATTCATTTTGTATATTATTTATTCTATTTATTTGTACAAATTCAATTTGGTTGTAATAGACTAATTAGGTTTATATTATTGCAATCCTCATTCATAAATTATATACCCCCCTCCCATAAGTGTTGTAATAGCGTAGTAATCTTTAAATTTCACAATTTATCGCTTTTACATAACATGCTAGTAATTAGGGTTTGTATGGCAAGATAAAATGACACACTTGCACATAAACACCCATAGGGTTATCCCACTTGGTTGCCTTACAAAAATGGCCGTATTACGCATGTAAGGTGTCTTAGCAAAAACAAACAAATACAATATCATAGTCCCTCGATGACGCTATTCAAAGTTGCCTTACACAAATGATCTTAGTCCCTCAAAAATTCTAAGATACCTTGCAACATTGCTAATCATGGCTATACGATGACCCACACCCGTCCCGTTTACATCCAAAGATAGGGTTGCTTACCAAATCAATGGTAAGACAACAATGTCAAAGGAAAAGAAAATAAACAAGAAAGACATTTGAGTAGGTAGATTACTTTTAGTTACTTGCTCCATTTCAAAACAAATATCCTTGCAATTTTCAAAACAAGCACACACATTTCCAAACATCTTACAAAATTTAAAACATTTTCAAAAAGATCAACATCTTTGTATACATTCTTACGAACGAGAATCATTATAAAGATTACCTAAAACAATGGCCTCTTTTACAAAATACTTTCAAAACCACACAAAACAGAATTTCAAACAAAAGCAAGTGATCTAGCAAGTAACTAAGAGCCCATGGAAAACCATGGATGAAAAGGGTGCTAATACATTCCCTTTTCATAATCTAACCCCCGAGCTCAAGAAACAATCTCAAAGGTCTTTCCTGTGCTTTTTTACCTTTCCTTTTGGATAAAATAAAAGTCGGTGGCGACTCTTGCTAATCGCAACATTTGCGATAAAACACAAAACAATCAAGTCAGTTCTCCCACCGCATCACAACGGCCTTTATTGAAACTTTATCCTACGCCTATTGTCCTGTTGTTGTTGAACATGTGTAGGATTAGAAATTAACACCGCTCCCACTATTGGACGGTGTTCAGTCTTACCCTGGTTTCTCTGGCCATAAGAAGCACTGACCTCTTTTTTCCTAGTGAAGGGTTTCTTCATTGTACTTGAAGATGCATCCCTTTGAATCTTACCGCTTTTAATACCAGCTTCTACTCTTTCACTAGTCAATATCAGCTCAGTGAACCCAGCTGAAGAACTTCCAATCAAGTGGTTGAAAAATGGACCTGACAAAGTTCCCAAGAACATATCTACCATCTCTCTATCAGACAGAGAAGGCTGGACTGTTCCTGCAAAATCTCTCTATTTATGGGCATAATCTTTGAAGCCCTCGCTAGAACCCATAGACATACTTTGGAGTTGTGTACGGGTTGGAGCAAGGTCAGTATTGTATTGGTACTTCCTGTAGAAAGCAGCATCCAGATCCTCCCAGTTGCGAATGTTGGTTCCCTCCAGCTGATAGAACCACTCCAATTGAGTCCCTGATAGACTTTCCTGGAATAAATGCACCCACAAATTCCTATCAGTGATGTGAGGTTGAATCTTCCTGACATATGATCTTAGATGGAGCTTAGAACACGAAACCCCATCATATTTAACAAACACGGGAACCTTGAACTTTGGTGGGATGACCACTCCAGAAACCAGCCCTAATTCTTCAAAATCCAGACCAGGTACCCTCTGAATTTTCATGGCGTTGAGACGATCCTCCAGCTGCTTGTATTTATCATCAACAACATTTGCGATAAAATGCAAAATAATCAAGTCAGTTCTCCCACCGCATCACATAACTGGCGACTCTGCTGGGGAAATTTCTAAAAGTGGTGTTATCTTAGGGATTAGATCACATTTACTTGCTTATATTGTTTGACTTGTATGCTTTACATTATGGTTCTTTGTTTGAGTTTGAATCCTCTACTCGGATTTGGGATAAATTATAGGTAAGTAGCAATACATTGTGGAAACTTTGTGGGGTATACCGACATGGTCTAAGCAATAGCTACGTTAGTGCGACATATTTGTGGGTATCGGTAACCTTTGAGTTAATCAAAGAGAATACGGGGCCGCTGAGTGATGTCATGAAGCACTAATGAACTTCTAGAACCTTTACTTGACCAACTTGGCCTTTAGGATGTAGTGAGATGACCGGCTTTAGTGCAGTCCAAAGTTGGTAGATACTCGATACTACACTCATTGAGGTTTGGTTTCTTGGGATATTTCGGTAACCATTAAAGAGGTTTGAGCTGAAACAATGACCAAGGAAACAATCCAGTGATATTGAGTTCCTTAGAACCCGGTTACTATTACTATGACAGGTTTAAGACAACTAAACTTCAGGAGGGTACTTACCTATATAACTCCATGCAATCCTAAACCTAGGACTTGTTTACTTTGTTTGTATATGCATACTGTGATACAGTGGGAGAACTGACTTGAGGTTTTGCGTTTGTGTTTGCAAATGTTTCGGTTTAGTAAGAGTCACCACCGACTTTTTATTTTATCCTAAGGAAAGGTCAAAAAGCACAGGAAAGACCTTTGAGATGTTTTCTTGGGTTCGGGGAGTAGATTATGAAAAGGGAAGGTGCAAACACCCTTTTCATCCATGGTTATCCATGGGCTCTTAGTTACTTGTTTAGGTCACTTGCTTTGCTTTTCCAATTGTTTGAAATGGTGCTTTGTGTGTGGTTTTGAAAGATGTTTTGAAAAGAGGCCATCGTTGTGGCAACCTTTGTAATGATTCTTGTTTGAATGTATACAAAGGTGTTTTTTGTCTTTTGAAAAGATTTCAATGTTTTGAAAGTTTGATTTGGGAAATGTTTTGAAATTGTGTTGTGAAGTGTGTTTGAAAATAGCAAGGATGTTTTGGAAGCTTTTGATCAAGTAACTAAGAGTTGTCTACCCTATTTTACTCAAAGATCTTTCCTATATGTTTTTAACCCTTTTGATAGTGTTGTTTCACCATTGCATTTGGTGAACAACCTTGTGTTAGGATGTTAAACGGGACAGGCGCGGGTCATCGTATAGACCATGATAGCAATTGTGTCAAGTATCTTTGGCAATTTTGAGGGACTTGATCATTTTTGTTTAGGCAACCAAGATAGCGTCATCGAGGGACTATGATCTTTTGTTTTGTTTTTGCTTTGCCAAAGTACCCAACATGTATAACATGGCCCATTTTTGAAGGCAACAAGTGGATTGTAACCCTAGGGGTGCAAGTGTGCATTGTGTTTGATTTTCATGCATTTTTGTCTTTGATTAGGTCAAACTATTTGTTGATTTGGATTTTTGCATACAAACCCTAATTCTCTAATCATGGCATAATTGAAAGCGTAAAGTGCGAGAATTAAAATTCTAAACTATTACAACATGATTATGGGGATGGGGTACAATTTTGAATGGGGGGTATTTGACAAGAAATATAAACCCTAATTTACTATTACATCCAAATTGAATCACAATACATAAATATTTTAAATGGACAATATTTAAATAAACAAAATAAATAAATATATCAAATAATACGAAATATGCAAAAAGGGGTTTTTGTTCATTGATGTATGTAAAATATTTAATATAAAAAATATAAGGAAATGAATAAAAAGATTAATTTTATTTGTTTTTAAAGGGTAAAACCCTAATTTCTTTAAGAAAATAAATATATTATATTATTTATATACAATAAAATATATTAATATATACAAACATAAAATATACTTAAAAATTATTTTTTAGTACAAATAATAATAAAAGTAAAAATGTAATATTTTTATAATTTTTATTCTAAAGTATTTAATAAAATAAAAGTATATATATGTATATATATATATATATATATATATATATATATATATATATATATATATATATATATATATATATATATATATATATATATATATATATATATATATATATATATATATATATATATATATATATATATATATATATATATATATATATATATATATATATATATATATATATATATATATATATATATATATATATATATATATATATATATATATATATATATATATATATATATATATATATATATATATATATATATATATATATATATATATATATATATATATATATATATATATATATATATATATATATTAAATATGTATAAAATAAAATAAAATATGTACAAAAATAAATTATATTTATTATAATATTTTCAATGTGAATAAAAATAAGAAATAAAAATAAAAGTATAAATATATATATTTTTCAAGTCTTAATAAATAATAAAAAAAAGTATTTAAATGCCTTTTATGTTAGAATAATTAAAATAAAATGCCAAATAAATGTGAAAAAATATGAAAATATTTTTGAGCATTTTTTATATTTGGAAATAAATAAACAAAATCAGAAAAGAAAACAAAAATGCAAAAATGTAAAAATACAAGAAAATGGGCCAGGGGGTGCAAAAAGGAAAAAAGGGGGGTGTCAAGAGTGAGCCAGGCCAAGCCCAGCCCACCACTTCATCTTCAACCTCCAAATTTGAAAAACGCGCGCGCCTGTACAAACTTGGGACATCCTGCATATGAGCTCTATTGCAAAAACTCACAACATCAAACTTGTAGAGAATTTCAAGACGATTCCAACCATATAAACAACTTGTTTTAACTCTCAAAGACCAGAGAGAATTTCTCTGGCCCTAAAATCTGACCTAATTTTTCAGCATGTTCATGGATGAAATTCTCCTAGCACACTAAATATAAATGAAAATTGAGCATATGTACAACTTCATGGCAATGAACACTACATTTTTTATTCACAAACCTAAGGCTAACTGTTCCTAAATAGAGAGATAGAAAGTGGAGAAAAACCTGTTTCAGTTGGATTCGTGTAGGGAAATGTAGTGCTTTTCAACAAGGCTTGAGATGTCTGGTAGCTTGCTTGAACTTCACTTGACCTTCTCCAATATCTAGCTTGCCTTGAATGTCCTTGAATCAACCTATAGAACTCAACCTACACAAGCTCAAAATGAAAATGGTGAACACTGTAAATGGAGTTATAGTTTGTGTTTGAGGTTTGGGATAGCTTGAGTGAGTTGAATGGAAGGTGTTTGAAGCAACTTGGGGCAAAACGCACGAGCCAAATGAGCTATGGAACTCAAGTTGCAGAACTTGCCCTGTTTTGCCAAAGGAATGTGATTTCTGGCTATGGGGTGTTTTGAGGCTCAAGCAATCGTGTTTCTAGCTCAAAGGGGTGTGAGAAAGATGTTCAAACTGTTTGTGCAAGTTAACATTGGCTGGTTTTCAAGTTCTAAGGTTTTGGACAATTTTCTTGTTTTTGAAGTAAGAATGTGGAAGTGAAGTTACAGGCCTGTATAGGCTATCAAATATGCTTGCATACATTGCCCTTGGCCCTCCAACTTGTGGATTTGATTTTCCCTCTGAGATATGGACCAATGCTCAAGGGATAGTGGTTTGACATAAAGCACATTATGGCAAAAATGGAAATGTGCCTTTTTCTACTTAGGGCCTAATCTTGTGTACAATGTCCAAATGACCAAAACAAAAGCTTAGACTGATGGATTTGCATTTAATTATGGAGTGTGAAGTGTTTTAGAGGCCTGCAAGCTAGTGTAAGGCATGCTGACTTGAAAATGCAACTTGTATGAACATGAATATGCCATGGATGAAAAGTGAATTTTTGCCAACTTCAAGCCTTCGATTCTCTCTAACCACAAATGTGTTTGAGGAGTTCTTGGATAATTTGGAAAGCTTGCAACATTCTCTATAATACATCTTTGAAATTCAACTTGAGACTCCAAGTGGAACTATGTGAAAAATGACCAAGAAGATAGGTCAAAATCCTGCCTAAACTAGGGCAAAATTTCACTAAGTTAAAAGTTTTAGGGACCCTTGTTCCAAAAATCATAACTTGAGATCCAAGCTTCTTTTGAGAAAACTTTGTGAATAAAAGTTGCAGACTTTGTGGAGAATTACAACTTTCATGTTGGAGGTTTTGTTTGAATCCATTTGCATCATGGTGAAAATGTGGGGCAAAATTAGGAAAAATTAAGAAAATTTCATAACTTAGAAAAATTCTAAGTTATGAAAATTTTCAACTTTAAACCCTAATTTGCAATTTTGGGTTTCTTGATGAACAAGTTTCATAATTTGACACATCTTGATGAAAATTGACCCTTGGCACTTGACTTTGACCAAAAAGTCAAAGTTTGACTTTTCAGTGTATAGTCAAATTTTGATTAGTTGACTGAAAAATTCATCTGTCAATCTCATGCATTTGAGATCTTTTGAACTTGTTGAATAAGTCAAGATGATGTCATTGAGTCCTTGAGTCCATGGTTGAGCCTAATTTTCCATTGGCTAGGTCAAAAATAAGAAATTGCCTTTGTACAGTCAAAACCCTAAAAATGACCATTTTGCCCTTTTGGTGATCTGATCAAATCTCTTGTGGAGTTGTGGTCAAAACTTGATCAAATGGTTCATATGGGTTCATAATGTTGATGTGGGTCAAAATTCATGAGGTTTGACTATAAATTGGCCACAGTTGAATTTTTCCCCAATACAACCGATTTCTAGGTCATCTGTCCAATTGACTGGGCAAAAATTTGATTCAAGGCTTGAAACTTGGTATGGACAAAATCATGAGTCCAACATGAAGCATGAAAGTCAATTTGAGCATTGAAGGCCCAAAAATCCCTATGCAAACTCAAACCCTAGTTTAGGTCATCAGTGCAAGGAGATGTCTTGAGCAGTACAAACCCTAGCTTGATCTTGAGTTCAAAGATCCTTGTGAGGGGAAATGTTGATAAAATGAGAGGGAAAATTTTAGGGTACAACAGTTGCCCCTGTTCAATCTTCTTGAACCTGAAGAGTTAGATTGGCAAGTTTTCCTTTCGTGACTCGAAGGTAAAAGAGGATTGGACACTAGAGTGCCCGTAAATTTGCACTCGTTAAAATGTAGCTGAGGGAATGGGCTTAAAGATGCCATTTGGAGACGGTAGAATATTGCTGGAGATGGGCTTAAAGATTCCATCCAGGATTGTTTGTTGACAATCAGGAGAATGAACATCAGAATGGTACCCGCGTCTGGAACGTATCTGAGTTGTATCTGGAGATTTGATTCATATGAGAAAAGGAAAGGCGTCCGTGTCTGGAGCGTATCCGAGCTGTAACTGTATTTGATTCTTGAATGAATATCAGAATGACTTCCGTGTCTGGAGTGTATCTGTATTATGAATGTGTGACAGAGAAACACCTGTGTATGGAGCATCTATGTGCTGGGGATAAATTCCGAATGAGTGATAAAATGGCAACCGTGTCTGGAGCGTATCTGGACTGTATCTGAAGTTGAGATCTGTATGAGTAGCAGAATGACTTTCGCATCTGGAGTATATCCGTACTGTAACTGGGACCCAGACAAGTGACAGAATGACTCCCGTGTCTGGAGTATATCTGAACTTGAAGTTGATAGTTGAATCTGAATGAGAAATAGAATGGCCGCCGTGTCTGGAGCGTATCTAGTCTGTATTTGATTGCTGAAGTCTGAATGAGTAATAGAATGACCGCCATGTGTGGGGTGTATCCATACTGTATCTTGACTTGAAATTCTGAATGAGTAATAGAATGACCGCCGTGTCTGGGGGTGTATCCATACTGTATCTGAAATCTCTGAATAGTTGTTAATGATAGCTTTTTAATGTTATCCTGAAAAGGGTAAAATGTTAGCTAAAGCACAACGTTATGTTGCATGATATGTATGATGTAATAAAATGTGTTCCATCAATGTTTATGATATATGAATGTAATGGATGTGCATGTAAGCTGATTATCTGTCTTGCTGAGGAAAATAAATCCTTGATAGCTGGAGATAATGAAATCTTTGACTGCTACCGGGGAAAGTAAATCCTTGATCGATGCTGGGGATTCCAAAAATCTTTGATTGTTGAAGATGAGAAAACCTTGCTGATTACTGTTGGGGATAGAAAATCTTTGGCAACCTGCGGGGATTATCAAAATTTTTGACAACTTCTGTGGGGATGTGAGAATCCTTCATGACTTTCCTGGGGAAATAAGGAAAAATCCGACGACCTCTACTGGGGAATTAAAACCTGGGAGGCTTCAAATGGAGAAACGGGAACTAGAATCTTCGTTCTGTCGGGAAATAACTTTGTGGGGAGAGTGTTTATTCTGCCGGGGAAATCAGGAGCTTGGGTCGTATGCCAATCTACTGGGGATTCCCTGTTTTGTGGAGAACTCTGCTGGTGAATCGGAGGAAGTTGGATAGTATTCCACCGGGGTTTAAGGTTTGAAGTTTTGGACTCCGCTGGTGATGAAAGTTTAGAGTATTCTGGCTCCGCTGGGGATCAGGAGTTTTTTTTATTTTAGAAACTTAACTCTGATGGGAATTTTGAAATTTAACTCCGCTGGGGATATGTACTTCAAGGTTTTAGCTCTGTTGAGGATCTGAATGACATACTGTGGGGGGTTTCTTCTGGAATAGCCTAAAGACATTCTCCTATACTTTCTACCTATCAGTAATTATCCTTTCTTATTTTGTTTTATTTGTAAGCAGTGATTATATTCAAATGCATATGCCTATTTAACAAACCATTGGACGTTTTCAAATAAAACATAACTGTAAAAAAGAAAGGAAAGGCAAGCAAATTTCTGCACTTTGAAGTATTTTTGTATTAACTTTTGTAAGTATCTTTGTACAAAGGAGACAAATATCCTAATAAGAGAATGTTGTCGAAAAATTGAGAAAAATTTTATACAAAAAGAAAGATGGCTATGTGTAACAATTCCATGGGGTTCCCATTCTGCTATAGCCTTCACAACTCTGAGTATCTTTGTCCATTCATTGCTTCGTCCGCGGATGATTGGATTGATCAGAAGCTTGGAGTTTGGTCGTGAAGAGATTGTCCTTAAAGTGATCCGACGAGGCATATTCATACGCTTTAATTCCCTAACTTTTGCCTGAATCGCCCTTTCGGGTTTTCGATCCACCGGGAAACCCTTTTTTGCCCAAGTCGCCCTTTCGGGTTTTCAACTTGCCGGGTGTACAATTTTTTTTGTTTATCCCTAATTTTTGTCTGAATCCCCCTTTCGGGTTTTAGATTCACCGGGATGCCCATTTTTGCCCAAGTCGCCCTTTCGGGTTTTCAACTTGTCGGGTCATTTTATGCGTAGTATCTTTTGACTATGTCTGCATTCTCAGGGTGCGGCAAGTCGTCGCCGTCCATGGTGGTCAGAACCATTGCCCCACCAGAAAATATGTTCTTGATCACAAATGGTCCTTCGTAAGTAGGAGTCCACTTGCCCCTGGGATCACTTTGCGGCAAGATGATCCGCTTGATTACAAGATCTCCGACTTGATATACCTGACGCCTGACTTTCTTGTTGAAAGCCTTAATCACCCATTTTTGATACGTCTGACCATGACAAACAGCAGTAAGTCATTTCTCGTCGATCAAGTTAAGTTGATCAAGCCGGGTCTGAATCCAATCGTCTTCACTTAAACCAACATCCTTCATAATCCTTAAGGAAGGAATCTGAACTTCCATAGGTAAAACAGCCTCCATGCCATATACCAAAGAAAAGGGGGTTGCCCCAGTTGAAGTACGCGCCGTGGTACGATATCCGTGCAGAGCAAACGGTAACATCTCATGCCAGTCCTTGTAGGTGACTGTCATCTTTTGAATGATCTTCTTGATATTTTTGTTCGCGGCTTCAACAACACCGTTCATCTTTGGCCGATAGGGAGATGAATTGTGATGTTGAATCTTGAACTGCTCGCACAGAGCGGTGATCACAGTGTTGTTCAAATTTGTACCGTTGTCCGTGATGATCCTGTCGGGGATACCATACTGGCATATGAGATTCTGCTTGATGAAGCGGGCAACCACATTCTTTGTAACGGAGTCAAAGGAAGCTGCTTCGACCCACTTGGTAAAATAATCAATAGCAACCAAGATGAAGCGATGTCCATTGGATTCCGTGGGCTTGATCTCTCCAATCATGTCGATTCCCCATATTGCGAATGGCCAAAGAGCTGTCAGAACGTTGAGAGGAACTGGAGGAATATGTACCTTGTCAGCATAGACTTGGCATTTGTGACAATTACGAGAATGTTGGTGGCAGTCAGCTTCCATGGTAGACCAGTAGTAGCCTGCCCTTAGAATCTTCTTAGCCATCGTATGTCCGCTTAAGTGGGTGCCAAATGTGCCGCTATGTATTTCGGTCATGATCAACTCAACTTCAACTTTGTCCACACAACGAAGTAGAATACAATCATGGCTGCGCTTATATAAGATACCATTGCTCAGGAAGAACTTGGAAGCAAATCTCCTTAAGAACTTTTTGTCATTGACGGAAGCTCCTTCAGGGTATTCTCGAGTCCGGAGATACCTTTTGATTTCATGAAACCAGGGTTGTTCCACTACTTCTTCGGTATTAATCTCATGATAGTGCGCAGGTTCGTCCATTCGTTCGATGGTGATTTGGGGAGCCTCATTATCCCAGTTGAGTTTAAACATGGAAGACATTGTAGCCAGAGCATCTGCTAGCTGATTTTCTTCTCGCGGGAAGTGCTCAAAGGTAATCTGCTCGAAATGAGGCAACAATGTCAAGACATGTTCTTTGATGGGATAAGATTAGGATGTTTAGTGTCCCACTCTCCTTTGATTTGACTGATAACCAAAGCTGAGTCCCCAAACATGATCCGAGATTTGATTCCCAAGTCAATAGAAGCCTTGAGACCAAAGATACAAGCTTCATACTCGGCCATATTGTTGGTGCAACTGAATCAGAGTCTAGCAGTGAAAGGTATATGGCAACCTTTCGGAGAAATAAGTACCGCACCGATACCGTTGCCAAGTGCATTTGAAGCACCATCAAAGTACAGGGTCCATCAGGATCCTTGTTCAGGTCCGTCATACGGTCTGTTACCTTCAATGTTGTCCAATGTCATAATGTCCTCGTCAGGGAAGTCGAACCTCATAGATTGGTAATCTTCGACGGCTTGATGAGCTAGATGGTCAGCTAGTACACTCCCCTTTATAGCTTTTTGAGTTGTGTACTGGATATCATATTCAGTCAAGATCATCTGCCATCTAGCGATTCTTTCGGATAAAGCAGGCTTCTCAAAGATGTACTTAATCAGATCCATTTTAGAAATCAGCAAAGTGGTATGTGTCAACATATACTACCTTAGCCGGCGAGCAGCCCATACCAAAGCGTATCAAGTTTTCTCGAGCAGTGAGTAGTGAGTCTCACAGTCGGTAAACTTTTTGCTAAGGTAATAAATGGCATGCTCTTTTCGGCCAGACTCGTCATGTTGGCCCAGTACACACCCCATTGAGTTTTCCAAAACAGTCAGATACATGATTAAAGGTCTTCCTTTGACGGGTGGCATCAAGATAGGCGGTTCTAGAAAATACTCCTTGATCTTATCGAAAGCAACTTGACAATCATTGTTCCATTCAACCACCTGATCTTTCTTCAACAGCTTGAAGATTGGCTCGCAGGTAGATGTTAGGTGAGAGATAAACCTTGCAATGTAGTTTAGGCGTCCCAAGAAACCTCTGACCTCCTTTTCAGTGCGGGGGGCATGCATTTCTTGTATAACTTTGACTTTAGCAGGATCAACCTCAATGCCTTTGTTACTGACGATGAATCCCAAAAGTTTACCGAACCTGACTCCGAAAGTGCACTTGCTAGGATTCAGTCTGAGCTTATATTCCTTCAATCTGACAAACAGCTTTTGCAGATGGTCGAGGTGTTCTTCTTCTGTCTGTGAACGAGCTATCATGTCGTCTACGTAGACTTCAATCTCATGATGTATCATGTCATGAAACAAAGCTACCATGGCCCGCTGATAGGTTGCCCCAGCATTCTTCAGTCCGAATGACATCACTTTATAGCAGAAGGTACCCCACTGCGTAACAAAAGTAGTCTTCTCCATGTCTTTGGGGGCCATTTTGATCTGGTTGTATCCCGAGAATCCATCCATGAAGGAAAATACCTTGTGTTGAGCTGTGTTATCAACCAAGATGTCAATGTGTGGTAGTGGAAAATCGTCTTTAGGGCTAGCCCTGTTTAGGTCTCTGTAGTCCACACACATCCTGACTTTGCCGTCCTTCTTAGGCACGGGCACAATGTTAGCAACCCATTGTGGATAGGAAGTAATAGCCATAAAGCCAACATTAAATTGTTTCATCACCTCAGCTTTGATCTTTTCGGACATGTCGGGCCTCATTCGGTGGACTTTCTGTTTGATTGGTGGACAATCTTCTCTTGTAGGGAGACGGTGAACTACAATATCTGTATCCAGTCCCGATATGTCTTCATAGGACCAGGCGAAGATCTCAACATATTCATTCAACAGCTGAACTAAGCGCTCCTTGACATTTGGTTCCAAGTTGGCACCCACTTTAACCTCTTTCTTGTCTTCCTCTGTTCCCAAATTGATAGTCTCTAGCAATTCTTCATGGGGCAGAATAGCCCTTTCCTCTTGTTGCAAAAGTCTAGCTAACTCTCCAGGCACTTCACAGTCTTCATCACCTTCGTACTCAGCATGATTGACCAAATCTTCAGAGTCACCGAAGGCCAAAGCAGAATAGTCACCCATGGAATCCGGAGTGGATGGGTACCTGCATTTTGTGAGTGTGGGTGTGTGTAAGGGATAACCATCCTTAAACAAAACAAAATGTAAAAGGAAAGAAAAATGAACACAACAGTTTATAGATGAAAACGTCCAATGATTCATTAAAAATGGCATATGAAAATGAAGAATCAAAACCCTTACAAATGGACCTATATGCCCCGGGTAAGGCATAAGGTGAAAAGAGTGTACGAATTGTTTAATTATTATAGACCAAACAGGAAATTGTTCAAAGATAAATTACTGATTGATGAAAGTGATGGGAACAAAGTCTTTCGCCTCCCAGTTGCTTAATCCTCCTTCAGTGGTTGGAAAGATCCAATCCTCAAAGTTGTCCTCTTCATCATCATTTTCTAAGGCATGAATTCCATGATGAGTGATTTTTAGGGGTGGTCCTCCAGCCCGGGAGCGACGCACAGCTTTCTGGCCAGCAGCAGTGAAACCTAGTCCGAACTTGTCCGTCTTGTGAGGAAAATCAGGCAGTTTCCCCCACACTGTACTTCTTCCTTCTTTGATTACAGCCTCTGCATCTTTAAGGGATGCCATTCGAGACACAGGCTTGGAAATGATAGGTACATCAGTCATTGTCTTTGCTACTGCGACTTCAGGAGAAACCTCTTCAAAGTGTTGGAAAGGCGTTTCTATGAATTCGCCATCTAACTCCACATAGCGGAAGGAGTTAAGGTGACTTATCATATACTCCTCCTCACCATGAACTCTTATGATCTTACCCTGAACCAGATACTTTAGCATTTTGTGTAGAGAAGAAGTGACTGCCCCAGCGTTATGAATCCATGGCCTTCCCAACAAGCATGAATATGAAGGACGAATGTCCATCACATAAAATGTAGAGTTGAAAATTTCTATACCCACTTTGATTGGAATGTCCACTTCTCCGTGAACCATCCTCTTAGAATCGCCGAAGGCTCTAACAACGATGTTATTGGGCTTTAGGGTCAAACCTTCGCAGTCCAATCTGTCCAACGCCTTCTTTGGTAGAACATTTAAGGATGAACTGGTATCTACCAGAACATGAGCAAGTGTGGTCCCCCTGCACTCTACCGAGACACGCAGTGCATTGTTATGCTTTCTTCCCTTAGGGGTAAAATTAGCATCAGAAAAACCAAGATCATTATCGACTGTAAGGCTAGCCACACACTCTTGAAGCTGATTTGCAGAAGTTTCTTGAGGCACGTCTGCCGTCTTTAAAAATTTGATCAAGGATTTGGCATGAGCCTCGGAGCAGAGTAAGAGGGCCAGCATGGAGATTTTTGAAGGGGTTTGCCCTAGCTGCTCTACGACATCGTAGTCGCTCTTCTTGATTATCTTTAAGATTTCTTCCATCTCTTTTTGGGTGGTCTCGGGGATAACCACAGTCTGAGCCTTCGTCCTGACAGGCGCTTCTTGGATCCCCTTACCTTTATTGGTAGTAACATTAGAGGGTCTAGCTGCGGGAACATCAATTTATTCAATTACCGGACTTTGCACAAATGGCTTGACATGCACAAAAACTCTCGAGGGTCCGAAGACTTCCCGTGGAGGAGCAATCTTCGGAGAGAAGATCCTTCCGCTACGAGTTATCTTGCTCGTTCCTGCAATATTCCCTATATCAGGGGTTTCTTCATCGGAATTCTCTTAGACTGATTCGATCTGCTTGATACCATGGTAGAAGATCTCTCCTCCGTAGTTCCATGGTATCGTCTTGTTAGATTTATATGGGATAGGCCCCGACATGGTAATTTTCAGCGGCACAAACTTAGGATCAGGCGTAATCTTAACAGGCCTTTTGCAGGTCTTGGAAAGATTGTCGGAGATGGTTATTATAGAAATGTCATTGATTGAAGTAACAAAGGTAGCAGGAGTAACATGAGTAATAGTATCAACAAGAGTCTTTTGGAAGAGGATCTCTTGGGTATCCATCAGGCGTTGGATGCCTGATTTCAATAGTGGGCAGTCAGTTTGCATGGTTGAATAAAATTAATAGTCTTTTCCACAGCCTGGGAATATCCCGCCTTTCATCAAATTCACTTTAATAACTGGTAACAGAGTCAAAAGGTCATCAACAGTGGTAACATGAAGATCTTCTACAATGGCATGGACATTATGACCGTACTTTAGCATAGGAGCGGATATCACATTGGGTTTTTCGGGAGAATCAAACTCTACCTCCTTAGCATCTATCAAGTCTTGGATATTGTTTTTAAGAGCCCAATAATTGTTGGTATCATGCCCTACACTGTCCGAGTGGTATGCACATTTTGCATTGGAGTGATAATAAGGAGAAAATGTATTAGGGTTTTTCGGTGCTTCTTTCAAGTTGGTAAGTTCAACTTTAACAGATGAGGGAGGACTTGAGCCAGTGTCATGTTGATTCGGGTGAATTGCCGTTGTGGCCTCTCTACCCTTTGCTGATTAGCTCTTGGTTGATTACTACGAGGTTGGTCGACTGAGGAGTTTTTGATTATAACAGCCCCCACCGTTGGTCGGCGCTCTGTTCTCCCTTGATTTCTCTGGGTATGAATAACAGAAACTTCCTTCTTGGCTGGGAAGGTCTTCTTAATAGGAGTGGAAACGGAGGCATCCTTCTGAATTTTACCACTCTTAATGCCAACTTCGACCCTTTCACCGGTCAGAATTAATTCGGTGAACCCTGCAGATGAGCTCACGATCAAATGATTGAAGAACGGGCCTGACAAATTCCCTAAAAACATGTCAACCAACTCTCTATCCGACAATGGTGGCTGCACCCTTCCAGCCAAATCCCGCCACTTCTAGGCATACTCCTTAAATCCATCATTAGAGGCCATACCCATACTCTGTAGTTGAGTACGAGTAGGCGCTAAATCCGCGTTGTATTGGTATTATCGGTAGAACGCAACAGCCAAATCTTCCCAGTTATGAACATCAGATCTCTCAAGTTGATAGAACCAGTCCAATTGCGTGCCTGACAAACTATCTTGAAAAAAGTGGACCCAAAGATCCTTATCAGAGGAGTGAGGTTGGATCTTTCTGACGTAGGATCTCAGATGCATCTTTGGACAGGACAAACCGTCATACTTAGCGAATGTAGGTACTTTGAACTTGGGAGGAATGACGATCCGAACAACCAACCCTAGTTCTTCGAAATCTAAACCAGCTACCTTTTGCAACTCCATGGCTGCCAACCGATCCTCAAGATTTTTATACTTATCATCCGCCGATATTGCTGTTCTGAGTAATCTTCGTCCTCTTCCTCTTCTTCTTCTTCAGCTTCAGATTCAGAAGGCGCCATAACTCCTTTTCCTTTACCAACCCCTTCGTCAGACGTTGAGGGAAATTCCAGAACTCTCCTAGCCTGATGCTCATATCTCCTTCCCATAGTGGCCACACCAATGATTTTCTTTTTCTTCCTTTTTGGTTCCTTATCTTTCTCTAACAGTGCTTTAAGATCCTCTTGACCCTTTGCTAAGGTCATGAGGAGTTGCTGGAATTGCGAATTATGTGCTTGCAGATCTTTAACCGTCTGCTCTATATCCATCTTGCTGAAATAAAAAGCAGAAAGATAAGGAAACCTGGTGTGAAGACCTGTTTATGCATATGATGAATGATATGTTATTCATGTAATGTGTTCAAGGATTCGGAAATTTAAATTTGTTGCAAACAAAAAAGAACACACGTCATATTAATAAGAAGAAATTTGTTAGTACATAAATGCCCCATGGGCAAAATATTACAAAATTCTTAATGTAAAAAGACATTGCGCATCCTCTTTGGTGCGATGTAAGTGTTGAGAGTCTCCTCTTCGTGAAGTCGGCGGGTAAGCTCCAAAACCTTCTTCTCACTGGCATAGAAGCTGGCTTCAAAAGTATTCCGTTCTTCCTTGAGTTGTATCCAACTCTTTCGCAATTGTTCCAATGATGTTGGCATGTCAGGATGTAGGAGGGTGTATGGAACCTCTCCTTCCATAACAGGATCTTTGATCACGGGGAAAATGTGAGGGTAAGGCATCATAAGACTCTGGGCGTGGGTTCGTACCCACTTGAGGTAAGGCTCAAGAGGGATGGAATTCTTGTGTCCTAGTGTCTTACTATCCACTTTGTTGGGCATCCTCCAAGCTCGAATAAACCTTTGTCGAAGTCCTTGAGCATCGTTGTCAAAGTCAAAAACCAAGTCAGGAATCAGCATATCATGAGGGCCATCCCTTCGGGCATACCCAAATTGTCTCAGAGCTAAACATGGGTTGTAGGTAATGCCTCCGCTAATGCCTAGTAGTGTGACATTAGGGAATTCCCCGCAACGATCAATGATGATGACATTTTCTCTGGACCGAGAACACCAATGAACATCAGAATGTGTGAGGGTAATTGTTGTACCCCAAAATTTTCCCTCTTATTTCATCAACATTTTCTCATCACAAGACTCTTGGAGCTCTAGATCAAGTTAGGGTTTGCTCTACTCAAGGCCCTCCTTGCACTGTTGACCCAAATTAGGGTTTGAGTTTGCACAAGGATGTTTTGACCTAAAATATCCAAAATGACTTTCATGCTTCATGTTGGACTCACAAGTTTATCCATACCAAGTTTCAAGCCTTGATTCCAATCTTTGCCCAGTCAATTGGACAGTTGACCTATAAATCAACTGTATTGGGGAAAAAGTCAACTGTGGCCAATTGACAGTCAAACCTCATGATTTTTGACCCACATCAATATTATGAACTCATATAAACCATTTGGTCAAGTTTGGATCACAATTCCATAAGAAATTTGATCAGATCACCAAAAGGGCAAAATGGTCATTTTTAGGGTTTTGACTGTACAAAGGCAATTTTTGACTGTTTGACCTAACCAATGGAAAAACAAGCTCACATATGGACTCAAGGACTCAATGGCATTGTCTTGACCCATTCAACAAGATCAGAAGATCTCAAATGCATAGGATTGACAGATGAATTTTTCAGTCAACTGATCAAAATTTGACTGTACACTGAAAAGTCAAACTTTGACTTTTTGGTCAAAATCAAGTGCCAAGATTCATTTTTCATCAAGATATGTCAAATTATGAAACTTGTTCATCAAGAAACCCAAAATTGCAAATTAGGGTTTAAAATGAAAAAATTTCATAACTTAGAAATTATCTAAGTTATGAAATGTTCTTATTTTTTCCTAACTTTGTCCCATTTTTTCACCAAGATGCAAATGGATTCAAACAAAACTTGAAACATGAAAGTTGTAGTCCATTGCAAAATATACAACTTTTATTCACAAAGTTTTCTCAAAGGAAGCTTGTATCTCAAGTTATTATTTTTGAAACAAGGGTGTAAAACATTTTTAACTTAGAGAAATTTTTCCCTATTCTAGGCAGGATTTTTGTTCAACTTCTTGGCCATTTTTCACATGGTTCCACTTGGAGTTTCAATTTGCATTACAAAGATGGATTATAGTACACATTCCAAGATTTCCAAATTGTCCAAGAACTTCTCAAACACCCTTGTGGTTAGAGAGAATCGAATTTGCAAAGTTGGCCAAAACTCACTTTTGTTCATGGCCAAGGCTTGTTCATAACACTTGCATCTTCAAATCAGTTTGTGTACTGCGAGCTTGCAGGCCTCAAAACAAAGTTTACACTCCTTAATTTAATGCCTAACTATTGTGTTAAGGCATTATTTCATCCATTTGGGCATTACACATAGAATTAATCCTTAATTAGAAAAAGCAAAATTGCCATTTTTGAAAAGTAACACTTTATGTCAAGTTCCAAATCTTGGAGGCATGGGCCAGATCTTTGAGGCAAGAGTTTGTACACACATCCCATTTATCAAGAGCAAATGCCGCAGCCTAGATATAGAGAGTACACAGGCCTGCATTGCAATTTGAGTTTTCTTACTTCAAAGAGAAGCAACTTTGCAAAAAGATACACAACTTTGATTTCCTGCAAACACAAGCTTAAGCAAACTTTGTTCTCATCTTCCATACATCCCAACTGACCTAAAACACGACTCAACCACCCCTCATACCTCCTAATACACTAAAACACCACCTTGCTGCAAAAATAGGGCATCTACTGCAGATTGAGGTCCACAACTCAATCCACTCGTGCGCTTTGGCTAAAACCTGTCCAAACACATTCCATACCATCCATTGAAACTATCCCAAGCCTTGAACACAAGCTGTAACTCCCCTAACCTCAGTTGCCATTTTCATTTTTCAGTTTTGCAGGTGAACTTCCATAGCACGATACAGAGTGATTCAAAGCAAGCTAGGTGTTGGAGAAGCTTCCTTGGACTTCAGGCAAGCTATACAGAAGCTCAAACTCCATTGAAGTTGGCCACATTGTTGTACATGATTCAAGCTGAAACAGGTAATCTATGAACTTCTATCTCTCAATCTAGGAAGAGTTAGGCTTAGGTTTATGAATGAAACATGTCCTACTCATAGCCCTGAAGCCATACATATGGTCACTTTTCATTTATATTAAGCATGCTGTGAGAATTTTAGCCATGAACATTGAAAAAAAACTAGGTCGGAAATTGGGGGTGAAGAAATTCTCCCTGGTTTCTTAGAGTTAGGACAAGTTTTTTACATATTTGGAATCGTGGTTTGATGCTCTACATTGTTTGTGTTATGAGTTTTTGCTAAAAATCAAAGAATCAGGAGTTTGTATGAAGCAAGGGAAACGCGCGTTTTTTGATTCAAACAGAGCTGGAGGTTGAAGAAGGTTGGCTTGGGCTGGGCCTGAGTCTGTTTTGCTCTTTGCACCCCTTTTTTCCATTTGCACCCCCCTGACCCATTATGTGAAATATTTGTTATTTTTGCATTTTTCTTTTTGATTCTGACTTAATATTTTTTTGTCCAAACATAAAAAACACCAAAAATATTTTTCCACATTTTTTACATTTATTTGGCATTTATTTGCTTTATTAAACATATACATGTAAATAATATAAAACCTTTTTTATTTAAAACCCTAAAAATAATACAAAATATTTATTTTTCAGTTATTATTTTTTATTTACACTTTGAAAACATTTTCTAAAATATACATTTTGTAAATAATTAATATTTTATTTTTTGTACATATTTAGCATATTAAATATATATAATATATACTTATACATATGTTATTAAATATTTAGGGCAAAAATACAAAAAATAATACCTTTTATTTTTTATTTAATATTTGACACTAAAAATACTTTTTTAACAATATACTTCTTTTTTATTTATTTTTGTATAAATTAATATATATTGTACATAATTAATAAATAAATACTATTTATTCAAAATTAGGGTTTTTGCCCTAAACAACAAAAATAATCAAAAAATGACTTTTTCTTATTTTGTTTGTACTTCAAACATGAAAACCTTTTTACATACATAAAAAAATCCTTTTGTGCATAATACATTCTTATTTATTTATTGTATTTATTTAAATATTGTACAATTAAATATTCGTATCCTATACATTCGATATGGTTGTAATAACTTAGATTTTATTTCCTTGTCAAATATCCCCAATGCAAACTTGTACCCCCTCCCTATATCTTGTTGTAATAGCTTAGCATTTAAATTCTCGCATTTAAAAGCTTTCAATTATGTCATGATTAGAGACCTAGGGTTTGTATGCAAAATCAATCAACAAATAGCTTGACTTAATCCAAGATAAACATGCATGAAAAAACAAACATAATGCACACTTGCACCCTTAGGGTTACTCCACTTGTTGCCTTCAAAAATGGGCCATGGTTGCATGTCAAGTACTTTGGCAAAAAAAAACAAAACAAAAACTATCAAGATGTGGTTGGGCCTAATTCAACCCTACAAAACCGGCTTATAGGGTGAGGATTGCCCCCACTTATAAACACATGTTCAGGCCATATATTGTCCGATGTGGGACTCTTAACACACCCCCTCACGCTCAGGACTAGACAACTGGAGCGTGGAAATAAATGGTGGATGGTCCACTGGATCTTAAACGAGGCTCTGATACCATATTGAATTAGGAGAGACTAAGAGACATTTAGGTTAAACCGTAGGGGTTTCTCGTGGGACAGGTTCCCTAGAATGATGGGGAATAATGGGAAATGGGACGTCCGGAAGAGGTGTGGGAGTACTTTCCTGAAGGGGTTCCGGAGTGACTTGGGTGGACGCAAAATATGGCACAGACTCGAAGAAGGTAACATCGGCCGATATCAGGTATCGTTGCAGAGTGTGTGAGTAGCAACGATAACCCTTTTTGGATCGATGATAACCAAGAAAGACACACTTTAGTGATCGAGCTGATAGTTTATCAAGACCAGGGGAGAGATTATGCACAAAACATGTAGACCCGAAGACTCGAGGAGGAATTGGATGAAGAGGAGAGTTTGGAAACAAGATTGAATGAGGGATTTTATTATTAAGGACAGATGAGGGCATGCGATTTATGAGATAACACGCTGTGAGCACAACATCCCCCCAAAATCTGAGAGGGACATTACCATGGAGAAGTAGAGTCCGAGTGGTTTCTACGAGATGCCGGTTTTTGCGTTCGGCTATCCCGTTTTGTTGAGGTGTATGAGGACAAGATGTTTGGTGTAGAATACCATTGGATGACATAAAAGTTTGAAATTGTTGGGATAAATATTCACGAGCATTGTCACTTCTTAAGGTACGAATGGACAAACCAAATTGGGTTCTTATTTCTCGATAAAATTGTTCAAAAATAGAAAATAATTCAGATCTGTTTTTCATTAAAAATAGCCACGTGCAACGTGAAAAATCATCAATAAATGTTACAAAATACCTAGACTCAAAAGTAGACACAGTACGCGATGGACCCCAAACATCGGAGTGAACTAAAGCAAAAGGAGACGCAGCCCGTTTATTGACTCGATCAGGAAAGTGACTACGAGTATGTTTCCCTAATTGACAAGACTCACACTGTAAAGTGGATAATTTAGATAAACTGGGCACCAACTTTTGTAGTTTGGGAAGACTTGGATGACCTAACTGCACATGTATAATGAGTGGAGAATTTGTGGTGGAGCATGTGGTAGATGACGTAGAGAAGTAGTAAAGGCCTTGAGACTCACATCCGACGCCAATCGTCTGTCCCGAACTTCGATCCTGCAGAATAACATCACTGTTAGTAAAAGTGATAGAACAATTAAGGGAACGAGTTAAACGACTCATCACTACCAGTTATGACAATATCATCTACATACACAATAAGATAAATACACCCTTGTACTGAGTGACGATAAAAGACAGAATGATCAGCTTCACTACGGACCATACTAAATTGTTGTACTACAGTGCTGAATCTGCCAAACCAAGCTCTCGGAGATTGCTTAAGACCGTAAAGAGACCTGTGTAGCCTACAAACCATATTCGATGACTCCCCCTGAGCAACAAACCCAGGTGGTTGGTCCATATATACTTCCTCTTCAAGATCACCATGTAAAAATGCATTTTTGATGTCAAGTTGATGAAGAGGCCAGTGTCGAATGGCTGCAATGGCTAGAAGAAGTCTAACAGATGCCATCTTGGCTACAGGCGAGAAGGTATCACTATAATCCAACCCAAAAATCTGAGTGTATCCCTTGGCTACCAAGCGAGCTTTAAAACGGTCAATCTTACCATCTGGACCAACCTTCACTGTATAAAGCCAACGACAATCTACTAAAGATTTTCCAGTGGGTAGAGGAACCAGTTCCCAGGTACCACTGCTTTGAAGAGCACACATTTCATCAATCATTGCTTGCCTCCACTCAGGGTGAGATAATGCTTCACCTGGAGATTTAGGAATAGAAACAGAAGACAAAGAGGACAAACAAGTATACTGCAAAGGGGAAAGACGATGATAGCATAAATCAATATAATGTGGAGAAGGATTTCGTGTTTGACGTATACCTTTGCGAAGGGCAATCGGAAGATCAGACTGAGGTTGCAGGATCGAATCCGGTGATGGCGATAGCGTCGGAGGAGAGTCTGCAATGACCTCAGGGACATGTACGACCTCAGGGACAGGTATGACAGACGTTGGTTTACGACGCTGATATGTTTGAAGTTGAATTTGAACAGTACCGATCCCTTGGGATCGGGTTTGAGAACCATTTGCGGCAGTTATACTCGGTAAGAAACCAGAGGTAGAAAGGGAAGAGAAAAGATTTTTATTACCGGTAACATGATCAGACGCACCAGAGTCGAGGACCCAAGGACCAAGAGGAGATGATTGAGAGACGCAAACAGATGAATTACCAGTGTGTGCAAACGAAGCCGTGGAACCAGAGGTCTGGTTAGTCTGACACCACCTGAGAAAATCCTCGTAGCTTGGCGTAGGGTTCTGAAGAAAAGGTGAAGTCTGCATAGTGTACGACTTTTCGAGAGTACGACTTTCTGTGAGTCGAAAACGAAAGCCTAGGGCGGATCTGGAACCGGAGGAGGAAGGCGATTTTCCAAAGAAAAAATTTTTTTTTTTTTTTTTTGTGAACAGTAGCGGCGGCGGTGAACAGTAGTCCTCCAAAAAAAAATTTTTTTTTTCGTGAACTGTGCTTGGCAGAGGTCGCTGGAAAAAAAAAGGTGAGGCAAACCGGAATGATGACACGGTTTGCAGAAGAAAATTTCTTACCGGAAGACAGTGGGTCAACCGGGTAAAACACGGCGAAGAATTGCCTCTTAGAAGGCTCTGATACCATATCAAGATGTGGTTGGGCCTAATTCAACCCTACAAAACCGGCTTATAGGGTGAGGATTGCCCCCACTTATAAACACATGTTCAGGCCATATATTGTCCGATGTGGGACTCTTAACAAAAACAAATAAAATGATCATAGTCCCTCGATGACGCTATCGGAGTTGCCTAAACAAAATGATCATAGTCCCTCAAGAAAATTGCCAAAATACTTGACACTATTGCTTTCATGGTCTATACGATGACCCGCGCCCGTCCCGTTAACATCCTAACACAAGGTTGTTCACCAAATACAATGGTGAAACAACACTGTTAAAAGGGTTAAAGCATGAGAAAGATCTTTGAGAAATTTAGAGGTGATAGCTCTCAGTTACTTGATCAAACTTACAAAACATCCTTGCCTACTTTCAAACACACTTCACAAACACAATTTCCAAAACAACTTTCAAAACATTGAAACATCTTTTCAAAAAGACAAACACCTTTGTAAAACATTCAAACAAGAATTGTTACAAAGGTTGCCTAGACAAGGCATCTTTTTCAAAACATTTTCAAAACCACACACACAAAGCACCATTTCAAACAATTGAAAAGCAAAGGCAAGTGATCTAAGCAAGTAACTAAGAGCCCATGGATAACCATGGATAGAAAGGGTGCTAATACCTTCCCTTTCTATAATCTACTCCCCGAACCCAAGAAAACATCTCAAAGGTTTTTCCTGTGCTTTTTAACCTTTCCTTAGGATAAAATAAAAAGTCGGTGGCGACTCTTGCTAAACCGAACATTTGTGAAAACAAACGCAAAACCTCAAGTCAGTTCTCCCACCGTATCACAGAACTGGCGACTCTGCTGGGGACATTTCTAAAAGTGGAGTAACCTTAGGGCTTAGATCATCTTTTGCATGACTAATTGTTTGCTTTGATTGCTTTACATTTTGGTTCTCTTGTTTGGGCTTGAAATCCTCCACCCAGATTTTGGAAACATTCATAGATAGCAATACGTTGTGGAAACTGTGCGGGGTATACCGACACGGTCGAAGCAATAGCTATATTAGTGTGACATATTTGTGAGTACCGGTAACCCTTGAGTTCAATCAAGGAGAGTACGAGGCCGCTGGGTGATGTCACCAAGCACTAATGACCTAGAACCTTACTTGACCATCTTGGCCTTTTATTAGGGGTAGTGAGATGACCGGCTTTGGTGCAGTCCGAAGTTGGTAGATACTCGATACTACACTCATTGAGGGTTGTTTTCTTGGAATATTTTGGTCGCTAGTTAAGTGGCTAAACCAAAACAATGAACATGGAAAACAATCCAATGATATTGAGCTCCTTAGAACCCGATTATTATTTATAGGACAGGTTTTTAAGCCAACTAAACTCAAGAGGGTACTTACCTATGAAACCTCATACAAGCCTGAAACTAGGGTTTTGTGTGACTTGCTTGTACATGTGTTTGTGCATACATCATGAACATCATAAAGCATCATATGCATCCACTAACCATTTCAAGGGTTTGGATCTTCATCTTTGTTCTTGTTTTGTAGGTCATGGAAATTCTTCGCAGGAAAACTATCCAAGTGAACCTTGTGAGAATCCCTCCTCAACTCAAGGAGCTTACATCCAGAATTCCCAGAAGTTCTCTCTTCAATGAAAGACATGGTAGACTGCTCAGCCTAGTCAACACCAACATTGAAGAAGACATGGTGAAAGTGTTGTTCCAATTATTTGACCCCCTTCACCACTGTTTCACATTCCCCGACTACCAATTGGTGCCTACTTTGGAGGAATTTTCTCAACTCCTGAGAATTCCTATTCTTAATCAACTACCCTACAACGGTACGGAAAAAGAACCAAAGCCTGAAGATGTTGCTCAAGCACTACACTTGCAACCATCTGACATCAAGGGGCATTGGGAAACTAGAAGTGGTGTCAAAGGCTTCTTGGCAAAGTTCTTGTTTGAGAAGGCACAAGAGTGTTGGAATTCCCTGGATCTGCAAGCCTTTGAAGAATTTGTGGCACTCCTTATTTATGGGTTGGTCTTATTCCCAAATCCTGACCAACTTATAGATGTGAATGCTTTCAAGATCTTCATATCCAGGAATCCCATACCTACATTGCTTGGGGACATCCTCCACTCATTTTACACACGAACAATGAGGAAGAGAGGTGTTCTCATGTGTTGTACTCCTCTCCTTGCAAGGTGGTTTATTTCTCACCTTCCACAATCAGTTTTGAAGAATGAACAAGGCTTGAGGTAGTCGCAACGATTGTTGACCCTCACACATTCTGATGTACATTGGTGTTCTCGGTCCAGAGAAAATGTCATCATCATCGATCGTTGTGGTGAGTTCCATAATGTTCCATTACTTGGCATTAGGGGAGGCATTACCTACAACCCTTGTCTAGCTTTGATACAATTTGGATATGCTCGGAGGGATGGCCCTCATGACATGCTGATTCCAGACCTAGTTTTTGACTTCGACAACGATGCGCAAGGACTTCGACAAAGATTCATCAGAGCTTGGAGGATGCCTAACAAGGTAGATAGAAAGACACTGGGACACAGGAACTCCATCCCTCTCGAGCCTTACCTCAAGTGGGTACGAACCCACGCCCAGAGTCTTATGATGCCTTACCCTCACATTCTCCCTTTGATCAAAGAGCCTATTAAGGAAGGAGAGGTTCCATACACCATCCTACATCCTGACATGCCAACATCATGGGAGTAAATGCAGAAGAGTTGGATCCAACTCAAGGAAGAAAGGGATACTTTTGAAGCCAACTTCTACGCCAGTGAGAAGAAGGTTTTAGATCTTACCCGCCGACTTCACGAGGAGGAGACCCTCAACACTTACATCGCACCAAAGAGGATGCGCAACGTCTTTTTACCTTAAGAAGTTTTTGTAATATTTGGCCCATGGGGCATTTATGTACTGACAAAATTTCTTCTTATTAATATGACGTGTGTTCTTTTTGCCTGCAACAACTTTGAATTTCTAAACCCTTGAATGCATTACATGAATAAACATATCATTCATCATATGCATAAACAGGTCTTCACACCAAGTTTCCTTATCTTTCTGCTGTTTATTTCAGTAAGATGGATATTGAGCAGACGGTCAAAGATCTGCAGGCACAAAACTCGCAGTTTTAACAACTCCTTATGACCTTGGAAAAGGGTCAGGAGGATCTTAAAGCACTGTTAGGGAATAAAGAGAAAGAAAAAGGAAAAAATAAAAAGAAAAGAGTTGGGGTATCTACACTGGGAAGAAGATTTGAGAATGAAGCTAGGAGAGTTCTTGAATTCCCCTCCACATCTGATGAGGGGACCGGTAAGGGAAAAGGGGCTGCACTACCTTCTGAGTCTGAGGCTGAAGAAGAAGAGGTTGAGGAAGATGAAGATTATTCAGAGCAGCAATACCCGCCAGCGGACGGCAAATACAAAAACCTGGAGGATAGACTGGCAGCCATGGAGTTGCAACGGGTTCCCGGGCTAGATTTTGAAGAATTAGGACTGATTGCTGGGATTGTTATCCCTCCCAAATTCAAGGTACCAACTTTCGCAAAATATGATGGTCTGTCTTGCCCAAAGATGCACCTGAGGTCATATGTCAGAAGAATTCAACCTCATTCATTCGATAGAAATCTTTGGGTACACTTCTTCCAGGACAGCTTGTCCGGTACTCAGCTAGATTGGTTTTACCAGCTTGAGAGGTCAGAAGTGCATAGTTGGGAGGATTTGGCAACTGCCTTTTATTGCCAGTATTAATATAACGCTGACTTGGCGCCGACCCGTACTCAGTTATAAAGTATGGGGATGGCCTCAAATGAAGGATTCAAAGAATACGCCCAGAAATGGCGCGACTTGGCCGGAAGGGTACAACCACCGCTTTCAGATAGGGAGCTAGTTGATATGTTCTTGGCGACCCTATCTGGCCCTTTCTTCAACCATTTGATCGGGAGCTCTTCTGTAGGGTTTACCGAACTGATTCTGACTGGCGAACGGGTGGAAGCTGGTATTAAGAGCGGAAAAATTCAAAGGGATGCCTCTGCCTCCACAACTGTTAAAAAACCATTCCCGGCCAAGAAGGAGACAACTGTTATATACTCTCAGAAAGGATTGAGAAGAACTGAGCGCCGACCGACTATAGGGGCCGTGATGATTCAAAATTCGTCAAATGATCAGCCTCATAGCAATCAGTCCAGACCTAATCAGCAACGGGTAGAACGGCCACAACGAAAGTTCACCCGCATCAACATGACGCCTGCATAAGTTCTTCCCCATTTGTTGAAGCTAAATCTCACCAGTATTAGAGAGGCGCCAAAGGTTGTGAATACCACTTCCCCACATTATCATCCCAATGCAAAATGTGCCTATCATTCTGACAGCGCCGGGCATGACACCAACGATTGCTGGGCGCTTAAGAATAAAATTCAGGATTTGATAGATGCTAAGGAGGTTGAGTTCGACGCCCCTGAGAAGCCGAATGTAATCTCCGCTCCAATTCCAAAGCATGGTCGCAATGTCCATGCTATTGAAGAAGATCTGTTTGTTTCTACTGTTGATGATCTGATAACTCCATTACTGACAATCAAGATGAATTTGCTGAAAGCTGGGATTTTCCCAGGTTGTAAAGAAGATTGCTACCTTTGTTCCTCCCTACCAATCGACTGTCCATTGCTGAGAATAGACATCCAACGCCTAATGGACAACCAACAAATTCTTTTCGAAAAGACTCCCGTTACTCCAACTCCTATCAATGAAGTTTCAATAATAACCATTTCCGCCAATCTTTCCAAGGTCCCCAAAAGGCCTGTTAAGATTACATCCGCTCCGAAGACTGTACCATTGAAGATAACCATGCCTGGGCCCGTCCCATACAAATCTGACAAATCGATACCGTGGAATTATGGTGGAGAAATCTGCTACCACGGTGTTAAACAAATTGAGATAACTGAAGAGAGCTCTGACGAAGAAACTGCCGACATTGGAAACATTGTCGGTACGAGCAAAATTACCCGAAGTGGAAGAATTTTCTCTCCAGAGATTTCCCCTCTAAAGGAAATCTTTGGACCCTCAGCTGCTCCCAAGGTTACTCCTGCACCGGTAAAACTATCTGCAAGAACTCCAATGATTGAAGAAGCTGTTACTCCTGTGGTTGTCCCTTCTGCTGCTGTCGATAAAGGGAAAGGGATCCAAGAAGAGCTCGTCAGGACGAGGGCTCAGCCATTGGTCATCCCCGAAACCTCTAAAGAAGAAATGGAGGAGATTCTGAAAATAATCAAGAAGAGTGATTATGATGTGGTGGAGCAACTGGGGCAAACCCCCTCGAAGATCTCCATGTTAGCTTTGCTGCTTTGTTCGGAGGCTCATGCCAAAGCCTTGATAAGGTTTTTGAAGACAGCCCATGTGCCCCAAGAAACCTCAGCCGATCAATTCCAGGATTGTGTATCCAGCCTTACCGCCGACAATGGCCTGGGTTTCTCTGATGCTGACCTGACTCCGAAAGGAAGAAAGCACAATGACGCATTGCATGTGTCAGTTGAATGCCGAGGAACCACTCTCGCCCATGTCTTGGTCGATAATGGTTCTTCTCTAAATGTGCTGCCTAAGAAAGCTCTGGACCAGTTGGATTGCGAAGGCTTGGAGCTGAAACCAAGTAATATCATTGTCAGGGCCTTTGACGGGTCTAAAAGAATGGTGCATGGGGAGGTCGACATTCCCATCAAGGTAGGAACTGAAGTGTTCCACTCCATATTCTATGTGATGGACATCCGCCCATCATACTCTTGCTTGCTAGGAAGACCGTGGATACATAATGCTAGGGCAGTCACTTCTTCTCTACATCAGATGCTGAAATACCCTGTTAAGGGAAAAATCATAACTGTACACGGTGAGGAGGAGTACATGATAAGTCATCTGAATTCCTTTCGGTATGTGGAAGTGGATGGCGAATTCATCGAAACACCATTCCAACACTTCGAGGAAGTTTCTCCCGAGGTTGCAGTAGCAAAGGCAGTAGCTGAGGTACCCAAGCAGGTGGCCAGGATGGCATCTCTGAAAGACACAAAGGCTGCATTAAAGGAGGGAAAGAACTCAACATGGGGACAATTGCCTGACTTTCCTCACAAGACGGACAAGTTTGGGTTGGGATTTACCGCCGCGGCGCAAAAGGCTATGCGTCGCTCCAAAATTGAAAAGGCACCCATCAAGATTTCTCCTCATGGAATCAATGCTTTAGAAGACGAAGACGAAGAGGGTAACGTTGAAGATTGGATCTTCCCAACCATCGAAGGGGGACTGCACAACTGGGAGGCGGAAGACTTCGTTCCCATTACTTTCATCAATCAGTAATTTATCTTTCGAACATTTCCTGTTGGTCTGTAATAATTACTCTTAAACAATTCACACTACTTTTTCACCTCATGCCTTGCCCGGGGCATGTAGGTCCATTTGTAAGGGCTTGATTCTCTTCATAACCATATCCCATGTTTAATGAATCATTGGACGTTTTTCATTTATAAACTGCTGTGTTCATTTTATTTCCTTTTTCATTTTTGTTTGTTTAAGGATGGCTATCCCTTACACACACCCACAATCACAAATGCAGGTACCCATCCACTCCGGATTCCATGGGTGACTATTCTGTTGTATCCTTCAATAACTCTGAAGATTTGGTCAATCAGGCTGAGTACGAAGATGACGAAGATTGTGAAGTACCGGGAGAACTAGCCAGACTTCTACAACAAGAAGAGAGGGCCATCTTGCCTCATGAAGAGTTGTTGGAAACTGTCAACTTAGGAACAGAGGAAGACAGGAAAGAAGTACAAGTGGGTGCCAATCTAGAACCAAGTGTCAAGGAGCGCTTAATAAGGATGTTAAATGAATACGTTGAAATCTTCGCCTGGTCTTATGAAGACATGCCAGGGTTAGACACAGACATCGTGGTTCACCGTCTCCCTACAAGAGAGGACTATCCACCGATCAAGCAAAAAGTTCGCCGAATGAGGCCCGACATGTCTGAGAAGATTAAGGCTGAAGTAATGAAGCAATTCAACGCTGGCTTTCTGGTTGTTACATCCTATCCGCAATGGGTTGCTAACATTGTGCCCGTTCCCAAAAAAGACGGCAAGGTCAGAATGTGTGTGGACTATCGGGATTTGAACAGGGCTAGCCCTAAAGATGATTTTCCGCTACCACATATCGACATTTTGATTGACAACACAGCTCAACACAAGGTATTTTCCTTCATGGACAGATTCTCGGGCTACAACCAGATTAAAATGGCCCCCGAGGACATGGAGAAAACAACCTTTGTTACACAATGGGGTACCTTCTGCTACAAGGTGATGCCGTTCGGACTGAAGAACGCAGGGGCAACTTATCAACGCGCCATGGTAGCTTTGTTTCATGATATGATACATCATGAGATTGAAGTTTACGTAGACGACATGATAGCTCGATCACAAACGGAAGAAGAACACCTTGAACATTTGCAGAAGCTGTTTGCCAGGTTGAAGGAGTACAAACTCAGGCTGAATCCAAGTAAGTGCACTTTTGGAGTTAGGTCTGGTAAACTTCTGGGATTTATTGTCAGCAACAAAGGCATTGAGGTCGATCCAGCAAAAGTAAAGGCTATACAAGAAATGCCTGCCCCCCGTACTAAAAAGGAGGTTAGAGGATTCTTGGGACGCTTGAACTATATCGCCAGGTTCATCTCTCACCTGACGTCTACCTGTGAGCCAATTTTCAAACTATTAAAGAAAGATCAGGTAGTCGAATGGAACGATGATTGTCAAATTGCTTTTGATAAGATCAAGGAGTATTTTCTAGAACCTCCTATTCTGATGCCACCCGTCGAAGGAAGGCCGCTGATCATGTATCTGACTGTTTTGGATAACTCAATGGGGTGCGTACTGGGCCAATATGACGAGTCTGGTCGAAAAGAGCATGCCATTTATTACCTTAGCAAAAATTTTACCGACTGTGTGATACGGTGGGAGAACTGACTTGGGTTTTGCGTTTGTATTCGCAGATGTTGCGGTTAGCAAGAGTCGCCACCGACTTTTTATTTTATCCTAAGGAAAGGTTAAAAAGCACAGCAAAAACCTTTTGAGATGTTTTCTTGGGTTCGGGGAGTAGATTATAAAAAGGGAAGGTATTAGCACCCTTTCTATCCATGGTTATCCATGGGCTCTTAGTTACTTGCTTAGATCACTTGCCTTTTGTTTTCAATTGTTTTAAATGGTGCTTGAATGTGTGTGGGTCTTGAAAATGTTTTGAAAAGATGCCAATGTGGTGGCAACCTTTGTAATGATCCATGTGGGGATGTATACAAAGATGTATGTCTTTTGAAAAGGTTTTCATTTGTTTTTGAAAGTTGTTTTGAAAGTGTAGTGATGTGTGATTTTGAAATTAGGCAAGTGTTTTGTTTTGCAAGTTTGATTCAAGTAACTAAGAGGTTATCTACTCCTAAATTTCTCAAAAGACTATTGCTATGTTTTAACCCTTTTAACCAGTTTGTTCCACCATTGTATTTGGTGGACAATCTTGTGTTAGGATGTGAGAGGGACAGGCGCGGATCATCGTTTAGACCATAATTGCAACGGCGTTAAATGTCTTTGGGCAATTTTCTTTAAGGGACTTGATCATTTGTTTTTGTTTGTTTTGAAAAGTTTTGTCGAGGGACTATGATCATTCAAATTGCTTGCTTTGCCCAAAGAAGTTCAACATACAATATGGCCCATTTATTTGAAGGCAACAAGTGGAATACCCTAGGGGTGCAAGTGTGAGGTGTGTTGTTTATTTTCATGCTCATTTATCTTGTATTAGGTTAAACTATTTTTTTTCGTTTTTTCGCATACAAACCCTAATTCTAACATATTATCATTAGGAAGCAATAAAGTGCGAAATTAAAATGACTAAGCTATTACAAAACCAAATATGGGAAGGGGGGTACAAATGTTCAAATGGGGATATTGACAAGAATTTAAATCTAAATTATTACATCATTTTGAATATTTGCAATTTAATCAATGTACAAAAATTAAATAACAATGCAAGATGCAAAAGAATGTTTTGTATATGTATGAAAAAAAACATTATTTATATAAAAGAAAATAAAAAAAAATATATTATTTCTTGGAGTATTTTGAATTTAGGGCAAAAAACCCTAATTTTATTAAGAAAATGTATTATTATCTAACTTAAGACAAATATTTATTTATTATTTATAAAATAAAATGAAGTATATTATGAAAAAGGTATTTTTGTATCAAATATTAATAAAAAATGAAAAAATTCAAGTATTTTTATATTTTAGCTTAAATATATTAATGAACATATATATATATATATATATATATATATTAAACCTTAAATATGTATTATACACAAAAATAAATATTTATTTAATATTTTAATAAAATAAATAAAAAGGTATTATTTTTTTTATGTGAAATATTTTCAGAAGGTAAATAAAAATAAAAATGTGTTTTACACTATTTTTTCTAATTATTCTAATAATAGTATATATATATATAATATTTACATGCAAACAAAAGAAATGAACAAATAAATATGCAATAAATACAAAAAATGATGGAAAAAATATTTTTAATTTTTTAATGCCATGAGAAAAAATAAACAAAGTCAACCAAAAAAGAAAAAGTCAAAAAGAGTCAAAAATGAAGCAAATGGGCTCAGGGGGTGTAAACATGGAAATAGGGTGTGAAAATAAAATAATTCCAGGCCCAGCCCAGACCACTTCTTCTTCAACCTCTGTACAACATCCTTCAAGCAAAACACGCGTTTTTTATCTCTGGATTCCTGGACTTTCAAGCAAAACTCATAACATGAAAAGTGTAGAGCATTAAGAGACGGTTTCAACCATATAAAGAACTTGACCTATCTCTCTAAGATGAGGGAGAATTTCTCCTCCCCCAATTTCTGACCTAACTTTTCACCAATGTTCAGACATGAAATTCTCTAAGCACACGAAATATAAATGCAATCTAATCATATGAGCATGTTCAGGGCTATGATTGTGACATGTTTTCTTCAAAAACCTAAAGCTAACAATGCCTAATAAGGGAGATAGAACTCCATGAATATACCTGTTCAGTTGGAATCGAGCTTTGCAATGGAGGATGTTTCAGAGTGAAATGATGACTTGTATAGCTTCCTTGAAGTGTAAGGATGCTTTTCCAAGTCCTACTTTGTCTTGAAACTCCCTGAATCGAGCTATTGAAATCCAACTGCAAAACAGAAATTTAAAAATGGTGAAGTGGCTTGGAGGTGTTACAGGTCAGGTTTCAGGACATGGTTAGCTTGCATATGTTGTAAGGAAGGTAGAGGAACAAGTTTGGACAAGAATGCTCGAAGGGATTGAGAGATAGCACTCAATCTGCAGGGCTTGCTCTGTTTGAGCAGTTTTGTGGTGTTTCTGAGATGGAGAGTGTTTTAGAGGCAAATGGCTCGTGCAAAAGCTTGGTTCTGTTCTTTGGAATGTGTTTGATAGCTTTTGTGTTGTGTGTCTAAGCTGAAGAGAGAGTTGTGATAAGTTATGGACTTTTCTTGAACTTGAAGCAAACAAAAGCAAGTTGAGGTTTTAGGTCAGTAGGGGGCCTCCTAATGTGCTGCATAATCTTCTCTTGATCAGAGCAACTTGTCCATAATCTTGTGCCAAAAGGATTTAGCTTGTACCTTCTTGATTTTCAATTAGACATAAAGCTAACCTTTTCAAGAATGGAAAGTTTACTTTATCTAAAAATGGATCAATCTTGTGTACAATGCTTGAACTCATGAAACAACACTTTGGCACAATGAACAAGCATTAAATTAAGGAGTGTAATTTGGTTTAAGGACCTGTAAAGTAGCACAAACTATGCTGAGTTCAAATTTGCAAAGTTATGGATATGTTTTGATGAAGAACAAAAGTGAATTTTTGCCAACTTGTGAAATTCGAATCTCTCAAGTTATGAGGTTGTTTGATGAGTTCTTGGACATTTTGGAAATCTTGGAATGTGTACTACAATCCATCTTTGAAGTTCAAATTAAAATTCCAAGTGTAAGGGTATGAAAAGTGGCCTTGAAGTGGGGTAGAAAACCTTGTCAAAATAGGTTAAAAATTCACTAAGTTAAAAATGGTTTAGTGCCCTTATTCAAAAAATTGTAACTTGAGATACAAGCTTCAAATGAGAAAACTTTGTGAATCAAAGTTGTAGATTATGCAACAATCTACAACTTTCATGTTTTGACTTTTGTTTGAATCCAAATGGATCTTGGTGAAAAGATGGGGCAAAGTTGGGAAAAAATTAGGGTTTTTCATAACTTAGAAAAATTCTGTTATGAAAAATTCCATTTTCAAACCCTAATTTGCATTTTGTGATTTCTTGGTGAACAAGTTTCATGATTTGGCATGTTTTGATTAAAAATGAATCTTGACTCTTGATTTTGACCAAAAAGTCAAAGTTTGACTTTTCAGTGTACAGTCAAAATTGATCAATTGACTGGGAAATTCAACTGTCAATCTTGTGTACTTGGGATCTTTTGAGCTTGATGAACATGTCAAGATAATTCCATGGGGTCCTTGAGTCCATATGTGAGTTTGATTTGCCATTGGCTAGGTCAAACAGTCAAAAATTGCCTTTGTGCAGTCAAAACCCTAAAAATGACCATTTTGCCCTTTTGGTGATCTGATCAAATTTCTTGTGGAATTGTGATCCAAACTTGATCAAATGGTCCATATGAGTTCATAATGTTGATGTGGGTCAAATTTCATGAGGTTTGACTGTCAATTGGCCACAGTTGACTTTTTCCCCAATACAACTGATTTCTAGGTCAACTGTCCAATTGACTGGGCAAAACTTGGAATCAAGACTTGAAACTTGGTATAGGTAAACTTGGGAGTCCAATATGAAGTATGAAAGTCATCTTAGGCATTTTAGGTCAAAACATCCTTAGGCAAACACAAACCCTAATTTGAGTCCACAGTGCAAGGAGAAGTCCTGAGCAGAGGAAACCCTAACTGGATCTTGATCTTCAAAGGTCTTGTGATGAGAAAATGTTGAGGAAATGGGAGGGCAAATTTTGGGGTACAACAGTTGCCCCTGTTCAATTTTCTTGAACCTGAAGAGTTAGATTGGCAAGTTTGCCTTTCGTGACTCGAGGGTAAAAGGAGATTGGACACTAGAGTGCCCAGAAATTTGCACTCGCATGCTGGAGTCTCAACAATGTGATGTCAGGAATGGACTTATAGACGCCATTTGGAGAGATGGTGGATAGGGAGATGGGCTTATAGATGCCATCTGGAGATGTGACAGAACCTGGTCGAGAATGGGCTTATAGATGCCATTTGGAAGTGTCGATCGCATAAGAGATTCCTTAGCGAGAACTTGTGTATTTGAGAAAGACGGATGTTTTCCTGGCTTGTTACAGGTGTTGGATCCTCAGTCTCCTTATGCAGATATGCCCTGGCTGGATACAGGTATTGAATCTACAATTGGTCGCTCACAGATATGCCCTGGCTGGATACAGGAGTCGAATCTGGAAATAGTTGTCAATAGATGTGCTCTGGCTGGATACAGGAATCGAATCTTCGAACTCTTCAGACGTGCCCTGGCTAGATACAGGAATCGAGTCTGGAGACGTGGTTAACAGATATGCCCTGGCTGGATACAGGAATCGAATCTGGAAATGTTGTAGTTGATAGATGTGCCCTGGCTGGATACATGAATCGAATCTTTGAACTTTTCAGACGTGCCCTGGCTAGATACAGGAATCGAGTGTGGAAACTGATCACTCTCAGATGTGCCCTGGCTAGATACAGGTATCGGATCTGGAATTGCGACAGTTGACGGTAATTGTTTTTGGGATTGTCTTTTTCCTGAAAAGGCAAAAACGTAAGTTGTATGCAATGTCATGATGTATGATATGCATGATATCAGGATGTTCAACATGAGATAGTGTTGTATGCGTTTCAACATGTATGTAAGCAAGATGTATGAAAATGTGAAATGTTTATGAATGTAATTTCGTCTTAGGAAAATAAATCCTTAATGAACGGCCGGGGAGTCGCTCTGTGGAAGAGGTACTTGGCCGAAGTTTTGATGCGAGGCCTGTTGAGGACTCTAATGATGGATTCTGCTGGGGATAATGACGATATACTCCGCTGGGGATTGGAGGAACTTTGCCGAGGGCGGTCTTCCGTGGTTTTTAGCTGAGGATAACCCAGTTATAAGTCCTTGTGAGGAAATAACTCTAAATAAAACTCGGGAGAGACGTCCGTACTCTGCAGGGGATAAGCTTCCAGTATTTACTGGGGATGAGTTTTAAGACCTGCCGGGGAATGCTGTGCTTTTCCAGGATCGACGGGGAATCAACTCTGCTTGGGGAAAGTATTGCCGAATCTTGTTTTATTCTGCGGGGAATTGAGATGATTTGGCCACATTCTTCAGTTGAACCTACCTTGGTGCCTTGGCGGACAAAACAACCAGACATTCATTAGACAACTTCAATTGCCCCTGTCTCTGATGTCACCTGTAATCGATCTCTCGTTTCATATGCAAATATTTATGAATTAGCAATTTAATGTCAAATGCATATATCAAAAATGAACATTGGACGTTCTTCGTAAGACAAAACAGAAAAAGGAAAACAACGGTAATTTGTATGGACAAGTGAATTTGTATTGATTTAAACTTTGCCTGTGAATAGGCGTTTTTGTACAAGAGGCTGACATCCTAGTAAGAGGACGCCGCCAAATAACGTAGAGTTTACAATTTGAAAAAGGAAACAAAACAGCTATGTGAACAATCCCACTGGGTTCCAACTCTGCTATCGCCTTTATGTCTTCGAACGTCTCATCGCTTTGCTACCTAGTTGAAGATGAAGCTGATTGGTCAATGCCGAATCCTGGAGCCAGATAGTTGATGCCGAAATCCGGATGCGAAGTGATCCAATGAGACATAGTGTTACGCTTTTATCCCTAACTTTTGCCTGGACCGCCCTTTCGGGTTTTCAGTCCACCGGGATACCCATTTTTGCCCAAGCCGTCCTTTCAGGTTTTCGACTTGCCGGGTGTACAGATTTTTATTCATTTCATCCCTTATTTTTGCCCGAACCCTTTTGGTTCGCCGGGAAGCCCTTATTTTTGCCTAGGTATGTCAACCTAGCGGGTCTTTTATTTATGCGTAGTATTTTTTCACTATGTCTGCATTGGCGGGGTGAGGAAGGTCGTCACCATCCATGGTGGTTAGGATCATGGCTCCTCCTGAGAACACACGTTTAACCACAAATGGCCCTTCGTAAGTAGGGGTCCATTTGCCCCGGGGATCACTTTGAGGAAGGATGATGCGTTTGATTACCAGGTCCCCAACCTGATATTCTTGTGGTCTGACTTTCTTGTTAAATGCTCTGATCATCCGTTTTTGATACGTTTGACCATGACAGATAGCAGTGAGCCTCTTTTCATCAATCAGATTTAATTGATCAAGTCGAGTCTGGATCCAATCATCTTCATTCAAGTCTGCATCCTTCATTATCCGGAGGGAGGGTATCTGGATTTCAATTGGCAAGACTGCCTCCATGCCATAGACCAAGGAGAAGGGAGTTGCCCCGGTTGACGTCCTTGCTGAGGTGCGGTACCCATGAAGAGCGAACGGTAACATCTCGTGCCAATCTTTATACGTCACTGTCATCTTTTGCACAATTTTCTTGATGTTTTTATTGGCTGCCTCTACAGCCCCATTCATCTTCGGCCGGTAGGGAGAAGAATTGTGGTGCTGTATCTTGAATTGTTCACAGAGTTCAGTGATCATTTTGTTGTTAAGATTGGTACCATTGTCCGTAATGATTCTTTCCGGGACGCCGTACCGACAGATCAAGTTATGCCGGATGAAACGTGCCACGACGCTCTTGGTTACTGTGGCGTAGGACGCTGCCTCAACCCACTTCGTGAAGTAATCGATCGCCACCAAGATGAAGCGATGCCCATTGGATGCCGTTGGTCGGATCTCACCGATCATATCGATGCCCCACATTGCGAAAGGCCAAGGTGCCGTTAGGACGTTCAAAGGAACCGGGGGGATATGCACCTTGTCAGCATAGATCTGGCATTTATGACAAGTTCAGGAGTGTTGGTAACAATCGGCTTCCATTGTGGACCAGAAATATCCTGCCCGAAGGATTTTCTTAGCCATGGTGTGTCCACTGGAATGTGTTCCAAATGTACCTTCATGCAGTTCCATCATGATTTTCTCCGCTTCAGCCTTATCCACACAACGTAGCAGAGTCGAATCATGATTCCGTTTGTAGAGAATGTCGTTGCTGAGGAAGAATTTTGCAGCAAACCTCCTCATGAACTTCTTATCATTGACAGATGCCCCTTCAGGGTATTCCTGAGCTTCCAAGTACCTCTTCACCTCATGATACCAGGGTTTCTCAGTGACCTCCTCAACCTCGAGCCCGCAGCAGTATGCCGGTTCATCCAACTTCCAGATTATGATTCAGGGAGCCTCATTGTCCCATTTAACTTTGAACATTGAAGACATCTTGGCTAGTGCGTCCGCTAGCTGATTCTCCTCTCTGGGGAAATGCTCAAAAGTTGTCTCTTCAAAGTGGGGAAGCAAGGTTGACACATACTCCTTGTAAGGAATAAGATTCGGGTGTTTCGTATCCCACTCGCCTTTGATCTGATTGATCACGAGAGCGGAATCTCCGAAGACACTCAGAAATTTTATCCTTAAGTCGATTGCAGCTTGTAAACCCATGATACATGCCTCATATTCTGCCATGTTGTTGGTGCAGCTGAAACATAATCGGGCGGTGAGGGGAGTATGAGTTCCTTTGGGAGATATGATTACAGCGCCGACGCCGTTACCCAAAGCATTGGAGGCTCCATCAAAATGCATAGACCATCGGGATCCTTCCTCAGGTCCTTCATCCGGTCCAGGTACTTCACAGTCAGTTACCACCATGATGTCTTCGTCCAGAAAATCAAAGTTCAATGATTGGTAATCGTCCACAGGTTGGTGTGCCAAATGATCGGCCAGTACACTTCCCTTAATTGCTTTCTGAGTTGTATACTGGATGTCATATTCTGTCAAGATCATTTGCCATCTCGCTATTCTTCCAGACAGAGCGGGCTTTTCAAATATGTACTTGATGGGATCCATTTTTGAAATCAATAGAGTAGTGTGAGTCAGCATATACTGTCTCAGCCGGCGAGCAGCCCATACAAGAGCGCATCAAGTTTTCTCAAGCAGTGAGTAACGAGACTCACAGTCGGTAAACTTTTTGCTCAAGTAATAAATAGCGTGCTCTTTTCGGCCAGACTCGTCATGCTGCCCCAGCACACACCCCATTGAATTATCAAGTACTGTTAAGTATAGTATCAGAGGTCTTCCTTCCACCGGTGGCATAAGAATGGGCGGCTCTTGGAGATATTCCTTTATCTTTTCAAAGGAAGCCTGACATTCATCATTCCAGCGTACTACTTGATCTTTCTTCAGTAATTTGAAGATTGGCTCACAAGTAGCAGTCAGATGTGAGATGAATCGGGCAATGTAATTCAGTCGTCCCAGGAAGCCTCTGACTTCTTTCTCTGTTCTTGGAGTCGGCATCTCTTGTATGGCTTTTACCTTGGCAGGGTCCACCTGAATACCTTTATCACTTACAATGAAACCTAGCAATTTTCCGGACCTCACCCCAAAGGTGCATTTGTTGGGATTCAATCTCATCTTGTACAACTTGAGTCGGTCAAATAACTTCCTCAGATGGTCAAGGTGCTCCTCCTCAGTTTGAGACCTTGCAATCATGTCATCAACGTATACCTCAATCTCATGATGGATCATATCATGAAATAAAGCAACCATGGCACGTTGATAGGTTGCCCCAGCATTTTTCAATCCGAATGGCATGACCTTATAACAGAAGGTGCCCCACTGAGTCACAAAGGTAGTCTTCTCCATATCCTCTGGAGCCATCTTGATCTGATTATACCCTGAAAAACCATCCATGAAGGAGAACACCTTGTGTTGAGCTGTATTGTCAACAAGGACATCAATGTGAGGTAGGGGGAAGTCATCCTTGGGGCTTGCCCTGTTCAAGTCCCTGTAGTCGACACACATTCTGACTTTACCGTCCTTCTTCGGCACCGGCACCACATTGGCAACCCACTGAGGGTAAGAAGTTACTGCAAGGAATCCGGCATCAAACTGTTTCATAACCTCGTCCTTGATCTTTTCAGACATCTCTGGACGCATTCGTCGGACTTTTTGCTTTACCGGAGGGCAATCTTCCTTGGTTGGTAGGTGGTGAACTACAATGTCGGCATCCAAACCAGGCATATCTTCATAGGACCAAGCAAAAATCTCCATGTAGTCTTGTAACATTCGGATCAATCGTTGCTTCACGCTGAGCTCTAGATTGGCACCAATCTTGACCTCTTTCCTATCTGTCTCAGTACCCAAGTTAATTGTTTCTACAGGCTCTTCATGTGGTTGAATAGCCCTCTCTTCCTGGAGTAGCAGTCTTGCGAGTTCACCAGGCACCTCGCAATCATCTTCACCTTCGTCTTCGGCCAAGTTGATCGGATTTTCGAAGTCATAACTGGCGGTAGAAGAGCTGTTACCAGTGAGATCCAGAGTGGATTGAAACCTGTATAAGTGAGTGTGTGTAAATATAGCTGTTTTGCAATATATATAACACATAAAGGAAAAGAGCAAAAGATTTGAAATGCAACAAACGTCCAATGTTTTGATTGATGATATATGAAAATGTCATACAAAAAGCCCTCACAAATGGAGCTACGATGCCCCGGGTAGGACACCGAGCCAACAAAGTTTTAACATATTGTTTGTTACAAATCGGAAATCAAAAGAAATTAATTACTGCGTGACAAATGTGATAGGGGTAAAATCCTTTGTCGTCCAGTTGCTTGGTCCGTTGCTGGTAGTCGGGTAGATCCAACTGTCAAACTCAGCTTCCTCCACATCCTCCTCGATAGCATTCACCCTTGAGCTGGAAATAAACACCGGAGCCTTTCCGATCTTCTCTTTGCGCACCGCCTTCTGAGCCTCTGCAGTAAAGCCTAGCCCAAACTTGTCGTTCTTCTGAGTGAAGTCAGGAAGCTGACCCCAGTGTGCACAATTGCCTTTCTGAACCACAGCCCGGGCATCCCTTAGGGAAGCCATCTTCAAGGAATCATTCTCTTCGGCTATTGTCTCTGCAGCTGCTGAAATTGGATGCACCTCCTCGAAATGCTGGAAGGGGGTTTCAATAAACTCCCCGTCCATCTCAATGTACCTGAAGGAATTCAAATGGCTCACCATATACTCCTCTTCTCCTTGCACAGTGACGATCTTCCCCCTGACGGGATACTTCACCTTCTGGTGCAAGGTGGAGGTCACTGCCCCAGCTTTATGGATCCAAGGTCGACCCAGTAGACAAGAGTACGATGGACGTATGTCCATCACATAAAAAGTAGAGTCAAACACTTGAGAGCCCACACGAATAGGGATGTTAACCTCTCCATGAACCATCCTTTTTGAACCGTCAAAGGCCCTGACGATGATATTGCTGGGCTTCAGTTCTAGGCCTTCATAATCCAAACGATCCAAAGCCTTCTTCGGTAGGACATTCAAGGAAGAAACAGTATCCACCAATACATGCGCCAGAGTAGTGCCCCTGCATTCGATAGAGACATGCAGGGCATCATTATGGTCTCTTCCCTTCGCAGTCAGGTCAGCATCTGAGAAACCCAAGCCATTGTCTGCTGTCAGATTTGCTATGCAATCGGTGAACTGGACTACAGACGTCTCTTGCGGCACATGGGCCGTCTTGAGAAATGAGATCAAGGCCTTAGCATGGGCCTCGGAGCATAGCAATAAGGAGAGCAGGGAGATCTTGGAGGGCGTATGCCCCAGCTGCTCGACAACATTGAAATCACTTTTCTTTATTATTTTCAGAATCTCCTCCATTTCTTGTCGGGAGTGTTGGCTCCTAAATTCGACACCTTTGTTTTGATTGATGACAGCCATTAAAAGCTGAAGAATGCTTTCGACTGGCTAAGCCTGTCGAAGTGCCTGTCGAAAGATGGCAAAAATACTTAGAAGATTTCTTCCAAGGAAGAAGGCTGATTGCCTTCGACGTCGAAGGAGTTTTCGTCGAAGACGTCTCTTGACGAACGTGTTTGATGGTCCAGAGTGGAGCGGTTTGAAATTAAAAGCTTTGGAGGGAAAACGGTTTCCAGCAGTTACTACGTGCTAACGTGCAAGGATCTGGAGCGTCGAACAGGGAGAACGTGACAAGTGGCTTGATCTCGAAGCAGTGTAACTGCCCGACGGTTACTTGGAATGTTTTTGTATAAATAGGAGTAGACGTGTAGTTTCTCGCGTGTGTTCACAATAGATACATAGTCACTCATTTAGATTCAAGTACCCAGTGTGAGCGAACGAATTGTTGAGAAATGTATGTGTGAAACACCAATTTTATCAATTCAAGTCATTTACTTTTCCAGTATTTTACATGCTTTTTCCCTTTAAGATTCCTGTCGAACCTTTACATTCAAGCCTTGTTTATTTTACCAAGCCTTTCCTTTATGCAATTTACTTTAAACAATTTACTTAAAGCCTTATCCACATTAATTAAACTTCAAAATCAACCTATGTCCATAGGATCAATCTGATCGATCCTGCGAGTAACCAAATAAGTAACCATTTGGAGGATCAGCGGTTGTTTACCAAATCCCCAGGTAAACAAATTGGCACACCTGGTGGGACTGTGTGTTGATTGTTGAAAAAATCTCATCTTTTCGAGTTGTATGTTATTGAGGAGTGGTAGAATATACACCAACGATAATAATACTGCCAGAAGAAGGGAAGAGATGGCGAATCCGCCAAACAATAATGAAATTCCACCACCAAGTGTGGGAGCAACGGTTAATATGACCGTTAGTGAAGCGACGAATGTTGGTTCGATGCCAGCAGTGTCAGTCACAACTACGGGGCCAATAACTTCGTTAACAGGCCCCAGAATGCCTTTGGGAACCCCCCCTCCAAGGGGAAATACTGGCCCAAGGCCAGTGGTTCCCCCAGGATTTATTCCATTCTATGGTATGCCAACTTCTGAATTGGCAAGCCTGACGAATGCTGCGTCCACTTATTCAGACCCTTTCGTGAGTGCCACTTCGCCACTCCAAGGCTCTGGAGTAGGCATGGCGAATAGAAATAGGACCCAACTCTTAGGAGGAACGTCCCAAGTAGCCCATGGCCTTACAAATGCCTCGACAGCAGTCTTGAGGCAACAGATGGACGAAAGCAACCATGATATGGTGCAAATGTTGGCACAAACTTTGAGTACAGTGCTAAATCCTCTAATACAAAATACTACTCAGTCGAATCAGCAAGTTACAGCGCAAATGACGCGTTTGGCTGACTTCTTTGGAGTACCCCCACCTATTCGACAGCCCCAAAGGGCGCAAATAAGAGGAAATCAGGGGATATTTGTAGAGGAAGAAACCACCATTAACCAGGTTCAACAGCCTGTCGAACAGCCTGTCGAAGAACCTAGGGTAATAGCCCCAGAGGTAAGGTTAGTTAACAGAAACCAAAATGCTGACGAAGTGGTTCAGCATATCCAACACCAAAACATGGGTTTGGAAAACAATCTGGCAACCATGATCGAAAGGATCATGAATCAGAATGGTATGAACATGGGCTTTCGAAGGCCCAACTTTACTTCTCCTTTGTCAGAATATGTGTTACAAACTGACTTACCCCCTAGAACCAAAGTCCCCAAATTTACTAAGTTCTCTGGGGATACGACAGAATCTACTGTCGAACATGTGGCTAGGTATTTGATCGAAGCAGGAGACATTTCAAATAATGAAAACCTAAGAATCAAATACTTCCCAAGTTCCTTAACCAAGAACGCTTTTACTTGGTTCACAACTCTACCCCCCAATTCGATCCACCATTGGACCCAATTGGAAAGGTTGTTCCATGAACAATTCTATATGGGGAAAACCAAGATAAGCCTGAAAGAACTGGCGAGTGTGAAGAGACGTTTCACTGAACCTATAGACGAATATCTGAATAGGTTTAGGTTGCTTAAGGCGAGATGTTTTACACAAGTGCCAGAACATGAGCTGGTCGAAATGGCCGCAGGTGGTTTATATTATTCCATTAGGAAGAAGCTAGATACCCAGTACCTAAGAGACATGGCCCAACTGGCCGATAGAGTTCGACAAGTCGAACGCCTTAAAGCTGAAAAAGCTAAGGCAACAAAAACTCACAAGAGAGAAAGAATAGCGTACGTTGAGATGGATGACGAAGATCTAGAATCCTTCGACGATACTTTAGCTGTCGAAGAAGGAGAAGTCGATTTAGCAGAACTAAAACAAGGGCCTCCATACTCTTGTAAACAGTTAGTCCCCTCAAATGGGAAAAATCCCATTGGTCCAGACAGGACCAACGATAGGTTCCCAAAAAAGACTTATAGTTTTGACATCACAAAATGTGATGAAATATTCGACTTGCTAGTTAAAGATGGCCAAATGATAGTACCCCCTGGGGTAAAAGTGCCTCCTCTTGATCAAAGAAAGAAGAGAGGTTTTTGCAAATATCATAATTTTCTGGGCCATAAAACTTCTCAATGTTTTCTTTTCAGGAATCTTGTGCAAGACGCTATTGAGGAAGGGAGATTAAAGTTTGCTGACAAATCCCCCATGGCTGTCGACTCCAATCCAATGAAGGCTGAAGCCCACTATGCAGAACCCTCTGAGGTGAACATGATAGAGGCTACCAAGATCCAGTCGAAGAAGCCAGGCATTAACATGGTCGAAGTCTCTAAGGACCACATCAACATGCCAATCTTTGGCAGTTTTTCTGGAAACTTATCCAGGAAGACAATTGAGGCTGTCCAGAAAGCGGTCGAAGATCCAAAGTCGAAGACTGCTGAAGCACAAAAAACTGGACCAAAGCCCAGTTCCCAATTGGCCACTGTACAAGGCCAGACGGAGAATCTGGAGACACAAATGAAACAACTAACTCTTGCTACTAAGGATACAATAAATATCAACATGGTTGAACTTTCTGACCCTAAAACTTCAGAAGAAGCCATAAGGCAAGAGCAGGCAAATAAAACGGCTTTCCCTAAGGAAAACGAAAACTTGGCAGATTTTTTACAAAGATGCCAGAAGAAGAAATCAGAGGTTATGCTGTGTCCAAGATGCAGTTCTATCTTTGATAAAAAAGCTGCTGAACACATACAAGGAGTGAGGGCAGCGAACAAGAGAAGGGAGAATTCTGACCTTCGACATGATCCCAGAAGGGGTTCTAATCAAGACAAGAGGCCTTTGACTTTTAGGCCTCCAACAAATGTACCAGTAGACACTTGGTACAAAACATCTGGCCGGAAAAGGCCAAGTGAAGAGAAATGGCATTCTTTCGAAGTGCCAAGAGGTTCCTCTTTAATCCAGAAGAAAGATCCTCAAGTTGCTGCACCCAAGGTTGCTCAAGTGTCCAGCAACTACAAGGGAAAAAATCCTATGTCGAGGTCCCAATGGAGGAGGTATCAGAGAAGGCGAAAAGCTGAAAGGGAGGCTACCAACGAACCTAAAGCTGAAACTAGTTCGAATGTGCCTCAAAGGAAACAAAGAAAGCCTCTCGAAAGAGAACCAGTTACCAACAGGCTAGTTTGGCCTAACCAGAGTGAAGTCGAAGACGAAGATGATGTTGAGTCCGACGATACTCTAGATATAATGGTGAACGTTGTTTCAATGCTACCCAGGGAATTCAATCGACAAGTAGAAGTCGAAACCAGTGACTGGGAGATGGAACAAGAAATGGCCAGACACAGGCCAGTGTGCTATTTTGTCATGGACAATGGCACTACAGAGGAACAAAATGGCTTCTTCGAGCCACCCACAGAGGCGATGAAGAATCACCTCAAACCTTTGTTCATAAGGGCCAAGCTCGAAGAGACCACTGTGAACAAGATATTGGTCGACTGTGGGGCCACTATCAATATTATCCCTCATTCTGTGCTAATAAAGATTGGCAAAAGGGATGAAGAAATTAAACCTCACAATATGGTCCTTTCCAACTATGAGGGAGGCATTGGGACCACCATGGGAGTGATCCAGCTCGACATAAAAGTTGGGTCGATCCTTCGACCAACAATGTTCATGGTCATTTCGGCCAAACCTAACTACAACCTTTTGTTAGGCCGTGAGTGGATACATGGTGTAGGTGCTGTGCCTTCATCGATGCATCAAAGACTGCTTCTATGGCGCCCAGATGGGTTGGTCGAAAACATAGAGGCTGATCAGAGTTACTACCTTGGCGAAGTAAACCACTTGGGTGTAACAGATTTCGACAAAAACTTGGCTCACATAGGGCCATGTCCAGCTCCTGACTTCGACATGGCGCCAGCGCCAAACACCTTTTGTTCCCTATACCTGCATCCTGAGCATGGTTTCCAATGGGACAGAGAGGACGTGTCCCACATAGAATTCAGTGGGCTAACTGGTATCCAACCAACTGGTTGGGGAAGTGAATTCAGTGATAATGACTGAGTCACAATCTCTGAAGCGAATTTCGGCCTATGTGGCTGAAACCAAGATGATGACGGCTCTCGAAGCCGAAGTAAAGTACATGGCCACACAGGCCAATGATCAACAATTATCTGCTGTTGGCCCAGGAAAGGATTTCGATCCAAGACCTCCTGATATCATGCCAGACGAAATGCAGGAACAGAGGCTCGACGCGATCTATGACGATGAGCCTTTGGGCTTCGAAAAGGATCCCTTGGCGAACAATATTAAGATGTTAGCACAAGACCCTTTAGAAGAAATCAACTTGGGCGAAGGATCAGAGAATAGGCCAACTTACATCAGCGCCAAAATTGATCCAGAACTTAGGTTGGAAGTAATCCAATTGCTGAAAGAGTTTAAAGACTGTTTCGCATGGGATTATGACGAAATGCCCGGTCTCGACAGAGGATTGGTAGAACTTCAGTTGCCAATCAAACCTGGAAAGAAGCCAATCAAGCAAAATCCAAGACGCTTCGCTCCAGAAATTTTGTCGAAGATCAAAACGGAAGTCGAAAGACTTCTGAGATGCAAATTCATCCGTGTTACAAGGTATGTCGAATGGATTGCAAATATTGTGCCAGTAATTAAGAAAAATGGCACATTAAGGGTGTGCATAGACTTCAGAGATCTGAATGCTGCCACCCCCAAAGATGAATATCCTATGCCTGTGGCGGAAATGCTAGTCGATTCTGCCGCTGGCTACGAATACCTGAGTATGCTCGACGGTTATTCAGGATATAATCAAATTTTCATTGCTGAAGAGGATGTGTCGAAAACAGCCTTTCGATGTCCTGGGGCCTTAGGCACTTACGAATGGGTAGTGATGCCTTTTGGCCTAAAGAACGCTGGGGCAACGTACCAGCGCGCAATGAATACTATCTTCCATGATTTTATTAACACGTTTATGCAAGTTTATATTGATGATATTGTTATAAAATCTGTTTCCAGGAAGAGTCACATTGACCACCTTCGACAATCATTCGAAAGAATGAGAGAACATGGTCTGAAGATGAACCCTTTGAAGTGTGCGTTCTGTGTAAAAGCTGGAGATTTCCTGGGCTTCGTTGTCCACAAGAAAGGAATCGAAATCAATCAGAACAAGACGAAGGCAATTTTGGAAGCGAAAGCGCCATCGAATAAGAAGGAATTGCAATCTCTCTTGGGCAAGATAAATTTCTTGAGAAGGTTTATATCTAACCTAAGTGGGAAAGCTCAGGCCTTTTCACCCTTACTTCGACTGAATAAGGAGGGGTTCGAATGGGAGCAAGAGCAACAAGAAGCCTTCGACAAAATCAAAGGGTACCTCACTAAGCCACCTATTTTGGTGCCTCCTTGTAGCAATAGGAGTATGAGATTGTACATAGCTGCATCTGACAAAACTCTGGGAAGTATGTTAGCCCAAGAGGATGAGAATGGAGTCGAAAGACCCATTTATTATCTCAGTCGAGTCTTGAATGATGCAGAAACTAGATATAGCGAAGTTGAAAAATTGTGTCTATGTCTGTATTTCTCTTGTACAAAGCTCAAACAATATATAAAACCAGTTGATGTTTATGTTTCGTCTCATTTTGATGTTTTCAAATATATGTTGTCGAAACCTATCTTGCATAGTCGAGTTGGCAAGTGGGCATTAGCATTGACTGAATACTCCTTGACCTTTATGCCTCTTAAGGCAGTAAAAGGACAAGTGGTTGCAGATTTCATAGTCGACCACTCTATTCAAGTCGAGGATATTAACTATGTGGAGATAGAACCTTGGAAATTCTACTTCGATGGTTCCAGCCATAAAAATGGAACAGGAGTAGGAGTCTTGCTTATTTCTCCAAATAAAATTCCAACAACATTCAAGTACCAAATCGAAGGTTCTTGTTCGAACAATGAGGCTGAGTATGAAGCTCTTATTACTGGCCTTGAAATATTGTTGGAATTGGGGGCAACTCGAGTCGAAATAATGGGAGACTCAGAGTTAGTCGTCAAGCAAGTCACAAAGGAGTATAAATGCATAAGAGAGAATCTCATTATGTACTTTGTGATTGCAAATCGTTTATTGAAACAATTTGAAAGTGTCAATATTCGACACATACCCAGAGTCGAAAATCAAATAGCCAATGACTTGGCACAGATTGCATCTGGGTATAAAATTTCAAAAACGAGACTACAAAGAGCAATCGAAGTTCGAGAAAAGATAAGAGCAACTTGTCTATCACCAACAGACTTGGAATCAACAAGGTTAGGATATGCTGATCACTCAAACTTCGAGATTTCGTTCATTGATAATTTGTCAGACCAGGATTGGAGGAAACCCATTGTGGACTATCTTCAAAATCCAGGAGCTCCGACAGAACGAAAAACAAAATACAGGGCGTTGAGTTTTGTACTCATGGGTAATGAGTTATTCAAGAAGACGCCTGAAGGGGTGTTGCTGAAATGTTTAAGTGAAACTGAAGCATACATAGCCCTTTCGACTACGCATGCTGGGGCATGTGGGGCTCACCAAGCAGGCCATAAGATGAAATGGTTGTTGTTTCGACAAGGACTATATTGGCCCACTATGCTGAAAGATTGTGTTGAGTTCGCCAAAGGTTGCCAAGAGTGTCAAGTTCATACAGGCATCCAGCATGTACCAGCAAGCGAACTTCACTCGATAGTGAAGCCGTGGCCCTTTCGAGGATGGGCGTTGGATCTTATTGGAGAGATTCGACCAGCATCATCAAAGAGTCAGAAATACATATTGGTAGGCATTGATTATTTTACTAAGTGGATCGAAGCTGTCCCTTTAGTCAATGTAGACCAAGAAAATGTCATTGAATTTATTCAAAAGAACATTATATTTAGGTATGGAATCCCTGAGACAATAACAACTGACCAAGGTTCAGTTTTCACTGGTCGAAAGATGCAGGAATTTGCTCAGGAAACAGGTTTCAAACTCCTAACATCCACGCCTTACTATGCACAGGCGAATGGTCAAGTCGAAGCAGCTAACAAAGTGGTAATTGGCTTGATAAAGAAACATGTTGGGAAGAAACCAAGGAATTGGCATAAGACGTTAGACCAGATTTTATGGGCTTGTCGAACGTCCCCAAAAGAAGCCACTGGTACAACACCATATAGGCTAACTTTTGGCCATGATGCAGTGTTGCCAGCAGAAATTTGTCTTCAATCTGCAAGAGTTCAGAGGCATTATGATATTCCTTCTGAGGTTTATTGGAATATGATGTTAGATGAACTGGTGGATTTAGACGAAGAGAGATTACACGCTCTCGACTTACTCAGGCTTCAGAAGAAAAGAGTCGAAGACTCTTATAATAGAAAGGTAAAACCTAAGGTATTTTTGCCCGAAGATTTAGTTTGGAAGGTAATTCTTCCCTTGGATCGACGGGATCGAAGCATGGGGAAATGGTCACCCAAATGGGAAGGACCCTTCAGAGTTATCCAAACTTTTTCTGGTGGAGCCTATGAAGTCGAAGAGATAAGTGGTGATAAAAGGCTCTTGAGAGTAAATGGTAAATATTTGAAAAAATATAAGCCTATACTTCAAGAGATAAAAATAAAATAATAAACTAAATTAACCATAAAAATGCCAAAATGGAAATTTTATTAATTTCTGCCAAAATGGCAATTGTTGTCGAAAGCGATTACAGAAGATGGTTACAAAAGAGAATCAAAAAGAAAGAGAATTCTTCAATCGAAGATACTTGGCATGCTGCAGATCCAACCTCTTCTTGCACCAAGATTTTTCTTGCTCCAGTTTGGCAATTTGAGCGTCGAGGCTTTGGGCCCTCTCAGCGAACTCCAGGCCTTGCTTGATCTCAGTCTGGCTCTCAGCGTCTGGGATGGTCGAAAGAATTTCCTCCTGGAGCACAGTGTTGGCGTTTATCTTCGCCTCTATCTCTGCAATTTGTGCTCGGAAGGAGACATTCTCTCGCTCAATAGCATCGAACCTTTCCTGTGCAGACGCTTTCTGTTTCGACAACTCGGCAATTCGAGAAGTCGAACTTGAGACAGCAGTCCACGCAGATAAGCTCTTGCCATGCAGCGTTTCGAGCTGACTGTTAAAAGTTCGTTGGCGCCGGTAATCCGCTGAGACTTGGTCAATCATAGAATGTAATTCCATGATTAAGCCTGAGATTTCTGGGGCTACAGCATCGAAATCAACAGCATTCAAAACCCCTTTTAAGCAAGATGGAGCAGTGGGGTCCCCCTCTAAAGCCTTCATTAAATCTCTCTTGAAGAACTGGGCCTTGACCTTCGCCAACGCATCATCAAGAGGAGAAGTCTCAGTAGATTTCCCTGACAGAGTAGGAATTTCCTGACTAGTGCCAGAAGAACTCTTACTCTCGACGATTGCATTGAGGTAGCCGACAGGGTCAGTTTGTTTCAAGATTTCCAAATCTTCTTTCGACCTATGCTTTGAGGAGGTAACCCTTGCCACAGTATTATCTTGGACTGGAGGCTGTTGAATGCTGAGTGCCTTGTTTGGTTGCTCTTCGACTTGAACTGAGGCGGTACTAGCGTCGACTCGTGGTTCTTCGTTAACTTCACCTTGGGGTCTTTCGCCAGCGTCATTCTGTGGTTCTTCGCTGGCGTCATCCTGGTGTTCTTCGCCAATACCACCTTCATGCTCTTCGTCAACAGCATCTTGATTCTCTTCGCCATTGCCTTGGTCTCTTCCTTCAGGATTCTCTTCTGACGACAAGACCACCACAGGAACCGTTTCTGGCTGTGTTTCCTCCGCCACAGGTTCTTCAGTTGTCTTCTCCACTGTTTCAGCATTGGCCTCATGCTCAGTGTGGGCTTCGTCATTGCCCAAATCTTGCACCTGAGGCCTGCTAAGGTCAGCAGATTCCAGAGTTTCTGAAGTCCTTGGTGGGGAACTTCCAGTAGTGTCCTGAAAAAGAGGAAGAAGACAAATCTTCAGATGTCGAAAGAGACATAATCAAATACTGGTATCTATGCCTAAGTTATAAGAAGGGTCCAATAGAGTACCTGTGGATTGACTTCAGCCCCAGGGCTGGAATTATCACTTTCGACAGGCTGGGTAACTAGAGCGTTCAGTTCCTCCTCAGTTGGTTCTTCGATGACCACCGCAGGTGGCCTAGGCTTTCTCACACCAACCTTTATCCTGACGGTTCGACCTTCAGGAGCTGGAGTAGGAACAGAAGCGTCCTTCGTTAACTTTCGCCTCTTTAGGGGAGAAGGAGGGGAATCACTTTCGTCATCACTCCCCGATTCGATCACAAAGGCTGCCCTTTTCTTGGGCGAAGGGGCCTATAAAACCAATAGGAAATTCGATTGAATAATTACGTCGAAAATAAAAAATCGAAAGCCAGAAGAAAAATGAAGAAAATCTGGTTACCGATGCAGGAGGCCTCTTCGAAGAGCCTTCCCCCTGTTGGTTGCCTGTTGTCTTCGCCGGCGCTATAGTCTTCGCCGGCGGTGGAGGTTTTGTCGAAGGGACCCCTCCTTGTGGGCCTCCTGTAGCCTTCTTGACCAAGGGTTTTCGAATAACTGGAAGCGAAAAGGAAAGTTAACAAGCTAACAGTCGAAGAGAAAGATAAAAAGTAATGTGAGAGTATGAACTTACATTTTTTTACTTTGTCCAACACAAGGACAAAAGACTTCTGCAACTCTGCTATGAAGTCCTTCTCGTCGAAGAAGTACTCAGCGTAATAGCTTCTCCACCATTCTTCAAAAGATGGCGAACAAAGGAAGTTAAGCTGGTAGTTGAACAGCGAGAGGATGGTTCGACCAGCATATCTTCCGATGTGCCTGGTGGCAGCTTCTTCTGTATAATCGTTGCAGAAGTACAACATTGACTTCTCTCTTGGGAAAATGGGAGAAGGCAGGGTTTGGATGATACCAAACTGGCGAGATACCAGATTTGGTTGATAGGCAAGCAGACTCAGATGAGTCTTAGAACTCTTAAATCGAAGAGGCATAATCCTTGGGGTAAGGAATGCCTCCCAAAGTACAGAGTGCTCATCGACATTGGGACCACTCGACTCCTTGGGATGCGGCCTTGTAAACCATGCTGGCCCCACCTTTCGTTGTGCAAATGGAGCCATAGTCGAAACAAATTCCTTCCTTCGAGCGAACATCAGCACGAAGTTAGTGAAGGTTTGTTGGAACTCTAGCCCATCTTCTACAGGTGTCAGTAGAGCCAGCCTAATTCCTTCGATACGTCTATTAGCTATCGCTGGGGCTTGTTCATTTATCTGAGTCTTCTTGGGTATGAAAGACTCGAAAGTGGCGTTAAGCCACAGTTGAAGTAGCCAGAAAGGCCCAGCGAGTAGCAAACTGTTCCTATCTTCGACATGCTTCAAGAGAGTAACCCCATTGCTGATGGAGTCATAAAGACTGGCCAGAATTAGTTCTGCCAAACAGATGTTCTGGCGGTGATGCAGTTGGGTGGCCAGAGTGACCATCTTTTTGGTCACTTGCAGAGACTTCGAACAGAACACGAAGCGAGTTAGCCATAAGGCTAGAAACGCTATGTGTTCAACGTCGGACACTGCGTCTGTCGACTGGTCGTGAAAATGGTTGATAAAGGTAGTGAATGTTGGCTTCGTCTCAGAAAAGCCAATTTGGTCCTCCGACATCTCTTCCGGGTCGAAGTAATCTCCGGTTGGTCGAAGGCCAGTGATGGCTGCTACGTCGAAGAGTGTGGGGGTTAACATCCCACATGGAAGGTGAAAGGTGAAGTGAGAATTATCCCAGAAAAGCAGCGAAGCTATAAGCATCTCTGGGGAGTAATTTAAGCCTGTCTTCGACAGCATTATTAGGTCAAAGATTCCCATTTCCTTCCAGACTGGAGTTTGATGTTTTTCCAGCTTTGTTAGCCAAGCAACATAGTCCTGGGTGAGATTAGGGCAGGACCTGAAGACTCTAACACTTCTGTTGAAAAAGCGAAGGTCAATCTTCTCGTGTGTAGGGTCTTCGTTGTCTCCTGCATCCTTTTTAGCACAGGCTACTGGCTTGAGTTTCTCGACAATGGGGAAGTAGCTCTTGATCTTCAGAGCTTCAGAGATGCTGGGGTTCATGGGTCCAGACATTGCGAAGATTTGGTTGGAGTATCCAACCGGAATCATCAAGTGACGCGAGTAAGCATCACGAACGGAGATGTCAGATGGTTCAGGGACCCTTCGTTTCCCTGTAGCGTTCACTACCGGAGCAGTTACAAAGACCTTGGGTTTAGCAAGTTGTTCAGTTGGTGCGTTAGTCTTGGGGGCAGTTGAAACAGAAGCCATTGTTGAGGATGAAAATGAAGTTGAAAAAGGAAGAGTTTTTCTGCAAAGAGAACAAGTTTGCAAGAAAGCAAGGGAGTTGGAGAGATGGTTTGCGTGAAAAGTCCCACAATGGGATATTCACTACTATTTATAGTAGTGGGAGAAATTCCCAATAACGAGGGCATTAAATGTCATTTAATGCTGCAGGAAGTAGTGGGACGCGTGGCAGCATCCTGTTGTTTTGGCCGTTTCTGCAGAAACAGAGAGACGCAGCGTGCGTCCTCGTTTTTTGAATTTGTCATAATGACAAATTATGAAGTGATGTTTTGGTTCTGCACGCCGTACTGACAGTGACGTCCTAGGATCAAATCAATGATGGTTTCTTGGGATTGCCAATAGTTGGTAAAAAGCAACAAAAAGTGCACAAGTTAACTTGTGACTAAGCGTGGAAAAACAGGTGTCGAATGGCGTTTTCAAAGAATGCCTTTTTCTTTCAGAGTCGAAATAAGGCATTCTTGGGGGGCAATTTGTTGGCTCCTAAATTCGACACCTTTGTTTTGATTGATGACAGCCATTAAAAGCTGAAGAATGCTTTCGACTGGCTAAGCCTGTCGAAGTGCCTGTCGAAAGATGGCAAAAATACTTAGAAGATTTCTTCCAAGGAAGAAGGCTGATTGCCTTCGACGTCGAAGGAGTTTTCGTCGAAGACGTCTCTTGACGAACGTGTTTGATGGTCCAGAGTGGAGCGGTTTGAAATTCAAAGCTTTGGAGGGAAAACGGTTTCCAGCAGTTACTACGTGCTAACGTGCAAGGATCTGGAGCGTCGAACAGGGAGAACGTGACAAGTGGCTTGATCTCGAAGCAGTGTAACTGCCCGACGGTTACTTGGAATGTTTTTGTATAAATAGGAGTAGACGTGTAGTTTCTCGCGTGTGTTCACAATAGATACATAGTCACTCATTTAGATTCAAGTACCCAGTGTGAGCGAACGAATTGTTGAGAAATGTATGTGTGAAACACCAATTTTATCAATTCAAGTCATTTACTTTTCCAGTATTTTACATGCTTTTTCCCTTTAAGATTCCTGTCGAACCTTTACATTCAAGCCTTGTTTATTTTACCAAGCCTTTCCTTTATGCAATTTACTTTAAACAATTTACTTAAAGCCTTATCCACATTAATTAAACTTCAAAATCAACCTATGTCCATAGGATCAATCTGATCGATCCTGCGAGTAACCAAATAAGTAACCATTTGGAGGATCAGCGGTTGTTTACCAAATCCCCAGGTAAACAGGGAGGCCTCAGCATTTATGGGTATTGGTGCCTCCATCCGGGCAGGCTCTTCTTCAATCCCTTTGCCCCGAGCATTTGATGACTCAGCAGCAGGGGAAACAATTTGATCAGCAACAGGAACAGGTAAACTTGTAGGTTTTATAAGGAGGGGTTTTCGAATAGCGGGCGGTGCAATGTCAGGCGAGAAGAGCCTGCCACTGCGGGTGACCTTGGCTGGACCAGTGATATCGCAGATACTGGCGCCAGTGTCGAATTCTTGTTTGATTCCATTTACATACACGTCTGCCCCATAATGCCAGGGGATAGCTTTATCAGATATGTAGGGGAAAGGCCCCGGGACAGTAATAATCACAGGTGCAACAGTCATGATTTGAACAGGCTTCTTCGGGGGAGCCTTGATTGGATTATTGAAGATGGTAACCACAGAAATTTCTTTTATTGGAACCAACTGAACAACAGACTTCTTAAACAGAATCTCCTTGCTATCCATTAGGCTTTGGATGCCTAACCTCAGCAAGGGACAACCAGACAGGGAAACAGCACAGAACAGGCAACCTTCACCGCAACCCGGAAATAAACCGGCCCGCAGTAGGTTCTTCTTAACGGTCTTCAGAGGGGTAACAACTTCATCTACCGAAACAGCGTACATTTCTTCCTCAACGGCATTTACTCTATGCTGGGGCATAGGAGCAGTTACAACATTTGGTCTTTCTGGCGCTTCAAACTGAATTTCCTTTGCGTCGATCAGATCTTGCACTTTGTTTCTCAAGGCCCAGCAATCATCAGTAGTGTGCCCGGGACTATCAGAATGATAAGCACACAGGGCATTTGGGTTATACTTAGGAGACGCAGTGTTGACGACCTTAGGAGCTTATTTGAGGGTCACCAGGTTGGTTGATAATAGTTGGGGTAAAATTTGAGATAATGTCATACTCAGCCGAGTATACTGCCTCTTGGGCCTTTCACTTCTTTGTTGATTGTACTGCTGAGGAGCAGCGACAGGTTTTGAGATGACCAAAGCATTGACGGCTTGGCGACTTTCGGGCTTGACTTGTCTTCTAGGACCATAGACGGCACTTGCTTCTTTCTTAAACGGCCTCTTCTCAGCACTTGTGGAGGCAGCCTTTTGTATCTTGCCTGACCTGATGCCAGCTTCAATTCTTTCTCCCGTCAATATTAAATCTGTAAACCCAGCGGAGGAGTTACCAACCAAATGATTGAAAAACGGACCAGACAATGTCCCAAGGAACATATCAACCAGCTCACGATCAGTCAATGGAGGCTGCACCCTACCAGCCAAATCTCTCCATTTTTGAGCGTACTCTTTGAACCCTTCACCCGTTCCTAGAGACATACCCTGAAGTTGGGTACGCGTAGGAGCGAGATCGGAATTGTATTGGTATTGTCTGTAGAATGCGGTTGCCAAATCTTCCCAGTGTCGGATGCTAGCTCCATCCAATTGGTAGAACCATTCAAGCTGTGACCCCGAGAGACTATCTTGGAAGAAGTGAATCCAGAGGTTCTTATCTGCCGTGTAAGGTTGGATTTTCCTTACGTACGACCTCAGATGCAGCTTTGGGCAGGAGACCCCGTCATACTTGGCGAAGGCAGGCGCCTTAAACTTGTGTGGAATTACTACCCCAGAAGATAACCCCAAGTCTCCGAAATCCAGTCCCGGCACATTCTGAATTTCCATGGCGCTCAAGCGGTCCTCCAATTGCTTGTATCTGTCAGCAGCAGGTGGGTATTGTTCGTCGTTATAGTCCGTCTCGTTGTCGGAGACTGCGGGACTAGGAGCTCCTCCCCCTTGGGGACTGTTTTTCTCAGCAGAAGAAGTGGTTGGATCAGCTTCATTATGGAGTGTGTTCCCAAATCTGCGTCCGGTGTTGAACAGTGCAGTCCTCTTTTTCTTCTTCTTCTTCTTCAGGAGTAGAGTCTTCAACTCTTGCTGACCTTGGGCTAGGCTTAGGACCATCTCTTGGAACTGTGCACTTTGGGCCAGAAGGGCCTTGATTGCTTGCTCACTGGAGGAGTCTGGATTCATGATGACTGTTCAAACAAACAGCGAAGAAGATTAAGCAACCTGTGAAATAGGGTACCTGCTATGCATATGGTGTAATGGAATGCGTATGTTTTATGTTTTCAAAGACAAACAAGATTCAACTTTGTAGACAAAAAGGGAAACACACTTCATTAGATTAAAATTTTAAATTGTTCAACAACTTTCCCTTAGGCATTACAGGAATGAAAAATACCGGAAAGGAAATAAACTACAAAAGGAAACAATCAAAGCTCATCAATGCTCCCATGGCCTCCTCTTTTCAGTGCTGATGTAGTTGTTCAGGACCCGTTCTTCCTCCAATTGCTTAGTCAGCCTCTGGATCTTCCGTTCCTGCTCGTTGAACTTATCCCGATAGAAATCCCGTTCTTCCTTTAGCTGTGCCCAAGATCTCTTCATAGTGTCAAAATCAGTAGGTATCTGAGGAGGGAGGACAGTTGGAGGAACCCCATCTTCATCAGGAGATTCCAGAATGAGAGGTCTAACAGCTTCGTAGGGCATACCCAACTTCTGAGCACGGATGCGGACCCATTTGCAATAGGGCTCCATTGGTAGAGCAGTCTTTGGTCCCAACTCATGTGGGTCAGCTTTGTGGATTCTGTCCCAAGCTTTAATGAATCCCTGGCGTAGTTTGTCACTGTCTGCCTGAAACTCAAAATGGAAGTGAGGAACCAGCATTTCATGAGGCCCATCTCCTCTGGCTCTTCCAAACTGACGGAGAGCTAAACACGGGTTGTAAGAGATTCCTCCTTGGATACCAATCAACGGGACATTAGGGTATTCTCCGCAACGGTCGATAACAGCTACCTCCTCCAAACCTCTGAGAGTCCAGGTGATGTCATTATCAGTGAGAGACATTAACCTTCGAGCCCAACCTTTTCCTTCTTCATTCTTCAGCACGAACTTAGGAAGGTGCGAAATAAACCACCTTACTAGCAAAGGAGCACAACACCACGGAGTTCCCCGTTTTCGAGCAGTACGAGCATAGAGTTGTTGTAGAATATCACCCAAAAGAGTGGGTACCGGATTCCGAGACATGAAGATCCTTATGACATGGATACTGATAAAGGTGTCAGGGTTGGGAAACAACACCAGACCATAGATCAAAAGAGCTAGAATATCCTCATATGCTTTGAAGTCCAAGTCATTCCAGAAATCATTAGCCTTGCCAACCAGAAATTTGACCAAAAAGCCCTTGATCCCATTTCTAGTTTCCCAGTTGGACAAAACCTCTTCCTTGGTCAAGGGGAGAATTGCAGCAATCTCCTCAGGCCTAGGAGTCTTTTCCAAACCAGTGAATGGAGTTTGTTCCAAGACAGGGATCCCAAGCAAATAAGAAAATTCTTCCAGGGTGGGAACCAGCTGGAAGTCTTGAAAGGTGAAGCAATGATACAGAGGGTCATAAAACTGGGTCAGAACACTTATCAATTGTTGGTCCCATTTTGCAGTGATCAAGCCAAGGAGAGAACCATGTCTGTTGATGAAGGAAGAAGTGTTTGGAATCCTTCCAACCAAATCCTTGAGTAAAACTGGTGGTTGAACAAAGTTGAGCCGGACAGTATTTCTACGCACGAGCATCATGATGTCCTACAAAACAGAGCAAAGATGAAACCTCTTTTGTCTTTGAAATGGGTTAGCCTTTTATACAGGATGCATGCGATGGTATGATGGCATGATGCTATGATGAAGCACATCATAAGTATTCACATAGGCAAATAAGGCACACAAGTCACACAAGACACCCTTAGGTTTCAGGCCAGCATGAGTTTCAGGTATTACCCTCTTTTGGTTTTGTCGGTTAAAAACCTGTCCTATCAAAAGTAACCGGGTTCTAGAGGATCTCAAATCATTGGCTGCCCTCAATCGGTCATAACTCCAGCATCGCAATCTTTTCTCGCGGCCAGAACCATCTCGAGAGTTTAGCCTCAATGAGTGTAGCATACTGCTACTGTCCTAATAGCCAAGTTGGTCAATTTAGGGTTCTAAGGTTGGTTGGTGTTTAATGACCCCTTAGAAGACCTATATTCTCCCCGTTACAACACAAGGGATATAGGTACAGACTAAGATGCCACACCAACGTAGCCACTGCTTCACCCATGTCGGTCTACGCCGGACAGGTCCCTAACAGATTATGCTACCTAAAAAGGGTATATCCCAGATCCGGGTTAGGATCTATGAAACTCCGATGCAAAGCCCACAAATATAAAAGCAAACAAAGCAAACAATTGAAAACAAAGGTGATCTAAACCCTAAGGTTACTCCACTTTAAAAATTATCCCCAGCAGAGTCGCCAGTTCTGTGATACGGTGGGAGAACTGACTTGGGTTTTGCATTTGTATTCGCAGATGTTGCGGTTAGCAAGAGTCGCCACCGACTTTTTATTTTATCCTAAGGAAAGGTTAAAAAGCACAGCAAAAACCTTTTGAGATGTTTTCTTGGGTTCGGGGAGTAGATTATAAAAAGGGAAGGTATTAGCACCCTTTCTATCCATGGTTATCCATGGGCTCTTAGTTACTTGCTTAGATCACTTGCCTTTTGTTTTCAATTGTTTTAAATGGTGCTTGAATGTGTGTGGGTCTTGAAAATGTTTTGAAAAGATGCCAATGTGGTGGCAACCTTTATAATGATCCATGTGGGGATGTATACAAAGATGTATGTCTTTTGAAAAGGTTTTCATTTGTTTTTGAAAGTTGTTTTGAAAGTGTAGTGATGTGTGATTTTGAAATTAGGCAAGTGTTTTGTTTTGCAAGTTTGATTCAAGTAACTAAGAGGTTATCTACTCCTAAATTTCTCAAAAGACTATTGCTATGTTTTAACCCTTTTAACCAGTTTGTTCCACCATTGTATTTGGTGGACAATCTTGTGTTAGGATGTGAGAGGGACAGGCGCGGGTCATCGTTTAGACCATAATTGCAACGGCGTTAAATGTCTTTGGGCAATTTTCTTTAAGGGACTTGATCATTTGTTTTTGTTTGTTTTGAAAAGTTTTGTCGAGGGACTATGATCATTCAAATTGCTTGCTTTGCCCAAAGAAGCTCAACATACAATATGACCCATTTATTTGAAGGCAACAAGTGGAATACCCTAGGGGTGCAAGTGTGAGGTGTGTTGTTTATTTTCATGCTCATTTATCTTGTATTAGGTCAAACTATTTTTTTTCGTTTTTTCGCATACAAACCCTAATTCTAACATATTATCATTAGGAAGCAATAAAGTGCGAAATTAAAATGACTAAGCTATTACAAAACCAAATATGGGAAGGGGGGTACAAATGTTCAAATGGGGATATTGACAAGAATTTAAATCTAAATTATTATATCATTTTGAATATTTGCAATTTAATCAATGTACAAAAATTAAATAACAATGCAAGATGCAAAAGAATGTTTTGTATATGTATGAAAAAAAACATTATTTATATAAAAGAAAATAAAAAAAAATATATATTATTTCTTGGAGTATTTTGAATTTAGGGCAAAAAACCCTAATTTTATTAAGAAAATGTATTATTATCTAACTTAAGACAAATATTTATTTATTATTTATAAAATAAAATGAATTATATTATGAAAAAGGTATTTTTGTATCAAATATTAATAAAAAATGAAAAAATTCAAGTATTTTTATATTTTAGCTTAAATATATTAATGAACATATATATATATATATATATATATATATATATATATATATATATATATATATATATATATATATATATATATATATATATATATATATATATATATATATATATATATATATATATATATATATATATATATATATATATATATATATATATATATATATATATATATATATATATATATATATATATATATATATATATATATATATATATATATATTAAACCTTAAATATGTATTATACACAAAAATAAATATTTATTTAATATTTTAATAAAATAAATAAAAAGGTATTATTTTTTTTATGTGAAATATTTTCAGAAGGTAAATAAAAATAAAAATGTGTTTTACACTATTTTTTCTAATTATTCTAATAATAGTATATATATATATAATATTTACATGCAAACAAAAGAAATGAACAAATAAATATGCAATAAATACAAAAAATGATGGAAAAAATATTTTTAATTTTTTAATGCCATGAGAAAAAATAAACAAAGTCAACCAAAAAAGAAAAAGTCAAAAAGAGTCAAAAATGAAGCAAATGGGCTCAGGGGGTGTAAACATGGAAATAGGGTGTGAAAAGAAAATAATTCCAGGCCCAGCCCAGACCACTTCTTCTTCAACCTCTGTACAACATCCTTCAAGCAAAACACGCGTTTTTTATCTCTGGATTCCTGGACTTTCAAGCAAAACTCATAACATGAAAAGTGTAGAGCATTAAGAGACGGTTTCAACCATATAAAGAACTTGACCTATCTCTCTAAGATGAGGGAGAATTTCTCCTCCCCCAATTTCTGACCTAACTTTTCACCAATATTCAGACATGAAATTCTCTAAGCACACGAAATATAAATGAAATCTAATCATATGAGCATGTTCAGGGCTATGATTGTGACATGTTTTCTTCAAAAACCTAAAGCTAACAATGCCTAATAAGGGAGATAGAACTCCATGAATATACCTGTTCAGTTGGAATCGAGCTTTGCAATGGAGGATGTTTCAGATTGAAATGATGACTTGTATAGCTTCCTTGAAGTGTAAGGATGCTTTTCCAAGTCCTACTTTGTCTTGAAACTCCCTGAATCGAGCTAGTGAACTCCAACTGCAAAACAGAAATTTAAAAATGGTGAAGTGGCTTGGAGGTGTTACAGGTCAGGTTTCAGGACATGGTTAGCTTGCATATGTTGTAAGGAAGGTAGAGGAACAAGTTTGGACAAGAATGCTCGAAGGGATTGAGAGATAGCACTCAATCTGCAGGGCTTGCTCTGTTTGAGCAGTTTTGTGGTGTTTCTGAGATGGAGAGTGTTTTAGAGGCAAATGGCTCGTGCAAAAGCTTGGTTCTGTTCTTTGGAATGTGTTTGATAGCTTTTGTGTTGTGTGTCTAAGCTGAAGAGAGAGTTGTGATAAGTTATGGACTTTTCTTGAACTTGAAGCAAACAAAAGCAAGTTGAGGTTTTAGGTCAGTAGGGGGCCTCCTAATGTGCTGCATAATCTTCTCTTGATCAGAGCAACTTGTCCATAATCTTGTGCCAAAAGGATTTAGCTTGTACCTTCTTGATTTTCAATTAGACATAAAGCTAACCTTTTCAAGAATGGAAAGTTTACTTTATCTAAAAATGGATCAATCTTGTGTACAATGCTTGAACTCATGAAACAACACTTTGGCACAATGAACAAGCATTAAATTAAGGAGTGTAATTTGGTTTAAGGACCTGTAAAGTAGCACAAACTATGCTGAGTTCAAATTTGCAAAGTTATGGATATGTTTTGATGAAGAACAAAAGTGAATTTTTGCCAACTTGTGAAATTCGAATCTCTCAAGTTATGAGGTTGTTTGATGAGTTCTTGGACATTTTGGAAAGCTTGGAATGTGTACTACCATCCATCTTTGAAGTTCAAATTAAAATTCCAAGTGGAAGGGTATGAAAAGTGGCCTTGAAGTGGGGTAGAAAACCTTGTCAAAATAGGTTAAAAATTCACTAAGTTAAAAATGGTTTAGTGCCCTTATTCAAAAAATTGTAACTTGAGATACAAGCTTCAAATGAGAAAACTTTGTGAATCAAAGTTGTAGATTATGCAACAAGCTACAACTTTCATGTTTTGACTTTTGTTTGAATCCAAATGGATCTTGGTGAAAAGATGGGGCAAAGTTGGGAAAAAATTAGGGTTTTTCATAACTTAGAAAAATTCTAAGTTATGAAAAATTCCATTTTCAAACCCTAATTTGCATTTTGTGATTTCTTGGTGAACAAGTTTCATGATTTGGCATGTTTTGATTAAAAATGAATCTTGACTCTTGATTTTGACCAAAAAGTCAAAGTTTGACTTTTCAGTGTACAGTCAAAATTGATCAATTGACTGGGAAATTCAACTGTCAATCTTGTGTACTTGGGATCTTTTGAGCTTGATGAACATGTCAAGATAATTCCATGGGGTCCTTGAGTCCATATGTGAGTTTGATTTGCCATTGGCTAGGTCAAACAGTCAAAAATTGCCTTTGTGCAGTCAAAACCCTAAAAATGACCATTTTGCCCTTTTGGTGATCTGATCAAATTTCTTGTGGAATTGTGATCCAAACTTGATCAAATGGTCCATATGAGTTCATAATGTTGATGTGGGTCAAATTTCATGAGGTTTGACTGTCAATTGGCCACAGTTGACTTTTTCCCCAATACAGCTGATTTCTAGGTCAACTGTCCAATTGACTGGGCAAAACTTGGAATCAAGACTTGAAACTTGGTATAGGTAAACTTGGGAGTCCAATATGAAGCATGAAAGTCATCTTAGGCATTTTAGGTCAAAACATCCTTAGGCAAACACAAACCCTAATTTGAGTCCACAGTGCAAGGAGAAGTCCTGAGCAGAGGAAACCCTAACTGGATCTTGATCTTCAAAGGTCTTGTGATGAGAAAATGTTGAGGAAATGGGAGGGCAAATTTTGGGGTACAACAGACTGTGAGACTCGCTACTCACTGCTCGAGAAAACTTGCTGCGCTTTGGTATGGGCTGCTCGCCGACTAAGGCAGTATATGTTGACTCATACCACTTTGCTGATTTCCAAAATGGACCCGATCAAGTATATCTTCGAGAAGCCTGCTTTATCTAGAAGAATCGCTAGATGGCAAATGATCCTGACTGAGTATGACATCCAGTATACTACCCAAAAAGCTATAAAAGGGAGTGTACTAGCTGACCATCTAGCTCATCAAGCTATCGAAGACTATCAATCCATGAGATTCGACTTCCCGGACGAGGACATCATGACTTTGGACAATATTGAAGGTAACGGACCGTATGAAGGACCTGAAAATGGATCCCGATGGACCCTGTACTTTGATGGTGCTTCAAATGCACTTGGAAATGGTATCGTTGCGGTACTCATTTCCCCGGAAGGTTGCCATACACCTTTCACTGCCCGACTTTGTTTCAGCTGTACCAACAACATGGCCGAATATGAAGCTTGCATCTTTGGTCTCAAGGCTGCTATAGACTTGGGGATCAAATCTTTGATCGTATTTGGGGACTCGGATTTGGTTATCAGTCAAGTCAAAGGAGAGTGGGATACCAAACATCCTAATCTTATCCCATACAAAGAACATGTCCTGGCATTGCTGCCTCATTTCGAGCAGATTACTTTCGAGCATTTCCCGCGAGAAGAAAATCAGCTAGCAGATGCTCTGGCTACAATGTCTTCCATGTTTAAACTCAACTGGGATAACGAGGCTCCCCAAATCACCATCGAGCGAATGGATGAACCTGCGCATTGTCATGAGATAATACCAAAGAAGTAGTGGAAAAACCCTGGTTTCACGAAATCAAAAGGTATCTCCAGACTAGAGAATATCCCGAAGGAGCTTCCGTCAATGAAAAAAAGTTCTTAAGGAGATTTGCGGCCAAGTTCTTCCTAAGCAATGGCATCCTTTACAAGCGTAGCCATGATTGTGTTTTACTTCGTTGTGTGGACAAAGCTGAAGCAGAGTTGATCATGACTGAGATACACAGCGGCACATTTGGCACCCACTTGAGCGGACATACGATGGCTAAGAAGATTCTAAGGGCAGGCTATTACTGGTCTACCATGGAAGCTGATTGCCATCAACATTCCCGTACTTGTCACAAATGTCAAGTCTACGCCGACAAGATTCATATTCCTCCTATTCCTCTCAACATTCTGACAGCTCCTTGGCCATTCGCAATGTGGGGCATTGACATGATTGGAGAGATCAAGCCCACGGCATCCAACGGGCATCGCTTCATCTTGGTCGCTATTGACTATTTCACCAAGTGGGTCGAAGCAGCTTCCTTTTCCTCTGTTACAAAAAATATGGTTGCCCGCTTCATCAAGCAGAACCTCATATGCCGGTATGGTGTCCCCGATAGGATCATCACAGACAATGGTACAAACCTGAATAATACTATGATCACCGCTCTATGCGAACAGTTCAAGATTTATCATCACAATTCATCTCCCTATCGGCCGAAGATGAACGGTGCTGTTGAAGATGCGAACAAAAACATCAAGAAGATCATTCAGAAAATGACAGTCACCTACAAGGACTGGCATGAGATGTTACCGTTTGCTCTGCATGGATATCGTACCACGACACGTACTTCAACAGGGGCAACCCCATTTTCTTTGGTGTATGGCATGGAAGCTGTCCTACCCTTGGAAGTTCAGATTCCTTCTTTAAGGATTATGAAGGACGCTGGTTTGAGTGAAGACGATTGGATTCAGACCCGACTTGATCAACTCAATTTGATCGACGAGAAGCGACTCACTGCTGTTTGCCATGGTCAGACGTACCAAAAACGGATGATCAAGGCTTTCAACAAGAAAGTCAGACGTCAAGTATATCAAGTCGGAGATGTTGTAATCAAGCGGATCATCTTGCCGCAAAGTGATCCCAGGGGCAAATGGACTCCTACTTACGAAGGACCATTTGTAATCAAGAGCATCTTTTCTAGTGGTGCAATGATTCTGACCACCATGGACGGCGACGATTTTCCACACCCTGCGAACGTAGACATAGTCAAAAGATACTACGCATAAAATAACCCGACAAGTCGAAAACCCGAAAGGGCGACTTGGGAAAAAATGGGCATCCCGGTGAACCAAAAACCCGAAAGGGTGGTTCAGGCAAAAATTAGGGATAAAACAAAAAATCTGTACACCCGGCAAGTTGAAAACCCGAAAGGGCGGCTTGGGCAAAAAAGGGTTTCCTAGTGGATTGAAAACCCGAAAGGGTGATCCAGGCAAAAGTTAGGGAATTAAAGTGTATGACTATGTCTCATCGGATTAATTTAAAAATACAATCTCTTCATCAACAAGCTTCGAGCTTCTGATCAATCCAATCATCGGCAGACGAAGCATTGAATGGACAAGATATTCAGAGTTGTGAAGGCTATAACAGAATGGAATCCCATGGAATTGTTACACATAGCCATCTTTCTTTTGTATAAAATTTTCAATTTTTTACGACAACATCCTCTTACTAGGATGCCTGTCTCCTTTGTACAAAGATACTCATAAAAAGTTAATATAAACACTTTTCCAAATACAAAAATTTGCTTTGTCTTCTTTTTCTTTTTACACTTATGTTTTATTTGAGAAACGTCCAATGTTTTGTTAAATAGGCATATGCATTTGAACATAATCATTTTCTTACAAATCAAAAAAGATGATTGCTGATAGATTGAAGGTGTAGGTAGATATCTGGATTCCCTTTCAGAGGAAATCCCCAGCGGAATTAAACTCCAAACTCCTCAACAAAGTTAAAATCCAGAACTTAATTCCCCAAACAGAGTTAAACCTCAGGATCCTCAACAGAACAAAAGCTTTCTCAAAGCTGATTTCCCCAGCCAGAGAGCCTTCCAGAATCCAAATCCCCTCAGAGTTAAGTTTCAAGATCCCCAGTGGAGCCAAAACTGTTAGTCCCCAGCGGAGCTGAAACTTCCAACTATCAATCCCCAGCGGAACCAGACTAGTGAACAGTCTCCCCACAGAGATACTTCCCGTCAGATTGAAGATTCTCAGTCTCACTTCTCCAGCATAAGTCTACCAGGTTCTGGACTCCCCAGTAGAGATCGTCAGAATTCTCATTCCCCACAAGTCACCAAGGATTTTCAATCCCCAACAGTGGTCCTAAGATCCCTCAATAATTGAAGATCTTGTTCCCCAAGCAATCAGCAGTCAACAAGGATTTCTCACCCTCAGTAATCAAAGGATTTTCTATCCCCAGCTTCGGTTATGGGTTTATTTCCCCAACATTTGTCAAGGATTTATTCTCCAAAACAAATTACATTTCAAACTGATCGGTCGTTCAAAAGTTCCTTCATCACCTGTTGGAAGTTACTGTCGTCAAAGATCAAATTCTCACAAAATTCAAGTTATGAAGCCCGGATTCGACCGGATAGTATCTTGATCTCTACAGCATATTGTGAAGCCCGGATTACGACCGGATAACAGTATCAGAATACTAAGAAACCTGGAGCCGACCAGATAGTGGTATATCTTTAACACAAGCCGTGAAGCCCGGATTTAACCGGATAACAGCTTAGCAAGTTATTGTGAAGCCTGGATTACGACCAGATGGCAATACATGTTTCTGTGAAGCCTGGATTATGACCAGACAGCAGCCAAGAATACTACGAAACCTGGAGTCGACCAGATAGTGGTATATCTTTAACACAAGTCGTGAAGCCCAGATTTAACCGGATAACAGCTTAGCAAGTTATTGTGAAGCCTGGATTACGACCAGATGGAAATACAAGTTTCTGTGAAGCCTGGATTACGACCAGAAAGCAGCCAAGAATACTACGAAGCCTGGAGTCGACCAGATAGTGGTATGTCTTTAACACAAGCCGTGAAGCCCGGATTTGACCGGATAACAGCTCAACAAGTTATTGTGAAGCCTGGATTATGACCAGATAGCAATACAAGTTTCTGTGAAAGCCTGGAGATCAACCAGATAACAGTTAATCATTAACAGAATGAAGATTATCATCCTTGAAACCTCAGAAGATTGGTATGCTCCCAATTTCTGACCCTTAACAGAATGAAGACTCTTGTCCTTAAAACCCCAGTAGATTGGCATACAACCCAAGCTCCTGATTCCCCAACAGCGGTCCCAGGACTTCTCATTTTCAACGATCAAAAGATTTTTGCAATCCCCTGCAACAGTCAAGGATTCACTTTCCCCTGTAGCAGTCAAGGATTCACTTTCCCTGGCAGCAGTCAAGATTCTATTATCTCCGGCTGTCCAGGATTCATCTATCCTCAACAAGACAGCTCACCAGCTTACATGCGCATTCACTACATTCATATATCATAAACATTGATATAACATATATATTGCATCATACATTTCATGCAACATAACTTTGTGTTTCAGCTAATATTTTACCCTTTTCAGGATAAGATTAATAAGCTTCAACTTCAACTTTTGAAAATAGTTTACGGACGCTTCCCAACATGGATGCTGATCTATTGCTTATTCAATTTCAAGACTTCTGAAAACAGTTCACGGGTTCTCCAGATACGGATGTTAACCTATCACTTGTTCAGATTCAACACCTCTGAAAACAGTTTACGGATTCTCCAAACAAGGATGTCAATCTATTGCTTATTCAGACCCCCAGCTCAGAGATGTTCCAAAACATGGACACCTTTCTGATACTCATTTCTTTCACCTACAACATACATTCCAGATGGCATCTTTAAGCCCATCCCCCGACAAGATTCTGTCACATCTCCAGATGGCATCTTTAAGCCCATCTCCAAATGGCATCTTTAAGCCCATTCCCACACCTATGTTTTGACGAGTGCAAATTTACAGGCACTCTAGTGTCCAATCTCCTTTTACCTTCGAGACGCGAAAGGCAAACTTGCCAATCTAACTCTTCAGGTTCAAGAAGATTGAACAGGGGAAACTGTTGTACCCCAAAATTTTCCCTCTCATTTCATCAACATTTTCTCATCACAAGACTCTTGGAGCTCAAGATCAAGTTAGGGTTTGCTCTGCTCAAGGCCCTCCTTGCACTGTTGACCCAAATTAGGGTTTGAGTTTTCACAAGGATGTTTTGACCTAAAATATCCAAAATGACTTTCATGCTTCATGTTGGACTCACAAGTTTATCCATACCAAGTTTCAAGCCTTGATTCCAATCTTTGCCCAGTCAATTGGACAGTTGACCTAGAAATCAGCTGTATTGGGGAAAAAGTCAATTGTGGCCAATTGACAATCAAACCTCATGATTTTTGACACACATCAACATTATGAACTCATATAAACCATTTGGTCAAGTTTGGATCACAATTCCATAAGAAATTTGATCAGATCACCAAAAGGGCAAAATGGTCATTTTTAGGGTTTTGACTGTACAAAGGCAATTTTTGACTGTTTGACCTAACCAATGGCAAAACAAGCTCACATATGGACTCAAGGACTTAATGGAATTGTCTTGACCCATTCAACAAGATTAGAAGATCTCAAATGCATATGATTGACAGATGAATTTTTCAGTCAACTGATCAAAATTTGACTGTACACTGAAAAGTCAAACTTTGACTTTTTGGTCAAAATCAAGTGCCAAGATTCATTTTTCATCAAGACATGTCAAATTATGAAACTTGTTCATCAAGAAACCCAAAATTGCAAATTAGGGTTTAAAATGAAAAAATTTCATAACTTAGAAATTTTCGAAGTTATGAAATGTTCTTATTTTTTCCTAACTTTGTCCCATTTTTTCACCAAGATGCAAATGGATTCAAACAATACTTGAAACATAAAAGTTGTATTCCATTGAAAAATCTACAACTTTTATTCACAAAGTTTTCTCAAAGTAAGCTTGTATCTTAAGTTATGATTTTTGAAACAAGGGTGCAAAACATTTTTAACTTAGAGAAATTTTGCCCTATTCTAGGCAGGATTTTTGTCCAACTTCTTGGCCATTTTTCACATGGTTCCACTTGGAGTTTCAATTTTCATTACAAATATGGATTATAGTACACATTCCAAGCTTTCCAAATTGTCCAAGAACTTCTTAAACACCCTTGTGGTTAGAGAGAATCGAATTTGCAAAGTTGGCCAAAACTCACTTTTGTTCATGGCCAAGGCTTGTTCATAACACTTGCATCTTCAAATCAGTTTGTGTACTGCTAGCTTGCAGGCCTCAAAACCAAGTTTACACTCCTTAATTTAATACCTAACCATTGTGTTAAGGCATTATTTCATCCATTTGGGCATTACACATAGAATTAATCCTTAATTAGAAAAAGCAAAATTGCCATTTTTGAAAAGTAACACTTTATGTCAAGTTCCAAATCTTGGAGGCATGGGCCAGATCTTTGAGGCAAGAGTTTGTACACACATCCCATTTATCAAGAGCAAATGCTGCAGCCTAGATATAGAGAGTACACAGGCCTGCATTTCAATTTGAGTTTTCTTACTTCAAAGAGAAGCAACTTTGCAAAAAGATACACAACTTTGATTTCCTGCAAACACAAGCTTAAGCAAACTTTGTTCTCATCTTCCATACATCCCAACTGACCTAAAACACGACTCAACCATCCCTCATACCTCCTAATACACTAAAACACCACCTTGCTGCAAAAACAGGGCATCTACTGCAGATTGAGGTCCACAACTCAATCCACTCGTGCGCTTTGGCTAAAACCTGTCCAAACACATTCCATACCATCCACTGAAACTATCCAAAGCCTTGAACACAATTGTAAATCCCCTAACCTCAGTTGCCATTTTCATTTTTCAGTTTTGCAGGTGAACTTCCATAGCACGATACAGAGTGATTCAAAGCAAGCTGGGTGTTGGAGAAGCTTCCTTGGACTTCAGGCAAGCTATACAGAAGCTCAAACTCCATTGAAGTTGGCCACATTGTTGTACACGATTCAAGCTGAAACAGGTAATCTATGAACTTCTATCTCTCAATCTAGGAAGAGTTAGGCTTAGTTTTATGAATGAAACATGTCCTACTCATAGCCCTGAAGCCATACATATGGTCACTTTTCATTTATATTAAGTATGCTGTGAGAATTTTAGCCATGAACATTGAAAAAAAACTAGGTCAGAAATTGGGGATGAAGAAATTCTCCCTGGTTTCTTAGAGTTAGGACAAGTTTTTTACATATTTGGAATCGTGGATTGATGCTCTACATTGTTTGTGTTATGAGTTTTTGCTAAAAATCAAAGAATCGGGAGTTTGTATGAAGCAAGGGAAACGCGCGTTTTTTGATTCAAACAGAGCTGGAGGTTGAAGAAGGTTGGCTTGGGCTGGGCCTGAGTCTGTTTTGCTCTTTGCATCCCTTTTTTACATTTGCACCCCCCTGGCCCATTATGTGAAATATTTGTTATTTTTGCATTTTTCTTTTTGATTCTGAATTAATATTTTTTTGTCCAAACATAAAAAACACCAAAAATATTTTTCCACATTTTTTACATTTATTTGGCATTTATTTGCTTTATTAAACATATACATGTAAATAATATAAAACCTTTTTTATTTAAAACCCTAAAAATAATACAAAATATTTATTTTTCAGTTATTATTTTTTATTTACACTTTGAAAACATTTTCTAAAATATACATTTTGTAAATAATTAATATTTTATTTTTTGTACATATTTAGCATATTAAATATATATAATATATACTTATACATATGTTATTAAATATTTAGGGCAAAAATACAAAAAATAATACCTTTTATTTTTTATTTAATATTTGACAAAAAAATACTTTTTTAACAATATACTTCGTTTTTATTTATTTTTGTATAAATTAATATATATTGTACATAATTAATAAATAAATACTATTTATTCAAAATTAGGGTTTTTGCCCTAAACAACAAAAATAATCAAAAAATGACTTTTTCTTATTTTGTTTGTACTTCAAACATGAAAACCTTTTTACATACATAAAAAAATCCTTTTGTGCATAATACATTCTTATTTATTTATTGTATTTATTTAAATATTGTACAATTAAATATTCGTATCCTATACATTCGATATGGTTGTAATAACTTAGATTTTATTTCCTTGTCAAATATCCCCAATGCAAACTTGTACCCCCTCCCTATATCTTGTTGTAATAGCTTAGCATTTAAATTCTCGCATTTTAAAGCTTTCAATTATGTCATGATTAGAGACCTAGGGTTTGTATGCAAAATCAATCAACAAATAGCTTGACTTAATCCAAGATAAACATGCATGAAAAAACAAACACAATGCACACTTGCACCCTTAGGGTTACTCCACTTGTTGCCTTCAAAAATGGGCCATGGTTGCATGTCAAGTACTTTGGCAAAACAAAAACAAAACAAAAACAAACAAAATGATCATAGTCCCTCGATGACGCTATCAGAGTTGCCTAAACAAAATGATCATAGTCCCTCAAGAAAATTGCCAAAATACCTGACACTATTGCTTTCATGGTCTATACGATGACCCGCGCCCGTCCCGTTAACATCCTAACACAAGGTTGTTCACCAAATACAATGGTGAAACAACACTGTTAAAAGGGTTAAAACATGAGAAAGATCTTTGAGAAATTTAGAGTAGATAGCTCTTAGTTACTTGATCAAACTTGCAAAACATCCTTGCCTACTTTCAAACACACTTCACAAACACAATTTCCAAAACAACTTTCAAAACATTGAAACATCTTTTCAAAAAGATAAACACCTTTGTAAAACATTCAAACAAGAATTGTTACAAAGGTTGCCTAGACAAGGCATCTTTTTCAAAACATTTTCAAAACCACACACACAAAGTACCATTTCAAACAATTGAAAAGCAAAGGCAAGTGATTTAAGCAAGTAACTAAGAGCCCATGGATAACCATGGATAGAAAGGGTGCTAATACCTTCCCTTTCTATAATCTACTCCCCGAACCCAAGAAAACATCTCAAAGGTTTTTCATGTGCTTTTTAACCTTTCCTTAGGATAAAATAAAAAGTCGGTGGCGACTCTTGCTAAACCGAACATTTGCGAAAACAAACGCAAAACCTCAAGTCAGTTCTCCCACCGTATCACAGTCATCAACCATTGTGACCACCTTAAACCATGCTCATTCTTCAAAACTGATTGGGGAAGGTGAGAAATAAACCACCTTGCTAAGAGAGGAGTACAACACATGAGAACACCTCTTTTCCTCATTGTTCGTGTGTGAAATGAGTGTAGGATGTCCCCAAGCAATGTAGGTACAGGATTCTGAGAGATGAAAATCTTGACGACATTCACATCTATAAGTTGATCAGGGTTTGGGAACAAGACCAACCCATAGATGAGAAGTGCTACAATCTGCTCAAAAGCTTGTAGATCTAGAGAATTCCAGCAGTCTTGTGCCTTCTCAAACAGAAACTTTGCCAAGAAACCCTTGACACCACTTCTGGTTTCCCAATGACCTTTGATATCAGATGGTTGCAAGTGTAAGGCTTGAGCAACATCTTCAGGCTTTGGTTCTCTTTCCGTACCGTTGTAGGATAGTTGATGGAGAATAGGAATCCTCAGGAGCTGAGAAAATTCCTCAAAAGTAAGTACTAGTTGGTAATCAGGGAATGTGAAACAATGGTGTAGGGGGTCAAAGAACTGGAAGAGAACTTTCACCAAGTCTTCTTCAATGTTGGAGTTGACCAAATTGAGAAGTCTAACATGTCTTTCACTGAAGAGAGGATTCTCTGGAATCTTGGATGTAAGCTCCTTGAGTTGAGGATGGATTCTCACAAGGTTGACTTGAATTGTTTTCCTGCGAAGAGATTCCATGACCTACGAAACAAGAACAAAGATGAAGATACAAACCCTTGAAATGGTTAGTGGATGCAAATGATGCTTCATGATGTTCATGATGTATGCACAAGCATATGTACAAGCAAGTCATACAAGATCCTAGTTTCAGGCTTGCATGAGGTTTCATAGGTAAGTACCCTCTTGAAGTTAGTTGGCTCAACCTGTCCTATAGTAACTGGGTTCTAAGGAGCTCAATATCACCGGATTATTTTTTGTGTTCATTATTTCAGTTTAGCCACTTAACTGGCGACCGAAATATTCCAAGAAAACAACCCTCAATGAGTGTAGTATCGAGTATCTACCAACTTCGGACTGCACCAAAGCCGATCATCTCACTACCCCTAAAAAAGGCCAAGATGGTCAAGTAAGGTTCTAAGAGTTCATTAGTGCATTGTGTTTGATTTTCATGCATTTTTGTCTTTGATTAGGTCAAACTATTTGTTGATTTGGATTGTTGCATACAAACCCTAATTCTCTAATCATGGCATAATTGAAAGCGTAAAGTGCGAGAATTAAAATTCTAAACTATTACAACATGATTATGGGGATGGGGGGTACAATTTTGAATTGGGGGTATTTGACAAGAAATATAAACCCTAATTTACTATTACATCCAAATTGAATCACAATACATAAATATTTTAAATGGACAATATTTAAATAAACAAAATAAATAAATATATCAAATAATATGAAATATGCAAAAAAGGGGTTTTTGTTCATTGATGTATGTAAAATATTTAATGTAAAAAATATAAGGAAATGAATAAAAAGATTAATTTTATTTGTTTTTAAAGGGTAAAACCCTAATTTCTTTAAGAAAATAAATATATTATATTATTTATATACAATAAAATATATTAATATATACAAACATAAAATATACTTAAAAAGTATCTTTTAGTATAAATAATAATAAAAGTAAAAATGTAATATTTTTATATTTTTATTCTAAAGTATTTAATAAAATAAAAGTATATATATATATATATATATATATATATATATATATATATATATATATATATATATATATATATATATATATATATATATATATATATATATATATATATATATATATATATATATATATATATATATATATATATATATATATATATATATATATATATATATATATATATATATATATATATATATATATATATATATATATATATATATATATATATATATATATATATATATATATATTAATTATATTAAATATGTATAAAATAAAATAAAATATGTACAAAAATAAATTATATTTATTATAATATTTTCAATGTGAATAAAAATAATAAATAAAAATAAAAGTATAAATATATATATTTTTCAAGTCTTAATAAATAATAAAAAAGTATTTAAATGCCTTTTATGTTAGAAAAATTAAAATAAAATGCCAAATAAATGTGAAAAAAATATGAAAATATTTTTGAGCATTTTTTATATTTGGAAATAAATAAACAAAATCAGAAAAGAAAACAAAAATGCAAAAATATAAAAATATAAAAATACAAGAAAATGGGCCAGGGGGTGCAAAAAGGAAAAGAGGGGGGGTGTCAAGAGTGAGCCAGGCTAAGCCCAGCCCACCACTTCATCTTTAACCTCTAGATTTGAAAAATGTGCGCGCCTGTACAAACTTGGGATATCCTGCATATGAGCTCTATTGCAAAAACTCACAACATCAAACTTGTAGAGAATTTTAAGACGATTCCAACCATATAAACAACTTGTTTTAACTCTCAAAGACCAGAGATAATTTCTCTGGCCCTAAAATCTGACCTAATTTTTTCAGCATGTTCATGGATGAAATTCTCCTAGCACACTTAATATAAAGTAAAACTGAGCATATGTACAGCTTCATGGCAATGAACACTACATTTTTTATTCACAAACCTAAGGCTAAATGTTCCTAAATAGAGAGATAGAAAGTGGAGAAAAACCTGTTTCAGTTGGATTCGTGTAGGGCAATGTAGTGTTTTTCAACAAGTCTTGAGATGTCTGGTAGCTTGCTTGAACTTCACTTGACCTTCTCCAATAGCTAGCTTGCCTTGAATGTCCTTGAATCAACCTATAGAACTCAACCTGCACAAGCTCAAAATGAAAATGGTGAACACTGTAAATGGAGTTACAATTGGTGTTTGAGGTTTTGGATAGCTTGAGTGAGTTGAATGGAAGGTGTTTGAAGCAATTTGGGGCAAAACGCACGAGCCAAATGAGCTATGGAACTCAAGTTGCAGAACTTGCCCTGTTTTGCCAAAGGAATGTGATTTCTGGATATGGGGTGTTTTGAGGCTCAAACAATGATGTTTCTAGCTCAAAGGGGTGTGAGAAAGATGTTTAAACTGTTTGTGCAAGTTAACATTGGCTGGTTTTCAAGTTCTAAGGTTTTGGACAATTTTCTTGTTTTTGAAGTAAGAATGTGGAAGTGAAGTTACAGGCCTATATAGGCTATCAAATATGCTTGAATACATTGCCCCTGGCCCTCCAACTTGTGGATTTGATTCGCCCTCTAAGATATGGACCAATGCTCAAGGGATAGTGGTTTGACATAAAGCACATTATGACAAAAATGGAAATGTGCCTTTTTCTACTTAGGGCCTAATCTTGTGTACAATGTCCAAATGACCAAAACAAAAGCTTAGACTGATGGATTTGCATTTAATTATGGAGTGTGAAGTGGTTTAGAGGCCTGCAAGCTAGTGTAAGGCATGCTGACTTGAAAATGCAACTTGTATGAACATGAATATGCCATGGATAAAAAGTGAATTTTTGCCAACTTCAAGCCTTCGATTCTCTCTAACCACAAATGTGTTTGAGGAGTTCTTGGATAATTTGGAAAGCTTGCAACATGCTCTATAATACATCTTTGAAATTCAACTTGAGACTCTAAGTGGAACTATGTGAAAAATGACCAAGAAGATAGGTCAAAATCCTGCCTAAACTAGGGCAAAATTTCACTGTTAAAAGTTTTAGGGACCCTTGTTCCAAAAATAATAACTTGAGATCCAAGCTTCTTTTGAGAAAACTTTGTGAATAAAAGTTGTAGACTTTGTGGAGGATTACAACTTTCATGTTGTATGTTTTGTTTGAATCCATTTGCATCATGATGGAAATGTGGGGCAAAGTTAGGAAAAATTAAGAAAATTTCATAACTTAGAAAAATTCTAAGTTATGAAAATTTTCAACTTTAAACCCTAATTTGCAATTTTGGGTTTATTGATGAACAAGTTTCATAATTTGACACATATTGATGAAAAATGACCCTTGGCACTTGATTTTGACCAAAAAGTCAAAGTTTGACTTTTCAATGTATAGTCAAATTTTGATCAGTTGACTGAAAAATTCATCTGTCAATCCCATGCATTTGAGATCTTTTGAACTTGTTGAATAAGTCAAGATGATGTAATTGAGTCCTTGAGTCCATGGTTGAGCCTAATTTGCCATTGGCTAGGTCAAAAATCAGAAATTGTCTTTGTATAGTCAAAACCCTAAAAATGACAATTTTGCCCTTTTGGTGATCTGATCAAATCTCTTGTGGAGTTGTGGTTCAAACTTGATCAAATGGTTCATATGGGTTCATAATGTTGATGTGGGTCAAAATTCATGAGGTTTGACTGTAAATTGGCCACAATTGACTTTTTCCCCAATATAGCTGATTTCTAGGTCAACTGTCCAATTGATTGGGCAAAAATTTGATTCAAGGCTTGAAACTTGGTATGGACAAACTCATGAGTCCAACATGAAGCATGAAAGTCAATTTGAGCATTGAAGGCCCTATGCAAACTCAAACCCTAGTTTAGGTCATCAGTGCAAGGAGATGTCTTGAGAAGTGCAAACCCTAGCTTGATATTGAGTTCAAAGATCCTTGTGAGGGGAAATGTTGATAAAATGAGAGGGCAAATTTTGGGGTACAACACATACTTGTACATAAAATCATGGAAATCATGAACATCATATACATCCACTAACCATTTCAAGGATTTTGGGATTCATCTTTGTTCTCGTTTTGTAGGATATGGATTCACTTCGCAGGAAAACTATTCAAGTCAACCTTGTGAGAATCCCTCCACAACTTAAGGAGCTAGTTTCAAGGACTCCTGAAAACTCTCCATTCACCGAGAGACATGGTCGTCTACTCAACTTGGTCACCTCTAACACAAATGAGGATATGATGAAGGTGCTCTTTCAGTTCTTTGATCCTTTGCACCATTGCTTCACATTTCCCGACTATCAACTTGTGCCTACTTTGGAAGAATTATCCCAACTCTTGAGGATTCCAATCTTAATAAACTACCTTTCAACGGTACAGAAAGAGATCCAAAGCCAGAATAGATTGCTCAAGCTCTACACTTGCACTCATCTGATATCATAACTCATTGGGAAACAAGGAGTGGTGTCAAAGGTTTCCTAGCAAAGTTCCTGTTTGAGAAAGCCCAAAGCTGTTGGAATTCCTTAGACTTGCAAGCCTTTGAGGAAATTGTGGCTCTCCTCATCTATGGGATGGTTTTTTTTTCCAAATCCTGACCAACTCATAGATATCAACACCGTCAAAATCTTCATATCCCGCAACCCAGTGCCTACATTGCTAGGAGATATCCTACACTCTTTTCACACTCTCACAATGAGGAAAAAAGGTGTCCTTATATGTTGCAACCATCTCTTGGCAAGATGGTTTATTTCTTATCTTCCCCAATCAGTATTAAAGAATTAGCAAGGTTCAAGGTGGTCATAAAGGTTAATGACGCTCAAGTATTCAGACATTCATTGGTGCTCCCGATCTAAAGAGAATGTTATCATTGTTGACCGATGTGGAGAATTTCCTAATGTCCCTTTAGTTGGCATTAGGGGAGGTATCACCTGCAACCCACGTTTAGCCTTAAGACAGTTTGGTTACGCCCGAAGGGATCGCCCGTGCGAGATGCTGATTCAAGGTTTGGTATTCGACTACGATAACGACAATCAAGGTCATCGCCAGAGGTTTATCCGAGCTTGGAGGATGCTAAACAAGGTGGATAACAAGACTTTGGGGCACAAGAATTCCATCCCTCTTGAGCTTTACCTCAAATGGGTACGAACTCACGCTCAGAGTCTTATGATGCCTTACCCCTCCATTCTCCCGGTAATCATTGAGCCTGTCATAGAGGGAGATGTTCCATACACTATCATACACCCTGACAGGCCCATATCTCTTGAAGACCTCCAAAGGGATTGGATACAACTCAAAGGGGAGCGAGATACTTTCGAAGCCCAATTCTACGCAAGCGAGAAGAAGGTTTTGGAACTCACTAGGCTACTTCATGAGGAGCAGACTCTGAATGCCTACATTGCACCAAAGAGGATGCACACTACTTTTATATCTTAGAGCTTTTGTATAATTTTGCCTAAGGGGCATTGATGTACTCAAACTTTATCTTATTAATATAACGTGTGTTTCTTTTTTGTCTAAAATAAATCTGAATCTTTGAAATCCTTGAAAACATTACATATGCATATACCATTCATCATAACATAAGAAGGTCTTTTGCAACAAGTCTCCTCATCTCTCTACTATTTATTTCAATAAGATGGATCTCGAGCAAATAGTGAAAGATCTTCAAGCTCAGAATATGCAGTTTCAACAGTTGCTCATGACCCTAGCCAAGGGGCAAGAAGAGTTGAAGACTCTGCTGGCTGAAGAGAGGAAAAAGAAAACAAAGAAGGTAACCAGAGTCTTAAACATTGGAAGAAGATTTCATGGGCAGAAAAGAAGGACTTTGGACTTTGCAACAACATCCGGTGAAGGAGAAGGGAAAGGCAAGGAAACAATTGTCCTGTCAGAATCGAAAGAGGAGGAAGAAGAGGACTGCTCTGAGGAATAATATCCTCTAGCTGATGATAAGTATAAACATCTTGAAGAGCGGTTGAGCGCAATGGAAATCCAAAAGGTGCCAGGCTTGGACTTTGAGGAATTAGGGCTAGTGTCGAGGATTGTGATTCCTCCAAAATTCAAAGTGCCTACATTTTCCAAATATGACGGAGTGTCATGCCCTATGTGATGCGGTGGGAGAACTGACTTGGGATTTTGCGTTTGTGTTCGCAAATGTTTCGGTTTAGCAAGAGTCGCCACCGACTTTTTATTTCATCCTAAGGAAAGGTCAAAAAGCACAGGAAAGACCTTTGAGATGTTTTCTTGGGTTCGGGGAGTAGATTATAGAAAGGGAAGGTATTAGCACCCTTTCTATCCATGGTTATCCATGGGCTCTTAGTTACTTTCTTAGATCACTTGCCTTTGCTTTTCAATTGTTTGAAATGGTGCTTTGTGTGTGGTTTTGAAAGATGTTTTGAAAAGAGGCCATCATTGTGGCAACCTTTGTAATGATTCTTGTTTGAATGTATACAAAGGTGTTTTTGTCTTTTGAAAAGTTTTCAATGTTTGAAAGTAGGTTTTTTGAAAGTGTGTTTTGGAGTGTGTTTTGAAGATGGCAAGGATGTTTTTTGCAAGTTTGATCAAGTACCTAAGAGTTGTCTACCCTATTTTACTCAAAGATCTTTCTTATGTTTTTTAACCCTTTTAACAGTGAAACCATTGTATTTGGTGAACAACCTTGTGTTAGGATGTTTAAACGGGACAGGCGCGGGTCATCGTATAGACCATGATAGCAATAGTGTCAAGTATTTTTGGCAATTTTCTTGAGGGACTTGATCATTTTGTTTAGGCAACTCAGATAGCGTCATCGAGGGACTATGATCTTTTGTTTTGTTTTTGTTTTGCCAAAGTACTTGATATGCAACCATGACCCATTTTTGAAGGCAATAAGTGGATTGAAACCCTAGGGGTGCAAGTGTGCATGGTGTTTGTTTTTTCATGCATTGTTATCTTGGATTATGTCAAGCTAATTGTTGATTTTATTTTGCATACAAACCCTAGGTCTAATCATGGCATATTTGAAAGCTTAAAGGTGCGAGAATTTAAATTCTACCCTATTACAACATGATATAGGGAGGGGGGGTACAAATTTGAATTGAGGATTATTTTGCAAGAAATTAAATCCTAAATTATTACAACCAAATTGAATGTACAAGATAAAATATTTAAATGTACAATAAATAAATAAAATACAATAAATAAATGTTAAATAAAATGTATTATGCAAAAAAGGATTTTTATGTATGTAAAAAGTATTTTTAAACATGAAGTGTAAATAATATAAAAAAAAGTCAATTTTAATTATTTTGTTCTTTAGGGCAAAAACCCTAATTTTTTAAATAAATAGTATTATTTATTATTTATATACAATAATGTATTAATTTGTACAAAAAATATAAGTATATAAAAAAAGTATTTTTGATATAAAATATTAATATAAAAAAATGTATTATCTTTGAATTTTTTGTCTTAATTATTTAATAAAATATGTATGTATATGTATTAAATATATTAAATATACTAAGTGTGTATAAAAATAAAATAAATTATTTACAAAATGGTATATATTTCAAGAAAATGTTTTCAAGTATGTACAAAATAATAAATAAAGATAAACATATTTTTTTACATTATTTTTGAGTTTTAATAAAAGGGATATAAAGTATTTAAATCATTTTTATACTAGTAAAATAAAAATAAATATCAAATAAATATGAAAAAAATATAAAAATATTTTTTTGGCATTTTTGATATTTGGACATAAAATAATAAAGTCAGAATAAAAATAAAAATACAAAAATGACAAATATACAAAGAAATGGGCCAGGGGGTGTAAACTGAAAAGGCAGGTGTTAGAAGTAAAAATAACCAGGCCCAGCCCAATCAACTTCATCTTCTTCCTCAGTTCAAGCGTTCTGTACATCAACTGCTATCTCCTGATTCCTTGACTTTTTGACAAAACTCATAACATGAAACTTGTAGAGCATCAAGTAACGAATCTAACCATGTAAAAAACTTAAGCTAACTCTCAAAGACCAATGAGAATTTCTCTGGCCCTAATTCTTAACCTAGTTTTTTCAGAAAGTTCATGAATAAAATTCTCCTAGCACGATTAATATAAATGAAAACTAAGCACATGTGTGGTTTCAGGGCTATGAATACAACATCTTTCATTCACAAACCTAAGTCTAACTATCCCTAAATAGAGAGATAGAAGTTCATGAAATACCTGTTTCAGTTGACTTCGAGCTGGACAATGCAGCAACTTCCAAGGGTGCTTGAGGTTCTTTTGAGCTTGCCTAATGTCCAATGAAGCTTTCCCAATGCTTACTTTGTTTTGAAGTAGCTTGAATCGTGCTACAGAACTCAATCTGCAAAGCTTTGAAACAAAAATGACAATGTGTGTTAATGGTGTTACAACTAGCAATGGGGGTCTAGAATAGTTCAGCGGTGTTGGTTGGAAGGTGTTTGAAGTATCGTTGGGCAAAACGCACGATGGAATTTGATGATGGCTTGCAAAATGCAGAACTGGCCCTATTTTGCAAGAAAATGGGGAATTTGTGCACAAGGGGTTTTGAGAGGTTCAGGACTCGTGTTTCTGGATTGTTAGGGTGTATGAAACTTGTTTGACAACTTTGTTTTGGTTGGTTTTATCAGATGAAATAGATGCCTTGTGTTTTGCAAGTTTTCTTCCTCTTGAAGCAAAAGAAAGGAAGTGAGGTTATAGACTTGTACATGCCATCCTATCACCCTGCACACAACCCTCTTGGCCCCTCTAATTAATGGATTTTGTTTGCAGCATCAGATCTGGTTCAATGCCTTAGGATGTTGTTTTGACATAAAGCAAAGTTCATGCAAAAATGGCATTGTTACTTTTTCCATTTAAGGCTTAATCTAGTGTACAATACCCTAATGACCAAGACAATGCCTTGGATCAATGGATATGCATTAAATTATGGAGTACAAACTGGTTTAGAGGCCTGTAATTGTGAACCAAGCTAGCTAGATTAGATTTGCAACTTGGTATGAACATGTATTGGCCATGGATCAAAATGAGTTTTTGCCAACTTCAAGCATTCAATTCTCCCTAACCACAAAGGTGTTTGAGGATTTCTTGGACAATTTGGAAAGCTTGCAACATGTACTATAATCAATATTTGAAATTTAACTTTAGACTCCAAGTGGAACTATGTGAAAAATGGCCAAGAAGATGGGTCAAAATCCTGCCTAAACTAGGACAAAATTTCTCTAAGTTAAAAGTTTTAGGTACCCTTGTTCCAAAAATCATAAATTGAGATAAAAGCCTATTTTGAGAAAACTTTGTGAATCAAAGTTGTAGACTTTGTGATGGAATACAACTTTCATGTTGCAAGTTTTGTTTGAATCCATTTGCATCTTGGTGAAAAAGTGGGACAAAGTTAGGAAAAAATAAGAAAATTTTATAACTTAGAAAAATTCTAAGTTATGAAATTTTTCCATTTAAAACTCTAATTTGCATTTTTGGGTTTCTTGATGAACAAGTTTCATAATTTGACATGTCTTGATGAAAAATGACCCTTGGCACTTGATTTTGACCAAAAAGTCAAAGTTTGACTTTTTAGTATACAGTTAAATTTTGATCAGTTGACTGAAAAATTCATCTGTCAATCCTATGCATTTGAGATCTTTGAACTTGTTGAATGGGTCAAGATGATGTCATTGAGTCCTTGAGTCCATGGTTGAGCTTGATTTGCCATTGATTAGGTCAAACAGTCAAAAATTGCCTCTATACAGTCATAACCCTAAAAAATGACCATTTTGCCCTTTTGATGATCTGATCAAATTTCTTGTGGAATTGTGATCCAAACTTGATCAAATGGTTCATATGAGTTCATAATGTTGATGTGGGTAAAAATTCATGAGGTTTGACTATCAATTGGCCACAGTTGACTTTTTCCCCAATACAACTGATTTCTAGGTCAACTGTCCAATTGACTGGGCAAAAATTTGAATCAAGGCTTGAAACTTGGTATGGACAAACTTGTGAGTCCAACATGAAGTATGGAAGTCAATTTGGGCATTGTAGGTCAAAATATCCCTGTGCAAACTCAAACCCTAATTTAGGTCAACAGTGCAAGGAGGTGTCTTGAGCAGAGCAAACCCTAGCTTGATCTTGAATTCCAAAAGTCTTGTGATGAGAAATGTTGATGAAATGAGAGGGAAAATTTTGGGGTACAACAGTTGCCCCTGTTCAATCTTCTTGAACCTGAAGAGTTAGATTGGCAAGTTTGCCTTTCGCGACTCGAAGGTAAAAGAGGATTGGACACTAGAGTGCCCGTAAATTTGCACTCGTCAGAATATAGATGCAGGAATGGGCTTAAAGATGCCATTTGGAGATGGTAGAATATTGCTGGATATGGGCTTAAAGATACCATCCAAGAATGTTTGTTGAATTGCAATGTGGTAGGTCAGAAGAATGAGCATTAAAATGGTATCCGTGTCTGGAATGGATTTGAACTGTATCTGGAGACCGTGTCTGTATGAGCGAAAGAATGGCGTCCGTGTTTGGAGCGTATCTGAGTTGTAGCTGTATTTGAACTTTGAATGAATATCAGAATGACTGTCGTGTCTGGAGTGTATCTGTATTATATCTGAATTCTGGATGGGCGACAGAGAAGCATCTGTGTATGAAGCATCTCTGGGCTGGGAATAAATTTCGAATGAGTGACAGAATGGCAACCGTGTCTGGAGCGTATCTGGACTGTATCTAACTTTGAGATCTATATGAGTAGCAGAATGACTTCCGTGTCTGGAGTATATCTGAGACTGTAACTGGGATCTGAATAAGTGACAGAATGAATTCCATGGTGACTGCACTGGGGATAATCAAACTGCTGGTGTAAAGGTCAGAATGGCATCCGTGTTTGGAGCATATCTGAACTTGAAGTTGATAGTTGAATCTGAATGAGAGATAGAATGGCCTCCGTGTCTGGAGCGTATCTAGTCTGTATCGGATTGCTGAAGTCTGAATGAGTAGTAGAATGACCGCCATGTCTGGGGTGTATCTGTACTGTATTTTGACTTGAAATTGTGAATGAGTAATAGAATGACCGCCGTGTCTGGGGTGTATCCATACTGTATCTGAATAATTGTTATTAACAGCCTTTTAATCTTATCCTGAAAAGGGTAAAATGTTAGCTAAAACACAAAGTTATGTTGCATGATATGTATGATGCAATGAATTGTGTTTCATCAATGTTTATGATATATGAATGTAATGGTTGCGCATGTAAGCTGAGTAACTATCTTGCTGAGGAAAATAAATCCTTGATAACTGGAGATAATGAAATCTTTGATTGCTGTTGGGGAAAGTAAATCTTTGATCGATGTTGGGGATTCCAAAAAAAAATCTTTGAATGCTGAAAATGAGAAATCCTTGCTGACTGCTTGGGGATTAAAGATCTCTGATTGTTGAGAAGGATAAATCCTGGGACCAGTGTTGGAGATTGAAAATCCTCGGTGATTTGTGGGGATTAACAAGGCTTTTAACAACTTCTGCAGGGAATGAGAGTCCTTCATGACTTTCCTGGGATGTAGGGAAAATTCTGAAAATCTCTATTGGGGAGTTAAAACCTAGGAGGCTTCTGTTTAGAGAAATGAGACCGAGAATCTTCGATCTTGCTGGGAGATAACTCTGTGGGGGAAATGTTCACTATTCTGGTTCCGCTGGGGATAGGATTTTCAAGGTTTTCGGGCTCCACTGGGGACCTTGAAGCTTAACTCTGATGGGGATTTTGAAACTTAACTCGGTTGGGGAATCAAGTCTTTTAGAATGCACTGGCTTCGCTGAGGATCTTGAAGTTTAACTCCGCTGGGGAAATGGCACAAAGATATCTTCCTACACCTTCAACCTACCAGTAATTAGCCTTTTTTCAATTTCGTTTTATTTGTAAGCAGTGATTATATTCAAATGCATATGCCTATTTAACAAAACATTGGACGTTTTCAAATAAAACATAAGTGTAAAAAGAAAAGAAAGGCAAGCAAATTTCTATACTTTGAAGCATCTTTGTACTAACTTTTGTAAGTATCTTTGTACAAAGGAGACAGACATCCTAGTAAGAGAATGTTGTCGAAAAATTGAAAAATTTTATACAAAAGAAAGATGGCTATGTGTAACAATTCCATGGGATTCCCATTCTGCTATAGCCTTCACAACTTTGAGTATCTTTGTCCATTCGCTGCTTCGTCCGCCGATGACTGGATTGATCAGAAGCTTGGAGCTTGTTGGTGAAGAGAATATTCTTAAAGTGATCCGACGAGACATAGTCATACACTTTAATTCCCTAACTTTTGCCTGGATCTCCCTTTCGGGTTTTCGATCCAACGGGAAACCCTTTTTTGCCCAAGTCGCCCTTTCGGGTTTTCAACTTGCCGAGTGTACATTTTTTTTTGTTTTATCCCTAATTTTTGCCTGAATCGCCCTTTCGGGTTTTCGATTCACCGGGATGCCCATTTTTGCCCAAGTCGCCCTTTCGAGTTTTCAACTTGTCGGGTCGATTTATGCGTAGTATCTTTTGACTATGTCTGCGTTCGCAGGGTGCGGCAAGTCGTCGCCGTCCATGGTGGTCAGAATCATTGCCCCACCAGAAAAGATGCTCTTGATCACAAATGGTCCTTCGTAGGTAGGAGTCCACTTGCCCCTGGGATCACTTTGCGGTAAGATGATCCGCTTGATTACAAGATCTCCGACTTGATATACCTGACGCCTGAATTTCTTGTTGAAAGCCTTGATCATCCGTTTTTGATACGTCTGACCATGGCAAACAGCAGTAAGTCGCTTCTCGTTGAACAAATTAAGTTGATCAAGCCGGGTCTAAATCCAATCATCTTCACTCAAACCAGCGTCCTTCATAATCCTTAAGGAAGGAATCTGAACTTCCATGGGTAGAACAGCTTCCGTGCCATACACCAAATAAAATGGGGTTGCCCCTGTTGAAGTACGTGCCGTGGTACGATATCCATGCAGAGCAAACGGTAACATCTCATGCCAGTCCTTGTAGGTGACTGTCATCTTTTGAATGATCTTCTTGATATTTTTGTTCGCGGCTTCAACAACACCGTTCATCTTCGTCCGATAGGGAGATGAATTGTGATGATAAATCTTGAACTGTTCGCATAGAGCGGTGATCATGGTGTTATTCAAATTTGTACCGTTGTCTGTGATGATCCTGTCGGGGACATCATACCGGTATATGAGGTTCTGCTTGATGAAGCGGGCAACCACATTCTTTGTAACTGAGGCATAGGAAGCTGCTTCGACCCACTTGGTAAAATAATCAATAGCCACCAGGATGAAGCGATGTCCATTGGAGGCCGTAGGCTTGATCTCTCCAATCATGTCAATGCCCCACATTGCGAATGGCCAAGGAGCTGTCAGAACGTTGAGAGGAACAAGAGGAATATGTACCTTGTCGGCGTAGACTTGGCATTTGTGGTAGGTACGGGAATATCGATAACAATCAGCTTCCATGGTAGACTAGTAGTAGCCTGCCCTTAGAATCTTTTTAGCCATCGTATGTCCGCTTAAGTGGGTGCCAAATATGCCACTATGTATCTCAGTCATGATCAACTCCGCTTCAGCTTTGTCCGCACAATGAAGTAAAACACAATCATGGCTGCGCTTATAAAGGATGCCATTGCTTAGGAAGAACTTGGCAGCAAATCTCCTTAAGAACTTTTTGTCATTGACGGAAGCTCCTTCAGGGTATTCTCTAGTCTGGAGATACCTTTTTATTTCATGAAACCAGGGTTGTTCCACTACCTCTTCGGTATTAATCTCATGACAGTGCGCAGGTTCGTCCATTCGCTCGATGGTAATTTGGGGAGCTTTGTTATCCCAGTTGAGTTTAACCATGGAAGACATTGTAGCTAGAGCATCTGCTAGTTGATTTTCTTCTTACAGGAAGTGCTCGAAAGTAATCTGCTCGAAATAAGGCAACAATGTCAAGACATGTTCTTTGTATGGGATAAGATTAGGATGTTTGGTGTCCCACTCTCCTTTGACTTGACTGATGACCAAAGCCGAGTCCCCAAATACGGCCAAAGATTTGATTCCCAAGTCTATAGCAGCCTTGAGACCAAATATGCAAGATTCATATTCAGCCATGTTGTTGGTACAGCTGAAGCAAAGTCGGGCAGTGAAGGGTGTATGGCAACCTTCTGGAGAGATAAGTACAACACCGATACCGTTGCCAAGCGCATTTGAAGCACCATCAAAGTACAGGGTCCATCGGGATCCTTGTTCAGGTCCGTCATACAGTCTGTTACCTTCAATGTTGTCCAATGTCATGATGTCCTCGTCAGGGAAGTCGAATCTCATAGATTGGTAATCTTCAACGGCTTGATGAGCTAGATGGTCAGCTAGTACACTCCCCTTTATAGCTTTTTGGGTAGTATACTGGATATCATACTCAGTCAGGATCATTTTCCATCTAGCGATTCTTCCAGATAAAGCAGGCTTTTCGAAGATATACTTGATCGGATCCATCTTGGGAATCAGCAGAGTGGTATGAGTCAACATATACTGCCTTAGCCGGCGAGCAGCCCATACTAAAGCGCAGCAAGTTTTCTCGAGCAGTGAGTAGAGAGTCTCACAGTCGGTAAACTTTTTGCTAAGGTAATAAATGGCATGCTCTTTTCGGCCAGACTCGTCATGTTGGCCCAGCACGCACCCCATTGAGTTATCCAAAACAGTCAGATACGTGATTAGCGGCCTTCTTTCGACGGGTGGCATCAGAATAGGAGGTTCTAGTAAATACTCCTTGATCTTATCAAAAGAAACTTGACAATCGTGGTTCCATTCAACCACCTGATCTTTCTTCAACAGCTTGAAGATTGGCTCACAGGTAGATGTCAGGTGAGAGATGAACCTGGCAATATAGTTTAAGCGTCCCAAGAATCCTCTAACCTCCTTTTCAGTGCGGGGGGCAGGAATTTCTTGTATGGCCTTTACTTTAGCTGGATCAACCTCAATGCCTTTGTTGCTGACAATAAATCCCAAAAGTTTACCAGACCTAACTCCAAAAGTGCACTTGCTTGGGTTTAATCTGAGCTTATATTCCTTCAACCTGGCAAACAACTTTTGCAAATGATCAAGGTGTTCTTCTTCTGTCTGTGATCGAGCTATCATGTCGTCTACGTAAACTTTGATCTCATGATGTATCATATCATGAAATAAAGCTACCATGGCGCGTTGATAGGTTGCCCCTGCATTCTTCAGTCCGAATGGCATCACTTTGTAGCATAAGGTACCATATTGTGTGACAAAAGTAGTTTTCTCCATGTCCTCGGGGGCCATTTTGATCTGGTTGTATCCCGAGAATCCGTCCATGAAGGAAAATACCTTGTGTTGAGCTGTGTTGTCAACCAAGATGTCGATATGTGGCAGTGGAAAGTCATCCTTGGGGCTAGCCTTTTTTAAATCCCGATAGTCCACACACATTCTAACTTTGCCATCCTTCTTAGGCACGGGCACAATGTTAGCAACCCATTGTGGATAGGAAGTAACAGCCAGAAAGCCATCGTTGAATTGCTTCATCACTTCAGCTTTAATCTTCTTAGACATGTCAGGCCTCATTCGGAGGACCTTTTGCTTGACCGGTGGACAGTATTCTCTTGTAGGGAGACGGCGAACCACGATATCTGTGTCTAACCCTGGCATGTCTTCATAAGACCAGGCAAAGATTTCAACATATTCGTTCAACAACTGCACCAAGCGCTCCTTGACATTTGGTTCCAGGTTGGTACCAACTTTTACTTCTTTCTTGTCTTCCTCTATCCCCAAGTTGATGGTTTCTAGCAACTCTTCATGAGGCAGAATGGCCCTTTCTTCTTGCTGTAGAAGTCTAGCTAACTCTCCCGGCACTTCACAGTCTTCGTCAACTTCGCACTCAGCATGATTGACAAAACCTTCAGAGTTATCGAAGGCTAAAACAGAATAGTCACCCATGGAATCTGGAATGGATGGGTACCTGCATTTATGAGTATGGGTGTGTGTAAGGGATAGCCATCCTTAAACAAACAAAAATGCAAAAGGAAAGAAAATGAACACAGCAGTTTATAGATGAAAAACGTCCAATGATTCATTAAAACATGGCATATGGTAATGAAGAAAATCAAACCCTTACAAATGGACCTACATGCCCCGGGCAAGGCATGAGGTGAAAATAGTGTGCGAATTGTTTTAGTTATTACAGACCATAAATGGGAAATTGTTCAAAGATAAAATTACTGGTTGATAAAGGTGATGGGAACAAAATCCTTTGCTTCCCAGTTGCTTAAACCCCCTTCGACGGTCGGAAAGATCCAATCTTCAAAGTGGCTCTCTTCATCTTCATCTTCTACAGCATTGATTCCATGGTGTGAGATCTTGACGAGTAGTCCTCCAGCCTTGGAGAGACGCATAGCCTTTTGTCCTGCAGCAGTGAACCCTAACCCAAACTTGTCCGTCTTATGGGGAAAGTCAGGCAATTGTCCCCATACTGTGCTCTTCCCTTCTTTAATTACAGCCTCTGCATCCTTGAGAGATGCCATCCTAGATACATGCTTGGGAACGATAGGCACCTCAACCATTGTCTTCGCAACTGCTACCTCAGGGGAAACTTCCTCAAAATGTTGGAAAGGCGTTTCGATGAACTCGCCATCCAACTTCACATAGCGGAAGGAATTGAGATGACTTATCATGTACTCTTCCTCGCCGTGCACTGTTATAATCTTACCCTTAACAGGATATTTCAGCATTTGGTGCAAAGAGGAGGTAACTGCCCCGACATAATGGATCCACGGTCTTCCTAACAAACACGAATATGACGGATGGATGTCCATCACGTAAAAGGTGGAGTTAAAAACCTCTGTGCCTACTTTGATAGGAATATCAACCTCTCCATGAACAATTCTTTTGGAACCATCAAAAGCCCTAACAACGATGTTGCTAGGTTTGAGGGTCAATCCTTCGCAGTCCAAACGGTCTAAGGCTTTCTTCGGCAGCACATTCAAGGAAGAACCAGTATCAACTAAGACATGGGTGAGGGTGGTTCCCCTGCATTCAACTGAGACATGTAACGCGTCGTTGTGTTTCCTTCCTTTGGGAGTCAAGTCAGCATCGGAAAAGCCAAGGCCATTATCAGCAGTAAGACTGGCCACACATTCCTGAAACTGGTCAGCCGAAGTCTCCTGGGGTACATGTTCCGCCTTCAAGAACTTGATTAGGGCCTTAGCATGGGCCTCAGAACAGAGTAGAAGAGCCAACATTGAAATTTTAGAAGGGGTCTGCCCTAACTGTTCCACAACATCGTAGTCACTTTTTCTGATTATTTTCAAGATTTCATCCATTTCTTTCTGAGTGGTTTCGGGGATAACCACATCATGAGCCTTCATCCTGACAGGCACTTCTAGTATCCCCTTACCCTTGTCGATAGTATCAGCAGATGGTCTTACTTCAAGAGTATCTAATTCTTCAATCATTGGGCCTTGCACAAATGGTCCAACAGGTACAGAAGCTTTCAAGGGTCCGGAAACTGCTCGAGGGGGAGCAATCTCTGGAGAAAAGATTCGGACGCTGCGGGTTATCTTGCTTGCACCCGCAATGTTCCCTATATCAGGGTCTTCTTCTTCAGAAATTTCTTGGACTGCCTCAATTTGTTTGATACCATGATAGAAGATTTCTCCTCCATAGTTCCATGGTATCGTTTTGCTGGATTGGTACGGGACAGGTCCCGGCATGGTGATCTTTAAAGGTACACATTCAGAGTTGGGTGTAATCCTGACAGGCCTTTTGCAAGCCTTGAGAGGATTGTCGAAAATGGTTATGATTGCGATATCGTTGGTTGAAGTAGCAAAAGTATCAAGAGTAACATGATTGAAGGTATCAACAGGGGTTTTCTGGAAAAGTATCTCTTGGGTATCCATCAGGCGTTGAACACCTGACTTCAACATTGGGCAATCACCTCGTATGTTCAAACAAAAATAGCAGTCTTTACCACAACCAGGAAAGATCCCATCTCTCATCAAATTTTCTTTAATCACAAGTAACGGCGTCAACAGGTCAACAACATCAGTAACATGAAGGTCCTCCATAACAGCACGAACATTATTACTGTGCTTGGGCATCCGAGCAGAAATCACATTGGGCTTCTCAGGCGCATCGAATTCTACTTCTTTGGCATCAATCAAGTCCTGGATTTTGTTCTTAAGCGCCCAACAATTATTGGTATCGTGCCCAACACTGTCGGAATGGTAAGCACATTTGGCATTGGAATGGTAGTATGGAGAGGAGATGTTAGGATTCTTTTGCGCTTCCTTTAAACTGGTAAGATTCAACTTCAACAAATGAGGGAGTACTTGAGCTGGCGTCATGTTGATGCGGGTGAACTGCCGTTGTGTCCTTTCTACCCGTTGTTGATTTGGTCTCGACTGATTGTTACGAGGTTGATCATTTGAAGAATTTTGAATCATCACAGCCCCTACCGTCGGCCAGCGCTCGGTTCTTCCCTGACCCTTCTGAGAATACACAGCAGAGGATTCCTTCTTAGCCGGAAGGGTTTCTTAACAGCTTTGGATGCAGAAGCATCCTTTTGAATCTTTCCACTTTTAATACCGGCCTCGACCCTCTCGCCGGTCAAAATTAGTTCAGTAAATCCCGCGGAAGAACTCCCGATTAGATGATTGAAGAAGGGGCCGGGCAGGGTCCCCAGAAACATGTCAACTAACTCCCTATCTGACAACGGCGGCTGCACCCTTCCAGCCAGATCACGCCACTTCTGGGCGTACTCTTTAAACCCTTCATTGGAAGCCATCCCCATACTTTGTAACTGAGTACGAGTGGGCGCTAAATCAGCGTTGTATTGATACTGACGGTAAAAAGCAGCTGCTAAGTCTTCCCAATTGTGAACCTCTGATCTCTCGAGCTGATAAAACCAGTCCAACTGCGTGCCAGACAAACTGTCTTGGAAAAAGTGTACCCATAGGTCTTTATCAGATGAGTGGGGTTGGATCTTTCTGACATACGATCTCAAGTGCATCTTTGGGCATGACAGACCGTCATACTTGGAAAATGTTGGCACCTTGAACTTGGGAGGGATAACAATCCCAGCTACCAACCCTAGTTCTTCAAAATCAAAACCGGGCACCCTCTGCAACTCCATGGCTGCCAGTCTATCCTCGAGATTCTTATATTTATCATCCGCTGGTGGATACTGTTGTTCGGAGTAGTCTTCGTATTCTTCCTCTTCCTCCTCTTCAACCTCAGATTCAGAAGGTACAACAATCCCTTTCCCTTTACCGGCACCTTCGTCAGACGTTGAGGGGAACTCAAGAACCTTCCTAGCATTGCTTTCAAACCTTCTTCCAAAAGTGGCTACTCCAGGTCTCTTTTTCTTTTTCTCTTTATTCTTCTCCAACAGAGCTTTGAGGTCCTCTTGACCCTTTGCCAAGGTCATGAGGAGTTGCTGGAATTGTGAATTTTGTGCCTGCAGATCCTTTACCGTCTGCTCCAATTCCATCTTGCTGAAATAAACAGCAGAAAGATAAGGAAACCTGGTGTGAAGACCTGTTTATGCATATGATGAATGGTATGTTATTCATGTAATGCATTCAAGGATTCAGAAATTCAAATTTGTTGTAAACAAAAAGGAACGCACGTCATATTAAGAAGAAATTGTTAGTACATAAGTGCCCCATGGGCAAAATATTACAAAATTCTTAATGTAAAAAGACATTGCGCATCCTCTTTGGTGCGATATAAGTGTTGAGAGTTTCCTCCTCATGAAGTCGGCGGGTAAGCTCTAAAACCTTCTTCTCACTGGCATAGAAGCTGACTTCAAAAGTATTCCGTTCTTCCTTGAGTTGGATCCAACTCCTTTGCATTTCTTCCCATGACGTTGGTATGTCAGGATGTAGGATGGTGTATGGAACCTCTCCTTCCATAACAGGCTCTTTGATCACAGGGAGAATGTGAGGGTATGGCATCATAAGATTCTGGGCGCGGGTTCGTACCCACTTGAGATAAGGATCGAGGGGGATGGAATTCTTGTGCCCCAGTGTCTTACTATCTACCTTGTTGGGCATCCTCCAAGCTCTGATGAATCTTTGTCGAAGTCCTTGCGCATCATTGTCGAAGTCAAAAACTAGGTCAGGAATCAGCATATCATGAGGGCCATCCCTCTGAGCATATCCAAACTGTCTCAAAGCTAGACAGGGGTTGTAGGTGATGCCTCCCCTAATTCCAAGTAGTGGGACATTAGGAAATTCCCCACAATGATCAAGAATGATGACATTTTCTCTGGACCGAGAACACCAATGTACAATAGAATGTGTGAGGGTCATCAATCGTTGTGACCACCTTTAACCCTGCTCATTCTTCAAAACTGATTGCAGAAGGTGAGAAATAAACCACCTTGCTAGGAGAGGAGTATAGCACATGAGAACACCTCTTTTCCTCATTGTTCGTGTGTAAAATGAGTGTAGGATGTCCCCAAGCAATGTGGGTATAAGATTCTTGGATATGAAAATCTTGACAGCATTCACATCTATAAGTTGGTCAGGGTTTGGGAACAAGACCAACCCGTAGATGAGGAGTGCCACAATCTCTTCAAAGGCTTGTAGATCAAGAGAATTCAAGCAGTCTTGTGCCTTCTCAAACAGAAACTTTGCCAAGAAACCCTTGACACCACTTCTGGTTTCCCAATGCCCCTTGATGTCAGATGGTTGCAAGTGTAATGCTTGAGCAACATATTCAGGCTTTGGTTCTTTTTTCGTACCTTTGTAGGGTAGTTGATTAAGAATAGGAATTCTCAAGAGTTGAGAAAATTCCTCCAAAGTGGATACTAACTGGTAATCAGGGAATGTGAAACAGTGGTGTAGGGGGTCAAAGAACTGGAAGAGAACTTTCACCATGTCTTCTTCAATGTTGGTGTTGACCAAGTTGAGGAGTCTACCATGTCTTTCACTGAAGAGGGAATTCTCTGGAATCCTGGAAGTAAGCTCCTTGAGTTGAGGAGGAATTCTCACAAGGTTGACTTGAATTGTTTTCCTGCAAAGAGATTCCATGACCTACAAAACAAGAACAAAGATGAAGATCCAAACCCTTGAAATGGTTAGTGGATGCATATGATGCTTTATGATGTTCATGATGTATGCACAAACACATGTACAAGCAAGTCACACAAAACCCTAGTTTCAGGCTTGCATGAGGTTTCATAGGTAAGTACCCTCTTGAGTTTAGTTGGCTCAAAACCTGTCCTATAAATAGTAACCGGGTTCTAAGGAGCTCAATATCATTGGGTTGTTTTCTATGTTCATTGTTTTGGTTTAGCCACTTAACTAGCGACCAAAATATCCGAATAAAACAACCCTCAATGAGTGTAGTATCGAGTATCTACCAACTTCGGACTGCACCAAAGCCGGTCATCTCACTACCCCTAATAAAAGGCCAAGATGGTCAAGTAAGGTTCTAAGAGTTCATTAGTGCTTCATGACATCACTCAGCGGCCCCGTATTCTCTTTGATTGACTCAAAGGCTACCGGTACTCACAAATATGTCGCACTAATATAGCTATTGCTTCAACCGTGTCGGTATACCCCGCACAGTTTCCACTATGTATTACTATTTACCTATGAATGTTTCCCAAATCCGGGTAGAGGATTTCAAGCCCAAACAAGAGAACCAAATGTAAAGTAATCAAGGCAAACAATATAATCATGCAAAGGGTGATCTAAGCCCTAAGGTTACTCCACTTTTAAAGTTGTCCCCAGCAGAGTCGCCAGTACTGTGATGCGGTGGGAGAACTGACTTGGGATTTTGCGTTTGTGTTCGCAAATGTTTTGGTTTAGCAAGAGTCGCCACCGACTTTTTATTTCATCCTAAGGAAAGGTCAAAAAGTACAGGAAAGACCTTTGATATGTTTTCTTGGGTTCGGGGAGTAGATTATAGAAAGGGAAGGTATTAACACCCTCTCTATCCATGGTTATCCATGGGCTCTTAGTTACTTGCTTAGGTCACTTGCCTTTGCTTTTCAATTGTTTGAAATGGTGCTTTGTGTGTGGCTTTGAAAGATGTTTTGAAAAGAGGCCATCATTGTGGCAACCTTTGTAATGATTCTTGTTTGAATGTATACAAAGGTGTTTTTATCTTTTGAAAAGTTTTCAATGTTTGAAAGTAGGTTTTTTGAAAGTGTGTTTTGGAGTGTGTTTTGAAGATGGCAAAGATGTTTTTTGCAAGTTTGATCAAGTAACTAAGAGTTGTCTACCCTATTTTACTCAAAGATCTTTCTTATGTTTTTTAACCCTTTTAACAGTGTTGTTTCACCATTGTATTTGGTGAACAACCTTGTGTTAGGATGTTTAAACGGGACAGGCGCGGGTCATCGTATAGACCATGATAGCAATAGTGTCAAGTATTTTTGGCAATTTTCTTGAGGGACTTGATCATTTTGTTTAGGCAACTCAGATAGCGTCATCGAGGGACTATGATCTTTTGTTTTGTTTTGCCAAAGTACTTGACATGCAACCATGGCCCATTTTTGAAGGCAACAAGTGGATTTAAACCCTAGGGGTGCAAGTGTGCATGGTGTTTGTTTTTTCATGCATTGTTATCTTGGATTAGGTCAAGCTAATTGTTGATTTTATTTTGCATACAAACCCTAGGTCTAATCTTGGCATATTTGAAAGCTTAAAGGTGCGAGAATTTAAATTCTACCCTATTACAACATGATATAGGGAGGGGGTACAAATTTGAATTGAGGATTATTTTGCAAGAAATTAAATCCTAAATTATTACAACCAAATTGAATGTACAAGATACAATATTTAAATGTACAATAAATAAATAAAATATAATAAATAAATGTTAAATAAAATGTATTATGCAAAAAAGGATTTTTATGTATGTAAAAAGTATTTTTAAACATGAAGTGTAAATAATAAAAAAAAAAGTCAATTTTAATTATTTTGTTCTTTAGGGCAAAAACCCTAATTTTTTAAATAAATAGTATTATTTATTATTTATATACAATAATGTATTAATTTGTACAAAAAATATAAGTATATAAAAAAAGTATTTTTGGTATAAAATATTAATAAAAATAAAAATGTATTATCTTTGTATTTTCTGTCTTAATTATTTAATAAAATATGTATGTATATGTATTAAATATATTAAATATACTAAGTGTGTATAAAAATAAAATAAATTATTTACAAAATGGTATATATTTCAAGAAAATGTTTTCAAGTATGTACAAAATAATAAATAAAGATAAACATATTTTTTTACATTATTTTTGAGTTTTAATAAAAGGGATATAAAGTATTTAAATCATTTTTATACTAGTAAAATAAAAATAAAAATCAAATAAATATGAAAAAAATATAAAAAAATTTTTTTTTGGCATTTTTTATATTTGGACATAAAATAATAAAGTCAGAATAAAAATAAAAATACAAAAATGACAAATATACAAAGAAATGGGCCAGGGGGTGTAAACTGAAAAGGCAGGTGTTAGAAGTAAAAATAACCAGGCCCAGCCCAATCAACTTCATCTTCTTCCTCAGTTCAAGCGTTCTGTACATCAACTGCTATCTCCTGATTCCTTGACTTTTTGACAAAACTCATAACATGAAACTTGTAGAGCATCAAGTAACGAATCTAACCATGTAAAAAACTTAAGCTAACTCTCAAAGACCAGAGAGAATTTCTCTGGCCCTAATTCTTAACCTAGTTTTTTCAGAAAGTTCATGAACAAAATTCTCCTAGCACGATTAATATAAATGAAAACTAAGCACATGTATGGTTTCAGGGCTATGAATACAACATCTTTCATTCACAAACCTAAGTCTAACTATCCCTAAATAGAGAGATAGAAGTTCATGAAATACCTATTTCAGTTGACTTTGAGCTGGACAATGCAGCAACTTCCAAGGGTGCTTGAGGTTCTTTTGAGCTTGCCTGATGTCCAATGAAGCTTTCCCAATGCTTACTTTGTTTTGAAGTAGCTTGAATCGTGCTACAGAACTCAACCTGCAAAGCTTTGAAACAAAAATGGCAATGTGTGTTAATGGTGTTACAGATAGCAATGGGGGTCTGGAATAGTTCAGGGGTGTTGGTTGGAAGGTGTTTGAAGTATCTTTGGGCAAAACGTACGATGGAATTTGATGATGGCTTGCAAAATGCAGAACTGGCCCTGTTTTGCAAGAAAATGGGGAATTTGTGCACAAGGGGTTTTGAGAGGTTCAGGACTCGTGTTTCTGGATTGTTAGGGTGTATGAAACTTGTTTGACAACTTTGTTTTGGTTGGTTTTATCAGATGAGAGAGATGCCTTGTGTTTTGCAAGTTTTCTTCCTCTTGAAGCAAAAGAAAGGAAGTGAGGTTATAGACTTGTACATGCCATCCTATCACCCTGCACACAACCCTCTTGGCCCCTCTAATTAATGGATTTTGTTTTCAGCATCAGATCTGTTTCAATGCTCTAGGATGTTGTTTTGACATAAAGCAAAGTTCAAGCAAAAATGGCATTATTACTTTTTCCATTTAAGGCTTAATCTAGTGTACAATACCCTAATGACCAAGACAATGCCTTGGCTCAATGGATATGCATTAAATTATGGAGTACAAACTGGTTTAGAGGCCTGTAATTGTGAACCAAGCTAGCTAGATCAGATTTGCAACTTGGTATGAACATGTATTGGCCATGGATCAAAATGAGTTTTTGCCAACTTCAAGCATTCAATTCTCCCTAACCACAAAGGTATTTAATGAGTTCTTGGACAATTTGGAAAGCTTGCAACATGTACTATAATCCATATTTGAAATTAAACTTGAGAATCCAAGTGGAACTATGTGAAAAATGGCCAAGTAGATGGGTCAAAATCCTGCCTAAACTAGGGCAAAATTTCTCTAAGTTAAAAGTTTTAGGTACCCTTGTTCCAAAAATCATAACTTGAGATACAAGCCTCTTTTGAGAAAACTTTGTGAATCAAAGTTGTACACTTTGTGATGGAATACAACTTTCATGTTTCAAGTTTTGTTTGAATCCATTTTCATCTAGGTGAAAAAATGGGACAAAGTTAGGAAAAAATAAGAAAATTTTATAACTTAGAAAAATTCTAAGTTATGAAATTTTTCCATTTAAAACCCTAATTTGCATTTTTGGGTTTCTTGATGAACAAGTTTCATAATTTGACATGTCTTGATGAAAAATGACCCTTGGCACTTGATTTTGACCAAAAAGTCAAAGTTTGACTTTTCAGTATACAGTCAAATTTTGATCAGTTGACTGAAAAATTCATCTGTCAATCCTATGCATTTGAGATCTTTGAACTTGTTGAATGGGTCAAGATGATGTCATTGAGTCCTTGAGTCCATGGTTGAGCTTGATTTGCCATTGATTTGCCATTGATTAGGTGAAACAGTCAAAAATTGCCTTTGTACAGTCAAAACCCTAAAAAATGACCATTTTGCCCTTTTGATGATCTGATCAAATTTCTTGTGGAACTGTGATCCAAACTTGATCAAATGGTTCATATGAGTTCATAATGTTGATGTGGGTCAAAATTCATGAGGTTTGACTATCAATTGGCCACAATTGACTTTTTCCCCAATACAGTTGATTTCTAGGTCAATTGTCCAATTGACTGGGCAAAAATTTGAATCAAGGCTTGAAACTTGGTATGGACAAACTTGTGAGTCCAACATGAAGTATGGAAGTAAATTTGGTCATTATAGGTCAAAATATCCCTGTGCAAACTCAAACCCTAATTTAGGTCAACAGTGCAAGGAGGTGTCTTGAGCAGAGCAAATCCTAGCTTGATCTTGAATTCCAAAAGTCTTGTGATGAGAAATGTTGATGAATGAGAGGGAAAATTTTGGGGTACAACACCCTAAAATTCATCTCCGGTCATATGTGATAAAAATCCAACCCCATACCGCTGACAAAGACTTATGGGTACATTTCTTCCAAGACAGTCTGTCTGGTACTCAACTTGACTGGTTTTACCAACTAGAAAGAGCCAATGTTCACAATTGGGAAGATCTTGCCGCAGATTTCTACAAGCAATATCAATACAATGCTGATTTGGCGCCTACCCGTACTCAACTCCAGAGTATGGTTATGGCCTCCAATGAAGGTTTCAAGGACTATGCACAAAAATGGAGAGATTTCGCTGGAAGAGTTCAACCCCCTCTGTCTGAGAGAGAATTGGTAGACATGTTCTTGGGCACCTTATCTGGTTCCTTCTTCAATCATTTAATCGGAAGTTCATCTGCTGGCTTTATTGAACTAATATTGACCGAAGAGAGAGTAGAAGTCGGTATAAAGAATGGAAAGATTCAGAAAGACACATCCTCTTCTAAGCTATAAGGAAGCCCTTTATCAGAAAGAAAGAGGTGGTCGTCGTATATCCGCAAAGAAACCAAGAAAGGGCCGAACGCCGACCAATGGTGGGGGATGTTATGATCCCAAAGCCTACATCAGATTAACAAAGAAGTAATCAACCAAGGGTAGAAAGGCTAGTCAGGCAATTTACCAGAATCAACATGACTCCGTCTCAAGTATTACCGCATCTTCTAAAATCCAATTTGGCAACCTTAAAAGAAGCTCTGAAAACCCCCAATACAACATCCCCTCATTATCATCCCAATGCCCGATGCGCATATCACTCTGAAAGTCCTGGTCACGATACTAATAATTGTTGGGCCTTGAAAAACAAAATCCAAGACCTCATTGAAGCAAAAGAAATTGAGTTTGATGTGCCCGAGAAGCCAAATGTCATTTCTGCTCCTATGCCCAGACATGGCTACAATACCAATGCCATTGAAGAAGATTTGTTTGTTACCTTAGTTGACGAGCTCATGACCCCACTTCCGACTATCAAGATAAGCTTGTTGAAAGCCGGTGTGTTCCCGAGCTATAATAAAGTTTGCCATCTCTGATTATCCTCACCAACTGGATGTCCTTTGTTGAAGGCAGGCATTCAGTGCCTGATAGATAACAAAGAGATTTTGTTTGAAAAGACTCCTGTTACACCTGTTTCTTTTGAAGATGTTTCTATCATTACCATTTCCGCCAATTCTTCTAGGGTCTCCACCAAAAGACCCGTTAGAATTACATCAGCTCCGAAAGTAGCTCCCTTAATAATCACAATGCCTGGGCCAGTCCCATATACATCAGACAAAACCATACCATGGAATTATGGAGGGGATGTCTATTACCATGGTATTAAGCAAGACTGGCCGGCCGCCGAAGAAATAAATTCTGAGAAAGGAGACTCCGATATCAGTAACATTGCAGGAACTAGCAAAATTACCCGAAGTGGTAGGATCTTTTCTCCAGAAATTGCTCCCCCAAAAGCAGTTTCTGGACCCGTAATTATCCCTGTGGCTGCTCCAAAGGTTGATCCTACACCCATAATCATCTCTTCAAGTACTCCAATTGAAAAAGCCGTTACAACCCCTATAATCATTCTTACTGACACTCCTGCTGTCGAGTTAACCGAGGCTCGAGGAAAAGGTGTTATGGTTGAGCCTGTCCGGACGAAGGCTCAGTCATTTACTATCCCTGAGACCTCCAAGAAGGAAATGGAGGAGATCTTAAAAATTATAAAGAGAAGCAACTACGATGTAGTTGAACAACTGGGGAAAACTCCCTCTAAAATCTCCATGTTGGCATTACTACTGTGTTCCGAGGCGCATGCAAAAGCCTTGGTGAAATTCCTAAAAACAGCCCATGTACCTCAAGAGACATCTATTGATCAATTTCAAGACTGCGTGGTCAGCCTAACTGCGGACAATGGTTTAGGTTTTTCAGATGTTGATCTGACACCGAGGGGATGAAAGCATAATGAGGCGTTGCATGTCTCAGTGGAATGTAGGGGCACCACTCTGGCGCATGTTTTGGTGGACACTGGCTCATCTTTGAATGTATTACCCAAAAAATCTCTTGATAGACTTGACTGTGAGGGGTTGACTTTGAAGCCAAGAAACATAGTGGTAAGGGCTTTTGACGGTTCGAAGAGGATGGTACATTGGGAGGTAGACATTCCCATAAAGATTGGAACAAAAACCTTCAATTCAACTTTTTATGTGATGGACATTCGCCCTTCATACTCCTGCCTGCTAGGCCGACCATGGATCCACAATGTTGGCGCTGTTACCTCTACATTGCACTAGATGCTGAAATACCCAGTTCAAGGGAAGATTATCACCGTCCATGGAGAGGAAGAATATGTGATTAGCCACCTCAATTCCTTCAGATATATGGAATTAGATGGTGAATTCATTGAAACTCCATTTCAACACTTTGAAGAGGCCCCTTAAGAGGTGGCAGTGACCAAGGCTGCTCTCAAGATTATAAGGCCTCCACTCCAGATGTCGTCACTGAAAGATGCCAAAGCAGTAGTAGAAGAAGGAGGATGCCCTATCTGGGGACAACTCCCAAATATCCCATATAAGTCTGACAAGTTTGGCCTAGGTTTCATATCAAGTCCTCAAAAGGTTGTACGTCGTGCCCGTGCTGGAGGGCCACCCTTGAAGATCAGCAACCGCGAAGTCAACGCAGTAGAAGATGGTGAAGATGGCTGTAACCTGGAGGAATGGATCTTCCCGACTGTCGATGGAGGGCTCAACAATTGGGAGGCTAGAGACTTCATCCAAATAACTTTCATCCCTCAGTAATTTATCTTTACATTTTTGTTGGATCTGTAATATTCAAGACAATTCGCACTCTTAAAACCTTGTGTCTTACCCGAGGCACGATGGTCCATTTGTAAGGGTTATTATCTCATTTTTCATATGACATCAATGAATCACGGGCGTTTTCGCATTCAAACTTTTGTTCTCATTGTTTTTCTTTTACATTTTACTTTCTTTCAAAGATAGCTATACCCTTACACACACCCACACTCATAATGCAGGTATACATCCATTCTGGATCCCATGGGTAACGATACTGCTATGGCCTTTTGTGACTCTGAGAATCTAATCTACCAAGCTGAAGACGAAGGTGAGGAAGATTGTGAAGTACTAGGGGAACTTGCCAGATTTCTACAACAAGAAGAGAGAACCATTCAGCCTCACGAGGAACCTGTGGATACAATCAACCTAGGTACCGAAGAAGATAAAAAAGAGGTCAAAGTGGGTGCCAATCTGGAACCCAGTATCAAGAAGCGTTTGATTCAGTTGTTGCATGATTATGTCGAAGTATTTGCCTGGTCATGTAAAGACATGCCAGGACTTGATGAAGATATTGTGGTACATCGTCTGCCTACAAGAGAGGATTGTCCTCCAGTAAAGCAAAAAGTTCGTCGAATGAGGCCGGATATGTTAGAAAAGATTAAAGTAGAAGTCATGAAGCAATTCAATATTGGATTCCTGGATATCACTTCTTACCCCCAATGGGTTGCCAATGTTGTTCCCGTGCCCAAAAAGGACGACAAAGCACGAATGTGTGTGGACTACCGAGATTTGAATAGGGCAAGCCCTAAGGATGATTTTCCACTCCCCCATATTGATATCCTATTTGACAATACGGTGCAACACAAAGTGTTTTCCTTCATGGATGAATTCTCGGGCTACAACCAAATCAAAATGGCGCCTGAGGACATGGAGAAAACAACGTTTGTCACGCAGTGGGGAACTTTTTACTATAAGGTGATGCCATTCGGATTGAAGAATGTTGGGGCAACCTATCAGCGTTCCATGGTAGCTTTATTTTACGACATGATACATCACGAAATAGAAGTCTACGTGGACGATATGATAGCCAGATCTCAAACAGAAGAGGAGCATCTTGATCACTTACAAAAACTGTTTGAGAGACTGAAGAAGTACAAGCTGAGGTTGAATCCAAACAAATGCACATTTGGGGTATAGTCTGGTAAACTCCTAGGATTTATCGTCAGCAACAAGGGTATCGAGGTCGATCCTGCCAAAGTTAAAGCAATACAAGAGATGCCTGCTCCTCGTACTGAGAAGGAAGTCAGAGGATTCTTGGGGCGTTTGAACTATATTTCCAGATTCATCTCTCACCTAACAGCTACTTGTGAACCAAGCTTCAAACTGTTAAAGAAAGATCAAGTAGTCAAATGGAATGATGAATGTCAAGTTGCTTTTGAAAAAATCAAAGAATACTTGCAAGAGCCTCCTGTATTGATGCCACCAGTCGAGGGAAGACCATTGATCATGTATCTGACTGTTTTAGAAAACTCAATGGGGTGTGTATTGGGGTAGCATGACGAGTCTGGACGAAAAGAGCATGTTATTTACTACCTGAGTAAAAAGTTTACCGATTGTGAAACCAGATATTCACTACTCGAGAAAACTTGCTGCGCTCTGGCATGGGCTGCTCGCCGGCTAAGACAGTATATGTTAACTCATACTACCTTGTTGATATCTAAGATGGATTCGATAAAATACATCTTCGAGAAGCCTGCTCTTTTTGGGAGAATAGCGAGATGGCAGATGATCCTGACAGAATATGACATACAGTATACTACCCAGAAAGCCATAAAGGGGAGTGTACTAGCTGATCACCTTGCTCACCAAGCTGTAGAAGACTACCAGTCCATGAAGTTCGAATTTATGGATGAAGACATCATGACATTAGACAACTGTGGAGAATTCAGGCCATGTGACGGACCTGAACAAGGATCCCGATGGACCCTGTTCTTTGATGGAGCCTCCAGTGCACTCGGAAATGGTATCAGTGTTGTACTCATATCTCTAGAAGGGTGTCATACTCCCTTTACTGTCAGACTTTGCTTCAATTGTACAAACAACATGGCGGAATACGAAGCGTGCATCTTCGGTTTCAGAGCTGCCATAGACTTGGGAATCAAATCCTTAGATGTGTTTGGAGATTCAGCTTTGGTCATCAGTCAGATCAAAGGGGAATGGGATACCAAACGCCCTAACCTTATTCCTTATAAAGAACATGTTTTGACACTGCTACCACATTTTGAGAAGATTACCTTCGAGCATTTCCCGCGAGAAGAAAATCAGCTAGCAGAAGCACTAGCCACAATGTCATATATGTTTAAACTTAAATGGGATAACGAGGCTCCCCAGATCACCATCGAACTAATGGATGAACCGACACACTGTCACAAGATTAATACTAAAGAAGTAGTGGACCAACCTTGGTTTCACGAATTCAAGAAATATCTCGAGGCTCAAGAATATCCAGAAGGAGCTTCAATCAATGATAAGAAGTTCTTAAGAATATTTTCTGCTAAGTTCTTCCTTAGTAATGGCATCCTGTACAAACGCAATCATGACTCTATGTTACTTCGGTGCGTAGATAAGGTTGAAGCTGAAAAGATCATGGCTGAATTGCATGAAGGCACTTTTGGTACCCATTCCAGCAGGCATACGATGGCAAAGAAAATCCTACGGGCAGGCTATTACTGGTCTACCATGGAAGCAGATTTCTATCAACACTCTCGAACCTGCCATAAATGCCAGATTTATGCAGATAAGGTACACGTACCTTCGGTTCCTCTGAATGTCTTGACGGCTCCTTGGCCTTTTGCTATGTGGGGAATATATATGATTGGGGAAATCAAGCCGACAACCTCCAATGGACACCTCTTCATCCTAGTGGCCATTGACTATTTCACAAAATGGGTGGAGGCAGCTTCCTTCGCTTCTGTTACCAAGAATGTTGTTGCCCGTTTCATCAAGCAAAATCTCATTTGTCGGTACGGTATCCCCGAAAGGATCATCACTGACAACGGTACAAATCTCAACAACACTATGATCACTGCCTTGTGCGAGCAATTCAAGGTACAACATCACAATTCTTCCCCCCATCGGCCAAAGATGAATGGTGCTGTAAAAGCTGCAAATAAAAACATTAAAAAGATCATACAGAAAATGACGGTCACATATAAAGACTGGCATGAGATGTTACCATTCGCTCTCTATGAATATCGTACCACGGCTCGCACATCAATCGGGGCAACACCCTATTCTTTGGTTTACGACATGGAGGCTGTCTTGCCTATTGAGGTTCAGATCCCCTCTCTTAGGATTATAAAAGATGCAGGGTTGAACAAAGAGGATTGGATCCAGACTCGACTTGATCAACTGAATTTGATTGATGAAAAGAGACTTACTGCTATTTTCCATGGTCAAATGTATCAAAAACGAATGATCAAGACTTTCAACAAGAAGGTCAGACGCCAAGTGTATCAAGTTGGGGATCTAGTGATCAAACGTATCATCTTGCGACAAGGTGATCCCAGGGGAAAATGGACTCCTACCTATGAAGGACCATTTGTAATCAAAAACATCTTCTCTGGTGGGGCAATGATCTTGACCACCATGTATGGCGACGACCTGCCACACCCTGCAAATGCGGACATAGTTAAAAGATACTACGCATAAGAGACCCGTTAGGTTGACATACCTAAGAAAAACAAGGGCATCCCGGCAAACCAAAAGGTTCAGGCAAAAATTAGGGATAAAACAAAAAAATCTGTACACCCGGCAAGTTGAAAACCTAAAAGGGTGACTTGGGCAAAAAAGGGTTTCCCGGTGGACCAAAAACCCGAAAGGGTGGTCCAGGCAAAAGTTAGGAAATTAAAGCGTACGACTATGTCCCGTTGGATCACCTTATGGACAAACTTTGGCTTCCACTAAAAAATTCAAAGGTTCTGATCAATTCAATCATCTTCGGACGAGGCAACAAATAGACAAGACGCTCGGATATACGAAGGCTATAGCATAATGGAAACCCCATGGGATTTTTGTACACATAGCTATCTTTTCTTTGTATCAAAATTTTCATTTTTTACGACAACATTCTCTTACTAGAATGTTTGTCTCCTTGTACAAAATTTTTTACTCAAAGTCAATACAAAGATATCTCTTTGAAAGTGCAAAAACTATTTGTCTTTTCTTTATGCTTGTTTTGTTTACAAAAACGTCCAATGATTCATTGTTGAGCATATGTATTTGAACATAATTACTGTTTACAAATAAACGAAATGAAAAGAGGCAATTACTGATAGGTTGAAAGGATAGGAAAATATCTTTAAGCTATTCCATAAGTAAACCCCTATAGTACGTCATTTAAATCCCCAGCGGAATAAAGTTTCAAATTGTGAATCCCCAGTAGAAGTCGTCAAAATTCCTAGGATTCCCCGGTAGGATTTTACAAGCAGTATACGGCATTGCCCTTACAACAGAGTTTATTTCTCTCGGCAGAAATTCACCAATACTTCAACTTCAAGACATGAAGACTTACATATCCTCAGTAATAGTCAGGGATTTATTTTCCCCAATCTAACAGCAGTGCAGCAAATTAGCTCACATATGCATACGTCACATTCATATATCATAAACATTGATTACACAAATGCATTATGTCATACATTTCATGCAACATGACTTTGAATTTTAGCTAATGTTTTACCCTTTTCAGGATAAGATTAACAGCTACCATTAACAATGATTCGATCTACAGATACAGTTCGGATACGCTCCAGATACGGATGCCATTCTGATACTCATTCAGATCTCAACTTTCAGATATAGTTCATATACGCTCCAGACACGGATGCCATTCTGATACTCTTTCAGATTCAGACTTTTGATACAGTTCAGATACGCTCTAGATACGGATACCATTCTGATACTCATTCAGATCTCAACTTTCAGATACAGTTCAGATACGCTCTAGACTCGGATGCCATTCTGATACTCATTCAGATTTAAACTTTTGATACAGTTCATATACGCTCTAGATACGGATGCCATTCTGATACTCATTCAGATCACAACTTTCAGATACAGTCCAGATACGCTCCATACACAAATGCCATCCTGATACTCATTTAGATTTCAACTTTTGATACAGTTCAGATACGCTTCAGATATGGATGCCATCCTGATACTCATTCAGATTTTGACTCTTTGATACAGTTAAGATACGCTCCAGACACGGACGCCATTCTGATACTCATTCAAAATCAACTCTTTGATACAGTTCAGATATGCTCCAGATACGGACGTCATTCTGATACTCATTCTTTCAGCTTACAAATTAAAATTCAACAATCACTTTTGGATGGCATCTTTAAACCCATCTCTAACAGCTTTCTATCACCTCTCCAAATGGCATCTTTAAGCCCATCCCTTCTATCATCTCATCATCGAGTGCAAATTTCTGGGCACTCTAGTGTCCAATCATCTTCCACCTTCGAGTCACGAATGGCAAAACTCGCCAGTCTAACTCTTCAGGTTTAAGAAGATTGAATAGGGGCAGCTGTTGTACCCCAAAATTTGCCCTCTCACTTATCAAAGATTTCCTCACAAGATCTCTTGAACTCAAGACTGCATTAGGGTTTGACCAGCTTAAGACAACTCCTCATGCATTGATAACCAAAATTAGGGTTTGAGTTTGCACAAGGATTTTTGGACTATCAATGCTTCATATGAATTACAAGGATCATTATGGACCCCTAAGATTACTCACGTCAAGTTTCAAGTCTTGAATCACACTTTTGATCAGTCAGTTGAACATTTGACCTAAAAATCAGCTGTATTGGGGAAAAGTCAACTGTATACTGAAAAGTCAAACTTTGACTTTTTGGTCAAAATCAAATGCCAAAGATCATAATTCATCAAAACATGTCAAAATGAGAAACTTGTTCATCAAGAAATCTAGGGTTTAAGTTTTTGTTTTGAAAGTTCTTATTTTTTTCTCAACTTTTAGCCAAATTTTCGCCATGATACAAGATGATTCAAAGGAAAGTTCCAACATGAAAGTTGTAGATCTCCATGAAATCTATAACTTTGATTCACACAATTTCTCCTAAAAATTCTTGGATCTCAAGATATAATTTTGTGAATACATGCTCATGAACTAAAATAACTTAGTGAAATTTTGCCCTAGTTAGGCAGATTTTTGACCTAACTTCATGGCAATTTTTCACATAGTTCCAAAGGAAATATTCAAAAGCAATTCAAAGATGAGTTGTAGAGCATATTTCAAGATTTTCAAAATGTCTAAGAACTCCTTGAGATCATTTTCTAGTAGGGAGAATCGAAGAGATGAAGTTGGTGATTTATCACTTTGATTTCAAGCCATTTCATGAAGAACAAAAATTCAAATCCTCAAGCATGCTGAACAAATCTTACTTTGAAGACTACTAACTTGAATTTCACTCCATAATTAAATGTTTTCACAGATTTTGGAAGCTTTATGCCAAGCATTGAATGCATTATACAAGAACAATTCCATTTTTGGCACAAAGGTGCCGTTTCCATTTTGATAAAGCATTACTTTTGCAATTTTCCACTTCTTGAGACTTGCACTTGTTTTATCTGCACACAAGCCAAGCCAAAACCAAAAGCAACATGCTTGAAATCTCTACCAAAACAGGCCATGCTTGTACAACACTTAGGGACTTGTCTCCTCACTTTTCTTCAAAAGCAAGTAATAGAGCCAAAAGGCTATAACTCAGAAATCTTGAGAAAGCTTTATGTCTAACCTCTTACATACTAATACACAAGTGTATTGCTACCTAACACACGAATGCTAAGACTCAGAAACACTCCCAAACACTTTGCCATTGAAAATCTACCATAGCTTGACAGTTTTGTATTTTACACAGCCATCTCCAAAACCACTCGTGCGTTTTGAGCTTTAACCACCTAAACACTTAATCTACTTCATATCTAAGTGATCCAGACCCTTGTTCCCTCACTGTAACTTCTCCTCCTCCATCCACCATTTTCAAATATCAAACTTGCAGGTTGACTTGAGTAGGGAGATTTAGAGACTTTCAAGACAAGGTAAGGAGTGGAATACACTCAGGGAGGTCCAGGCAAGCTAAATAGATCCTCAGGCCTTCTCAAAACTTTCCCAAACTCCATTCACGATCTCAACTGAAAGAGGTAAAAACTCAAACTTCTATCTCTTCATACAAGCATCCTTTGATCCTGATTTGTGAAAGAAAAATATATATATCCTTGCACTAAAGCTAACCATGTTCATAGATTTCATTTATATTAGCTGTGCATAGAGAATTTTGGATTTGAAATTTCTATAAAAATTAGGTTTCAAATTAGGGCAAGTAAAATTAACTTTGATCTTTGATTGTTAGTTTACATAAATTATGTGGTTGAACTCGTGAGAAGAAACCCCATAATTTTCATGTTTGGACTTTCCATTTTCATGGAGAAATGAGAGAGATACAGGTGGTCCGGCCATGGCTCAAGGTTGAAGATGAAGTTGCCTTCAGGGGGCGTTTTCTAATATATATTTATCTTTGTGTTTGTATAAACGGATGTACAGCCACCCCAGTGGTAAGGCAACGCGCAAAAATGCCATAGGTCACGGGTTCGAGCCTTGGCGCCTGCCTTTTGCAATTTTTCTCACATTTTGCCATTTTTGGCGCCTGCCTTTTGCAATTTTTCTCACATTTTGCCATTTTTGTCCCTTTGCAGCATGGGCCTCAGAACTTTGGGCCTTGTGTTTTTTTTCTAACACTCACCTCCTGATTTCTTATGATAACCCCTGGCCCAATATATTTTTATTATTGATTTTATTTTTATTTTTATTTTATTAAATATATTTTTCTTAATATTAAAAATCACAAAAATATATAAAAATGATAGATTTGTATTTTGGCTCATTTTATTTTATTTTTCTCATGTAAAATATTTTATTTAGTTAAATATGTTATCCATTTTTCTTAATTAACTTTGTAAATTAGGACTAGTTTAATATTTATTTTTTCTTTATAATCATTAAATATTTATTTTACTATAAAAAAGAGACCAAAATATCTCATAGGGCCATATTTTATTTTCAAGATAAAAAATACAAAAAATACTTTTTTTTCTTAAAGAAATTTATTTCCTTTTAATCAAATGGAATTAGGGTTTATTCAAAAAAAAGTCTTTTCAAAAATAATTTCTTTTCTTAATTGATTTAAATTAATTTTGATTTATTTATTAGGTTTAGGTTAAAAATTCTTCACATAAAAAAACAAACAAAAATCTTCTTTGCATTTACATACCTTTGCATATTTAATTCATTTTATATATTATTTATTCCATTTATTTGTACAAATTCAATTTGGTTGTAATAGACTAATTAGGTTTATATTATTGCAATCCCCATTCATAAATTATATACCCCCTCCCACAAGTGTTATAATAGCGTAGTAATCTTTAAATTTTGCAATTTATCGATTTTACATAACATGCTAGTAATTAGGGTTTGTATGGCAAGATAAAACCAATCAAATAGAAAACCCTAAATCAAGACAAAATCAAGCATGAAAATGACACACTTGCACATAAACACCCCTAGGGTTATCCCACTTGGTTGCCTTACAAAAATGACCATATTACGCATGTAAGATGTCTTAGAAAAAACAAACAAATACAAGATCATAGTCCCTCGATGACGCTATTCAAAGTTTCCTTACACAAATGATCTTAGTCCCTCAAAAATGCTAAGATACCTTACAACATTGCTAATCATGGCTATACGATGACCCACGCCCGTCCCGTTTACATCCAAAGATAGGGTTGCTTACCAAATCAATGGTAAGACAACAATGTCAAAGGAAAAGAAAATGAGCAAGAAATACATTTGAGTAGGTAGATTACTTTTAGTTACTTGCTCCATTTCAAAACAAATATCCTTGCAATTTTCAAAACAAACACACACATTTCCAAACATCTTACAAAATTGAAAACATTTTCAAAAAGATCAACATCTTTGTATACATTCTTACGAACGAGAATCATTACAAAGATTGCCTAAAACAATGGCCTCTTTTACAAAATACTTTCAAAACCACACAAAACACAATTTCAAACAAAAGCAAGTGATCTAGAAATTAACTAAGAGCCCATGGAAAACCATGGATGAAAAGGATGCTAATACCTTCCCTTTTCATAATCTACCCCCCGAACTCAAGAAACAATCTCAAAGGTCTTTCCTGTGCTTTTTTACCTTTCCTTTTGGATAAAAGAAAAGTCGGTGGTGACTCTTGCTAACCGCAACATTTGCGATAAAACGCAAAAAAATCAAGTCAGTTCTCCCACCGCATCACAACTGCCTTTATTGAAACTTTATCCTACGCCTATTGTCCTGTTGTTGTTGAACATGTATATGATTATAAATTAACACCGCTCCCACTGTTGGACGGTGTTCAGTCTTACCCTTGTTTCTCTAACCATAAGCAACACTAACCTCTTTCTTCATAGTGAAGGGTTTCTTCATTGTACTTGAAGATGCATCCCTTTGAATCTTGCCGCTTTTAATACCGGCTTCTACTCTTTCACCAGTCAATATAAGCTCAGTGAACCCAACTGAAGAACTTCCAATCAAGTGGTTGAAAAATGGACCAGACAAAGTTCCCAAGAATATATCTACCAGCTCTCTATCAGACAGAGGAGGCTGGATTGTTCCTGCAAGATCTCTCCATTTCTGGGCATAATCTTTGTAGCCCTCGCTAGAACCCATAGACATACTTTGGAGTTGTGTACGGGTTGGAGCGAGGTCAGCATTGTATTGGTACTGCCTGTAGAAAGCAGTATCCAGATCCTCCTAGTTGCGGATGTTGGTTCCCTCCAGATGATATAACCACTCCAATTGAGTCCCTGATAGACTTTCCTGGAATAAATGCACCCACAAATTCCTATAAGTGATGTGAGGTTGAATCTTCCTGACATATGATCTTAGATGCAACTTAGGACACGAAACCTCATCATATTTAGCAAACGCGGGAACCTTGAACTTTGGTGGGATGACCACTCCAGAAACCAGTCCTAATTCTTCAAAATCCAAACCAGGTACCCTTTGAATTTTCATGGCGTTAAGACGATCCTCCAGCTGCTTGTATTTGTCATCAGCAGGAGGATACTGCTCCTCAGAGTAGTCAGCTTCATCCTCTTCAGACCTCGAACTGTTGTCTTCTTCCTTGGTCTTCTTGTTATCTTCATCTTAAATGTTTCCCTCCTTAGATGGAGTAGCGGATTCTAGAGCTCGCTTAGCAGGTCCTCTGAATCTTCTCCCTAGGTTTAAGACACCAGCCTGCTTCTTAGTCTTCTTCTTGTCTTTCAAGATGAGAGCCTTCAGAACCTCTTTCCCTTTATCTAGAGCCAAGAACATCTTCTGGAACTGAGCATTATGTGTCTGAAGATCCTTGATGTTTTGTTCGAGTGCCATTTCTTCTTGCTGGAATAAACAGCGAAGGGATAAGAAACCTGCCTTGAAACTTGTAATGATATGTATGCCATGTTTATGCGATGTTTTTAAGGATCTAGCGGGGTAAACACAAGAAGATGTTAGAATCCAACTACAGCTTTGATTGAAGAACTTTTGTATTATTGATCGTCCTTCTACGAGAATCAAGCTCACCATGTCGAGTGGGTCATAGCCTCTGACTCAAGTTGTTGCGCTTTGGTCTTTTGACAGCATTGGCTAGAGAAAAATAAATCCCCTTGCCCCTTGCTAGACGTTCAATTTATTATAACCTGCACCACAGGCCCTTTAAGATCCTTGAAATGGTTAACAAAATGTTATGGCATGATGTTATGATGTGTATGCTATGTATCAAGCAAAAGTGTAAGGTGATGAAGACAAGTAAGTCTTGCAAGAAGTTCAGATTATTGGATAATGACTATAAATAAGTCCTTCAAGGAATTCATGTTGTTAGGTAATCAAAACAAACAAGCCCTGTAAGGAGTTCACGTTGTTAGATATTGAAAGCAAACAAGTCACACAGGTAGCCTTAGGTTCAAAGGCTTGCATGAGGTTTAAAGGTAAGTACCCTCTTGAAGTTTCAGTTGGCTCAACCTGTCCTAGTAATAGTAATTGGGTTCTAAGGAGTCTCAATATCACTGATCTTTCTTTATAAGGCATTGTTTCAGCTCAGGCGATCTTTTCTCGCGATCGAAATATCCCAAAAATCCGATCTCAATGGGTGTAGCATCGAGTATCAACCAATCCTCGGCTTTATACTGAGGCCGACTATCTCACTACTTTATAATGGCCAAGTTTGTCCAACTAAGGTTCTAAGGTCCGTTAGTTCTTTATGACACCACACAACGGCCCCGTATTCTCCTCAATTTAACACAAGGGATACTGGTGCCAACAAATGTGTCACACTAACACAGTTATTGTACCCCAAAATTTTCCCTCCCATTTTTACTCAAGACATGATCATTTAGGTCCTCAATTGCTCAAGAGGTTTCAAATGATTTCCATGGCACCATATATGCCTCAGCATAATGGCACGGCTGAAAGAAGAAAAGGAAGTGTACATGACAATGGGTAGGTCGAAAGCTGAAAATATGCCTAAGAGCTTTTGGGTCAAAGCAGCTTCGACAGCAGTATGCAGTCTATTCTGATGTCCAATAAAGCGCTAGGATCGAAGAACGAATGGTTAGAAAGAAAATATGAGGAGACTTTTATGAAGCCTTCGATTGATGAAGACCTAGTAAAGAGCATATTCGAAGGGTTCATCTTTGAACCATTGAAATACAGGTCATTCGAAGCATTACAAGGAGAGACCTTTCGATTGTCATGTTTTTGAAGGGGCGCTTTGAATATAAGAATATTTTGAATTCGAAAGCTTTTATCTTATCCAAAGAAGCACATGTAAGCCTAATGGTTTGAAGGGCATGCAATTTTCAAACATGGTATGAACGAAGGATAGTTAGAGATGAAGCAGCCAAATATGAGTCATCTTAGAGTTTTGGGAGCAATGTGTTTCAGGCATGTGCATGAATAGACAAGGAAGGAGTTGGGTGATCAAAAGTAAAATCTTGATGCTCATAGGTTACCTTTTGATTGGTGCATACAAGCCATATTCACCAATCGAACGTAAGCTAGTAAGCAAGAAATATTTTCTTGTAAGCAAAAGCAAGGGGTGGGAGTTGGAGTCGAAGGACCACCTACACTACTATGTTCGAAGGAAAGGACAAAACGAAGCTCCGACAAGCCAAGATGAAGAAGTATTCGAATTGAGCAAAATGAAGCTTCGACAGGCTAAGATGAAAATGGTGATGCTTCGATTGGTCTGATTGAAGGAAAAGAGATTTGAAAGGGACGATAGTTGAGTTCGATTGGGCTAATTGGATAGTTTTCAGATCAAGCAACTAAGTCAGATAGTGGCTCAATCGAAGAAGCCACAATGAGAGGCCTTGAACCATTCGAATTGGAACTCAAAACCATCGAAGAACAAAACTTGGGAGCATTAAAAAAGTCAAGATGTGGGATTGAAACCTGTCCAGGTTCACTCAAAAAGCCAAAATTGTAGAAAATCACCAGCAATGGCAACCTTTTAAGACTCTTGATTCTGCCTTCAAAGCCATGGTTAATGGCTGATTCTTGCCATTTTCGTTCATCACTGCACCCCTATAAATACAAAGCTAAAGCACAAGCAAAAGCGGAGAGACACGCATTAGCCAGATGAAACATTGCCTCCAGAGACAAAAACATTGCCTACACACACAAGAAGCTGCCCCATAAAACCACCCCAAATTCTCCAAACCTTCACAAATTTGTTAGAATCGAAGAAATCTTTACAGGCCTCCTCAATCCAAAGCAAGCATTCCACTCATTCCCTCTGTTGGTAACAGGCATTCGATCTCAAACTCATTTAATATGTAATTTAAATCCATATTGATCATATATCCATGTTATGAATGATGTTTGTGATTGTTTTAACGTGTTACATGTGAAATCAGTACTAAAGTAACAGGATACCATTACTAGGGCATGTGAAACGGATTCCTTCGAATCTCAAAATCCAGGCATCTATGTCCTTTTAGCTTGTGCAGCGCGAATGTGTTGATTTCGAATTATATATATATATATATATATATATATATATATATATATATATATATATATATATATATATATGATTTGTTTTGCTAATGGAATGTTATGATTTTATTTGTACCAATGAATGAACAAACAACTCAGATGGTAAAGGGGAACATGTGCAGTGGAAAGGGCCTAGGTTCGATATCCAGGTCATGTATTATGTTTTTCTAACAATTATCTTGAAGATCCAGTGGGTTACATTTCAAACACTTCCCATGCGCCTTCAAGTTCCAACCAATGGATGACAAGGAGATCAGATCCATTTCTCTAGGAGTACCACCTCATGATGAACCCTCAATGGCCAATATCACAGGATCCCAATGTGGCCTGGGCTTATTTTCATTTGGGCTAAACAAAAATCCAATTCACACCCCCATATACCCTTTACTATCCTGGCCCATTTTATTTTGCTTTTAATTGTTTTTTTATAGCATTATAAAATCAGATAAAAAATCACAAAAAATATTAGGTTAGTATTTTCTCAATTAAAGTTTTGTAAATTAATTGATTAATTATTTTAACCCTTTTATTAATTTAAAAATAAATAGACTTCGTATTTTTAAATTAAATTTCTTTCCATAGGTCAAAAACAAACAAAAAGATTTCATTTTTCTTAGGAATTTTAGACATTTTTTCAATTCGCGCGTTTACTTTTACTGTCGCACTTTTTCATATTATTGTATCTACTTACTGGGATGTAATAGACTTAACTAGGACTTTACTTTGCTGCTTTTTAAATTTTCCCCATTTTTGGACTTGTAATAATCCCCCTCCCCAAAGCCATGTAATAGTTAGGATTTTACATTTCCGCACCTTTAATTACTGCAAATTATAATCTGTTTAGATGTATGCTAACTAGGATTGTATGGCAAAAGAATGAAAAACAAAATTCTAGCAAACTTAACACAAGACTAAAATAACTGAAAACAACACAATTGCACATGCGCACCTCTAGAGTATCCCACTTTGGTTTCCTTCGGAAAACAGTCACAACTCTCGAAACGTGAGAGGTTTTTATGGCTACCCTTCGGTTTAAAAGATCATAAGTCCCTCGATGACCCTCTCGATGTTGCCTCGGTAATAATAATCTTAAAACTCTAGGGTAGTGTCGCACGCGCAAATCAAAACTAAGAGAGAACGGAATTGCGACAGTGATGATATGAAATAGAAATGTAGCGGTAAAGATTTGAGATTAATCCATCAATTGACTTAACTCAACACAATGAATTCGCCACCTCACTTTATTATTTCCAAAGGGAAATGGGAAAAAAGAGAACAAAACCCAAAAAGATCAGAGATCAAGGTACGAGGGTCGGTTATGCAAAGGGAAGATGTTAGCACCCTAAGCATCTACGGTACTCCGCAGGATCCACTTTGTTTGGTTTCTTTTAAAAGGAGTGTTGTGTAAAGGTTTACTTGCTAAAGGAAAAGAATGAATGAGTATTTGTAAACAAAAGAAAATGAAATGTTTTTTTATTATTTACTTTTGTTGCTCACCTTGGGTCGTAAGACTTAGTGCCTACGTACTCCCTCGTGTAATGGGAAAGTTAGAGCGTCGTAGTTCAGCTAGAAAAGACTTGTCTGTTGATTGGTTTTAAACAAGGAGACAAGTCGTCATTGTTAGGAGAGAAATCTCAACTAACGCCCACAAGGTGTGAGAAAGATGGACCCAGCGTCAGCAAGAGTGCGGGTTTGAGAATGCCTCTAGTACTCAAGTGGAAAAGTCGACACCTTTATAAGCATAGGGATATGAGAATGTTGCTCGACTGTCAATGAATCATGTCTCATCTTGAAAAATGTTTTGAAGGGTAAAGGGTGCTTGAGCGCACAAAAGAGTTTGAATGAGTTGAAGTGTTTTTGTTAATTTCGAAAGATATCAAAGTATGATTAAATGTATTGAAGTTTGTTTAAAGAAAAGAAGTTTTAAAAGAAAAGGCACTCGAAAAAAGTCAAGGTTTATTATGAAAGCGGTTTGATTTTATAAACAAAGAAGGTTTTGAAAAAAAGATGAGAAGGTTTTGAAAATTAAAGAAGATGGGAGGAGATGAAGGGACTATCCTAAAGCATAAGGTAAAAGCTAAGGAAGAGAACTGTCTAACTAACAAGAAGTCAACACTTGACATTATGAGTCAAGATAGAATTCCCATTCTTCGGATTGAAACCAATCAAGCAAAGATACTAGACCTCTTTAGAGAACCAAGCTTTAAATGCATTAAGTCTTCACAAAAATTGGGCAGAGTAACGGCTGTACACAAATGAATTCCAAATTACAGATAAAGTATGTAATCATAATAACCTGCACACAAAACAAACAAATAACCCAATGTCTTGAGGTAAACCCCAATAACTCCAGACAAAATATCAATTAAGGTCACAAGGTATCCAATATAAGCCAATGTTTCTATTCCTAAGTCCAAGAAGTCCATCACTCCATAATGCCAAGGATAGTAACTAAATAGTCCAAGTATCATTAATATTTTTTATGGTTCATGTTGATTATTAAGTGTCTTTAAAAGGAAAAGAAAAGCTAAAGTGAGCAAAATAAAAATGACACAAAAGTAAATGCTCAAGTGAGCAAAAATGAAAATAGCATGAAATATAAATTAAAAAAGTAAATGGTACATAAAGTAAAGAGCATAAAATAAAAGCATAAAATAAAGTCAATTATTAGAAATTAGTGGTTAGTTGGATGACCATCTTGAAACTTGCATTTGGAACTCATTAGAGGATTGGTAGAACCAAAGCCTCCACACAACAAGTTGCATTTGCTTTTTGTCAAGTATATCATCCATTTTAGAATTCTCAAGGCAACATTTAATGATCAACGATGTTTAAGTGATCCGCGTTGACCAAAATTGATGAAGATCCATTAGAGGATTGGTAGAACCAATGCCTCCACACAATGAATCTCAAGGTTATTGGATCAAAGGGATAAAATTAACATACTTGGGCTTGCAAACATAGGTTTGGGCCATGAATGATCATTTATTCGAATCGGGACAAAATTTAACGCTATGTTAAGCAATTATAAGTGGACTTATGTAGAAGTCGCACCTATTTTGAGGCCAGTCAATATCAATCTATGTACTTCATGTTTAGATAAATGATATAGATATCACCATCCTTTAACATGTAGAACAATTAAAAAAAGAAAGGGATAAGATGAAGAGGGAGGGGAATGATAAGCTAATTTGGATCACCACCTCAAAATTCTTTCATCTTTAAATTCAATCAATCCTCTAGATGGATTAAAGCACTAAACATATCATTAATCAAAAGCACCAAAAATGAATTAAATAATTCATTCTTTGGTAGATTTGAATTGATGAACATTTATCCAACTTCACCTACATCGCAAAGTCCATTGAATTTAAAGAGAAATTGGACATTTAAAATTGCAATCCAAACCAACAATCAAAAAGAGTGAGTAGAAAAAGCATTTTGGATCAAAACAGCCCCAAAACAAGGCAAAAAATGCATTCTGTTTCTGTGCAAATGGATTGCACTACATTGCAAATCGATTTGCACAGTGCTTTTTTCAAAATTTTGCGTGAAATGCTTCTGTACAATCGATTGCACCAGGACAACAATCGATTGCACACTGTTACAATAGGAAAAACAGCATTTCAAAAGGCCAAATCCTTGTTCAAACTTTCCATCAAATACCTTATGATCATGGATCCAATTGAGCATGAAAATTCCATCAAATTATGAGAAAATAGCACCAATGGAATCACAAAACAATGCTCAATGAATCAATCCTAAGATCAACAAGAGATCACATTGTGAAAGATGGAAAATTCAACATACCAAAGGTTGATCTAGAGAATTATCAACACAACTTCAAGAATTTGCTTCAATTCAACCACAAGAATCAATTGCCCAAGCTTAGATGTAGAGAATTGACGAATAAAAACTGTTTGGGTGAAGGTTTAGCTCAAACATTAGTAAGCTTCAATGCAAAGCTTACTAACTTTTTTTTTGAAAATGGAGCTTAGAGTGGATTTGGTAGATGGAGAGAATTGAGAGATTTTTTAGCAAGGTGATTTTGGATATCAAAAGCTTGAAATTTGAATGAAATGAGGACTCTATTTATAGAGTTTAGGATTGGGATTAGTGGTAATTTGGTAATTGATTCTTGGAGTCAAAATTTGAATTAATGATAATTCTTTCAAAAAATGAAAAAAAAATTGGAGCCAAAATTTGACAAGCTTGAAATTGCTGATTTTTCAAATTTTCATATTGTGCAATCGATTGCACTACAGTGAAAATCGATTTGCACAATGTATTTTTTCAAAAATTGCTCAAAATGCACTTTGTGCAATCGATTGCACTCTAGGAGCAATCGATTGTACAGTGAAAAAAATGAATTTTTTTAAATTCTTTTTCTTTGCAAATAGAGATTTTAGGGAAATAATACCGGAAAACCTTATTTGTCATATGCTTCGACTCGGTACCTATAAAACACAAATATGTAAATACAAAGACAAATATTTTTTGTATTTTGATTAGAAGTTAGTCAACAACACAAGAGAAAACTTAAAGATACGATACAAATGTGATGAATGAAGCTATTTATTAATGATTGTGACTAAATGACAAAATATGATATGAAAGTGCGACTGAAAAAGTTAAGGGCGAAATTTAGGGTACAACAGGTAGTTACTAAGGTTTCTTGCCCAGTTGCCTTTGTGACTGTAAAACTTCCCTTCGAATGCCCCTCAAACATCCAACAAATAGGGCTACCTACTCACTAATAGTAGGATGGAATTGTCTAAAGGAAAAGAGGAAAAGAACAACCTTTCGAGTAAAAGTAGATAGTTCTTAGATGCTTGCTCAAATAATTTTTACACTTACACAAAACTTCTTTCAAAAACATTTTCAAACACTTTGTATACGTCATCTACCATTCCGAGAAACATTACAAGGTTCGCCGTACTAAGGCGCTTTCAAAAATACTTTTCAAAACACACAAAGCACAAGGTATTTCAAAATTAGCTAAGCATCTAAGAGCCTGTAGATAAATACAGATGGAAAGGGTGCTAACACCTTCCCTTTCCATAATCTACCCCCCTTACTCAGAAAACTCTCGAAAGTTCTTTTTCTGTTCTTTTCACCCTTTCCTTTGTTGGATAAAAGAAAAGTCGGTGGCAACTCTTGCTTACCGCAACATTTGCAAATAAAAAATGCAAAACCAGTATAACAGTCGGTTCTCCCACCATATTATAGAATTGGCGACTCTGATGGGGACAAAAATAATCGATGGGGTTACCTTAGAGCTTAGTTCATTTTAATTAGCTTTCATTGTGTGTTTTGTATGCTTTACTTTTTAAGGGCTTATTTGGGTTGTTACTAAAGATCCTACACCCGGATCTGGGGCACCTTTTAGGTAAGCAGCAATAGATCGTGGAGACTGTACGGTATAGACCAATATGGTTGAAGCGATGGCTGCATTAGTGTGACAAATTTGTTGGTACCAGTATCCCTTGTGTTAAATCGAGACAAATACGGGGCTACTGTGTGGTGTCATAAAGCACTGACGGACCTTAGAACCTTAGTTGAACAAACTTGGCCATTAGAAAGTAGTGAGATAGCCGGACTCAGTATAAAGTTGAGGATTGGTTGATACTCGATGCTACACTCATTGAGATCGAACTTTAGGGATATTTTGGCCGCAAGAAAAGATCGCCTGAGCTGAAACAATGCTTGATAAAGAAAGATCAGTGATATTGAGACTCCTTAGAACCCGATTACTTTTCTAAGACAGGTTGAGCCAACTAAAATTTCAAGAGGGTACTTACCCACAAACCCCATGCAAGCCTGAACCTAAGGCTACTTGTGTGACTTGTTTGCTTTCATTATCTAACAACTTGAACTCATTGCAGGGCTTTGTTTGTACTCCTTGCAGGACTTGTTTGTAGTCATTATCCAATAACTTGATTTCCTGCAAGACATACTTGTCTTCATCACCTTACATTTTTTCTTGATGCATAACATACACATCATAATGTCACACCATAGCATTTCCTTAACCATTTCAAGGATCTCAAGGGCATGTGATATAGGTTACGATGAACTAGACGTCTAGCAAGGGGATTTATTTTCCTCTAGCCAATGCTATCAAAAGACCAAACACAACAACTTGAGTCAGAGGCTATGACCCACTCGATATGGTGAGCTTAATTCGCGTAGAAGGACATTCAACGATACGAAGTTCTTCAATCAAAGTTACAGTCGGATTCTAACATTTTCTTGTGTTTACCCCATGAGATACTTGAAAACATTGCATGCATATCATTACATAACAAGTCTTCCAGTACAGGTTTCTCATTTTCTCGTTGTTTATTTCAGGAAGGAAAATGACCCTCAAACAGAACGATAGAGATCTCCAAACTCAAGATGCTCAATTCAAGGAAATGTTCTTGAATCTATCCAAGGGGCAGCAAGAACTGAAGTCGCTCATTGTAGGGAACTTGACCAAGAAAAATCCTGACAACAACAAGGATGACCAATTGGAACAACTGCAAGCTGAGATGGAAACCATGAGAACCCAGATGTTGGGACAAATGGCTCTTATCCAAAACTTAGCTTGGGGACAAGAAGAGATAAGAACCCTCGTCAACAAGCTTCATCAAGATAGACGCAATCATATAGAACAAAAAACGAGAATTGAGGATCAAGTCTTTAATCAGCCTCAGTTGAAATAAGAAGTTTTGGTTGAGAAAACACCTCTCAAAATGGTTGTTGCACCAAGAGTCCAATAATGACTTCACTAACCACGACATGGTGGTCCACATAAGCAATATGCGCCCAAAAGACACTTCACCAAAATCAACATGTCCTTGGCTCAAGTATTGCAACACATGTTGAAGATGGAGTTGATTACGTTGAGGGATCCTCCTCAGAATCCCAATACCTCCACTCCTAGCTATCATCCTGATGCAATGTGTGCATACCATTCCAATAGTCCTAGACATGATATGAATAGCTGTTGGGCATTGAAAAATAAGATTCAGGACTTGATCAACAAAGGAGTGCTGGAGTTCATACAAGATGGTCAGACTGAATTCTCTTGCCATCCCTCAAAGGCACGCCATCTGTAACGCCCGTAATTTAATTAATTATTTAATTAAACTATTTTTGGAATATTTGTGAGGAGGTGTTATAATTAAATTGGATTTATTTTATTAAGTGGAGAAATAATAATATTAGAGGTATAATATTATTATGTGGTGAGATAATATTAGAAGTGTAATATTATTAAGGTGGGCTTAATTTGAGATAGTATATGTAATAGGGGGGTGTAAGTTTGGAGCCCACTAAGGAATAATAGAATATTAGGTTATTTTATTATTTGTGAGAAGGTAGAGAAGAAAGAAGCAGTAGAAGAAAATAAGGATTTGGAAGAGAACGTGAAGCTGTTGGAAAAAGTGGAAAACGCCAAGAACGAAGGTTCAACTCGGAAATTGTAGAGCGACCTTCAATCCAAGGTAAGGGTGGGGTTTTGACCTAATAATTGGGTTCATGATGTTTGATATGTGGGGTTAGAGGATTGCTGTTTTGTTCTTGAATTGGATATGTATGATGATGTATGATGAAGATTTGATGAATTCTTGATGAATAATGATGTTATTATGTTGTTTGATCAATGTAGTAAAAGAGTATAATGTTAGGAGATGAATTATCATGATCATAATAAGGTTTTTAGGGCTGTAGTATGATTCCCATAGTAAAATATAGAGAAAACTCGCAGAATTTATGCAGAAGGTATCAGTATGTGTCGACCTCAAGCTGGATGAGTCGACACATGGGCGAGGTTAGACTCAGGATGAGTCTATGCATACAGGGCTTGCATCGATACATGTTAGTTGCAAGACTCAGGATGAGTCGACCGGTGAGATGCATGTGTCGATACATGCTGTGTTTTGAAGCCAGGATGAGTCGATCCATAGGGTTTTGCATTGACCCATGGTGTACAGATGAAGCAGAATGAGTCGATCCATGGAGTTTTGTGTCGATACATAATGTCTGATTTTTGACAGATTCAGTTTTAAATTGTTGTTAACTTGGGTTTTAGGGTGCTGTTTGATATGCCGTTCAAAGCGTTGATTAGCTAACGCGATGAGATTTATTCTAGGTGATTAAATGATGGATAAGAAGTGTAATCCTAGCAGATAATGCATGATTTGGAATTAATTCTCGTAGATGACCGTTGTGTTGATTTTTGGACAGAACGATGAATAGTAGATGTTTAGAGGCTGGTGTTAGAAATATGACAGTAGGATTAGTGGCAGTAACGATATAAATTAGCATAATAACATGATGGATTGCTGTACTATTAATATACAATTGAGTATTGGTGAGATGTTATTGATGAAGTTGTGTTCGATGATTTTGTGATGATAAATGATGTTTAATAAATTATTTTGAGATGTTTATGAGATGATGTGATTGAGATGTTGTTATTTTGAGATGATTGAGATGTTGTTATTTTGAGATGATTTGAAATGTTGTTAACTTGAGTGTTGTTATTATATTCATGATGAGTCGCATACATTGCATTTTTGAGATGGAGCTTATGCTCGTTGAGATGGCTTGGATTGGAAAATTTTGAGATGAAGGCTATGCCTTGTTGATGCCTCTATTAATTGGCAGATTTTTGAGATGGGAGTTCTGCTCCAATGGTACCACATGCATTTGCATAGTTTTGAGTCGCATTTTATGATTGAATAATGAAGTGTATTTGATGTCGATGAATGAGTATATATGCTGTAATTATTGTTGATTATGAGATGAGAAATGGTGATATTGGTGATCTAATTTAATATATTAATTATCATGCGCTTTATTATATTGTTAGATATCTCACCCCTTCTGTTTGAATGTTGCCCCTATGTTGGTAACGTGCAGGTAATCACGAGTGAAGGCTGTATACCTTCAATAGTTTGAGTCGGTGTCATTGCTCTGATATGTAACACTCGGGGGGATGAACGCTTGTTGATTTTTGATTGTTGATTTTCAGTTGCTGAGTTTTGAATTGATTTTTATTAAATATGAGATGTTTCGAAGTTGCTGTTTTATTTAAAGATGTTATTGAAGAATTCCGCTGCGTAGTTGTTGAATTATTTTATTAAAGATGCTATATTGATGGTTCATCCGATGTGTGATCGGTGGATCTGGAACTGACTGTTTAAAGCTGGTTCGCGAAATGTCGCGGAAGCAAGAGTCGCCACCGTCTTTTATTTTCTCCAAATGGAAAGGACAAAAGCACAGAAAAATTCCTTATAGAGATTGCTCTCGGTTCGGGAGGTAGGTTATAGAAAGGGAAGGTGTTAGCACCCTTTCTATCCATGGTTATCCATGGGCTCTTAGATACTTGCTCATTGTGTTTTCAAAAATGGTTTGTTTGCTTTTCAATTGTGGGTTTTAAAAAAGTTTCTTTGAAAATTTCAGTTCGACTCTTGTATCAGTCCTCAAGAGTGTTTGAAAAAATGCTTTCGAAAGCTTTTTGAAAATGTGTTGGTGTGAAAAGTATTTTTGAATTTGTTTTGAAATTAGAGCAAGTATCTACGGGAACCTACCTACCCTAAGGAATTCGTCTGTGTAAATGTCCTTTAAAGTAGTGCCATCCCACCATTGAGAGGTAGGTAGCACCACCGTTGGAGGTGTTCGGGTCAATTCGAGGTTCGGGACATGGTGATCACCAGAGCAATGGGAAGACACCTTAGAAGCTACCCTCATGCCAGGTTCCCGGATCATGAGGACTTACTAAGACATCCTCTACTCGACGATCACCTTTCGAGGCAAGGCAACAGTGAGGCGTACCCTAGGGGTGGTGTGTGATTTGTGTGTCATGTTCAATTATTTTATCTTGTTCATGTCAAAGTGATCTATGCGTTTGTTTTTATTTTTGTCATTCATTCTTGCATGCATTTATTTAACAGTTAAAAAGATGCGGAAAATTAAAAGTTCTAAACTATTACAAAGGCGCGGGTCCACATCGCCAAAATTTAATCCAGGACCCGATTTGACAGAAAGTAAATAAAGTGCGAGAAATAAAATGTCCGAGTTTACAAGGCTTTGGGAGAATTACATGAATTATAAGAAAGGAAATAAAATGCGAAGAGAATTAAAATCGAAAGCGAGGGCGTTGGACCCTTTTTAATGAAATTAAATTACTATTTAACAAATTAATTAAATTAAAATAAAAAGAAAAGATTTTTGAGTTTTTTTGGTATTTATGGAATTTCAATGAGAAGATTATGGAATTTAAAACCTAGTTCTAGTTATTTTTAATTTATTAAGAAAAAGCATTAAAATTTAATCTAAAATTAACCTAATTAATTAATACAATTTTATTTACAAAAAATAAGTAATTAATAATTAATTATTATAATGGTAAAAGAAAAGAAAAAGATAAAAAGTGATTAAAACCCTAATTCTATAATTTTTAAGTTTATGAAAAAAATGCCAAAATTAATCCTAAAATTAAAGAACTAAATTAATTAACAAGATTTATTTACAAAAAAAGTTTAAATGAAATATATTTATATTTTTGCCTTTTCTGATTTTTTATGTTTTATGTGAAATTAATTTTTATTGAAGAAATAATTGAATTAAAACAAATAATAAAGAAAAATAGAATAAAGAAAAGAGAAAGAAATACAATACAAGGGGGGGTTCTGCCCCAAACAGGAGGTGTTGTCCAGCAATTCTGGCCCATCTTTGGAGGTGAATTGGAGTGGTTTGACCATTTGTGTTCTGGCTGTTGGTCATTTGTGTTCTGGCCTCATCATGCATAAGTTGTTCTACTTTGGCCATTTGGCTTTTAGCTTTTGGCCATTTGTGTTTTGGCCTCAACGTTCCTTAATGAACCTGCATGGGATCTTGTCTAAATCTGCAGTGTTGAATCTCATGAACACATTAAATAAAATCATAAAATGCAAATAAAGCCAATATATGAAGAAATTTAATGTTTAGGCACAATATGGCATGTATGAATGATTATACCCTTTTGATCATGGAGATCAAATCAATCTTACCCTTACTGGAAAATCAGTGGCCTGAATGCTTTTATGCCTTACTGGAAAATTAGGATCATGGAGATCAAGCCAGCCTTACCCTTACTGAAGAAGTAGTGAGGTGTTGGTTTGTAACTGTGATGGCTTGTTTGTAGTGAGAGAGGGATTTGTAATAAGGATTTCAAGGTTTTAGGGTTCTTGAAAGAATTTGATATTCTAACAGTGTTGTGGCAAGGTTTTTTCTCTCTTTTTTTCTCCTCTTTTTCTCCTCCTGGTTTGTGTGAAAAGAAGGTGATTATATAATGGAAATTAGGGTAAAGCAAATGGGCTTTGAATGTGCAATTGAGCCTCCCATGTTCACTTGAATTCGTCACTTTCCAGGCTAAATCGCAGGGACTTAAGTGAATTTTTTGAAGTTGAAATGTGAAAACAAAATGTACCCGGCATCGAGAACTAACTCCTGTCCGAAAATCGACTCAATTGGATAAACGGTGAATTAGTTATGAATTTTTGAAGTTTCAGCTCAGACAAACTTATTTTGGGCTTCAGTGTCGACTCTGACACGTTCTTCAATAAAAAACTGGTATTGATCGGTGCATAATTTGGTCTCGACTTTTGAAGCAAAGTTGTAGATCTATGAGTCAGGGACCTTGTGTAAAAAATGAGCCCAATCCGATAAAAATTGACCGAGTTATGAATTTTCGAAGTTTCGGCCCAGATGAAATAATATTCAGCATTCAGGATTTTCAGCGTGTCACGCATTCTGAGCAAAAAACGAAGGCCTTTTGAATACCGTTTGAACTCAATTCCTTCTGTGAAAATGTAGTCAACTCAATTTGTGAAATTTTGGCACCGGAACCAGCTCGATACGATGACAATCGACCAAGTTATGATTTTTTGAACATGACGCAAATAAACTTCTATCACAAATTTTCTGCATGAAAATACTTGATAAATCCATATTTTTTAAGACCTTCTGATCGAAATTGGCTTCCAGTCGTGAGAGATGAAAACGTAGATAATGTCAAGACGGAATTTTGGCCACCGGAACGGGTTCAAAATGAGTCACGATCTTCAAGTTATGAATTTTTTAGCGCGTAAAAACTGCACTTTCAGCACACTTTTTCACTATATTTCTTCAAGAAAACTCACACATTCGGATACCTTCTTTAAAGAATTGACTCTTGAGCCGAACCTGAATTTGAGAATACGTTATCAGAGATATCTTGGCGAAAGAATACCTGAATATGACGCGCCAGGTTGGACTTGTGAATTGTTCTTGAAATGTTTTGAGAAATATGGGAGGGCAAATTTTGGGGTACAACAGTTGCCCCTGTTCAATCTTCTTAAACCTGAGGATGCAGATTGGCTGACGTGCCTTTTGTAATCCGAAGGTGGAAGATGATTGAACACTAGAGTGCCCAGAAATTTGCGCTCACATAGTAGCAGTGTGATGATGGGAATGGGCTTATAGATGCCATTTGGAGATTGATGGATAGGATGATGGGCTTATAGATGCCATGCTGAGAGATGCTGGAAGATGGTGGATGGGCTTATAGATGTCATCTGGGTGTTGATCGCGTAAGAGATTCCTTAGCGAGAACCTGGACACCTGCAAAAGAAAAATGAGTACCTGACATGTTGCAGGAGCTGGTTTTCAGATGCTCGGTATAGATGTGTCCTGACTGGTTACAGGAGCTGAGTCTGGAGCTTCACAAGATGATGAATGAATCAGGGGTGGTTACTACCTTAGCATGAACGGTAAGAGAACCTTGGGTGACTTTAACTTCAACAACGTTCGTTGAAAAAAATCTTAGTGGGAATTACCATCTTCGCAGTATCGGGAAGAGAACCAACAGGCAATTATAATCTCAAAAGCGGACGTTTTGAGAAAAACCTGAGTTGGAATTATCATCTCACGCACCGTCGGGGAGAGAACCAATAGGAAATTATAATCTGAAAAGGAATTATCACCTCACTCACCGTCGGAGAGGGACCCATAGGAAAAGGAATTATCACATCACTCACCGTCGGAGAGGGAACCATCTGAAAAGGAATTATCACCTCACTCACCGTCGGAGAGGGAACCATCTGAAAAGGAATTATCACCTCACTCACCGTCGGAGAGGGAACCATAAGGAAAGAAATTACCACCTCACTCACCATCGGAGAGGGAACCATAAGGAAAGGAATTACCACCTCACTCACCGTCGGAGAGGGAACCATAAGGAAAGAAATTACCACCTCACTCACCGTCGGAGAGGGAACCATAAGGAAAGGAATTACCACCTCACTCACCGTCGGAGAGGGAACCATCTGAAAAGGAATTATCAGATCACTCACCGTCGGAGAGGTAACCATAAGGAAAGGAATTACCACCTCACTCACCGTCGGAGAGGGAACCAATAGGAAAGGAATTACCACCTCACTCACCGTCGGAGAGGGAACCAATAGGAAAGGAATTACCACCTCACTCACCGTCGGAGAGGGAACCAATAGGAAAGGAATTACCACCTCACTCACCGTCGGAGAGGGAACCAATAGGAAAGGAATTACCACCTCACTCACCGTCGAAGAGGGAACCAATAGGAAAGGAATTACCACCTCACTCACCGTCGGAGAGGGAACCAATAGGAAAGGAATTACCACCTCACTCACTGTCGGAGAGGGAACCAATAGGAAAGGAATTACCACCTCACTCACCGTCGGAGAGGGAACCAATAGGAAAGGAATTACCACCTCACTCACCGTCGGAGAGGGAACCATCTGAAAAGGAATTATCACCTCACTCACCGTCGGAGAGGGAACCATCTGAAAAGGAATTATCACCTCACTCACCGTCGGAGAGGGAACCATCTGAAATTATAATCTGAAAGAAAAACCTACAATGGAAATCTCATGCACCGTCGGAGAGAGGACCAATAGGAAATTATAACCTGGGATAACTTCTACTGAGTCTTTATCAGAAAAATCTGTTGGGAGTCGATTTAGTTGGACTAGAGAAGGCCTGGGACTGGATAAGAAATCTTTGGAGTCGATTAACTGAACCGGTCTAGGTCTTGAAATATGATTGAGAATTTCAACTGCATCTTTCCTGAAAGGTAAAGGTCAGTCATATGCAATGCATGATATGGATCAAGCAATGATGTTCTCAACATAAATGAGATTTGTATGATATAATGCGTCTATGCATGCTATAATGATGTATGTGATGTTTTATGAATGTATGTTTTCGTCTAGGAAAGTAAATCCTTGACGGGTGCCGGGAAGTCATATCCTAGGCTGATGTTGAAGAATAGATTTTGCTTCCGCTGGGGATGATAACTGCAAGAATACCGGTAGGAGAAGATGACTCCGTTGCGGAATAAACTTGGCAAATGGAAGATTCTGCGGGGAGAAAAGATACTCTAGCGATCTTGCTGGGGAGCAATACTCTGTGGGGAGAAAGATATCTTTGCTGAAATGTTGATAATAACTTACTGGGGATACACTTGTTGTTGGAAGTGTTGATAGACTTTACTGGGGATAAGAAGATTCTGTCAACGACGATCTTTCCGTGGCTTTTGGCTGAGGATAACCCAGTTATATCCTGGTAGGGAAATAACTCTTTGAATAAAGCCGGACGACGCGTTCGTGCTCTGTGAGGATAAGCTTCCAGAATCTACTGGGGATAAGCTTACTGCTTGGGGAGATGTATTCCAACTTTCCTGGGGAACTGGATTGGACTTTCCTGGGGAAGTTTTGAACTGCGGGGGAAGTGATTCCTTTGAATATTTGATATGCTGCCGGGGAACAATCTTTAGACCAAGACTTCCGGGGATGCTTGTTAAGACTGTATGCTGCTGGGGAAGGTTGAGATCTGCGGGAGGATACCCATCTTCCTTAAGGTTGATAACTGTTTAGAGAAGAATGCATTGACTGTTGACTTATTCTCTGGGGAATTTAGATGTACTGGTTATGTTCTTTAGCTGAACTCACCTTGATACCTTGGAGGACAGAACAATTAGATTGCTTGGACAACTCTTTATTGCCCCTGTTTCTGAGGTATGAGAGGAAGACCTGTGAGGTGCTGATAGTTGTTGATGGACAAACCTTCTTCTGGTAGACAAGTGACAAGATGATAGGACATAGTCGTACGCTTTGATCCCTAACTTTTGCCTGGACCGCCCTTTCGGGTTTTCAGTCCACCGGGATACCCGTTTTTGCCCAAGCCGCCTTTTCAGGTTTTTGACTTGCCGGGTGTACAGATTTTTCATTTCATCCCTTATTTTTGCCCGAACCCTTTTGGTTCGCCGGGAAGCCCTTATTTTTGCCTAGGTATGTCAACCTAGCGGGTCTTTGACTTTGCGTAGTATCTTTTCGACTATGTACACGCTCTCAGAATGTAGGGAGTTGCCCCTGTTAGAAGTGTTTTGTCATACCACCCGAAGATCTTCGTTTGATCGTCCAATGTCCAAAGTGACTCAGGCGGAGATTTGCCCCAGGCTATTAGGCGTTTTGAGAGATTCTCTGAATTGACTTAACTGCCCCAGATGATGGACAATGATCATGTCGTGCCCCTTGATTGGAAGTGCTTATGTTCACTAGGCTTTCATCGTGCGAATTTCCCTGCTGTTCAAACAAACAGTCATATGTAAACAATGTTATATCAAAAATGCAAAGCTTATGTCTGTCTTGAAGATTTTGAAAATGCATTCTTTTTCATAAAACAAGTGAATGTTTGTAAAATGTGATGTCAACTCCGTATTTACCGTATGCCTTAAGGAGTCAGGATACCTTTTGTAATAGTATGCTTTCGAACTAACTCGTGCTTCAGCTAGGACTTTTAAGGGTTATAACGTGGCCTGGTTCACGGTTTAAGAAACAAAAGGATAAAGGCTCAAATTTTATTTGTACCCACCCGCTCTTCGTGATGTTCTCCAAACCTAAACTCAGTTGATCGTGCGTTAGACCTTGGTTGAGTCTTTGCTTTGATATACCAGCGATGGTTCGGATATTGACAGTATATTTTGATTAGGCAGTCATTTCCTTTTTTGTTGAGGGTTTGTAGGACCTCTTTCTTTTTGATTTTGTTATCCCTATTTTTTTTGCCTGAACTGTTCCTTTTTTTTGGAATCACAGTCAGCGGGATGCCCCAGTTTTGTAAGTCTCCTTCATGGGTTTTGACTTAATGGGCTTTTCATTTATGAATTTTTTTTGGTAATGACTGTCTGTCCTTTTGATTGTTCTGAACCATCACTGTCTTTTGTTTTGTAAAGACCTCTTTGGTGCCATTCGTTATGCACTTGGATCAACTGAGAGAACTACCCTGCCCCAGGTTTTGATTACGGGTTTTAAATTTCGAAAAGAAAAACTCCTACTTCTTTGGCTCAGAGGGGTTGACGAGGGATTATCTTCCTTATAACTCCAGTGTTTAGGATTTGAAACAATGTCTGTACCTCATCAGCTAGGTCTGTTTAAAAGCATACTGTAGATTGTGGTATCGTTTTCGTCATCCTCCCTCAAGAGGCTTAGAATTATTAATCGAGAGTTGACATCAGAAAAATATGAAAATAATTTGCGTATAGTGAATACGAATATATTGCTTCAAAACAGACATATGCGATGCATTAATGAAATAACAATGTTTAACAATGAGTAAATGTCTGAACAAAAGACAATTGCAACTTGAACATTTGAATGAACAAAAATTCCTCTCATCTCATGGCTTGTTACTTCAAATGGTGCCTCCTGTAGGGATGGTAGAAGCACTCAGCCTGGCCATCTTGGGTGAATTCCACAGCTTCTTCCTCAATTAGGTCCTGGATCTTATTTTTCAGAGTCCAACAATCCTCTGTAGCATGCCCCGGGCTGTCAGAATGATAAGCGCAGTGAGCGTTGGGGTTATACCTTGAAGGTGTCCTGTTGGGATTCTTAGGAGGATCCTTTAGAGTTACCAAGTTCAACCTCAGCAGTTGTTGTAAGGCTTGAGGCAGCGACACGTTGAGCGTGGTAAATTGCCTTTTGGGCTTGTCTGGTTGAAGCTGGTGAGGTTGATACTGAATTGGTGATACTGGAGCCATATGAGGAGCTTTCTCCTTGCCTCTTTGTCTCAAAGATGGTCGAACGATGACTGGCTTTTTACCCTTAGATGTTTGCCCTAGTTGGTTACCCTGAAGCAGTTGGTTGACGAGAAACCGGAGCTCATCTTGTCTTTGAGCTAGACCTTGAATGGCATTCCTCTGCCCCAGCATTTGGGCTTTCATTGCATCCATCTCAGCTTGTAGGTGTTTCAACCTTTCATCCTCAGCACTGTTCCTGACAAAGGTCCCCATGAGAAGTGTCCTTAGCTCTTCCTGCCCCTTGGATAGATTCAAGAGGATCTCCCTGAACCGAGTCTCTTGAGCAAGAAGATCCTGGCTGTCTGGCTGGAGAGCCATCGCTGAAATAAACAGCGGGAAGGGTAAGTAACCTGCAACAAGGGTACCTGTTATGTAATGATGTGAATGACATGCATGCAATGTTTTCAAGGACCTCGCGGGGTAAACAAGAAAATTTGTTAGAGTTGAAAACTGGTAACTTGATTGAAGGTACTTCATGTTGTTGAGAGTCCTTCTTCAAGGGTCAAAGGCTCACCATATCAAGTGGGTCATAGCCCCTGACTTTAATCATCATGTCTGGTTTTGATTTCCAAACAACCTTGGTTAGGGGAACCTTCTTCAGGAGTCAAAGCTCACCATATCAAGTGGGTCATAGCCCCTGACAACCTTGGCTAGAGGAAAATAAATCCTCTTTGCCCCTTGCTGGGATAGTTGATTCACCATGACCTGCATCACAAGCCCTTGAGATCCTTGAAATGGGTTAGGATGTATGCAATGGTATGATGTTATGCTATGCATGGAGTGATGTAGGTAAACCCTGGTATGAGTCCTAATTAAGGACTGCAAACCAAAACCTGCAAGAAACTTAGTAAACCCTGTTATGAGTCCCAATTAGGGATTATAAACAAAACCTGCAGGGAAATCAAGTGTCAGATAACAAGCATGCAAATAGTCAAATTGGAAGGCACACAAGTCACACAAGACAAGCCCTTAGAGTTTAGGCCAGCATGGGGTCTGGGTATTACCCTCTTGAAGTTAGTGGGCTCAACCTGTCCTATTAGAAGTAACCGGGTTCTAAGGATCCCAATATCACTGGATTGCTTTCATTGTTCATCGTTTCGATTTAGCCACTAAACTGGAGACCGAAATATTCCAGGAAAGCAACCCTCAATTGAGTGTAGTATCGAGTATCAACCAACCTCGGACTGCACCAAAGTCAGTTATCTCACTACCCTAAAGAGGCCAAGATGGTTCAATTAAGGTTCCTAAGGTCAGTTGATGCTTCACGACACCACGCGGAGGCCCCGTACTCTCCTTGACTGAACTCAAGGGTTACCGATACACACCAAAGTGCCACATCAATGTAGCAGACTGTTTCAACCATGTCGGTATACCCCGCACAGTTCCCTCACAGCCTTGTTGCTACTTTCTAAGAAGGTATCCCCCAGATCCGGGTTAGGATCTATAGAACTCCCAAGACAGTCCCACAATTTAAAGCACACAAGTCAAAGCAATTGAAAACACAGTGATCTTAGTCCTAAGGTACACCTCACTTTATAAGTATCCCCAGCAGAGTCGCCAGTTCTGTGATCGGTGGATCTGGAACTGACTGTTTAAAGCTGGTTCGCGAAATGTCGCGGAAGCAAGAGTCGCCACCGTCTTTTATTTTCTCCAAATGGAAAGGACAAAAGCACAGAAAAATTCCTTATAGAGATTGCTCTCGGTTCGGGAGGTAGGTTATAGAAAGGGAAGGTGTTAGCACCCTTTCTATCCATGGTTATCCATGGGCTCTTAGATACTTGCTCATTGTGTTTTCAAAAATGGTTTGTTTGCTTTTCAATTGTGGGTTTTAAAAAAGTTTCTTTGAAAATTTCAGTTCGACTCTTGTATCAGTCCTCAAGAGTGTTTGAAAAAATGCTTTCGAAAGCTTTTTGAAAATGTGTTGGTGTGAAAAGTATTTTTGAATTTGTTTTGAAATTAGAGCAAGTATCTACGGGAACCTACCTACCCTAAGGAATTCGTCTGTGTAAATGTCCTTTAAAGTAGTGCCATCCCACCATTGAGAGGTAGGTAGCACCACCGTTGGAGGTGTTCGGGTCAATTCGAGGTTCGGGACATGGTGATCACCAGAGCAATGGGAAGACACCTTAGAAGCTACCCTCATGCCAGGTTCCCGGATCATGAGGACTTACTAAGACATCCTCTACTCGACGATCACCTTTCGAGGCAAGGCAACAGTGAGGCGTACCCTAGGGGTGGTGTGTGATTTGTGTGTCATGTTCAGTTATTTTATCTTGTTCATGTCAAAGTGATCTATGCGTTTGTTTTTATTTTTGTCATTCATTCTTGCATGCATTTATTTAACAGTTAAAAAGATGCGGAAAATTAAAAGTTCTAAACTATTAGAAAGGCGCGGGTCCACATCGCCAAAATTTAATCCAGGACCCGATTTGACAGAAAGTAAATAAAGTGCGAGAAATAAAATGTCCGAGTTTACAAGGTTTTGGGAGAATTACATGAATTATAAGAAAGGAAATAAAATGCGAAGAGAATTAAAATCGAAAGCGAGGGCGTTGGACCCTTTTTAATGAAATTAAATTACTATTTAACAAATTAATTAAATTAAAATAAAAAGAAAAGATTTTTGAGTTTTTTTGGTATTTATGGAATTTCAATGAGAAGATTATGGAATTTAAAACCTAGTTCTAGTTATTTTTAATTTATTAAGAAAAAGCATTAAAATTTAATCTAAAATTAACCTAATTAATTAATACAATTTTATTTACAAAAAATAAGTAATTAATAATTAATTATTATAATGGTAAAAGAAAAGAAAAAGATAAAAAGTGATTAAAACCCTAATTCTATAATTTTTAAGTTTATGAAAAAAATGCCAAAATTAATCCTAAAATTAAAGAACTAAATTAATTAACAAGATTTATTTACAAAAAAAGTTTAAATGAAATATATTTATATTTTTGCCTTTTCTGATTTTTTATGTTTTATGTGAAATTAATTTTTATTGAAGAAATAATTGAATTAAAACAAATAATAAAGAAAAATAGAATAAAGAAAAGAGAAAGAAATACAATACAAGGGGGGGTTCTGCCCCAAACAGGAGGTGTTGTCCAGCAATTCTGGCCCATCTTTGGAGGTGAATTGGAGTGGTTTGACCATTTGTGTTCTGGCTGTTGGTCATTTGTGTTCTGGCCTCATCATGCATAAGTTGTTCTACTTTGGCCATTTGGCTTTTAGCTTTTGGCCATTTGTGTTTTGGCCTCAACGTTCCTTAATGAACCTGCATGGGATCTTGTCTAAATCTGCAGTGTTGAATCTCATGAACACATTAAATAAAATCATAAAATGCAAATAAAGCCAATATATGAAGAAATTTAATGTTTAGGCACAATATGACATGTATGAATGATTATACCCTTTTGATCATGGAGATCAAATCAATCTTACCCTTACTGGAAAATCAGTGGCCTGAATGCTTTTATGCCTTACTGGAAAATTAGGATCATGGAGATCAAGCCAGCCTTACCCTTACTGAAGAAGTAGTGAGGTGTTGGTTTGTAACTGTGATGGCTTGTTTGTAGTGAGAGAGGGATTTGTAATAAGGATTTCAAGGTTTTAGGGTTCTTGAAAGAATTTGATATTCTAACAGTGTTGTGGCAAGGTTTTTTCTCTCTTTTTTTCTCCTCTTTTTCTCCTCCTGGTTTGTGTGAAAAGAAGGTGATTATATAATGGAAATTAGGGTAAAGCAAATGGGCTTTGAATGTGCAATTGAGCCTCCCATGTTCACTTGAATTCGTCACTTTCCAGGCTAAATCGCAGGGACTTAAGTGAATTTTTTGAAATTGAAATGTGAAAACAAAATGTAGCCGGCATCGAGAACTAACTCCTGTCCGAAAATCGACTCAATTGGATAAACGGTGAATTAGTTATGAATTTTTGAAGTTTCAGCTCAGACAAACTTATTTTGGGCTTCAGTGTCGACTCTGACACGTTCTTCAATAAAAAACTGGTATTGATCGGTGCATAATTTGGTCTCGACTTTTGAAGCAAAGTTGTAGATCTATGAGTCAGGGACCTTGTGTAAAAAATGAGCCCAATCCGATAAAAATTGACCGAGTTATGAATTTTCGAAGTTTCGGCCCAGATGAAATAATATTCAGCATTCAGGATTTTCAGCGTGTCACGCATTCTGAGCAAAAAACGAAGGCCTTTTGAATACCGTTTGAACTCAATTCCTTCTGTGAAAATGTAGTCAACTCAATTTGTGAAATTTTGGCGCCGGAACCAGCTCGATACGATGACAATCGACCAAGTTATGATTTTTTGAACATGACGCAAATAAACTTCTATCACAAATTTTCTGCATGAAAATACTTGATAAATCCATATTTTTTAAGACCTTCTGATCGAAATTGGCTTCCAGCCGTGAGAGATGAAAACGTAGATAATGTCAAGACGGAATTTTGGCCACCGGAACGGGTTCAAAATGAGTCACGATCTTCAAGTTATGAATTTTTTAGCGCGTAAAAACTGCACTTTCAGCACACTTTTTCACTATATTTCTTCAAGAAAACTCACACATTCGGATACCTTCTTTAAAGAATTGACTCTTGAGCCGAACCTGAATTTGAGAATACGTTATCAGAGATATCTTGGCGAAAGAATACCTGAATATGACGCGCCAGGTTGGACTTGTGAATTGTTCTTGAAATGTTTTGAGAAATATGGGAGGGCAAATTTTGGGGTACAACAGTTGCCCCTGTTCAATCTTCTTAAACCTGAGGATGCAGATTGGCTGACGTGCCTTTCGTAATCCGAAGGTGGAAGATGATTGAACACTAGAGTGCCCAGAAATTTGCGCTCACATAGTAGCAGTGTGATGATGGGAATGGGCTTATAGATGCCATTTGGAGATTGATGGATAGGATGATGGGCTTATAGATGCCATGCTGAGAGATGCTGGAAGATGGTGGATGGGCTTATAGATGCCATCTGGGTGTTGATCGCGTAAGAGATTCCTTAGCGAGAACCTGGACACCTGCAACAGAAAAATGAGTACCTGACATGTTGCAGGAGCTGGTTTTCAGATGCTCGGTATAGATGTGTCCTGACTGGTTACAGGAGCTGAGTCTGGAGCTTCACAAGATGATGAATGAATCAGGGGTGGTTACTACCTTAGCATGAACGGTAAGAGAACCTTGGGTGACTTTAACTTCAACAACGTTCATTGAAAAAAATCTTGGTGGGAATTACCATCTTCGCAGTATCGGGAAGAGAACCAACAGGCAATTATAATCTCAAAAGCGGACGTTTTGAGAAAACCTGAGTTGGAATTATCATCTCACGCACCGTCGGGGAGAGAACCAATAGGAAATTATAATCTGAAAAGGAATTATCACCTCACTCACCGTCGGAGAGGGACCCATAGGAAAAGGAATTATCACATCACTCACCGTCGGAGAGGGAACCATCTGAAAAGGAATTATCACCTCACTCACCGTCGGAGAGGGAACCATCTGAAAAGGAATTATCACCTCACTCACCGTCGGAGAGGGAACCATAAGGAAAGAAATTACCACCTCACTCACCATCGGAGAGGGAACCATAAGGAAAGGAATTACCACCTCACTCACCGTCGGAGAGGGAACCATAAGGAAAGGAATTACCACCTCACTCACCGTCGGAGAGGGAACCATAAGGAAAGGAATTACCACCTCACTCACCGTCGGAGAGGGAACCATCTGAAAAGGAATTATCAGATCACTCACCGTCGGAGAGGGAACCATAAGGAAAGGAATTACCACCTCACTCACCGTCGGAGAGGGAACCAATAGGAAAGGAATTACCACCTCACTCACCGTCGGAGAGGGAACCAATAGGAAAGGAATTACCACCTCACTCACCGTCGGAGAGGGAACCAATAGGAAAGGAATTACCACCTCACTCACCGTCGGAGAGGGAACCAATAGGAAAGGAATTACCACCTCACTCACCGTCGGAGAGGGAACCAATAGGAAAGGAATTACCACCTCACTCACCGTCGGAGAGGGAACCAATAGGAAAGGAATTACCACCTCACTCACTGTCGGAGAGGGAACCAATAGGAAAGGAATTACCACCTCACTCACCGTCGGAGAGGGAACCAATAGGAAAGGAATTACCACCTCACTCACCGTCGGAGAGGGAACCATCTGAAAATGAATTATCACCTCACTCACCGTCGGAGAGGGAACCATCTGAAAAGTAATTATCACCTCACTCACCGTCGGAGAGGGAACCATCTGAAATTATAATCTGAAAGAAAAACCTACAATGGAAATCTCATGCACCGTCGGAGAGAGGACCAATAGGAAATTATAACCTGGGATAACTTCTACTGAGTCTTTATCAGAAAAATCTGTTGGGAGTCGATTTAGTTGGACTAGAGAAGGCCTGGGACTGGATAAGAAATCTTTGGAGTCGATTAACTGAACCGGTCTAGGTCTTGAAATATGATTGAGAATTTCAACTGCATCTTTCCTGAAAGGTAAAGGTCAGTCATATGCAATGCATGATATGGATCAAGCAATGATGTTCTCAACATAAATGAGATTTGTATGATATAATGCGTCTATGCATGTTATAATGATGTATGTGATGTTTTATGAATGTATGTTTTCGTCTAGGAAAGTAAATCCTTGACGGGTGCCGGGAAGTCATATCCTAGGCTGATGTTGAAGAATAGATTTTGCTTCCGCTGGGGATGATAACTGCAAGAATACCGGTAGGAGAAGATGACTCCGTTGCGGAATAAACTTGGCAAATGGAAGATTCTGCGGGGAGAAAAGATACTCTAGCGATCTTGCTGGGGAGCAATACTCTGTGGGGAGAAAGATATCTTTGCTGAAATGTTGATAATAACTTACTGGGGATACACTTGTTGTTGGAAGTGTTGATAGACTTTACTGGGGATAAGAAGATTCTGTCAACGACGATCTTTCCGTGGCTTTTGGCTGAGGATAACCCAGTTATATCCTGGTAGGGAAATAACTCTTTGAATAAAGCCGGACGACGCGTTCGTGCTCTGTGAGGATAAGCTTCCAGAATCTACTGGGGATAAGCTTACTGCTTGGGGAGATGTATTCCAACTTTCCTGGGGAACTGGATTGGACTTTCCTGGGGAAGTTTTGAACTGCGGGGGAAGTGATTCCTTTGAATATTTGATATGCTGCCGGGGAACAATCTTTAGACCAAGACTTCCGGGGATGCTTGTTAAGACTGTATGCTGCTGGGGAAGGTTGAGATCTGCGGGAGGATACCCATCTTCCTTAAGGTTGATAACTGTTTAGAGAAGAATGCATTGACTGTTGACTTATTCTCTGGGGAATTTAGATGTACTGGTTATGTTCTTTAGCTGAACTCACCTTGATACCTTGGAGGACAGAACAATTAGATTGCTTGGACAACTCTTTATTGCCCCTGTTTCTGAGGTATGAGAGGAAGACCTGTGAGGTGCTGATGGTTGTTGATGGACAAACCTTCTTCTGGTAGACAAGTGACAAGATGATAGGACATAGTCGTACGCTTTGATCCCTAACTTTTGCCTGGACCGCCCTTTCGGGTTTTCAGTCCACCGGGATACCCGTTTTTGCCCAAGCCGCCTTTTCAGGTTTTTGACTTGCCGGGTGTACAGATTTTTCATTTCATCCCTTATTTTTGCCCGAACCCTTTTGGTTCGCCGGGAAGCCCTTATTTTTGCCTAGGTATGTCAACCTAGCGGGTCTTTGACTTTGCGTAGTATCTTTTCGACTATGTACACGCTCTCAGAATGTAGGGAGTTGCCCCTGTTAGAAGTGTTTTGTCATACCACCCGAAGATCTTCGTTTGATCGTCCAATGTCTCAAGTGACTCAGGCGGAGATTTGCCCCAGGCTATTAGGCGTTTTGAGAGATTCTCTGAATTGACTTAACTACCCCAGATGATGGACAATGATCATGTCGTGCCCCTTGATTGGAAGTGCTTATGTTCACTAGGCTTTCATCGTGCGAATTTCCCTGCTGTTCAAACAAACAGTCATATGTAAACAATGTTATATCAAAAATGCAAAGCTTATGTCTGTCTTGAAGATTTTGAAAATGCATTCTTTTTCATAAAACAAGTGAATGTTTGTAAAACGTGATGTCAACTCCGTATTTACCGTAGGCCTTAAGGAGTCAGGATACCTTTTGTAACAGTATGCTTTCGAACTAACTCGTGCTTCAGCTAGGACTTTTAAGGGTTATAACGTGGCCTGGTTCACGGTTTAAGAAACAAAAGGATAAAGGCTCAAATTTTATTTGTACCCACCCGCTCTTCGTGATGTTCTCCAAACCTAAACTCAGTTGATCGTGCGTTAGACCTTGGTTGAGTCTTTGCTTTGATATACCAGCGATGGTTCGGATATTGACAGTATATTTTGATTAGGCAGTCATTTCCTTTTTTGTTGAGGGTTTGTAGGACCTCTTTCTTTTTGATTTTCGTTATCCCTATTTTTTTTGCCTGAACTGTTCCTTTTTTTTGGAATCACAGTCAGCGGGATGCCCCAGTTTTGTAAGTCTCCTTCATGGGTTTTGACTTAATGGGCTTTTCATTTATGAATTTTTTTTGGTAATGACTGTCTGTCCTTTTGATTGTTCTGAACCATCACTGTCTTTTGTTTTGTAAAGACCTCTTTGGTGCCATTCGTTATGCACTTGGATCAACTGAGAGAACTACCCTGCCCCAGGTTTTGATTACGGGTTTTAAATTTCGAAAAGAAAAACTCCTACTTCTTTGGCTCAGAGGGGTTGACGAGGGATTATCTTCCTTATAACTCCAGTGTTTAGGATTTGAAACAATGTCTGTACCTCATCAGCTAGGTCTGTTTAAAAGCATACTATAGATTGTGGTATCGTTTTCGTCATCCTCCCTCAAGAGGCTTAGAATTATTAATCGAGAGTTGACATCAGAAAAAATATGAAAATAATTTGCGTATAGTGAATACGAATATATTGCTTCAAAACAGACATATGCGATGCATTAATGAAATAACAATGTTTAACAATGAGTAAATGTCTGAACAAAAGACAATTGCAACTTGAACATTTGAATGAACAAAAATTCCTCTCATCTCATGGCTTGTTACTTCAAATGGTGCCTCCTGTAGGGATGGTAGAAGCACTCAGCCTGGCCATCTTGGGTGAATTCCACAGCTCCTTCCTCAATTAGGTCCTGGATCTTATTTTTCAGAGTCCAACAATCCTCTGTAGCATGCCCCGGGCTGTCAGAATGATAAGCGCAGTGAGCGTTGGGGTTATACCTTGAAGGTGTCCTGTTGGGATTCTTAGGAGGATCCTTTAGAGTTACCAAGTTCAACCTCAGCAGTTGTTGTAAGGCTTGAGGCAGCGACACGTTGAGCGTGGTAAATTGCCTTTTGGGCTTGTCTGGTTGAAGTTGGTGAGGTTGATACTGAATTGGTGATACTGGAGCCATATGAGGAGCTTTCTCCTTGCCTCTTTGTCTCAAAGATGGTCGAACGATGACTGGCTTTTTACCCTTAGATGTTTGCCCTAGTTGGTTACCCTGAAGCAGTTGGTTGACGAGAAACCGGAGCTCATCTTGTCTTTGAGCTAGACCTTGAATGGCATTCCTCTGCCCCAGCATTTGGGCTTTCATTGCATCCATCTCAGCTTGTAGGTGTTTCAACCTTTCATCCTCAGCACTGTTCCTGACAAAGGTCCCCATGAGAAGTGTCCTTAGCTCTTCCTGCCCCTTGGATAGATTCAAGAGGATCTCCCTGAACCGAGTCTCTTGAGCAAGAAGATCCTGGCTGTCTGGCTGGAGAGCCATCGCTGAAATAAACAGCGGGAAGGGTAAGTAACCTGCAACAAGGGTACCTGTTATGTAATGATGTGAATGACATGCATGCAATGTTTTCAAGGACCTCGCGGGGTAAACAAGAAAATTTGTTAGAGTTGAAAACTGGTAACTTGATTGAAGGTACTTCATGTTGTTGAGAGTCCTTCTTCAAGGGTCAAAGGCTCACCATATCAAGTGGGTCATAGCCCCTGACTTTAATCATCATGTCTGGTTTTGATTTCCAAACAACCTTGGTTAGGGGAACCTTCTTCAGGAGTCAAAGCTCACCATATCAAGTGGGTCATAGCCCCTGACAACCTTGGCTAGAGGAAAATAAATCCTCTTTGCCCCTTGCTGGGATAGTTGATTCACCATGACCTGCATCACAAGCCCTTGAGATCCTTGAAATGGGTTAGGATGTATGCAATGGTATGATGTTATGCTATGCATGGAGTGATGTAGGTAAACCCTGGTATGAGTCCCAATTAAGGACTGCAAACCAAAACCTGCAAGAAACTTAGTAAACCCTGTTATGAGTCCCAATTAGGGATTATAAACAAAACCTGCAGGGAAATCAAGTGTCAGATAACAAGCATGCAAATAGTCAAATTGGAAGGCACACAAGTCACACAAGACAAGCCCTTAGAGTTTAGGCCAGCATGGGGTCTGGGTATTACCCTCTTGAAGTTAGTGGGCTCAACCTGTCCTATTAGAAGTAACCGGGTTCTAAGGATCCCAATATCACTGGATTGCTTTCATTGTTCATCGTTTCGATTTAGCCACTGAACTGGAGACCGAAATATTCCAGGAAAGCAACCCTCAATTGAGTGTAGTATCGAGTATCAACCAACCTCGGACTGCACCAAAGTCAGTTATCTCACTACCCTAAAGAGGCCAAGATGGTTCAATTAAGGTTCCTAAGGTCAGTTGATGCTTCACGACACCACGCGGAGGCCCCGTACTCTCCTTGACTGAACTCAAGGGTTACCGATACACACCAAAGTGCCACATCAATGTAGCAGACTGTTTCAACCATGTCGGTATACCCCGCACAGTTCCCTCACAGCCTTGTTGCTACTTTCTAAGAAGGTATCCCCCAGATCCGGGTTAGGATCTATAGAACTCCCAAGACAGTCCCACAATTTAAAGCACACAAGTCAAAGCAATTGAAAACACAGTGATCTTAGTCCTAAGGTACACCTCACTTTATAAGTATCCCCAGCAGAGTCGCCAGTTCTGTGATCGGTGGATCTGGAATTGACTGTTTAAAGCTGGTTCGCGAAATGTCGCGGAAGCAAGAGTCGCCACCGTCTTTTATTTTCTCCAAATGGAAAGGACAAAAGCACAGAAAAATTCCTTATAGAGATTGCTCTCGGTTCGGGAGGTAGGTTATAGAAAGGGAAGGTGTTAGCACCCTTTCTATCCATGGTTATCCATGGGCTCTTAGATACTTGCTCATTGTGTTTTCAAAAATGGTTTGTTTGCTTTTCAATTGTGGGTTTTAAAAAAGTTTCTTTGAAAATTTCAGTTCGACTCTTGTATCAGTCCTCAAGAGTGTTTGAAAAAATGCTTTCGAAAGCTTTTTGAAAATGTGTTGGTGTGAAAAGTATTTTTGAATTTGTTTTGAAATTAGAGCAAGTATCTACGGGAACCTACCTACCCTAAGGAATTCGTCTGTGTAAATGTCCTTTAAAGTAGTGCCATCCCACCATTGAGAGGTAGGTAGCACCACCGTTGGAGGTGTTCGGGTCAATTCGAGGTTCGGGACATGGTGATCACCAGAGCAATGGGAAGACACCTTAGAAGCTACCCTCATGCCAGGTTCCCGGATCATGAGGACTTACTAAGACATCCTCTACTCGACGATCACCTTTCGAGGCAAGGCAACAGTGAGGCGTACCCTAGGGGTGGTGTGTGATTTGTGTGTCATGTTCAGTTATTTTATCTTGTTCATGTCAAAGTGATCTATGCGTTTGTTTTTATTTTTGTCATTCATTCTTGCATGCATTTATTTAACAGTTAAAAAGATGCGGAAAATTAAAAGTTTTAAACTATTACAAAGGCGCGGGTCCACATCGCCAAAATTTAATCCAGGACCCGATTTGACAGAAAGTAAATAAAGTGCGAGAAATAAAATGTCCGAGTTTACAAGGCTTTGGGAGAATTACATGAATTATAAGAAAGGAAATAAAATGCGAAGAGAATTAAAATCGAAAGCGAGGGCGTTGGACCCTTTTTAATGAAATTAAATTACTATTTAACAAATTAATTAAATTAAAATAAAAAGAAAAGATTTTTGAGTTTTTTTGGTATTTATGGAATTTCAATGAGAAGATTATGGAATTTAAAACCTAGTTCTAGTTATTTTTAATTTATTAAGAAAAAGCATTAAAATTTAATCTAAAATTAACCTAATTAATTAATACAATTTTATTTACAAAAAATAAGTAATTAATAATTAATTATTATAATGGTAAAAGAAAAGAAAAAGATAAAAAGTGATTAAAACCCTAATTCTATAATTTTTAAGTTTATGAAAAAAATGCCAAAATTAATCCTAAAATTAAAGAACTAAATTAATTAACAAGATTTATTTACAAAAAAAGTTTAAATGAAATATATTTATATTTTTGCCTTTTCTGATTTTTTATGTTTTATGTGAAATTAATTTTTATTGAAGAAATAATTGAATTAAAACAAATAATAAAGAAAAATAGAATAAAGAAAAGAGAAAGAAATACAATACAAGGGGGGGTTCTGCCCCAAACAGGAGGTGTTGTCCAGCAATTCTGGCCCATCTTTGGAGGTGAATTGGAGTGGTTTGACCATTTGTGTTCTGGCTGTTGGTCATTTATGTTCTGGCCTCATCATGCATAAGTTGTTCTACTTTGGCCATTTGCCTTTTAGCTTTTGGCCATTTGTGTTTTGGCCTCAACGTTCCTTAATGAACCTGCATGGGATCTTGTCTAAATCTGCAGTGTTGAATCTCATGAACACATTAAATAAAATCATAAAATGCAAATAAAGCCAATATATGAAGAAATTTAATGTTTAGGCACAATATGGCATGTATGAATGATTATACCCTTTTGATCATGGAGATCAAATCAATCTTACCCTTACTGGAAAATCAGTGGCCTGAATGCTTTTATGCCTTACTGGAAAATTAGGATCATGGAGATCAAGCCAGCCTTACCCTTACTGAAGAAGTAGTGAGGTGTTGGTTTGTAACTGTGATGGCTTGTTTGTAGTGAGAGAGGGATTTGTAATAAGGATTTCAAGGTTTTAGGGTTCTTGAAAGAATTTGATATTCTAACAGTATTGTGGCAAGGTTTTTTCTCTCTTTTTTTCTCCTCTTTTTCTCCTCCTGGTTTGTGTGAAAAGAAGGTGATTATATAATGGAAATTAGGGTAAAGCAAATGGGCTTTGAATGTGCAATTGAGCCTCCCATGTTCACTTGAATTCGTCACTTTCCAGGCTAAATCGCAGGGACTTAAGTGAATTTTTTGAAGTTGAAATGTGAAAACAAAATGTAGCCGGCATCGAGAACTAACTCCTGTCCGAAAATCGACTCAATTGGATAAACGGTGAATTAGTTATGAATTTTTGAAGTTTCAGCTCAGACAAACTTATTTTGGGCTTCAGTGTCGACTCTGACACGTTCTTCAATAAAAAACTGGTATTGATCGGTGCATAATTTGGTCTCGACTTTTGAAGCAAAGTTGTAGATCTATGAGTCAGGGACCTTGTGTAAAAAATGAGCCCAATCCGATAAAAATTGACCGAGTTATGAATTTTCGAAGTTTCGGCCCAGATGAAATAATATTCAGCATTCATGATTTTCAGCGTGTCATGCATTCTGAGCAAAAAACGAAGGCCTTTTGAATACCGTTTGAACTCAAATCCTTCTGTGAAAATGTCGTCAACTCAATTTGTGAAATTTTGGCGCCGGAACCAGCTCGATACGATGAAAATCGACCAAGTTATGATTTTTTGAACATGACGCAAATAAACTTCTGTCACAAATTTTCTGCATGAAAATACTTGATAAATCCACATTTTTGAAGACCTTCTGATCGAAATTGGCTTCCAGCCGTGAGAGATGAAAACGTAGATAATGTCAAGTCGGAATTTTGGCCACCGGAACGGGTTCAAAACGAGTCACAATCTTCAAGTTATGAATTTTTTAGCGCGTAAAAACTGCACTTTCAGCACACTTTTTCACTATATTTCTTCAAGAAAACTCACACATTCGGATACATTCTTTAAAGAATTGACTCTTGAGCCGAACCTGAATTTGAGAATACGTTATCAGAGATATCTTGGCGAAAGAATACCTGAATATGACGCGCCAGGTTGGACTTGTGAATTTTTCTTGAAATGTTTTGAGAAATATGGGAGGGCAAATTTTGGGGTACAACACGATGTTTTATTAAAAGTGTTATATATCCATGATGAATGCAATGAATTTGTTAGAAGAATTTGTGACGTCCCGATTCATTTGTATGAATGAAATTTTATAACTCTGATTTATTTTGCATAATTATCTTGGGATAGAATTGGGGTGTTACACCATCTGAAGTGACAAGTTCAGACAAAGAGGCTTTTGTTCATTAGAATGCTCAAATTGTAATTTCCTTTTGATCGTTCGAACACTTATTTATGTCAAACTTTGTTATTTCATCAATGCATTGCATATGTTTGTCTTGAATTATTTCATTCGTTGTCACTATACTGAAACTGTGCTTTTACTTCCTTTTTGTGATATTCAAATCTCGATTAAAAGCTATAAGCCTTAAGAGGGAGGATGACAAAAAGGATACCACAATCTCATACAATGTGCTTTTGAATAGACCTTGCTAACGATGTACATGCGTTCTTTTAAATCCTAAACAATGGAGTAATAAGGAAGATAATCCCTAGTCAACCCCTTTGAGCCTAAGAAGTAGGAGTTTTTCTTTTCATACAAATAAAAACCCTTAATCATAACCTGAGGCAGGGTAGTTTATTAGTTAATTCAAACGTGTATTCAATCGCAAGCTTCCTCATCATACACGACGAGTGGTGTCGAAGGTGCTCTTCCAAACAAAAGATGGTGATGGTTCCACATAATCATTAAAACAGGCAGTCATTATCTCTCAAAAGAAAAACCCGCTAAGTCAAAACCTATGAAGGAGACTTAAGAAAAAACAGTTGGGGTATCCCGCTGACTGTAATCACAAAAGAAACAATTCAGACAAAAGGTAGGGATAATAAAATAAAAAAAGAGGTTGCTACAAATCCTCAACAAAAAGAAAATATTACAAAAAAATGACTGCCTCCTCAAAATAAATTTTCAGTATCCGAAACATCACTGGAATATCAGGGCAAAGATTCCAGACTCAATCAGGATTTAAATGCACAATTAATTGAGTATAGAATTGAAGAACATCACGAAGAATGGGTTAGGTTCGAGCCTTTATCCTTTGTTTCTTAAACCGTGAACCAGGCCATGCTACAACCCTTAAAAGTCCTAACTGAAGCATGGGTTAGTTCGAAAGCATACTGTTACAAAAGTTATCCTGACTCCTGTAAGACTTGCTATAAATCCTGAGTTGATATCACATGCTTGCAAATTTTGTTTTACTAAAAAATGAATTTCCAAAAACTTCAAGACAGACATAAGCTTTTCATTTTTAATACCATTGTTTGCATATAACTAATTGTTCAACAACAATGAAATTCGCGCGATGAATATTCAATGAACGAAAATTCTCTCAATGAAAAAAATCACCTCAGATGGAAAGACATTTCCAATAACAGGTCTTTCATAATCAAGATGCATGGCATGGTATCTAATTGATCTGGGGGCAAATCTCCATCTGAATCACTTGTGGCATTAAACGTGCATTCCAGCAAAGGGTCACGTGCGATCAAGAAAACATTTTCTGGCAGTGCTGCAACATTCACTACTGTGGACAATAACAATTCTCCGCACCCTATGAACACGGACATAGTCAGAAAATACTATACATAAAAGACCCGCTAGGTTGACTGGCCTAGGCAAAATAAGGGCATCCCGCGAACCAAAAGAGTTCGGGCAAAAATTAGGGACGTATAAATAAAATTGTACACCTGGTAAGTCGAAAACTTGAAAAGGCGGCTTGGGCAAAGAAGGGTGTCCTGGTGGACTGAAAATATGAAAGGATAGTCCAGGAAAAAGTTAGGGATTAAAGCGTACGACTATGTCTCGTTATCTCGTCACTTGTCTATAGTAGAAGGCTTATCATCCTGATAAACATTTACTCAAGACTCCAGGAGTTGGGATAACATTCAAACCATATACAAAATCCCCAACAGATATTTTCTCCATCTGGTACAGAGACAGAGACGTCCTTCTACAAAGTCATTGCTGCATTTTCAGCATACATCCTATTAATGTCAGGTGTTCCAATACCCCCGGCAGAACAAGAATCTCCAATTATTCCCCTGGTGTCTGAAAGAATTCCTCATCATGATTCATAAATTTCTTGGGTTCCCCAACAGGGCTTCATAAAAATCCCCAAGCGGTTTATGGAATTTCCCTTCCCCAACATAGTTTATTTCTCTAACAACGGAAATCAGTCTCCCAACATTTCAACTTCAACAAAATTTGAAGACTTACATTCTTCATCCCCAACAACAATTAGGGATTTATTTTCCCTAGTTCAACAACACTACAATAAAATAGCTGATACGTTCATACATTGCATTCATACATCGTTTTACAAATGTAATAACATATGCAGTACAAATGCATATATCACAATCTCATTTATTTTGAGAGCATCATGCAATTCATACATCATGACATCGCATGTGTGATACGGTGGGAAAATTGACTTGGGTTTTTTACGTTTGATTGCAAATGTTGTGGTTAGCAAGAGTCACCACCGACTTTTCTTTTATCCAAAAGGAAAGGTGAAAAAGCACAAAAAAGACCTTTGAGATGTTTTCTTGAGTTCGGGGGTAGATTATGAAAAGGGAAGGTGCTAGCACCCTTTTCATCCATGGTTTTCCATGGCCTCTTAGTTACTTGCTAGATCACTTGCTTTTGTTTGAAAATGTGCTTTGTGTGGTTTTTGAAAGTATTTTGTAAAGGGTGCCATCGTTTAGGCAAACTTTGTAATGATTCTCGTTCGTAAGAATGTATACAAAGTGTTTGATCTTTTGAAAATTTTTCAAGTTTGAAAGATGTTTTTGAAAGTGTTGGTGCTTGTTTTGAAAATAGCAAGGATGTTTTGGTTTTGAAATTGAGCAAGTAACGAGGAACATTCCACATAGTCAAAAGTCTTTCATGTTCATTTCCTTTTTTCTTTTGACATTGTCATCTTACCATTGATTTGGTAAGTAACCCTATCTTTGGATGTAAAAGGGACGGATGTGGGTCATCGTATAACTATGATCAGCAATGTTGCAAGATATCTTAGCATTCTTCTTTAGGGACTACATATCATTTTGAAAGGCAACATAGATAACGTCATCGAGGGACTATGATCTTGTATTTTGCTTGTTTTTGCTAAGATACCTCACATGCCTAATATGGTTATTTTTGTAAGGCAACCAAGTGGATTTACCCTAGGGGTGTTTGTGTGCAAGTGGATTAATTTTCATGCTTGATTTATCTTTGATTAGGGTTTGTTATTTGTTGGTTTTAGTCTTTCCATACAAAACCCTAATTATTAGCATTTGTATATAAAACGATAAATTGCGGAATTTAAAATTACTAAGTTATTACATCATTTAGGGGAGGGGGTGTACAAATTACAAATGGGGAATATTGCAAGAATTTAAATCTAAATAAATATTACAACCATATTGAATTTTAAATAAATGTACAAAATGAACAAATGACATACAAGAATGTAGATGTAAAAAGAAATATGATTTTTTTTTTTGGTTTTTTATGAAAAGGGGTTTTTGACCTAATTAATTAAAATAAAATAATTAACTAAAAAAGAAAACTAATATTAAGTTAGTAAACTAAATTAATTTAAGGAAAACAAGTTTTTTTAGGGTTTTTTTGTGAATTTAATAAAAATGGTTAAATAAAAATCTTAAATTCTAAATTGATTTTAATTTACAAAATAATATAAATAAAAATTAAATTATCTAAGTATTAAAAAAAATTAATTAAGGAAAATGTTTTTGCTCTTTTATTTTTGTAAAGAAAAAGAAAATGTATAAGTATTTTTTAAATATGCAAATAAATAAATAAAATATTTTGTATTTTTTATTAGTAAAAAAATGATAATAATGATAATAATAGTAATAATAAAAATAATCAATAAAAATATGAAATAAAAATAAAATGAAAGGAATGGAAAATAAATAAAATGGGGAATAAAATAATGGGCCACAGGTGTGAATAACAAGGCAGGGGAGTCAGAAGTAGCAAAAAATAAAGCCCAAAGGGGGGAAGGCCCAGCGCTGCAAAAAGTCAGAAAATGTGAGAAAAATGTAATTTTTTTTGCAAAAGGTCACGTCGGGGCTTGAACCCATGACCTAAGGGTGACAGGCGCGCGCTTTAACCACTGGGTGGTGATACATCCGTTAACTTATGTCAAACCATAAATATATATTAGAAACTGCTTCATGAAAACAACTTCATCTTCAACCTCTGGCCAGACCACCTGTATCTTGTTCATTTCTCATCCATTTGCAAAAATGTAAACATGAAACTTGTGGCAAATTTCACCATGATTCCAGAAATGTAATTAACTAAAGCTATAGATGAAAAATGAGCATGAATTTTGAATGGTACCAAATTCTGACCTAATTTTTCCAGGATGTTCAGATTCAAAATTCTAACTACTTAAGCAATATAAATGAAATCTAAATACATGGTTAGCTTCAGAACAATGATGTCTATATTTTTCATTCACAAACTAAACATTAATGATGCTTGTATGAAGAGTTCAAAAGTCAGAAAACTCACCTTGCAAGAGGGTATCGTGTTTTGAGTTTGAGAAACTTTTAATGAGTTCCAATGATTGGATTAGCTTCCTCAAGTTCCTAGGAAGCTAATGTGATGCTTAGCTTGATCTCAAAGTGCCTGAGGAGTTCTGGAGAAGTTCAAGTGCAAAGCTCTGTTTTTGAAAATGGAGGATGGTGTTAATGGTGTTACAATCTTGTAACAGGGTGAGGGATGAGTTCTAAATTATGTTTAGAAGTTTTAGGAATAAAAATGCTTGAAAACGGACGAGGGAGATGTGAGTTTCAAACTTTTGGTCAGGTTATGCAAGAATGGATGTATGTGATGCCGTTCTGAGTTCTAGGTGGTTTGGGGGCATAAGTATGCGTGTGTTTTCTTGCCAAGGACTTGTGTATGTATAAGCAAAAGGTTGGAGAGGTGTTGCACAAAGAATTTTTGAGTTATAGAGTTATGGCTAGTGTGATACGGTGGCCATAACCGGGATCGTGTTTCCCTATTTCGTTAAGGAATTTGTTGGTTTGCGTTTTGCGTTTGTGTTTGCAAAATGTCGTGGTAAGCAAGAGTCGCCACTGTCTTTTATTTTATCCAACAAGGAAAGGAAAAAAGCACAGAAAAATTCCTTTTTCGAGATATTTCTGAGTACGGGGGGTAGATTTATAGAAAGGGAAGGTATTAGCACCCTTTCTATCTGTAGTTATCTACGGACTCTTAGGTACTTGCTCATCATTTTCAAAATTGTTTTCTTTGTGTTTGTGGGCTTTGAAAAGTTTTTGTTTTAACTTTGATTTAACTCTTGCTTCTGTCTTCAAGAGTGCAATGAAGTGTTTTTGAAAACTTTGTTTGTAAAGGAGTGTAAGTGTAAAAAATTTGTTTTGATTGAGCAAGTGCTTAAGAGCTAATCTACCTACTCGAAAAAATAATCGTTCTATGCTTGTTTCCTTTAGACAATGATATCCCACTATTAGTGAGTTGGTAGCACCGTCATTGGAGTTTTTGAGGGTCAATTCGAAAGGGACGTACGGTCACTAAAGCAATGTTAGGACATCTTAGTAATAGCCATAATGTCTTAGATCATTTATCCGAGGCAACAATATTTGAGGCAACCTTTCCGAGGCAACTTTGATCTTTGGACAAAAGGACGACCACTAAAACATCCTATACTCAATGATCGTTTACCGAAGGCAACCAAGTGGGAGTGTACCCTAGGAGTGCGCATGTGCGAGTGATTCAGTTTCAGATTATTTATCTTTGCACATTTAGGGTGATCTAACTGTTTTAAAGTTTACATACATTCTTGTCATGCATCCTAATATCATTCATCTAACAGTTAATAATTTGCGAAATTTAAAGTGTGAAAATTAAACGACGCTATTACAAGGCTTCGGATATTTACATAGCCAAAAACAAACCCTTTGAAAATAAAGCGATAGATGAAATAAACGTCCTAATTAAACTATTACAAATTGTAGGCAGTTACATCAATATGAATAAAAATAATAATAAAGCGCGCGATGAAAATTAGAACGAGTGCGAACTAGGGTTTTGACCCTTCTATCCTAATTAAAAGAGAAAAAATTGTTTTTTGTTGTTTTTAATAAAAGAATTAAGTTTTCTAAATTAAATATGCAATTAATTAGTTAATTAAATTAATTAATAAAAATAATTACATGACCTATTTTGGTTTCTTTGGTTATTTTAGGAAAAAATAAAATATAATTAAGTTAGTAATAAAAAAATTAAAATTTGTTTATAAAGATGAATAAAAAATTAAAGTTTTACCTAAAATTAAAATTTAATTAATAAAAAATCTTAAATCTATTTTTATGTGATTTTTATATTTGTTTATTGATAAAAAAAATAAAAGGGATTAAAAGAAATAAATAAAACGAATAAAACATGAAAATAAAGATGAGCCTAGTAGCAAAAGTAAACAGGGGGTGCAATCATCAGAAATCCCTAGGCCCGAATCTTCGAAAGCTTCATGCTCTAACTGTGGTGTTTTTTGATTCTTGCGTGGATCCTATGATTCAACCATCCATAATTGTTCTATATAAACTCAAACAAACGTTAGCATACCATAAAATGTGATTAAAATTAGAGATTCGACGTTTAAAACTTTACCAAATCGGTGTTGTCAAACAAGGGGCGTGTTAGGCGTGTGATGGATTGATCTTGGGTCTTGTAATACTCTTGAGGACTTCAATAGGATGGTTTGAGGCTTGATGTCAATTGAGAGAGACCGGAACCTCGAGATATGACTTGCACCAATTCTTTGATTTCTGGAGAGCTTTTTGAAGAGCTTTTAGAGAGCTTTTTGAAGAGCTTTTAGAGAGATTTTTAGAGAGGATTTTAGTCTCTTTCAAGCTTGTATGGCTCTATATTTATATAGGAGAATGAGGAGACAAGAAATCATGGAAAGAATCTCCCTCATAATGTTGTGTTTTAAGACCATGATCAAGATTTGAAAAAATGCCATATTTGATGATTTTATGCCATTTTCACATGTGGATGAACCTGGACATATTTGAAGGGTTATTGCATGAAATCAATTGACATAAACCAGCATAAAACTTTCCCAAAATGGATCCACATCAAAATTTACATTATTTCTATTATTTATTTATTTAATTCTGAATTTTAATGAATAAAATATCAAAATAAATAGCATAAATAGTAGAAAAATGTATGGGTGGTCTTAGAGGTCGTGTACCATGTTAGGAATGAGTTTCAAACTTTAAAAGATAGGCCCATTTGGAAAAAATTCAAGTTTGGTCAATATTTTCTTCATGCATTTGTTTCAAAAATTGTCCAACTTTGACAATGCATATCTCTCTCAATTTTAACCTTATGAGGGTTTTCTTGGACTTTTTAGAAATCTTAGGATGTCCCCTAAGCAAACTCTTTGGTTTCATCTCAATTGGATCTTCCATGTTTATGTAAGAAGCTTTGATCCAAAAGGTATTTTTGTTGACTTTTCAAAATGACCTATAATGTCCAAATTTATATCTTCTTGTGAGTGCATATTTTAAACTTGGGATATGAAGATTGATTGTAGGGAATTTCATCCTATTCAAAATGAGATTTGTATGGGTCATTTATCATAAAGTATGAGAAAGTTAAGCTTGGTCAAAGTTGAGTTGACTTTTCCTACAAAACCCTAATTTAGCAACTTTTGAGTCTTGATGAATTATGAGCAATCCTTTATGAATCATGATCAAACCTTGATCAAATGATGAATAATACTTCAAAATGAGGATGTTGACCAAAAATCTTGAAGTTTGACTGTATGTGGGCTACAGTTGACTTTTGCCCTAGCACAGTCGATTTTCAGGCCTTTGAGCAATTGACTGAGCAAACTTCCTCTGCAAGGCTTGAAACTTGACATGAATGATCTTGAGAACATATTAGGACAATTTTGAGAATTTGGGGTCCCTTGGACTCAAGTATCTTGATGCAACATGAAACCCTAATTTGAGGTAGACTGCCTTAGGAGAGAGCTTGTCTGGCCAACCCTTGGACTACCTTGAGCAACTTGGGGATCTTTCTTGAAATGTTTTGAGAAATATGGGAGAGAAAATTTTGGGGTACAACAGCTGCCCCTGTTCAATCTTCTTAAACTTGAAGATTTAGATTGACTTGCCTGCCTTTCGTGATCTGAAGGTGGAAGATGATTGAACACTAGAGTGCCCAGAAATTTGCACTCGCATGAAGTGGTAATTGTCTTGTGATGTCGGGAATAGGCTTACAGATGCCATTTGGAAACTGATGATGGGATATGGGATTAAAGATGCCATCCGAAGGAGTGTTGATCGCATAAGAGATTCCTTAGCAAGAGCTTGTATACCTGTCATTGAGGAAGATTCCGCTGGGGAAAGATGATCTTTGTCTTGAGAGAAGTAGAATTTTAAGAGCTTCGGTCGTCCATTATTCTACTGGGGAGTCGTCTCTTAGTCGAGGAGGTGAAAATGAACTGTTATCTGGTCGTGTATAGGCTGCATTGCGACCTACTGGGGAAAGGTGAAATCGATCGTGTTTGATCAGGTCCAGGTCTTACAGTGTTGTGGACTGCTGTCTAGAGATAAGAGAAAAGAAACTTGGAAGGTAAGGTTATGAGAAGGAACCTAGATAGTAGGGCTTATGGGAAGGAACCTGGGTAAGGTTGCTCTTGTTAGAACAAAGTTTGAATCTACTACCCTATAATTAAGTTTTGATGATAACAAAGTGAAAAGATATATTATTTATAAGATTCATGTATGAACTATCTGCTGCCTAAAATTACTATGTTCTGACTTGCAGATACTCTGATTGATATAAGCAAGATCATATCTAATCAGCATCAGAATTTGGTTCTTGACACCAGCATCAGAAGTTGCCATATCAGAATGTCAGAATCAGATGATCAACTCATGTACATGCTGAAGCCTGATGAACAAGACTGCGCTCAACACTCTGATAAAGAAACACAACAGTTCATCAGCAGCTAAGCAGAGTCAGAATGAGCCAAGCCAGAACTTGCATTAAGTAAGCAACGGTACTATGCATTGAAAGCAAATTAATACCAACGGCCTCATTCCAGACAAGATCTGCTCGATAAGGAAAGATTGTTAATAGCATTGAATCAAGAATATTGCTCCAACGTTCAACATCTCAGTGCTATATAAACAAGACTTTGAAGATTGAAATGGCTAATGCTCTCCAAATCTCTACACGCATAAAAGCTGATCAAAATCTTCCTTCTCTAAGTTTAGCTAAACACTGCACATTCTGATATTCTATCATTGTTTAGCAATCTAGTTTCTAAGCTTTAATTTGTGTATACATCACAGTTGTGATACAGTTTTGTAGAAAACATTCACACACTTAGTTTTATTTCTTTGTAAGAAAGTGTTTCCTTGACAAACCGGGTTGTGGTTTGGATCAAGAAGGCTTTAGCAGTTGTTAAAGCAGTCTGTAATATTCAGTTGAATATAGTGGATTAAGACCTCGTTGGAGAGAGGCGAAATCACCTTGACGGGTGGACTGGAGTAGTTTGAGATCAAACGAACCAGGATAAAAATATCTTGTTCATTGCATTAGATTTCAGTTTTACAATTCAACCCCCCCTTCTTGTGTTTTTCACCACTTCAATTGGCATCAGAGCGCCTGGTTCTGAGCTAAAACACTTAACCGTGTCCGTACAAGATCCAGCGTCAGAAAAACACAATGGCAGGAAACAATTCTCACATCAGCAATGACAACAATGAGGACAGAGACAGATTCAGCGGAAAACCTCCAGTCTTTGATGGAGAAAACTTTGATTACTGGAAAGACAGAATTGAAAGCTTCTTTCTGGCACATGATGCTGATCTGTGGGATATGGTGACAGATGGATACACGCACCCTGTGAATGCAAGCGGTCAGAAGATTGATAGAAAAACAATGTCTGGTCAACAAAAGCGTGACTTCAAGAATCACCACAAGGCCAGAACCATCCTCCTCAGCGCCATCTCCTATACTGAGTATGAAAAGATCTCCAACAGAGACACATCAAAGAATATTTTTGACTCTCTCAGAATGACGCATGAGGGCAACGTTCAGGTCAAAGAAACAAAAGCTCTGGCGCTCATTCAGAAGTATGAGGCGTTCAAAATGGAAGAATCTGAATCCATTGAAACCATGTTCTCTAGATTCCAGATTCTGGTAGCTGGTCTCAAAGTTCTAGACAAAGGATACTCTACTGCTGACCATGTCAAGAAAATCATCAGAAGTTTACCCAAGCAGTGGAGACCAATGGTTATAACTCTGAAGCTAGCTAAAGATCTCAACAAAATCACTCTGGAGGAACTTATCAGCTCCCTCAGAATTCATGAGATAGAGCTAGAAGCTGATGAGCCTCAGAAGCAAGGTAAGCCTTTAGCATTAAAATCTAACAAAAAATTTGAGTCTAAAGTTTTGCAGGCAGTTGAAGAAACATCTGATGGATCCTCATCAGAAGAAGACGAACTCTCTCTCCTTTCCAGAAGAGTAAATCAACTGTGGAAGCAAAGACAAAGGAAGTTCAGGAATCCCAGAAGATCTGATCAGAACGAGTCTTCTTCCAGATACAGAAGGACAGATTCTTCCTCTGGATACAGAAGATCTGAAGGCTCCTCCAGTAGCAAAAAGCCAAACACCAAGGACATCATCTGCTATGAGTGCAATGAGCAAGGTCACTATAAGAGTGACTGCCCAAAGCTTCAAAGGGAAAAGCCCAAAAAGAAGTTTGGAAGAGAGAAGAAGAAAAGTCTCATGGCCACATGGGATGACTCTGACTCGTCTGAAGCTGACTCAGAACTAGATGATGAGAGGGTAAACATAGCTCTCATAGCTAACATCTCAGAAGATAGTGAAGCTTCTGAATTAGACTCAGAATCAAATACTGAAGAGGTATTTCCTAACTTTGCTGTTAACTTTACAAAGGCTGAACTTGCTGAAAGCCTTAATGAGATTCTGGAACGGTATCAGCAAATTAGAGTTAAATTCAGAGACCTGAAAAGGAATCTTGAATCTGACTCTAATAAGACTGAGAGTCTCAAATTGGAGAATTCTGAGCTGAGAAATAAGATTTCAAAATTAGAAAATACTATACAAAACTCTCAGAAGGAACCAATTTCTGAAACTCCCAGCAACGCTGATGAGATCATCAAGGAGTATGATCACAGTTTCCAGAAGTTCCTAGCTAAAAGCATAGATAGAAGCAAAATGGCTTCAATGATCTATGGAGTTAGCAGAAACGGCAGGAAAGGAATAGGATACCAAGGTAAGGTTCCTACACCAAAGAATGTCATGGACTTAACCATTAAACACACTCCTCTGAATTCACATTTTGTATATGGTCACACACATGATATTAAATACACTAGCAGTAAGCACTCTGTGAAACCAAAATTCAACCAGAGTTTTGGTAAAACTAACAAATCAGGACCCAAGAAAATCTGGGTACCTAAGGATAAAATAATACATGTTGCAGATATCTTTAGAAGCAAGTCAGAAACACCAGTCATGGTACCTGGACTCTGGCTGCTCACGACACATGACGGGAAGAAGGCATGTGTTCCAAAGCCTGGAACTTAAGCCTGGAGGCCACGTTGGCTTTGGAGGAAATCAGAGGGGAAAGATAATTGGCTCTGGAACTGTAGGTAATGGAAATCTTCCCTCTATTAATAATGTTCTGCTAGTAGATGGATTGATGCATAATCTGTTATCCATAAGTCAATTAAGTGATAACGGTTATGATATAATCTTCAATCAAAAATCATGTAAAGTTGTTAGTCAGAAAGATGGGACTATCCTGTTTAATGGTAAGAGGAAAAACAACATTTACAAAATCAAACTTTCTAAACTAAAAAGTCAGAATGTAAAATGCCTTCTGTCTGTTAACAACGAGCAGTGGATCTGGCACAGAAGATTGGGGCATGTTAGTATGAGAAGAATATCTCAGATTAACAAACTCAATCTGGTCAGAGGACTTCCTAATTTGAAGTTCAATTCAGAAGCTCTGTGTGAAGCATGTCAGAAAGGCAAGTTTGCAAAACCTTCTTTTAAATCCAAAAATGTTGTTTCTACCTCTAAGCCATTAGAACTTCTGCACATTGACTTATTTGGACCAGTTAGAACTGCTTCAGTCAGTGGTAAGAAGTATGGGTTAGTAATCGTAGATGACTATAGCAGATGGACATGGGTAAAGTTCTTAAGACATAAGGACGAGTCACACTCTGTGTTTGTTACCTTCTGTAACCAAGTTCAGAATGAAAAGGATCTTAGAATCGTTAAAGTCAGAAGTGATCATGGTGGAGAATTTGAAAACAAAGATTTTGAGTCATTCTTTAACGACAGAGGCATTCTGCATGATTTCTCTTGTCCTAGAACTCCCCAATAAAATGGAGTTGTAGAACGAAAGAACAGAACATTGCAAGAAATGGCCAGAACCATGATCAATGAGACAAACGTTGCTAAGACCTTCTGGGCAGAGGCAATAAACACAGCGTGCTACATTCAGAATAGAATCTCAATAAGACCTATTCTGGAAAAGACTCCATATGAATTGTGGAAGAACAGAAAGCCCAACGTTTCATATTTTCATCCATTTGGATGTACTTGCTTTATATTAAATACAAAGAATTATTTGAACAAGTTTGACTCTAAAGCACATAAGTGTATTATGTTAGGATACTCTGAACGCTCAAGAGGGTACAGAGTATACAATATAGAAACACAGATTGTGGAAGAATCAATCAGTGTTCGTTTTGATGATAAGCTTGACTCTGAAAAGTCAAAGCAGAATGAAGTTTTTGCAGGTATGGAAATTGAATTTACAGGTTCTGAAGACAAGTCATCAGAAGCTCTCAACACAGACATTCCTTCAACGTCTGAAAGGAGCACTGCTAGCAATCCTACAACAGCTGTTGATCAACCTCAGAAGAGATTACCCAGAAGCAGCTTGGATCACCCAGAAGAGACTATCTTAGGAAGAAAGGAAGATCCAATCAGAACAAGAGCAAGCTTCAGAAACTCTGAAGAAACTCTTATGGGACTTGTGTCTCTGATTGAACCTTCTTCTATTGATGAAGCACTTCTGGATAATGACTGGATTCTGGCAATGCAAGAAGAGCTGAATTAATTCACCAGAAACGACGTATGAGATCTTGTTCCCAGACCAAAAGGATTCAACGTCATTGGAACAAGATGGGTGTTCAGAAACAAGCTAAATGAACAAGGTGAAGTCATCAGAAACAAGGCACGACTGGTTGCACAAGGTTATAGTCAGCAAGAGGGGATAGACTATACATAAACCTTTGCCCCAGTCGCCAGGTTAGAATCTATCAGACTTTTAATTTCATTTGCTGTTAATAGAGGCATCACTCTGTATCAGATGGATGTCAAAAGTGCATTCTTAAATGGTTATATAGAAGAAGAAGTTTATGTACACCAACCCCCTGGTTTTGAAAATACAAAACATCCAGAACATGTTTTCAAACTAAAGAAGTCACTGTATGGTATGAAACAAGCTCCCAGAGCTTGGTATGAAAGGCTAAGTAACTTTCTATTAGAAAATGAATTCACCAGAGGGAAAGTGGACACTACTCTATTCTGTAAATCAGTTAAGAATGACATCTTAGTCTGTCAAATTTATGTTGATGATATTATTTTTGGTTCTACTAATCCTTCTCTTGGAAGAAAATTTGCTAAGTGTATGCAGGCAGAATTTGACATGAGCCTCATGGGGGAACTGAAATTCTTTCTAGGAATTCAGATCAATCAAACTCCAGAGGGAACTTACATTCATCAGAGAAAATACATCAGAGATCTTCTGAAGAAATTTGACCTCTCAGAATGTAAGCCATCAAAGATTCCAATGCATCCCACGTGCATTCTGGAAAGAGAAGAGGTAAGCAAAAATGTAGAACAGAAAGTCTACAGAGGTATGATTGGTTCTCTCCTCTATCTGACTGCTTCAAGACCTGACCTATTATTCAGTGTTTGTATCTGTGCTAGATTCCAATCAGATCCTAGAGAATCTCACTTAACAGTTGTTAAGCGAATTTTCAAGTATCTGAAAGGTACTACTAATCTGGGTTTGTTTTATAGAAAATCTAGTGATTACAGCTTAGTAGGCTACTGCGATGCTGATTTTGCTGGAGACAGAGTGGAACGTAAAAGTACTTCTGGAAGCTGCCAGTTTCTGGGAGAAAATCTGATCTCTTGGTCCAGCAAAAGGCAATCAACAATTGCACTATCAACAGCAGAAGCTGAGTACATAGCAGCAGCAGGATGTAGCACACAAATGCTCTGGATGAAAAGTCAGCTTGAAGACTTCCAGATTTTTGAGAGTAACATTCCTATACTTTGTGATAATACTTCTGCTATTTGCTTAAGTAAGAATCCCATTTTACATTCTAGAGCTAAGCATATAGAAATAAAACATCACTTCATTAGGGACTATATTCAGAAAGGTATTTTGAACTTAAAATTTATAGATACAGACCATCAATGGGCTGATATCTTTACTAAACCCCTTTCAGAAGATAGGTTTAATTTCATTCTGAAACATCTCAGCATGAAAGTTTGTCCAGAGTGAAAATGTTTTAATTCCATATATTTACCTTCAGAATGTAATTGTTTTACTATGAACTTCTGATCAATCTTCTTTCAGAAAGATAGAACATGCAGATTGTATCAGATGCAAGTCTAAAGATATGAGAGTCTAAGCTCAAAGACAGACGTGCTGATCACTACATCAAACAAGTGTCATCCAATCATCAGCATATCTCTGAAGCAGAACGTGTGCACGCTTCTGAGAAGGCAAAGCGCTGATTGGGTGCATTGAGACACATGTCTGGTAACCGTTTTTAAGTATCTTTCTCAAATCCCCCAAAATCAGCAAGTATTTAATGAAAAGTAATCATGCTTTTAAAATGCAATCATGATTTTTCTCTTTCTTAAAAACGTTTATCTTTTCAAAATATTTTGAAAATCTATTTAAACACATTAATCTCTCATTCTCATTCTTTACGTTTTCTCACTAATACTCAAGCATTCTCTGCATATTTCTGTGTTCATCTCTTGCAAAACCCTTTTTCCTCAGTTTCTTCTCAAAACCTTTTTAATGTGAACATGGCAACCTCCAGCAGTGCTTCTGCAGGTCCTCAGAAGAAAGCATCATCTGAGCAATATCAAGTGCCATTCAGAACACTCCTCACTCCTGTGAAGAATCTTGAAGTGCTTTCTGAATTAATCATTGATTTTGGAAGCTTGAAGGAGAACGGTTTTGACCTAACTGAAGAAGTTAGGGCACAGAAGTGGGAAAGGTATTTTGACAGGTTGGTTGGACCAACATTCCCTATGCTAGTCAAGGAATTCTGGATTCACGCCAAGGCTTCAACACATCTAGTCACCTCCTTTGTTATGGGGAAGAAGATTGTGATCACTGAGGATCACATTGCAAGGCTAATCAGTTACAGTGGCGGTGGCGTCCGTTGTGTGGACATGGCTGAAAGATGTGCTGATGTGGGTGTGATAGCTGCAAGGATTTTCACCCATGGGGTGCCCAGCAGCAAGATCAAAGATCTGAAGGATCATTACAGAGTTTGGGCTAAGATAATTCTGGGGTGCTTCAACCATAGGAAGCCAACCAGCTCACCTGATTACATAAATGTGGATCAGCAGTTTCTGATCTACTTTATTGATCAGAAGGTAAAAATCAATTTGGCTCATTTTCTGTTCAACCACCTCAGAACAAGTGTGAAGGAAACCAGGGAAGAAGAAAGAACCAAGAGGGATTGGATACCCTTTGGAAGGTTGATATCAGATATTCTGACAGAGAATAGGCTGATATAGCATCTGATAGAAGCTCAAGAGCTAAGCACCATTGAACCAACAGTTGGGAAACCTCTGAACGCAAAGAACTTAAAGAAGATGAAGCTGATAGAAAATATCCAGAAGGAACCCAGAGCTACTCCTATTGCTGATATCACCAGCAGAAGAGTTCCTCTGAGTGACTTTCCTTTATTTTCTAAGATAGAATCTAAACCAGAGGTGGTTCTCAGGTACTTGGATGCATGCAAGGCAGATGGTACAGATCCAAATCTGATTATCAAAGCTCTGCATCAACCTCAGCAAGAAGTGACTTTGAAGAAGACGAAGAAGAGGAAGGCACCTTCAGAAGGATCATCCCAGCAGACACCCAAGAAAAGAGGTAATTCATCTGCTACTTCTGTTTTAAATTCTTCTACTATTCCAGCATCTATTCCTCCTCAAACCTCTCATAGAATCTCAATCCCCATCCCTACCATAGATGAAACTGTACCAGAAGAGGACCCTTTTGAGGCATTAAAACTCAGAAGACCCAGAACCAAACATCCCAAACAACCAACAATCTCAACAACATCAGCAATTGACCAAGTGATGTCTGACATTGATCAACACACCTCTGATCAACCAAACTCTGAACCACAAATTGTCCCTCCTCCACAACCAGAACAACAGCAATCTGCTGAAGAACCAGAACAACAACAACAACCACTCTCATCAATTCCTGAAGAACCCCTTATCCCTGAACAACCAGAAATTCCAACAACTTCTCCTCAACCAGCAATTCCGTCTCCCTCTCCTCAACCAGAAATTAATCCACCATCACCTCAACCTGAGTTTCATCACTCTGAAACTCCTTCTCCTCAACCATCTGAACCTCATTCACCTCAACCATCACCTCTGGCAATCCAGCTGCCAGGTGGAACAACAATCACCTTGGCACAATTGCCATCCTCATCAGAATCTACACCACCAAATATTCCCAAAACACCACCCAGTCCAATCATAATTTCTGACTCTGAAACTCCCTCTCCAAAACAAACAGCTGCCAAGAAAACCTCTGAAAACCCCAACAGGACTTTCATAGACTTAACCAGTCTTGACCGTCTTGCTGATATGAAACATTAAATAGACATCCCTAAACCAAAACAACCAGATGTTGGCTCTGGTATTATGAATTTTGAAACAGGTGTGCAGCAATGGATTGCTTCTTTGAAGCAAGTCTGTCCTGGAATGATTGACCCAGCTGCTTCTGATCAGCTCTGGTCACAATTCAGACTTTGGGTACGTGCTGAAGCCCTCAAGTTGCAGGATATCAACTATGAGCAGGCACAGCAGAATTTCAGCAAGCTTCTGAATGAAGTTGGAAGTCAGCTTCTGAAAGAAGACGTGCTCCCTCTGGATAGTGAACCTTGGTCTGAGAAACAGCCAGCTTCAAAGGTGCAATCAGAAGAAGACAAGACCATTCAAGCTGAAGAAAGTCAAGCAGAAGATGTTGCTGAAAGGTCTCAGAAGCTTCCTGCTTCTGATGCTTCTCAAGCTGCCTTGGACAGGCAGACTCTGGAAGAACTAAAGTTGAATGACATGCGTCTGCAGCAGAGGATGGATGAAAATGACCAGAAGATGCAAGAAAGAATGGATGTGCAGGATAACAAGATTGACACTGTTGTCAGCATGGTGCATAAGCAGAATGAGTCTGTTGATCAGATCAAAGCCATGCTGGAGAACCTGTTCACACGCTTGCCTCCTCAACCTTAGTCTTTTTTCATTCATGTCTTTTTCATGTTTTCTTTGATTTTCTGATGTACTATTTGAATATGTTTTGTACTATTTTCATGTTTTGATTCTGAACCTTTCAATATGACAAGTTTTTCTGATCTTAATTGTTTTAGCACATCACTTACACTTTTTGATTGCTGACAAAAAGGGGGAGAACAAGAATGATATTTTAAACAATAACGGCTAACTAGACAGAAATTCTCAAACATTCTAACTCTATTACTTGAAAATGTTTTTTCTGTTTTGCTTAAAGTCTACAGGTACAAGGAAGCTCCTGGACACTCTGAAGACTAGAAGCTCTGATCACTATGAAGCTCTGATCCGCTCTGATACTCTGATCCAAAGCAAAGCTCTGACAAGAAAAGCTCTAAAGCTCTGCTCTGACATGCTGATCTAAAGCTTCTGATAGTCAAAGACTCTGATACTCTGATGTTCAAAGAAAGGCAAAAAGATCTGATCCTGAAGAACACTTGTAATCAAAGGGAAGTAATAAACTCAGGGGGAGTATCTCTCAACTCTGATATCTTTTTACCTCTTACTCTGATGCATCTTTCTGATACCTTTTCACGTTATTTTCTTTTAAAAATATCTAGTTTTTGTCATCATCAAAAAGGGGGAGATTGTTAGAACAAAGTTTGAATCTACTACCCTATAATTAAGTTTTGATGATAACAAAGTGAAAAGATATATTATTTATAAGATTCATGTATGAACTATCTGCTGCCTAAAATTACTATGTTCTGACTTGCAGATACTCTGATTGATATAAGCAAGATTACATCTAATCAGCATCAGAATTTGGTTCTTGACACCAGCATCAGAAGTTGCCATATCAGAATGTCAGAATCAGATGATCAACTCACGTACATGCTGAAGCCTGATGAACAAGACTGCGCTCAACACTCTGATAAAGAAACACAACAGTTCATCAGCAGCTAAGCAGAGTCAGAATGAGCCAAGCCAAAACTTGCATTAAGTAAGCAACGGTACTATGCATTGAAAGCAAATTAATACCAACGGCCTCATTCCAGACAAGATCTGCTCGATAAGGAAAGATTGTTAATAGCATTGAATCAAGAATATTGCTCCAACATTCAACATCTCAGTGCTATATAAACAAGACTTTGAAGATTGAAATGGCTAATGCTCTCCAAATCTCTACACGCATAAAAGCTGATCAAAATCTTTCTTCTCTAAGTTTAGCTAAACACTACACATTCTGATATTCTATCATTGTTTAGCAATCTAGTTTCTAAGCTTTAATTTGTGTATACATCATAGTTGTGATACAGTTTTGTAGAAAACATTCACACACTTAGTTTTATCTCTTTGTAAGAAAGTGTTTCCTTGACAAACCGGGTTGTGGTTTGGATCAAGAAGGCTTTAGCAGTTGTTAAAGCAGTCTGTAATATTCAGTTGAATATAGTGGATTAAGACCTCGTTGGAGAGAGGTGAAATCACCTTGACGGGTGGACTGGAGTAGTTTGAGATCAAACGAACCAGGATAAAAATATCTTGTTCATTGCATTAGATTTCAGTTTTACAATTCAACCCCCCCTTCTTGTGTTTTTCACCACTTCAGCTTTGTGAGGAGTTTGGGTAAAACTGCATCTGAACCGAGAAGGAACCTGGGTAAGGTTGCTCTGTGAGGAGTTTGGGTAAAACTGCATCTGAACCGAGAAGGAACCTGGGTAAGGTTGCTCTGCGAGGAGTTTGGGTAAAACTGTATCTGAACCGAGAAGGACCTGGGTAAGGTTGCTCTGTGATGAGTTTGGGTAAAACTGCATCTGGACTGAGAAGGAACCTAGGTTCCATGATGAGTTTGGGTAAAACTGCATCTGAACTGAGAAGGAACCTAGGTAAGGTTGCTCCATGATGAGTTTGGGTAAAACTGCATCTGAACTGAGAAGGAACCTGGGTAAGGTTGCTCTGTGAGGAGTTTGGGTAAAACTGCATCTGAACCGAGAAGGAACCGGGGTAAGGTTGCTCTGCGAGGAGTTTGGGTAAAACTGCATCTGAACCGAGAAGGAACCTGGGTAAGGTTGCTCTGTGAGGAGTTTGGGTAAAACTGCATCTGAACCATGAAGGAACCTGGGTAAGGTTGCTCTGCAAGGAGTTTGGGTAAAATTGCATCTGAACCGAGAAGGAACCTGGGTAAGGTTGCTCTGTGATGAGTTTGGGTAAAACTGCATCTGAACCGAGAAGGAACCTGGGTAAGGTTGCTTTGTGAGGAGTTTGGGTAAAACTGCATCTGAGCTGAGAAGGAACCTGGGTAAGGTTACTTTGCGAGGAGTTTGGGTAAAACTGCATCTGAACCGAGAAGGAACCTGGGTAAGGTTGCTTTTCAAGGAGTTTGGGTAAAATTGCATCTGAACCGAGAAGGAACCTGGGTAAGGTTTCTTTGCGAGGAGTTTGGGTAAAACTGCATCTGAACCGAGAAGGAACCTGGGTAAGGTTGCTTTGCGAGGAGTTTGGTAAAAATGCATCTGAACCGAGAAGGAACCTGGGTAAGGTTGCTTTGCGAGGAGTTTGGGTAAAACTGCATCTGAACCGAGAAGGAACCTGGGTAAGGTTGCTTCAAGATGAGTCTGGGTAAAACTACATCTGAACCGAGAAGGAACCTGGGTAAGGTTGCTTCAGGATGAGTCTGGGTAAAACTACATCGGGAAATTGTAAGGAGGAACCTGGGTAAGGTTACTTCGAGATAAGTTTGTGTAAAACTACATCGGGACCGAGAAGGAACCTGGGTAAGGTTGCTTCGGGATAAGTCTGTGTAAAACTTCAGGAGGAACCTGGGTAAGGTTACTTTGGGATAAGTTTGTGTAAAACTTCGAGAGGAACCTGGGTAAGGTTACTTTGGAATAAGTTTGTGTAAAACTTCAAGAGGAACTTGGGTAAGGTTACTTTGTGATAAGTTCATGTAAAACTTCAGAATGAATCGGGGTAAGGTTACTTTGAGATAAGTTTGTGTAAAACTTTAGGAGGAACCTGGGTAAGGTTACTTTGTGATAAGTTCATGTAAAACTTCTGGAGGAACCTGGGTAAGGTTACTTTGGGATGAGTTCGTGTAAAACTTCAAGAGGAACATGGGTAAGGTTACTTTGTGATAAGTTCATGTAAAAACTTCAAGAGGAACCTGGGTAAGGTTATTTCAGGATAAGTTCGTGTAAAACTTCAAGAGGAACCTGGGTAAGGTTACTTTGTGATAATTTCGTGTAAAACTTCAGGAGGAACCTGGGTAAGGTTACTTTGTGATAAGTTTGTGTAAAAATTCAGAAGGAACCTGGGTAAGGTTACTTTGTGATAAGTTCGTGTAAAACTTCTGGAGGAACCTGGGTAAGGTTACTTTGGGATGAGTTTGTGTAAAACTTCATTCATAAATATATGAGAAAGTACCCGTGTAGGATTTTTCCGGATAAACCCGTGTGAAGCTACATTTAGGAGACACTCGTGTAAGATTTCTTCGTGACGAACCTGTGTAAAGCTGCATTTGATCGTGCAGATAATTACTCTATTTAGTTTCCAGTGTTAATCTTGAACTTGCTGGAAGTTGTTGATGATAACCATCTTTCCTAAAAAAGTACATGATTAATCGTATATGATGCATGACATGCATTGTATGATGATGTTCTCAAAATAAATGAGATTATGCCGTATGCAATATGTATGTGCACGTCATGATATATGAACATGAAATGCTATTGTGGCACGTCCGAGTTTGGGAAAATAAATCCCTGACTGTTGTTGGAGAATAAAGAGTTTCGCTCGCTGGGGATAACAACCGAAGATGATTTGAGAATAACTCGGCCGGAGAATAATTCCGCTAGAGAATAAATTGGAGAGAAAAAAAATGACTCTGTGGGAAAGAGATACTCTGTTAGAAGATCCGCTGATTTGGAGCAATAACCTCGGTTGGGGATGAATTACCGTTGCTGGCGATGATGAACTCTGTCGGGGATAAAATTTCTGTCCATGGAAGAAATAAACTCCACTGGGGATGGTCTTCCATTGTTGGTGAAAGATGAACTCTGCTTGGGGAGAATTAACACCATTGCTTTTGGATATTTCTTACTTTGCGGGGAGTGAATGTTACTGGGACGCATGCTGAGGATATGACGATGACTTTGCATCGAGACTTTTCTGCCCCTGTTTCTGCGGGAGAAAGTGCCTGCGGGGGTTTTGTGGATTGAGTGTCATCCCAACTTATGAGGCGCTTGGTAACTACCAATCGGAATGATAAGTCTTCTACTGATAGGAAAGTGACAAGATAACGGGACATAGTCGTACGCTTTGATCCCTAATTTTTGCTTGGACCTCCCTTTCGGGTTTTCATTCCACCAGGATACCCTTTTTTGCCCAAGTCGCCCTTTCGGGTTTTCGACTTGCCGGGTGTACAGATCCTTTTTTGTTTTTATCCCTAATTTTTTACCGAACCTTTTGGTTCTCCGAGACGCCCTTGTTTTGCCTAGGTGTGTCAACCTAGCGGGTCTTTGTTCATGCACAGTATTTTCTGACTATGTCAACGCTCTCAGGGTGTAGGGAGTTGTCATTGTTGGTAGCGTTGTGTTGCCATACTACCAGAAGATGTTCGTTTGATCGTACATGATTCGTTGCTGGAATTCATGCCCAATGCCCCTAAGTGATTCAGATGGAGATCTGCTTCTGGCTATTTGGCATCTTTGAGAGATTCCTTGAATCTTGACTTGACAGCCCCAGATGATGGACAATGATCATGTCGTGCCCTTTGGTTGGAAGCGTTTTTTCCACTTGAGGTGATCCTTTTTATTGAGAAGGTTTTTTTTTGTTCACTAGATGTTCGTCGTGCGAATTTCTCTGTTGTTGAACAAATAGTCATATGCAAACAATGTTATTTTAAGAATGCAAATCTTATGTCTATCTTGAAATTTTTGAAAATGCATTTTTTCAGTAAAACAGGCAGATTTTGTAAAATGCGATGTCAACTCAGGATTTGTAACGGACCTTCAGGAGTCAGGATACCTTTTGTAACAGTATGCTTTTGAGCTAACCCATGCTTCAGCTAGGACTTTTAAGGGTTATAACATGGCATGGTTCCCGATTTAAGAAACAAAGGATAAAGACTCAAATTTTATTTGTACCCACCCGCTCTTCGTGATGTTCTTCGATCCTAAACTCAGCTAATTGTGCATTTAGATCCCGTTTGAGTCTTTGCTCTAATATTCCAGTGATGGTTCGAATATTGACAGTTTATTTTGAACAGGCAGTCATTTTTGTTGAGACTTTGCAGGACCTCTTTCTTTTTTGATTTTATTATCCCTTTTTTTTGCCTGAATTGTTTCCTTTTGTGATTACATTCAGCGGGATGCCCCGATTTTTTTCTTAAGTCTCCTTCATAGGTTTTGACTTAATGGGCTTTTATTTTGAGAGATAATGACTGCCTGTCTTTGATGATTATAGGGAACTGTTGTACCCCAAAATTTGCCCTCCTATTTCTCATTGATTTCTCATCACAAAGCCCTTGAAGCTCAAGATCCAGTTAGGGTTTCATCTGCTCAAGACCTCCCCTTGCACTGTTGACCCAAATTAGGGTTTGTGTTTGCACAGAGATGCTTTGATCTAAAATGCCCAAGATGACTTTCATGCTTCATATTGGACTCCCAAGTTTACCCACATCAAGTTTCAAGTCTTGATTCCAAGTTTTGCCCAGTCAATTGGACAGTTGACCTAAGAATCAGCTGTATTGAGTCAACTGTGGCCAATTGACAGTCAAACCTCATGAAATTTGACCCACATCAACATTATGAACTCATATGAACCATTTGATCAAGTTTGGATCACAATTCCACAAGAAATTTGATCAGATCACCAAAAGGGCAAAATGGTCATTTTTAGGGTTTTGACTGCACAAAGGCAATTTTTGACTGTTTGACCTAGCCAATGGCAAACCAAGCTCACATATGGACTCAAGGACCCATGGAATTATCTTGACATGCTCAACAAACTCAAAAGATCCCAAGTACACAAGATTGACAGTTGAATTTCTCAGTCAATTGATCAATTTTGACTGTATACTGAAAAGTCAAACTTTGACTTTTTGGTCAAAATCAAGAGTCAAGATTCATTTTTCATCAAAACTTGCCAAATCATGAAACTTGTTCACCAAGAAACCAAGAAATGCAAATTAGGGTTTAAAATGGAATTTTTCATAACTTAGAATTTTTCTAAGTTATGAGAAACCCTAATTTTTTCCCAACTTTGCCCCACTTTTTCACCATGATTCATTTGGATTCAAACAAAAGTAAAAACATGAAAGTTGTAGCTTGTTGCATAATCTAAAACTTTGATTCACAAAGTTTTCTCATTTGAAGCTTGTATCTCAAGTTACAAATTTTTGAATAAGGGCACTAAACCATTCTTAACTTAGTGAATTTTTGACCTATTTTGACAAGGTTTTCTACCTAACTTCAAGACCATTTTCCATACACTTCCACTTGGAATTTAAAATTGCATTTCAAATATGAATTGTAGTACACATTCCAAGCTTTCCAAAATGTCCAAGAACTTCTCAAACAACCTCATGGTTAGGGAGAATCGAATTTCACAATATAGCAAAAACTCACTTTTGAATTGGCCATTTTTCATGTTCATAAGATTATGCAACTTCTCAAAACCAGCATGCCCTTGATTACAGGTCCTTAAACCAAGTTACACTCATAAATTTAATGCATACTCTTTGTGCCAAGACCATGTTCTTTGTGTTCTAACATTACATGAAGGTTTAATCCATTTTTGGATAAAGTAAACTATCCATTTTTGCAAAAGTTCACTTTATGTCCAATTGGTAAATCAAGCAAGTACAAACCAAATCTCTTTAGCACAAGATTATGAACAAATTACTCTGATCAAGAGAAGCTTGGCAGCAGGATTAGGGGTCCTCTACTGACCTAGAAACACAAGTTGCCTTTCTTGCTTAAGTTAGAAGAAAAGTGCCATAACATAAACCAACATCCATCTCAGCTTAGATACACAAGAACAAAGTTATCAAACACTTTTGACACAACACAACCAAGCTTTTGCACGACCCTTGCACCTCTCAAACACTCCCATTGCCATAATCACCCTCAAACTGCACAAACAGGGCAAAGCCTGCAGTTTGAGTGTTATCTCCCATTTCTCTCAAGCTTTCTTGCCAACACCAGTTCCTACACATCCCCTAGCATCTATACAAGCTAACCATGACCTGAAGCACGACCTGTAATCCCTCTAACCATTTCCACCATTTTCCATTTCTTGTTTTGCAGGTGAAGTTCTCTAGCTTGATTCAGAAGCTTTCAAGACAAAGCAAACATTGAAATAGCATCCCTGGATCTCAAGGAAGCTTTTCCAATCATCACCTTGCACTGAAAGTCCCTACATTACAAGATAGAACTTCAGCTGAACAGGTATCTTGGTGAACTCGTATCTCTCTTATTATGTGTCATTAATCTTAAGTTTGTGAATAAACAATGTCCTATTCATGCCACTGAACATGTACATTCTTTTACTTTTCATTTCTTTTGCCTAAGTTGAGAGAATTTAAGGTTTAAAAATGGCAGAAAACTTAGGTTAGGATTTGGGATTGTTAAAATTCTCTCTCATTTTTGAGAGTTAGGAGATGTTCTTTATATGTTTGAAATCGTGATTCCATGCTTGACATGTTTTGTGTTGAAAGTTTGTGCAAAAGCTCAAAGAATCAGGATGTTTGAATCCCTGTTACAAGCGCGCGTTTTTGAGACATTTTTGGCTGAAGGTTGAAGAAGATGCTACGTGGGCTGGGCCTGTGTTATTTTCTTGTTCACACCATATTTTTGATATTGCACCCCCTGAGCCCATTTTGTCCATTTGCTTGATTTTTTGACTTTTCTTTTTTATTTCTGACTTATTTATTTTTGTTAATAATATTAAAAACAAAAAAAATATTTTTCCTCACCATTTTTTAATTTATTAGGTATTTATTTGATTTTCTTCTAATTTATACATAAATAAAGGAATGTATATATTTTGTTAAAAATATTAAGAAATATGTAAAAACACATTTATTTTCATTTTTATTCTATTTTTGCCTTCTGAAAATATTTATATAAAAAAAAATACTATTTTCTAAAATATTAAATATTATTATTATTTATATATATATAATACATATTTAAAATAATACATATATACATATGTTCATTAATATATTTAGGATAAATACAAAATATATACCCCTTTTATTTTCTTATTAATATTTAATATAAAAAAATACATTTTGGACAAATACCTCATTTTATTTTATTTTTGTATGTATAGATAAATATTTGTTCAAAATAAATAAATGGTATGTTTTATTTAATAGAATTAGGGTTTTACCCTAAATATGAGAATATTCCAAAAATAATTCTTTTCTCATTTTTTATTTACTTGACATAAATAATATTCTTTTTATATATATACACATGAAAATTCTTTTTTACCTTTTTGCATATTTATTTCAATTTCCATTTATTTATGCAATTGTTCATATTGTAAATACTCAAAGCAAATGATGTAATAGCTTAGATTCAATTTCTTGTCAAAATATATCCCCATTTAAACATTGTACCCCCTCCCTATATTATTGTGATGTAATAGCGTAGGAATTTAAATTCCGCACTTTATCGCTTTCTAAACATACTATGCTAGAATTAGGGTTTGTATGCGAATAAAACGAACAAAAATAGTTGGACCTAATCTTAAGATAAATAAGCATGAAAATGGACAACACATTTCACACTTGCACCCCTAGGGTATTCCACTTTGTTGCCTTCAAATAATTGGGCCATGTTGCATGTTGAACTTCTTTGGGTAAAACAAACAATCAAATGATCATAGTCCCTCAAAATGTTGCTTAAATGAATGATCAAGTCCCTTTTAAAAGAAAATTGCCCAAAGACATTTAACACTATTGCAATTATGGTCTAAACGATGACCCGCGCCCGTCCCTTTAATCTCCTAAAGCAAGATTGTCCACCAAATGCAATGGTGGAACAAAATTGTCAAAAGGTTTTAAAACATAACAAAAATCTTTGAGAAAACTTTAGGGTAGATGAACTCTTAAGTACTTGTCAACTTTCCAAGAAAACACTTGCCTTATTTCAAAACCCACTTCACAAACACTTTCAAAATCAACTTTCAAAAACTTTGGAACATCTTTTCAAAAAGACAAACACCTTTTGTAAAACATTCGAGTAAAGAATTGTTACAAGGGTAGCCTATACAAGGCATCTTTTTCAAAACATTTTCAAAACCACACACCAAGCACCATTTCAAACAATTGAAAACCAAGGCAAGTTGATCTAAGCAAGTACCTAAGAGCCCATGGATAACCATGGATAGAAAGGGTGCTAATACCTTCCCTTTCTATAATCTACTCCCCGAACCCAAGAAAAATCTCAAAGATTTTTGCTGTGCTTTTTAAACCTTTCCTTAGGATAAAATAAAAAGTCGGTGGCGACTCTTGCTCAACCGAAACATTTGCAAAAACAAACGCAAAACCTCAAGTCAGTTCTCCCACCGTATCACAGAACTGGCGACTCTGCTGGGGAGAATATAAAAGTGGAGTAACCTTAGGGCTTAGATCACCCTCTTGCATGACTAATTGTTTGATTTGCTTGCTTTATACTTTGGCTCTATTGTTTGGGTTTACAATCCTCCACCCAGATTTTGGGAAACATTCATAGATAGCAATACGTTGTGGAAACTGTGCGGGGTATACCGACACGGTCTAAGCAATAGCTATATTGGTGCGACATATTTGTGAGTACCGGTAACCCTTGAGTTCAATCAAGGAGAGTACGGGGCCGCTGAGTGATGTCACTAAGCACTAATGACCTAGAACCTTACTTGACCATCTTGGCCTTTTATTAGGGGTAGTGAGATGACCGGCTTTGGTGTAGTCCGAAGTTGGTAGATACTCGATACTACACTCATTGAGGGTTGTTTTCTTGGAATATTTTGGTCGCTAGTTAAGTGGCTAAACCAAAACAATGAACATTGAAAACAATCCCGTGGTATTGAGCTCCTTAGAACCCGGTTACTATTTATAGGACAGGTTTTTAAGCCAACTACACTCAAGAGGGTACTTACCTATGAAACCCCATGCAAGCCTGAAATTAGGGTTTGGTGTGATTTGCTTGTACATATGTTTTGTGCATACATCATAAACATCATAAAACATCATATGCATTCACTAACCATTTCAAGGGTTTTGGATATTCATCTTTGTTCTTGTTTTGTAGGACATGGAAATTCCTCGCAGAAATACCATTCAAGTCAACCTTGTGAGAATCTCTCCTCAACTCAAGGAGATCACCTCAAGAATTCTGGAAAATTCATCCTTCAGTGAAAGACATGGTAGACTGCTCAGCCTTGTCAACACCAACATTGAAGAAGACATGATGAAAGTGCTATTCCAGTTCTTTGACCCTCTTCACCACTGCTTCACTTTCCCTGATTATCAGTTGGTACCCACTTTGGAGGAGTTTTCTCAACTCCTAAGAATCCCTATCCTTAATCAACTACCCTTCAACGGTACGGAAAAGGAACCAAAGCCGGAATATGTTGCTCGAGCATTACATCTACAACCATCCGACATCAAGGGGCATTGGGAAACCAGAAGCGGCGTCAAAGGATTCTTAGCAAAATTCTTGTTTGAGAAGGCACAAGAATGTTGGAACTCATTGGACCTACAAGCCTTTGAAGAGATTGTGGCACTCCTTATCTACGGGTTGGTCTTGTTCCCAAATCCTGACCAATTGGTAGATGTCAACGCCGTCAAAATCTTCTTGTCCAGAAATCCAATACCAACATTGCTCGGGGACATCCTTCACTCATTTTACACACGAACAATGAGAAAGAGGGGTGTTCTCATGTGCTGTACTCCTATCCTCGCAAGGTGGTTTATTTCGCACCTTCCACAATCTGTCTTGAAGAATGACCAAGGTACAAGGTGGTCCCAACGATTGATGACTCTTACTCATTCTGATGTGCATTGGTGTTCTCGGTCCAGAGAAAATGTCATCATCATCGATCGTTGCGGAGAGTTTCCTAATGTTCCTTTACTCGGAATTAGGGGAGGTATCACCTACAACCCTTGCCTAGCTTTGAGGCAATTTAGATATGCACGGAGGGATGGCCCTCATGACATGTTGATTCCTAGCCTAGTGTTTGACTTCGACAACGATGCGCAAGGACTTCGCCAAAGATTCATCAGAGCTTGGGGAAAACTCAACAAGGTTGATAGCAAGACTCTGGGACACAAGAACTCCATCCCTCTTGAGCCTTATCTCAAGTGGGTACGAGCCCGAGCCCAAAGTCTGATGATGCCTTACCCTCATGTTCTCCCTGTGATTAAAGAGCCCGTCAATGAAGGAGAGATTCCCTACACCATCCTGCATCCAGACATGTCTACATCGTGGGAGGAAATGCAGAAAAGTTGGATTCAGCTCAAGGAGGAACGGAACACTTTTGAAGCTAGCTACTACGCCAGTGAAAATAAGGTTCTAGAGCTTACCCGCCGACTCCACGAGCAAGAGGCCCTCAACACCTATATCGCACCAAAGAGGATGCGCAATGTCTTTCTGCCTTAAGAAGTTTATTATGTAACATTTGGCCCATGTGGCATTTATGTACTAACAAATTTCTTCTTATTAATATGACGTGCGTTCTTCTTTGTCTGAAACAATTTTGAATGTCCTAAATCCTTGAATACATTGCATACATCAGCATACCATTCATCATGTGCATAAGCAGGTCTCACTCCAGGTTTCCTTATCTATCTGCTGTTTATTTCAGTAGGATGGATCTCGAGCAAACAGTCAAAGACCTACAAGCCCAGAATGCCCAGTTCCAGCAACTCTTGATGACTTTGGTTAAAAGTCAAGAGGATATCAAGGCTCATCTGGAGAATAAGGACCCATTGAAGAAGAAGAAGAGGGTCGGAGTGGCTACTTTGGGGAGAAGATTTGACAGAGAAGCTCGGAGAGTGCTTGAATTTCCTCCTACTTCTGATGAAGGGACTAGTAAAAGAGATCGAGTTGCGGTGCCTTCCGAGTCTGATGCAGAGGAGGAAGAGGTTGAAGAGGATGAAGATTATTCCGACCAGCAATACCCTCCAGCTGATGATAAGTACAAGGGTTTAGAAGACAGATTGGCTGCCATGGAATTGCAAAGGGTACCGGGTTTGGATTTTGAAGACATGGGCTTGGTCGCCGGAATTGTGATTCCCCCAAAATTCAAAGTGCCAGTGTTTGTGAGGTATGATGGGCTGTCCTGTCCCAAAATGCACCTCAGGTCCTACGTGAGAAAAATTCAACCCTATACGGCAGATAAAAATCTCTGGATTCATTTCTTTCAAGACAGCCTATCGGGAGCCCAGTTGGAGTGGTTTTATCAGCTAGAAGGAACCAGTGTCAGAAATTGGGAAGATTTGGCCACCGCTTTCTACAAACAATACCAGTATAATTCTGATCTTGCTCCTACTCGTACCCAACTTCAGGGTATGTCACTAGGAACAAGTGAGGGATTCAAAGAATATGCATAAAAATGGAGGGATTTGGCTGGCAGGGTGCAGCCTCCTTTAACCGATCGTGAGCTCGTTGATATGTTTCTTGGGACCCTATCTGGGCCATTTTTCAATCATCTAATTGGTAACTCTTCCGCAGCGTTCACCGATTTGATCTTAACCGGCGAAAGAATAGAGGCTGGCATCAAGTCAGGAAAGATTCAGAAGGGTGTTGCTGCAAGTGTTGAGAAGAAGCCTTTTAAGAAGGAGACAGCTATGGTATATTCTCAGAGAAGAGTAGGGAAGTTGGAGCGTCGGCCAACTGTGGGGGCCGTAATGATTCAAAACACTCCGAGTGAGCAGCCTCGCTATAACCAGTCCAGATCAAACCAACAACGGGTGGAAAGGCCACAACGGCAGTTCACCCGTATCAATATGACTCCAGCGCAAGTGCTTCCCCATCTATTGAAGTTGAATCTTGCCACCATCAAGGAGGCGCCAAAGAATGTAAATACGTCCTCCCTGCATTATCATGCCAATGCTAAATGCGCCTATCATTCAGACAGTGTTGGACACGACACCAATGATTGTTGGGCACTCAAGCATAAAATCCAAGACCTAATAGAGGCTAAGGAGGTAGAGTTTGACGCTCCAGAGAAGCCTAATGTGATATCTGCGCCTATGCCGAAGCACGGCCGAAATATCAATGCCATTGAGGAGGATTTGTATGTTGCTGACGTCAGTGATATGACTACTCCACTGCTAACCATTAAGTTGAATTTGTTAAGGGCCGGGATCTTCCCGGGATGTAAAGAAGACTGCTACTGTTGCCACTCTCTGCCGTTTGATTGTCCGCTATTAAAGAAAGGCATCCAAGACCTTATGGATAGCCGACAAATTTTGTTCGAAAAAGTTTCTGCTGTTCCAGTTCATGTTGAAAATGTCTCAATCATAACCATTCACGCCAATCTTTCCAAGGCCGTCAAAAAGCCAGTTAAGATTACACCAGCTGTAAAATCTGTTCCTTTAAAGATAACAATGCCAGGGCCTGTTCCCTATGTCTCTGAGAAGTCGATACCTTGGAACTATGGTGGTGACGTCTACTACCATGGTATCAAGCAAGTCGAAGTAATTGAAGAAAGTTCGGATGATGAAGAAGCCAGCATTAGTAACATTGCGGGCACCAGCAAAATCACCAGGAGCGGGAGAATATTTTCTCCAGAGATTGCCCCTCCAAGAGCAGTCTTTGGACCCTCATCAGCTAAAGAAGTCATCCCTGCACCAGTAAAGCTCTCTGCTAGAACTCCTTTGATTGAAGAAGTTGTTGTTCCTAGTGCTGTCTCTCCTACCATTGCTGATAAAGGAAAGGGAATACAAGATAAGCCCGTCAGGACGAGGGCTCAACCCTTGGAGATCCCGGAAGCCTCCAAGAAAGAAATGGACGAGATTTTGAGGATAATCAAGAGAAGTGATTACGATGTGGTGGAACAGTTGGGGCAAACCCCCTCCAAGATCTCCATGCTGGCACTATTGCTTTGCTCAGAAGCGCACGCTCAAGCTTTGATTAAGTTTCTGAAGGCAGCTCATGTGCCCCAGGAAACCTCTGCGGACCAATTTCAACATTGCGTGGCTAGCCTGACTGCGGACAATGGATTAGGTTTTTCTGATGCCGACCTAACCCCTAAAGGCCGAAACCACAATGATGCTTTGCATATTTCAATCGAATGTCGCGGAACCACCCTTGCACATGTTTTGGTTGATACCGATTCATCGCTGAATGTTTTGCCTAAGAAGGCCTTGGACCGGCTAGATTGCGAAGGGTTGGAATTGAAGCCGAGTGATATTGTCGTCAGGGCTTTCGATGGGTCGAAGAGAATGGTCCATGGAGAGGTTGAAATTCCCATCAAGATAGGTACTGAGGTGTTTAAATCCACTTTCTATGTAATGGACATCCGTCCATCATATTCCTGCCTGCTGGGTAGACCTTGGATACACCATGCTGGGGTAGTCACCTCCTCCTTGCATCAGATGCTGAAGTATCCTGTCAAGGGAAAGATCATCATTGTCCACGGCGAAGAAGAGTACATGATTAGCCATTTAAATTCTTTCCGGTATGTGGAGGTTGAAGGAGAGTTCATTGAGACGCCGTTTCAACATTTCGAAGAAGTCCTTCCTGAAATAGCAGTAACAAAGTTGGCAGCTGAGACACCAAGACAGATGGCCAGGATGGCATCTCTGGAGGATGCAAGAGCCGCAATCAAAGAAGGGAATAATTCAGCGTGGGGGCAGTTACCTGACATTCCGCATAAGACTGACAAGTTTGGATTAGGTTTCACAGTCGCTGGCCAAAAAGTTATGCGCCAGTCAAAGATTGAAAGAGCGCCAGTCAAAATTTCTCCTTACAGAATCAACGCCCTGGAAGATGAAGACAAGGAAAGCAACATTGAAGAGTGGATCTATCCAACTGTCAGAGGAGGATTGAACAATTGGGAAGCTAAAGACTTTGTCCCCATCACTTTTATTCATCAGTAATTTATCTGTTAAACATTTCTTATTTGGTCTGTAATATTTTACTTTCAAACAATCCGTACACTATCTTTTCACCTCCTGCCTTGCCCGGGGCATGTAGGTCCACTTGTAAGGGTTTTGACTATTTTTCATATTCATATGCCATGTTTAATGATTCATTGGACGTTTTTCATTTGATAAACTGCTTATGTTCATTTTTCTTTCCTTTTGCATTTTTTGTTTAAGGATGGCTATCCCTTACACACACCCACACTCACCAATGCAAGTACCCATCCACTCCGGATTCCATGGGTGACTATTCTGCTGTATCTTTCAATAACTCTGAAGATCTGGTCAATCTAGCCGAGTATGAAGATGACGAAGGTTGTGAAGTACCCGGGGAACTAGCCAGACTTCTGCAACAAGAGGAAAGGGCCATCTTACCGCATGAAGAGCCATTGGAAGCTGTTAACTTGGGAACCGAGGAGAATCGGAAGGAGGTGCAGGTGGGTGCCAACCTGGAACCAAAAGTCAAGGAGCGCTTGGTACAGTTGCTGAATGAGTATGTTGAAATCTTCGCTTGGTCCTATGAAGACATGTCGGGTCTAGACACAGACATCGTGGTTCACCGTCTCCCCACAAGAGAAGACTGTCCACCAATCAAGCAAAAGGTTCGCCGAATGAGGCCTGATATGTCCGAAAAAATCAAAGCAGAAGTAATGAAGCAATTCGATGCTGGCTTCCTGGCTGTTACGTCCTATCCTCAATGGGTCGCTAACATTGTGCCAGTACCAAAGAAAGATGGCAAAGTCATAATGTGTGTGGACTACCGGGATTTGAATAGGGCCAGCCCTAAGGATGATTTCCCGCTACCTCATATTGACATCTTGATCGACAATACAGCTCAACATAAAGTGTTTTCCTTCATGGACGGATTCTCGGGCTACAACCAAATCAAAATGGCTCCCGAGGATATGGAGAAAACGACTTTTGTCACACAATGGGGCACTTTCTGTTATAAGGTGATGCCGTTCGGGCTGAAGAACGCAGGGGCAACTTATCAACGCGCCATGGTAGCTTTATTTCATGACATGATACATCATGAGATTGAAGTTTACGTAGACGATATGATAGCTCGATCACAAACAGAGGAAGAGCACCTTGAACATTTGGAGAAGCTGTTTGCCAGGTTAAAAGAATACAAGCTCAGGCTGAATCCAAGTAAATGCACTTTTGGAGTTAGGTCTGGTAAACTTCTGGGATTCATTGTAAGCAACAAAGGCATTGAAGTCGATCCGGCAAAAGTGAAAGCAATACAAGAAATGCCTGCTCCCCGTACTGAAAAGGAGGTCAGAGGATTCTTGGGGCGCTTAAACTATATTGCCAGATTCATCTCACATCTGACTTCTACCTGTGAGCCAATTTTCAAACTCTTGAAGAAAGATCAGGTAGTTGAATGGAACGATGACTGCCAAGCTGCTTTTGATAGAATCAAGGAGTATTTACTAGAACCTCCTATTCTAATGCCATCCGTCGAAGGAAGACCATTGATCATGTACTTGATCGTCTTGGATAACTCAATGGGGTGTGTGTTGGGCCAGCATGACGAGTCTGGTCGAAAAGAGCATGCTATTTATTACCTTAGCAAAAAGTTTACCGACTGTGAGACTCGCTACTCACTGCTCGAGAAAACTTGTTGCGCTTTGGTATGGGCTGCTCGCCGACTAAGACAGTATATGCTGACTCATACTACCTTGTTGATATCCAAAATGGACCCTATCAAGTATATCTTCGAGAAGCCCGCTTTATCTGGAAGGATAGCTAGATGGCAAATGATCTTAACCGAGTATGACATCCAGTACACCACCCAAAAAGCTATAAAAGGGAGTGTATTAGCTGACCATCTGGCTCATCAGGCTATCGAAGACTATCAACCCATGAGATTTGACTTCCCAGACGAGGACATCATGAATTTGGACAACGTTGAAAGTAACGGACCGTATGACGGACCCGAAAAGGGATCCCGATGGACCCTGTACTTTGATGGTGCTTCAAATGCACTTGGAAATGGTATCGACGCAGTACTCATTTCTCCGGAAGGTTGTCACACACCTTTCACGGCCCGACTTTGCTTCAGCTGCACAAACAACATGGCTGAGTATGAAGCTTGCATCTTTGGTCTCGAGGCTGCTATAGACTTGGGGATCAAATCTTTGGTCGTATTTGGGGACTCGGCTTTGGTCGTCAGCCAAATCAAAGGATATTGGGATACCAAGCATCCTAATCTTATCCCATACAAAGAACATGTCCTGACATTGTTGCCGCATTTCGAGCAAATTACCTTCGAGCATTTCCCGTGAGAAGAGAATCAGCTAGCCGATGCTCTAGCCACAATGTCCTCCATGTTTAAACTCAACTGGGATAACGAGGCTCCCCAAATCACCATCAAGCGAATGGATGAACCGGCACATTGCCACGAGATTAATACCGAAGAAGTAGTGGAACAACATTGGTTCCATGAAATCAAAAGGTATCTCGAGACTAAAGATTATCCTGAAGGAGCTTCCGTAAATGACAAGAAGTTCTTAAGGAAATTCGCTGCTAAGTTCTTCCTGAGCAACATCATCCTTTACAAACGAAGCCATGATTGTGTATTACTCCGATGTGTGGATAAAGCTGAAGCAGAGTTGATCATGACTGATATACACAGCGGCACATTTGGCACTCACTTAAGCGGGCATACAATGGCTAAGAAGATCCTAAGGGCAGGCTATTACTGGTCTACCATGGAAGCTGACTGCCATCAACATTCCCGTACTTGTCACAAGTGCCAAGTCTATGCTGACAAAGTTCATATTCCTCCGGTTCCCCTCAACGTCCTGACTGCTCCGTGGCCCTTTGCAATGTGGGGCATTGATATGATTGGAGAGATCAAACCCACGGCTTCCAACGGACATCGCTTCATCCTGGTTGCCATTGACTACTTCACTAAATGGGTCGAAGCAGCTTCCTTCGCCTCTGTGACCAAAAATGTGGTTGCTCGCTTTATCAAGCAAAATCTCATATGTCGGTATGGTGTTCCAGACAGGATCATCACGGACAACGGTACAAATCTGAATAACACAATGATCACTGCATTATGCGAACAGTTCAAGATTTATCATCACAATTCATCTCCCTATCGGCCGAAGATGAACGATGCTGTTGAAGCTGCGAACAAAAACATTAAGAAGATCATTCAGAAAATGACAGTCACTTACAAAGACTGGCATGAGATGTTACTGTTTGCTCTGCATGGATACCGTACGACGACACGTACTTCAACTGGGGCAACCCCATTTTCTTTGGTTTATGGAATGGAAGTTGTTTTGCCTATGGAAGTCCAGATCCCTTCTCTAAGGATTATGAAGGATGCAGGTTTGAATGAAGATGATTGGATGCAGACCCGACTTGATCAACTCAATCTGATCGACGAGAAGCGACTTGCTGCTATATGCCATGGTCAGACGTATCAAAAGCGGATGATCAAGGCCTTCAATAAGAAAGTCAGACGTCAAGTGTATCAAGTCGGAGATCTCGTCATCAAGCGGATTATCTTGCCTCAAAGTGATCCCAGGGGCAAATGGACTCCTACATATGAAGGACCATTTGTGATCAAAAGCATATTTTCTGGTGGTGCAATGATTCTGACCACCATGGACGGCGACGATTTGCCGCACCCTGCGAACGCAGACATAGTCAAAAGATACTACGCATAAAATAACCCGACAAGTCGAAAACCCGAAAGGGCGGCTTGGGCAAAAATGGGCATCCCGGTGAACCGAAAACCTGAAAGGGCGGTTTAGGCAAAAATTAGGGATAAAAACGAAAAAATCTGTACACCCGGCAGGTCGAAAACCCGAAAGGGCGGCTTGGGCAAAAAGGGGTTTCCCGGTGGATCGAAAACCCGAAAGGGCGATTCAGGCAAAAGTTAGGGAATTGAAGCGTATGACTATGTCTCGTCGGACCACTTCAAAGGCAATCTTTTCATCAACCGTTTCCAGGCTTCTGATCAATCCAGTCATTGTCAAGTAAAGCATTGAATGGACAGATATTCAGGGTTGTGAAAGCTATGGCGGAATGGAGTCCCTTGGAATTATTTCACATAGCCATCCTTTATTTTGTATAAATCTTTCAATATTTACGACAGAATCCTCTTACTAGGATGATTGTCTCCTTTGTACAAACATACTCAAAGAAAATCAATACAAATACTTTCCCCAGAAATTTGTGTCATTTCCCTTTTCTTTTTCTCTTGCACTATTTGTTTTATTTTGAGAAACGTCCAATGTTTTGTTAAATAGGCATATGCATTTGAAACATAATCACTCCCTAGATGAACCTAAAAAAGGAGGATTACTGATAGGATGAAGGTACAGATGGATATCTTGACACCCTTTCGAAGGAAACCCCCCAAGAGATTTGGAATCCACATCCCTAGTGAACCCTGAGGTTTATCTCCAGCAGACTCTCGAGGCTTATCCCCAGTAAGGTTCTGGAAGATATTTCCCCGCAGGGCACGAACGTCTCTCCCGAGTTTTATTCGAAGTTATTCCTCACAAAGGCTTATAACTGGGTTATCCCCAGCTAACAACCACAGAAGATCGCACTCGCCAGATTTCTTCCTATCCCCAGCGGAGTTCATCAAGAGTTTCCCAGCACAACTTATCAATATGATCCCCGGAGGAGTTTATCCTTGTTATCACCAGCCAGAGGATCCTCCAGAACTCATTTCCCCTCAGAATTTAAGTTTCAGTATCCCCAGCCGAGCTAAAACTTCAAATTGTCGATCCCCAGCGGAGCCAGACTAATGAGCCTTCTCCCCACAGAGTCTTAGAAAGAGAAATCTTGAGTTCCCCAGTGAGATCGCCAGAGTTACTTCCCATCCAATTGAAGATTCTCGGTCTTACCTCCCCAGCATGAGTCTACTAGATTGATACTCCCCAGTAGAGGTCATCAGGAATTCTCTTTTCCAGCAGCAGCCAAGGATTTATTTTTCCCAGCAGCAGTCAAGATGTTTTTATCTTCGGCCACCTCGGATTCATTTATCCTCAACAAGATAGCTCGTCAGCTTACATGCGCATTCATCACATTCATGTCATAAACATTGATGTCCCGTAGATTGCATCATGCATCATAACATTGCATACAACTAACTCTTTACCTTTTCAGGAAAGATCAGTCGACAGACTAAAATCATTCAACTTCAAGATTTCTGAAAACAGTTCACGGGTTCTCCAAGTAAACGAATGTTAACCTGTCACTTGTTCAGATTCTTCTTCAAGACTTCTGAAAACAGTTTATGGATTCTTCCCAACAACGGATGTTAATCTATCGACTTGTTCAGATGCAACTTCTGAAAACAGTTTACGGACGCTTCCCAACAACGGATGCTGCTCTATTGCTTACTCAACTTCAAGATTTCTGAAAACAGTTCACGGGTTCTCCAAGTAAACTGATGTTAACCTGTCACTTGTTCAGATTCTTCTTCAAGACTTCTGAAAACAGTTTATGGATTCTTCCCAACAACGGATGTTAATCTATCGACTTGTTCAGATGCAACTTCTGAAAACAGTTTACAGATGCTTCCCAACAACGGATGCTGCTCTATTGCTTATTCAACTTCAAGATTTCTGAAAACAGTTCACGGGTTCTCCAAGTAAACGGATGTTAACCTGTCACTTGTTTAGACTCTTCTTCAAGACTTCTGAAAATAGTTTATGGATTCTTCCCAACAACGGATGTTAATCTATCGACTTGCTCAGATGCAACCACTGAAAACAGTTTACAGATTCCTCCCAACAACGGATGTCAATCTATTGCTTGTTCAGACCCCCCAGTTCAGAGATGGTCCCAAGCATGGACACCTTCCTGATACTCATTCCAGATGGCATCTTTAAGCCCATCCCCGACAAGATTTCTGTCACTCTCCCAGATGGCATCGTTAAGCCCATCTCCAAATGGCATCTCTAAGCCCATTCCCGCATCCGTTGCTGTGACAAGTGCAAATTTCCGGGCACTCTTGTGTCCAATCTCCTTTTACCCTCGAGTCACGAAAGGAAAACTTGCCAATCTAACTCTTCGGATTCAAGAAGATTGAACAGGGGCAACTGTTGTACCCCAAAATTTGCCCTCCCATTTCTCATTGATTTCTCATCACAAAGCCCTTGAAGCTCAAGATCCAGTTAGGGTTTCATCTGCTCAAGACCTCCCCTTGCATTGTTGACCCAAATTAGGGTTTGTGTTTGCACAGAGATGCTTTGATCTAAAATGCCCAAGATGACTTTCATGCTTCATATTGGACTCCCAAGTTTACCCACATCAAGTTTCAAGTCTTGATTCCAAGTTTTGCCCAGTCAATTGGACAGTTGACCTAAGAATCAGCTGTATTGGGGAAAAAGTCAACGGTGGCCAATTGACAGTCAAACCTCATGAAATTTGACCCACATCAACATTATGAACTCATATGAACCATTTTATCAAGTTTGGATCACAATTCCACAAGAAATTTGATCAGATCACCAAAAGGGCAAAATGGTCATTTTTAGGGTTTTGACTGCACAAAGGCAATTTTTGACTGTTTGACCTAGCCAATGGCAAACCAAGCTCACATATTGACTCAAGGACCCCATGGAATTATCTTGACATGCTCAACAAACTCAAAAGATCCCAAGTACACAAGATTGACAGTTGAATTTCCCAGTCAATTGATATATTTTGACTGTATACTGAAAAGTCAAACTTTGACTTTTTGGTCAAAATCAAGAGTCAAGATTCATTTTTCAGCAAAACTTGCCAAATCATGAAACTTGTTCACCAAGAAACCAAGAAATGCAAATTAGGGTTTAAAATGGATTTTTTCATAACTTAGAATTTTTCTAAGTTATGAGAAACCCTAATTTTTTTCCCAACTTTGCCCCACTTTTTCACCATGATTCATTTGGATTCAAACAAAAGTCAAAACATGAAAGTTGTAGCTTGTTGCATAATCTACAACTTTGATTCACAAAGTTTTCTCATTTGAAGCTTGTATCTCAAGTTACAAATTTTTGAATAAGGGCACTAAACCATTCTTAACTTAGTGAATTTTTGACCTATTTTGACAAGGTTTTCTACCTAACTTCAAGACCATTTTCCATACACTTCCACTTGGAATTTCAAATTGTATTTCAAAGACGAATTGTAGTACACATTCCAAGCTTTCCAAAATGTCCAAGAACTTCTCAAACAACCTCATGGTTAGGGAGAATCGAATTTCACAATATAGCAAAAACTCACTTTTGAATTGGCCATTTTTCATGTTCATAAGATTATGCAACTTCTCAAAACCAGCATGCCCTTGATTACAGGTCCTTAAACCAAGTTACACTCATAAATTTAATGCATACTCTTTGTGCCAAGACCATGTTCTTTGTGTTCTAACATTACATGAAGGTTTAATCCATTTTTGGATAAAGTAAACTATCCATTTTTGCAAAAGTTCACTTTATGTCCAATTGGTAAATCAAGCAAGTACAAACCAAATCTCTTTAGCACAAGATTATGAACAAATTACTCTGATCAAGAGAAGCTTGGCAGCAGGATTAGGGGTCCTCTACTGACCTAGAAACACAAGTTGCCTTTCTTGCTTAAGTTAGAAGAAAAGTGCCATAACATAAACCAACATCCATCTCAGCTTAGATACACAAGAACAAAGTTATAAAACACTTTTGACACAACACAACCAAGCTTTTGCACGACCCTTGCACCTCTCAAACACTCCCATTGCCATAATCACCCTCAAACTGCACAAACAGGGCAAAGCCTGCAGTTTGAGTGCTATCTCCCATTTCTCTCAAGCTTTCTTGCCCAAACTAGTTCCTACACATCCCCTAGCATCTATACAAGCTAACCATGACCTGAAGCACGACCTGTAATCCCTCTAACCATTTCCACCATTTTCCATTTCTTATTTTGCAGGTGAAGTTCTCTAGCTTGATTCATAAGCTTTCAAGACAAAGCAAACATTGGAATAGCATCCCTGGACCTCAAGGAAGCTTTTCCAATCATCACCTTGCACTGAAAGTCCCTACATTGCAAGATAGAACTTCAGCTGAACAGGTATCTTGGTGAACTCGTATCTCTTTTATTATGTGTCATTAACCTTAAGTTTGTGAATAAACAATGTCCTATTCATGCCACTGAACATGTACATTCTTTTACTTTTCATTTCTTTTCCCTAAGTTGAGAGAATTTAAGGTTTAAAAATGGCAGAAAACTTAGGTTAGGATTTGGGATTGTTAAAATTCTCTCTCATTTTTTAGAGTTAGGAGATGTTCTTTATATGTTTGAAATCGTGATTCCATGCTTGACATGTTTTGTGTTGAAAGTTTGTGCAAAAGCTCAAAGAATCAGGATGTTTGAATCCCTGTTACAAGCGCGCGTTTTTCAGACATTTTTGGCTGAAGGTTGAAGAAGATGCTACGTGGGCTGGGCCTGTGTTATTTTCTTGTTCACACCATATTTTTGATATTGCACCCCCTGAGCCCATTTTGTCCATTTGCTTGATTTTTTTACTTTTCTTTTTTATTTCTGACTTATTTATTTTTGTTAATAATATTAAAAACAAAAAAATATTTTTCTTCACCATTTTTTAATTTATTAGGTATTTATTTGATTTTCTTCTAATTTATACATAAATAAAGGAATGTATATATTTTGTTAAAAATATTAAGAAATATGTAAAAACACATTTATTTTCATTTTTATTCTATTTTTGCCTTCTGAAAATATTTATATAAAAAAAAAATACTATTTTCTAAAATATTAAATATTATTATTATTTATATATATATATATAATACATATTTAAAATAATACATATATACATATGTTCATTAATATATTTAGGATAAATACAAAATATATACCCCTTTTATTTTCTTATTAATATTTAATATAAAAAAATACATTTTGGACAAATACCTCATTTTATTTTATTTTTGTATGTATAGATAAATATTTGTTCAAAATAAATAAATGGTATGTTTTATTTAATAGAATTAGGGTTTTACCCTAAATATGAGAATATTCCAAAAATAATTCTTTTCTCATTTTTTATTTACTTGACATAAATAATATTCTTTTTATATATATACACATGAAAATTCTTTTTTACCTTTTTGCATATTTATTTCAATTTCCATTTATTTATGCAATTGTTCATATTGTAAATACTCAAAGCAAATGATGTAATAGCTTAGATTCAATTTCTTGTCAAAATATATCCCCATTTGAACATTGTACCCCCCTCCCTATATTATTGTGATGTAATAGCGTAGGAATTTAAATTTCGCACTTTATCGCTTTCTAAACATACTATGCTAGAATTATGGTTTGTATGCGAATAAAACGAACAAAAATAGTTGGACCTAATCTTAAGATAAATAAGCATGAAAATGGACAACACATTTCACACTTGCACCCCTAGGGTATTCCACTTTGTTGCCTTCAAATAATTGGGCCATGTTGCATGTTGAACTTCTTTGGGTAAAACAAACAATCAAATGATCATAGTCCCTCAAAATGTTGCTTAAATGAATGATCAAGTCCCTTTTAAAAGAAAATTGCCCAAAGACATTTAACACTATTATAATTATGGTCTAAACGATGACCCGCGCCCGTCCCTTTAATCTCCTAAAACAAGATTGTCCACCAAATGCAATGGTGGAACAAAATTGTCAAAAGGTTTTAAAACATAACAAAAATCTTTGAGAAAACTTTAGGGTAGATGAACTCTTAAGTACTTGTCAACTTTCCAAGAAAACACTTGCCTTATTTCAAAACCCACTTCACAAACACTTTCAAAATCAACTTTCAAAAACTTTGGAACATCTTTTCAAAAAGACAAACATCTTTTGTAAAACATTCGAGTAAAGAATTGTTACAAGGGTAGCCTATACAAGGCATCTTTTTCAAAACATTTTCAAAACCACACACCAAGCACCATTTCAAACAATTGAAAACCAAGGCAAGTTGATCTAAGCAAGTACCTAAGAGCCCATGGATAACCATGGATAGAAAGGGTGCTAATACCTTCCCTTTCTATAATCTACTCCCCGAACCCAAGAAAAATCTCAAAGGTTTTTGCTGTGCTTTTTAAACCTTTCCTTAGGATAAAATAAAAAGTCGGTGGCGACTCTTGCTCAACCGAAACATTTGCAAAAACAAACGCAAAACCTCAAGTCAGTTCTCCCACCGTATCACAGGAACCATCACCGTCTTTTATTTTGGAAGAACCTCTTTGATGCCATTCATTGTGCACCCGAATTAACTGAGAAAACTACCCTGCCGCAGGTTGTGATTAAGGGTTTTAATTTTTGTAAAAAGAAAAACTCCTACTTCTTTGGCTCAAAGGGGTTGACTAGGGATTATCTTTCTTATAACTCCACTGTTTAGGATTTGAAACAACGCCTGTACATCGTCAGTGGGGTCTGTTCAAAAGCATACTGTAGAGATTTTGATATCATTTCGTCATCCTCCCTCTAAAGGCTTAGAATTTTTTAATCGAGAGTTGAACATCACGAAAATGAAAGCAATTTGAATATAGTGAATACGAATGGATTGATTCAAAACAGACATATGCAATGCATTGATAAAGTAACAAAGTTTGACATGAATAAATGTTTGAACAATCAAAAGAAAATTACAAATTGAAAATTCTAATGAACAAAAAGTCTTCTCGTCTGGTCTCGTCACTTCAGAGGACGTGCCTTGGAGGGATGGTAGAAGAACTCAGCCTGACCATCTTGTGTAAACTCCAGCACTCCTTTATCAATCAAGTCCTGAATTTTATTTTTCAATGCCCAACAATCATCAGTATCATGCCCCGGGCTGTTGGAATGGTATGCACACCTAACATCAGGATTGTACCTTGGGGAGGCTATGTGGGGATTCTGAGGAGGGTCCCTTAACGTCACCAGATTTAATCTCAACATGTGTTATAAAGCTTGAGACAACGGCATGTTGAGCTCGGTGAACTTCCTTTTGGGCGTATCTGGCTTACTCTGATTAACCCGTTGCTTTTGACGATGTTGTTATTGGACCCTTGAGGTAGTAGCAACTTGGAGAGGTCCATTCTTTACCAACCCAAACCCTTGTCTTCTTGAAGGTTGATCAATAACTTGGTCCCCGACCTTGACTGTTTGCTTCATACCATTGTATCTGTCTTGATGAAGCTGGTTGATAATGGTTCTCAACTCTCCTTGTTCCCGGGCTAAGCCTTGGATAAGAGCCATCTGCCCCAACATCTGGGTTCTCATTGTACCTAACTCAGCTTGTAGTTGTTCCAGCCATTCGTCCTTATTGTCTTCTGGACTTTTCTTGACCAAGTTCCCAACGAGGAGTGTTTTCAACTCTTCTTGCCCCTTGGATAGGTTTAAGAATACGTCCCTGAACTGAGCTTCTTGAGTTTGAAGATCTCGGTTGTCTTGTTGGAGAGCCATTGCTGAAATAAACAGTGAGAACATGAGAAACCTATACTGGGAGACCTGTTATACAATGATATGTATGATATATGTATGCAATGTTTTCAAGGATCTCACAGGGTAAACAAGAAACTGTTAGAATTTGAATTTTGCAGCTTTGATTGAAGAAACTTCATGTCATCAAGAGTCCTGCTTCAAGAGTCAAGCTCACCATATCGAGTGGGTCATAGCCCTTGACTCAAGTTATCGTGTTTTGATCTCTAGATGACATTGGATAGAGGAAAATAAATCCCCTTTGCCCCTTGCTAGATGTTGGATTTACCATAACATGCATCACAAACCTTTGAGATCCTTGAAATGGTTAAGGAAATGTTAAGGCATGATGTTATGATGTGTATGTTATGCGTTTAAGCAAAAGTACGAGGTAATGTAAACAAGTAAATCCGGCAAGAAATCCAAGGTATTGGATAAGGACTGTAAACAAAACATGCAAGGAACTCTAGTTGTTAGGTAACAAACATGTGCAAGTAGTTCAAGTTGAAAGCACATAAGTCATACAATAGCCCTTAAATTTCAGGCTGGCATGGAGTTTAGGTATTACCCTCTTTCAGTTTAGTTGGTTCAACCTGTCCTAGTAATAGTAACAGGGTTCTAGAGGTTCTTAATATCACTGACCATCCTCGATCGGTCATAATTCCAGTTTAGCAACCTTTTCTTGCGGCCGGAATCATCGCGAGAGTATGGTCTCAATAAGTGTAGCATACTGCTACTTTTCTATGGCCAAGTGGGTCAATTATAGGTTTTAAGGTCAGTTGATGCTTAATAACCCCTTAGCAGCCCCATACTCTCCTTATTCCTCCACAAGGGATATCGGTACCAACTAAAGTGTCACACCAACATAGCTACTGCTTCAACCGTATCGGTCTATGTTGTACAGTTCCCTCACAGTCTATTGCTACTTACCTAAAAGGTATCCCCAGATCCGGGTTAGGATCTATAGTAACTCCGATACAAAGCCCACAAATATAAAGCAAACAAATCAAGCAATTGAAAACAATATGATGAACTATTCTTAAGGTACACCCCACTTATTAAACAATCCCCAGCAGAGTCTCTAGTTATGTGATACGGTGGCCAGAACCGGGACGTGTTTCCCTTTTTTAAGGAATTGCTGGTTTGCGTTTTGCGTTTGTGTTCGTAAAATGTCGCGGTAAGCAAGAGTCGCCACCGTCTTTTATTTTATCCAACAAGGAAAGGAAAAAAGCATAGAAAAATTCTTTTTTTGAGATATTTCTAAGTACGAGGGTAGATTATAGAAAGGGAAGGTATTAGCACCCTTTCTATCCGTAGTTATCTACGGGCTCTTAGGTACTTGCTCATCATTTTCAAAATTGTTTTCTTTGTGTTTGTGCGCTTTGAAAAGTTTTTGTTTTGACTTCGATTTAACTCTTGCTTCTGTCTTCAAGAGTGTAATGAAGTGTTTTTGAAAATTTGTTTATAAAGGAGTGTAAGTGTGAAAAATTTGTTTGGAATGAGCAACTACTTAAGAACTAATCTACCTACTCGAAAAAAGAATCGTTCTGCATTCGTTTCCTTTAGACAATGCTATCCCACTATTATTGAGTAGGTAGCACCGTCGTTGGAGTTTAAGGGTCAATTCGAAAGGGACGCACGGTCACTAAAGCAATGTTAGGACGTCTTAGTAATAACCCTAATGTCTTAGATCAATTATTCGAGGCAACAATTCTGAGGCAACCATTCCGAGGAAACTTTTCCGAATCGGGACTTTGATCTTTATTTAGACAAAAGGAAGACCACTAAAGCATCCTATACTCAATGACCATTTACCGAAGGCAACCAAGTGGGAGTGTACCCTAGGAGTGCGTATGTGTGAATGATTCAATTTCAGTTTATATATCTTTTCACATTTAGGGTGATCTAACTGTTTTAAAATTAATCATGCATTCTTGTCATGCATCCCTATATCATACATCTAACAGTTAATAATTTGTGGAATTTAAAGTGCGGAATTTAAACTACGCTATTACAAGGCTTCAGGTATTTACATAGTCAAAAACAAACCATTTGAAAATAAAAGCGATAAATGTAAATAAACGTCCTAATTAAACTATTACAAACTGTAGGCAGTTACATCAATATGGTAAATAATAAAAATAAAGTGCGCGAGAAGAATTAAGATCGACGAGAATTTAAGGTTTTGACCCTTCTAACCTAATTAAAAGAAAAAATGTTTTTTTTTGTTTTTAATGAAAGAAATAAGTTTTCTAAATTAAATATGCAATTAATTAGTTAATTAAATTAATTAATAAAAATAATTACATGGCCTATTTTGGTTTCTTTGGTTATTTTAGGAAAAAATAAAATATAATTAAGTTAGTAATAAAACCCATTTATTCTAATTATTTTTAAGTTATTTACAAAAAGAAATTAAAGTTTTACCTAAAATTAAAATTTAATTAAGAAAAAATCCTAAATCTATTTTTATGTGATTTTTATATTTGTTTATTGATAAAAAAATAAAAGGGATTAAAAGAAATAAATAAAACGAATAAAACATGAAAATAAAGATGGGCCTAGTAGCAAAAGTAAACAGGGGGTGCAATCATCAGAAATCCCTAGGCCAGAATCTTCGAAAGCTTCATGCTCTAACTATGGTGTTTTTTGATTCTTGCGTGGAACCTATGATTCAAGCATCCATAACAGTTCTATATAAACTCAAACAAATGTTAGCATACCATAAAATGTGATTAAAATTAGAGATTCAAAGTTTAAAATTTTACCAAACCGGTGTTGTCAAATGGGGGGCGTGCTAGGTGTGTGATGGATTGCTCTTGGGCCTTGTAATACTCTTGAGGACTTCAAGAGAATGGTTTGAGGCTTGATGTCAATTGAGAGAGACCGGAACCTAGAGATATGACTTGCACCAATTCTTTGATTTTTGGAGAGCTTTTTGAAGAGCTTTTAGAGAGCTTTTTGAAAAGCTTTTTGAGAGCTTTTTAGAGAGGATTTTTCGTCCCTTTCAAGCTTGTATGGCTCTATATTTATATAGGAGAATGAGGAGACAAGAAGGTATGGAAAGAATCTCCCTCATAATGTTGTGTTTTAAGACCATGATCAAGATTTGAAAAAATGCCATATTTGATGATTTTATGCCATTTTCACATGTGGATGAACCTGGACATATTTGAAAGGTTATTGCACGAAATCAATTGACATAAAACAGCATAAAACTTTCCTAAAATGGATTCACATTAAAATTTACATTATTTCTATTATTTATTTATTTAATTCTGAATTTTAATGAATAAAATATCAAAATAAATAGCATAAATAGTAGAAAAATGTATGGGTGGGCTTAGAGGTCGTGGACCATGTTAGGAATGAGTTTCAAACTTGAAAAGATAGGCCCATTTGGAAAAAATCCAAGTTTGGTCAATATTTTCATGCATTTTTTCAAAAATTGTCCAACTTTGACAATGCATATCTCTCTCAATTTTAACCTTATGAGGGTGTTCTTGGATTTTTTAGAAATATTAGGATGTCCCCTAAGAAACCTCTTTGGTTTAACCTTAATTAGATCTTCCATGTTCATGTAATAAGCTTTGACCCAAAAGGTGTTTTTGTTGACTTTTCAAAATGACCTATAATGTCCAAATTTATATCTTCTTGTGAGTGCATATTTTGAACTTGGAAGCTGAAGATTAGTTGTATGGAATTACATCCTCTTCAAAATGAGCTTTGAATGGGTCATATATGATAAACTATGAGAAAGTTATGCTTGGTCAAAGTTGAGTTGACTTTTTCCTACAAAACCCTAATTTAGCAACTTTTGAGTCTTGATGAATTATGAGCAATCCTTGATGAATCATGATCAAACCTTGATCAAATGATAAAATAAACTTCAAAATGAGGATGTTGACCAAAAATCTTGAAGTTTGACTGTATGTGGGCCACAATTGGCTTTTGCCCTAGTACAGTCAATTTTCAGGCCTTTGAGCAATTGACTGAGCAAACTTCCTCCGTAGGGCTTGAAACTTGACATGGATGATCTTGATAATATATTAGGACATTGGTTAGCATTTGGGATCCCTTAGACTCAAGTATCTTGATGCAACCTGAAACCCTAATTTGAGGTGGACTGCCTTAGGAGAGAGCTTGTCTGGTCAACCCTTGGACTACCTTGAGCAACTTGGGGATCTTTCTTGAAATACTTTGAGAAATATGAGAGGGGAAATTTTGGGGTACAACAGTTAGGTTGCTTGATTTTGAAGAAAAGTTAACGTATGGTTTCAAGATGAAGTATAAACATGGGTTGAGTGATTGTAAGGCTTGAGACAAACTTCTCTTGAGTTATAGGACATTTATGATCAGAAGAAAACAATTGCAATGCCCAAGAACAAGTTTTGTGCATAAAGCTACTTTTTCAAAATGGCATTGTGCACTTTCTTCCTAAAATGGATATAAAGCATGGCATTGCATTGAATGCTTGAGTTGAGACCTCTAACAGTTGTGCAAGAAATTAATTATGGAGTTCCTAAAAAGTTTAAGGCCTGCAAAGCAAAGATTATGCAGCATAGGTTTGAGATTTGAATTTTGTTCATCACAAAATTTGCCTTGTAAAACAACTTGAAACTCCAACTTCTGACCTTCGATTCTCCTTGCTCACAAATGATCTCAAGGAGTTCTTGGACATTTTAGAAAGCTTGTAATATGCTCTACAACCAATCTTTGAATTACTTTGAAAATTCCCCTTGGAACTAGGTGAAACTTGGGTCAGAAGTTAGGTCAAAATCCTGACAAAAAATGTTCAAAATTTCACTAAGTGTTTAGTTTCAAGACTATGACTTAATGAATTAATAACTTGAGATCAAGGAACTTTTAGAAGTTGTGTAAATCAATTTTGTAGATCTCATGGAGATCTACAACTTTCATGTTGAAAGTTTCTTTTGAATCATCTTGCATCATGGTGAAAAATTTGCTCAAAATTGTGAAAAAATATGAAGTTTTCAACACTTAGAAAAATTTCCAAGTTTGAAAACTTTGACTTTTCAAAATGAAATATTGACTTTTTTATTTCTTGATGAATAAGTTTCATATTTTGACATGTTTTGATGAATTGTGATCTTTGACACTTGATTTTGACCAAAAAGTCAAAGTTTGACTTTTCAGTATATAGTTGACTTTTGATTAGTTGACTGAAAATTCACTATCAATCCAATTGATCTTGAGCAATGTTTTGAGTCATTCCATTAGGTCAAAATGGTGAAATTTAACTCTTAAGATCATTCCTCAAACCAATTAACCATTTGCTAGGTCAAAAATCAGAAATTGCCTTTTCTCAATCAAAACCCTAATTTTGACCATTTTGCCCTTTTGATGATTTAAACAAATTTCTTGAGGAATTATGGTCAAAACTTGATCAAATTATATATATGAGTTTATAATGTTGATGTGGATAAAAAATTATTAAGTTTGACTATAAATTGGCCACATTTGACTTTTTCCCCAATATAGTTGATTTTTAGGTCAATTGCTCAATTGACTAAGCAAAAATGTGATTCAAGTCTTGAAACTTGACATGAGCAATCTTGGTGGTCCATAATGATCCATTAAAGTCATATGAGGCATTGAAAGTTTAATTATCCTTGTGCAATCTCAAACCCTAATTTTAGTCATCAATGCTTAAGGAGGTGTCTTTAGTTGATCAATCCTTGTGCAGTCTTGAACCCAAGGAGATCTTGTGAGAAAATATTTGATAAGTGAGAGGACGAATTTTGGGGTACAAAAGCTGCCCCTGTTCAATATTCTTAAACCTGAAGAGTTAGATTGGCTAATCTGCCATTCAAGACTTGAAGGTGGAAGATGATTGGACACTAGAGTGCCCAGAAATTTGCACTCGAGGATGTGATGGTTGATGGTGTAGGGAATGGGCTAAAAGATGCCATTTGGAGAGAATGATGGAAAGTTGTTGGAGATGGCCTTACAGATGATATCCAAAAATGATTGTTGGCAGGAATAGAAGAAGTGTCAGAATAAATATCTAGTTGATTTATACTGAAATAGCGGATGTGTTGGGTTGAGTACTAGAATAATATCAATAAATGGATTGTATATGACTCGTATCTAGACTGTATTTAAATGAGTGACAGAATGACATCCTGTAGCGGTTGAAATGTTTTAAGACTAAGCCATTGGATTGACTTGACTTATACAAATCAAAATAAAACTCGCCACCACGCTTTATTGTTTCCATAGGAATGAGAAAAAAGAGAATAACCCAAAAAGAAAGGGAAAGATTCAAGGTAAGGGGGTTAGTTATGCAAAGGGAAGGTATTAGCACGCTAAACATCTACGGTACTCCGCAGTAACCTCTTTGTAAAATCTATATATTTTGGTTATAAAAAATGTTGTATAAAAATGGATGTTGGAGGTGAGAAAAGAAATATATTTATTTTATAATTTTTTCACCCGCCACGGTTGCGAACCTTTAGTGCATACGTACCACCTTTTCATGCAATAGGGGATCAGGGTACACATGGTTCCTCTTTTAAAAATTTAAAACACAAATGTGTTGGTTAATTTTATGAGATAAAACATCATCATCACTGTCCGTATGGAAAACATACCTACTACCCACAATTATGAGAAAGGAGAATTTGTATCATCTCAAAGAGGAGGATATGGCCTGGATCTTAAAATCAACAATGCCTCACTCAACACCCAAGTGGAAAATATCTCTCTTCACTACATATTATAGAAGTATAGTTGTTTGCATCACTACAAGGATTGACAAGAGTTCAATCTTTTGAGAAAAGTTTAAAGATAAAAAAGCCAAAGTGGCAAAATGGTTTGAAATGAGATTGATTAACTTTTAGTCTTCTCACGAAAAAATGCCAAGGTATTATTAAGTCGATTGGAGTTTATTTATGAAAATGTTTTGAAAATGCATGGACATAAGTCCAAGTTTATTATGAAAATGGTCCAAGTTTAAAAACAAGAAGAGTTTTCAAAAGGAAGAAGATTTTTGAAATTAAAGAAGATGGGAGGAGAAGAAGGGACTATCCTAAAGCATAAGGTAAAAGCTAGGATAAGAACCCTCTAACCAACAAGAAGCCAATACTTGACATTATGAGCCAAGATAGAATTCCCATTCCTTAGATTGAAACCAAACAAGCAAAAAAATACAAGACCTCTTGAGAGAACCAAACTTCAAGTGTATTAAGTCTTCACAAAAATTGGGCAGAGTAATGGCTGTATACAGGTGAATTCCATATTACAAACAAAGGGTGTAATCACAATAAACCCGCATACAAAACAAATAAGTAACCTAATGTCTTGAGGTAAACCTCAAAAACTCCAGACAAAATAATCAGATAAGATCACAAGGTCTCCAATCATAGGCCAAGGTTTCTAATCCTAAATCCAAAAATAAAGTCCCATGCTCCATAATGCCAAGGATAGTAACCAAATAGTCCAAGTACCATTAAATATTTTTATGGTTTATGTTGATTATTAATTATCTTAAAAAGGAAAAGAAAAGCTCAAGTGAGCAAAGTAAAAATGACAAGAAAGTAAATGCTCAAATGAGCAAAGATGAAAATGGCATGAAATGTAAATGCTAAAAGTAAATAGTGCATAAAAATAAAAGGGGCATATAATAAAAATAAAGGATAAAGTCAATTATTAGTGATTAGTGGTTATTTGGATGATCATCTTGAAACTTGCATTTGGAACTCATTAGAGGATTGGTAGAACCAAAGCCTCCACACAACAAGTTGCATTTGCTTTTTGTCAAGTATATCATCCATTTGGAATTCTCACAAGTGTCATTTAATGATCAACGATGTTTAAGTGATCCGCGTTGACCAAAGGTGTTGTAGATCCATTAGAGGATTGGTAGAACCAAAGCCTCCACACAATGAATCTCAAGGTTATTGGATCAAAGAGATCAAATTAACATACTTGGGCTTGCAAACATAAGTTTGGGCCACGAATGATCATTTATTCGAATCGGGACAAAATTTAGCGCGATGTTAAGCAATCGTAAGTGGACTTATATAGAAGTCGCACCTATTTTGAAGTCGGTCAATAACTATCTATACACCATTTGTTCTGAGACATGATATAGAGATCATGCTTCAACAACATTTAGTGCAATAAGAAGGGGGTGAGATGAAGAGGGATGGGAGAGAATATACAAACCACTTTTGGATTAAATTTAATCAAATTATTATTAAAATCATTCATCCATTTTTGTGGAGTTAAACTCAACACCATGGATTCAATGATGTTAATAAAGTTCATAATCCAAAATTTAACCCAAGATCAGCCAGAAAATAGTCACAAAATAATATTACATTTTAATATATACAAAATGGTTTAAAAATAATGTTTGAAAATAGAAAATAAAGAGAAAAATATCAACTATATTCAAATTAATCAAGAAATAAAAAGTAAGACCATAGAAAAATCAGAAAAAGGATTAAATAATTTTACAAATTTTTTGGTAATTTTTTAAAGTCAGAAACTATTTTTAAAATTAAAAGAAATGGGTAAAATAAACCAAAAATGATAAAAAATAGTAAAGTCAGAAACAAAAATAAAATAAGGTCACCAATATTTGTCACAATATCATTGGATCACTCCATAATTTTTTCAGAATTTAAAAATATATAAAAGTATTTTTAAACATTTAAAACAATTCAAATAAAGTGTAAATTTATAAAAAATAGCAAAACACAAAATTAAATTGTGAAAAGATGAAAATCGGAAAGAGAATAATCAAAATATTTTTTCATAATTTTTTCAGATTTTTTGGACTAAAAATAAATTTTCTATGATTTTTTGAAATTTAAAACAATTAAAATATAAAAATCAGAAAAGTAAATAAAAGTAAAAATATGTGGACCATTGGATAAGAGTCAAAATACGTTAGTATTCAAATCCAAGGGATCTGGCGCATATCATAGTCATTAGTGAATAAAGTACATAATCAAATATAATATCAGATTTTCAAAAATAACAAGTTGCGTGTCATCATTGGTTGGAATATGACACGTAGGTCATCTTCAACCTCCAGCCAACGTGATTTGTAGGTCTCTCAAACTGTAAAATCAGAAGCTCAGACCTATGTCGTTCGATTCGTCTCTTCAAGACGAAGACAACCACACCCTCGCGCCAAATTTATATAAATTGTAGCTCAAGCAATTTGGAAGGAATGTTTTGAAAAGGGATTTGAAATTTCATGGTCAAAACGTATTTCCTGTAAAAGGTAAGTGTTGCGACTAGAACCAGGGCAATGAGAGCAACATAATGATATAAGAGTTTTGAAGAATTGTTGAAGGAATCTACCTATTGAAGTTGAGTTGCAGAGCTCTGAAACTGGACTTCTATGGAGCAGTATAGGGCACGATTCTTGAATGTAATTATATGGTTAGCTTCAGGGAAGATCAAGGAAGGTGAATTGATGGAAAAATTGGATTGAAAAAGGCTTGAGAATGGATTTTGAAGTTACTGAATTCTGAGTTGTGGAATAAGTTTGGCAGGGTGATTATGGCTATCCAAGCTTGAGAAAATGAATGGGGAATGACCCTCTATTTATAGGGAATCAAATGGAATGTTCAAGCGTGTGAAATGATGAAGTTTGGAGGGAAATCGTGTGAAGTTGCAAACAAGAAAAGTGTGACTTCAAACTTGATCAAAACTCATCCAAAATGCATGTTTTGTTGTGCTAATCCATTCTGGAAGGACACTAAACATGTTTAGAGGCAAAAACGCGTGGAAAACTTGTGATTAGAAGCCAAAACAAAGATTTTAAAATCTGACTTGTGAGGAAACTTCAGTTCCAAGTTACCAATTTCAAAATCATGGCATTCTCAGCTCAAGGGGTCTTAGGGCATGATTCTTGATGCTTTAGAAAGATGAGGTTACAAGCTTTGCAATAGAAAAAGAATGGAATCAAGTGGATGCTTGAGCTGAAAGTTGTGACAAGTCAAAGTTGGAGAAAAAGAGTTGACTTTCCATACTTAGAAATATTTCAAGTTCTTCTTCAAAAATGACCTATAATGTCTTGCATCCAAACATCTCCTTCCACTTGTAATTTTCTCTTGACCAAAAAAGATGGCAATGACATTTTGAAACTTGAACCATTCAAAATCTCCAAAAATTGAGAGAGTTATGAGTTGTTGAAGTTGGCAAAAAATCATGAAATGACCTATAATCTTTTGCATCCTTAAGGAAACTTCCATCCATTTTCTCACTTTGCACATAAAAGAAGGCATAAAGTTCACACCTTCAAGGTCATTATGGAAAAATAATAGGCTCAAGGTGATAAAAGTTGACCAAGTTATGATCATTTGAAATCACACATGGAAAATTGAGGATTCATCTAGAGGACTTGTAATCTTTCTTCCTCATTGAGTCTCTTCCTCATGACAACTCATTGAAATTTTTGAATTGATTTGTTAATAACCATTTGAAGAGAAATATGTCTTTGGAATCACTCAAAAATATTAAGAGATGAGCAAGATATATTCCTTTGAAGTTCAAAACCCTAGCTCCTTAGATCAAGAAAATGCTTTGAGGAACTTTGACAATTTTGAACAAACTTCTTATACCAACACACATGATTTATAAATAGAAGTTGTTGAGGATGATAATGAGAACTCATAGCCACCAAAACCACTTCCATATCTTGAACATTGAGAGAAATATGCACTTGTGACCAAATGGAATAAAATCTTGTCTAACCATGAAAACTTCTCCAATCAATCCCTTGTGCTTTTCAACCAAATTTGATAAATTTGAAATGTGATGAACCAAAACAACCTTGCCATTCCAATTCTTCCAAAACCAAGCCAATGGTGAGGTTTTAAATTATCAAGCTTTATTGACTAGGGCATGGAAATAAACTCATGAACCCATGGGGTAACTTGTTAAATCCCATTGCCTTTACCTACATGGATAACAAGCAAGACAAACCAACATTGCATTTTATTTAGTTGAAAGAAGAAATCACGACAAAAACAATATTCATGATTACAAAAGAACATAAGTCAAGATGCTTGGTGATTTCTCAAATGGGCAAAGCTACATATAGGGAGGGGAACCAAGAGTTCTAGTGTGATCTTATTGTGAATGAACCAACATGGTATGATGAAAGGATCTTAGTGGCAAAAATTGGGGTACAACAGCTGCCCTTATTTAAGTTTCTTATATCCAGAGATATGAAGGTTAAAAATATTCGTGTCGACGCGATCGAAGATACTTAAATATAAAACAAACCCTATTTTTGGCCCTAAGATGCCATGCAAATGTTTATGATCATGAATGCACATGGACAATTCCAAAGGGACGCAAATCACCACTGGGGATGTAACAATAGTAAAGAAAAAGAGAGCAACCCCACCAGGAAAATAAATCACTAGTGGATCAAAAGACCGGAATCAAAGAGGATGGTGGAATGGTCAAAGGATACACCAACTTCTACCGAAGGCGAAGCTACCGACGTTTAATGAAGGCAGAGAGAAAGAAAACAAACATTGATGTTCACTGCTAATGTCCTACCGACTTTCACTGAAGGTAGAGAGGAAAGAAATATCATAGCACCACCGTTCACTGACGATGAACTACCAACGTTCACTGAGGGTAGCAAAAAGATAACAAACACCAACTTTCACTGATGGTGATCTACCAACTTTCACTGAAGGTAGAAAAAAAATATCATAGCACCTCCGTTCACTGATGATGAACTACCAACATTCACTGAACGTAGCAAAAAGATAACAAACATCGACGTTCACTGCCGATGTCCTACCAAATTTCACTAAAGGCAGAAAGAGAATATATCATTGCATCGCCGTTCACTGACGATGAACTACCAACGTTCACTAAAGGTAGCAAAAAGATAACAATCATCGACGTTCACTGCCGATGACCTACCAACTTTCACTGAAGGTAAAAAAAGATAACAATCATCAACATTCACTGACGATGACCTACCAACTTTCACCGAAGGTAGAAAGAGAATATATCATTGCACCGCCGTTCACTGACGATGAACTACCAACGTTCACTGAGGGTAGCAAAAAGATAACAATCATCGACGTTCACTGTTGATGACCTACCAACTTTCACTGAAGGTAGAAAGAGAATATATCATTGCATTGCCGTTCATTGATGATGAACTACCAACGTTCACTGAAGGTAGCAAAGAGATAACAATCATCGATGTTCACTGCCGATGACCTACCAACTTTCACTGAAGGTAAAAAAAGATAACAATCATCGACGTTCACTGCCGATGACCTACCAACTTTCACTGAAGGTAGAAAGAGAATATATCATTGCATCTCCGTTCACTGATGATGAACTACCAACGTTCACTGAAGGTAGCAAAAAGATAACAATCATCGATGTTCACTGTCGATGACCTACCAACTTTCACTGAAGGTAAAAAAAGATAATAATCATCGATGTTCACTGTCGATGACCTACCAACTTTCACTGAAGGTAGAAAGAGAATATATCATTGCACCCCCGTTCACTGAAGATGAACTACCAACGTTTACTGAGGGTAGCAAAAAGATAACAAGTTTCCCCAAGATTCTAGCGTTTCACCTAGAACGGGTCTCAACTTCTTTTTTAACCAAGGCACTCTACCTGGAAAGGATAATAAATATAAGTTGTCTCAAATAAAGAGACTTCCACTTGCAAAGATTTCACAACGAGTTGTTTCTATGATATTGAAAGTCTTGCCATCCGTTGGCGTAATCTGACGACAAATTGCGAACTATTCACTCATAGAGGAGATAGCAAAAAAAGTTATGTCGACTTTTATAGGGAAGCACAAGTTACTCAAATAAAGAGACCTGCTACTTGTTGTCATGGAGCATTGTAAAAAGAAATGACTTTCTGGGGAAAGAAATATGACTTCCCGGAGAAAGAAATATGACTTCCTGGGGAGATGCCACGATATTCCTACTGAGGAGATAAGGTCTTCTCGTGCAAAATAAATGCACCAACGAAAACTTGAAGTTTTCAGAAATCCAAAGTGAATAATATTGTTGTGGAATCCACAGATTCAAACCAGAAATAAACTGGAACAAAAAGGTCAACCAAAATACATTCTTTGAGAAATAAACTCAAGAGGGAAAACCAAATCCATCCGAACCGGGAGCTGTACAGGAAGGCTAAAGCAAAAATCTTCCACTAGGGACAAATCAGTGGGAAAAATTGAAAGAATATATGCTTTCTTCTTAAAGACAACACTCTATTAAAGAGAGGACAACGTAACTCTGCAAAACAAGATGATATATCAACAAAAATATTAACAAATGTCAATGAACAATGATTTGCCAATTTTAGCTATGCATGATGTATGTATGAATGTATGGGTGTTATCGTGCGTATGCTGACAAAACAGATATACAACATTGGGAATAACTAGGAAAAACCACCTTGGGAACTAACAACACTCGGCTAAACTTCATCCAAGATGATCATTCCAAGAAAAAGTAAATGCCAACTGAGGAAACAAAACCTACTGGCTGCTTTAGCTTTATTGGGGATCGACATGATCCGTAAGTAAGCAAAACGAAGTGACATAATAGTACAGATACAGGGATAGAACATCCTTCTTCAGGCTTCACCGGGGAAACAAGTGTTTTTAAAAGTAACATTCCTACTGGAGATTGCAAAACTAGTCTCAAGTAAAGCAGACTGACACCAAAACATCAAAACATTCACTGGGGAATTCACGCCTACTTCAATGGGGAGGTTAACACTACATCCACAAAGGGAAAACCACAATATGTCCTTAACTTAAGGAAACCAGGGACCTGCGTTCTTCAAGAGTGGTTATGATACCAACCTCTCTGGAAAAAGAACTTCTATTAGGCCAAACGAAAACTTCACTGGAGAAAATGCGGATTGAAACTTCATGTAACACCCCAATTCTACCCCAAGCAAATTATACAATTTAAATCAGAGTTATAAAATTTCAATCATACAAATGAATCGGGACATCACAAATTCTTCTAACAAATTCATTGCATACATCATGGATATATAACACTTTTTCAAAATGTCGGATGAGCTAACAACATAACATCTTTCATAAAATATTCAACGACTACGCAGCAGAATTCTTCAATAACATCTTTAAAATAATATAGCAACAACTTTGAAACATCTCATATTTAATAATAATCAATTCAAAATTCAGCAACTAAAAATCAGCAATCTAAAATCAGCAAGCGTTCATCCCCCCGAGTGTTACATATAAGAGCAATGACACCGACTCGATCTATTGAAGGTATACGGCCTTCACTCTCGATTACTTGCACGTTACCAACATAGGGGCAACATTTAAACAGAAAGGGTGAGATATCTAACAATATAATAAAGCACATGATAATTAATTTATTAAATTGGATCAATAATATCACCACTTCTCCTCTCATAATCAACAACAATTACATCATATATACTCATTCACCAACATCAAATACATCTCATTATTCATTCATATGATGCGACTCAAAACTATGCAAATGCATGTGGTACCATTAAAAAAGAACTCCCATCTCAAAAATATAATCTGCCAATCAATAGAGGCATCAAATAAGGTATAGCCTTCATCTCAAAATTTGCCAATCCAGGCCATCTCAAAAAATGCAATGTATGCGACTCAACATGAATGTAATAACACACTCAGTTATCCACATCTCAAAACACATCTCAAAACAACAACATCTCAATCATCAAAACGACAACATTTCAGTCATCTCAAACAACAACATCTCAATCATCAAAACGACAACATTTCAGTCATCTCAAACAACAACATCTCATAAACATCTCAGAATAACAACATCTCATAAACATCTCAAAATGATTTAGTAAACATTACTTATTTATCAACATCATTTGATTAATCACATCTTACTAATAACTCAGCTGTATATCAATACTACAGTAATCCCTATTATTATTCTGCAGTTCTACTTCGTTTCTGTCATTAATCCTACTGTCATAATTCTAACAATAGCCTCTAACATCTCAAAATCCATCCATCTATCCTAAAATAGCACAACAGTCATCTACGGGAATTAATTCTAAATCCTAAATTAGTTATTTGAATTACACCTCTTAATCATCATTTTAATCATCTAAAATAAAGTTCATCGCGTTAGCTAATCAACGCTTCAAACGGCATCTCAAACAACATCCTAAAACTCAAGTTACAGCAATTAAAAGTCAATTCTGTCAAAAATCAGACTTTATGTATCGACACAAAACACTATGGGTCGACACATCCCGCTTCTCTACTCACTATGAGTCGACGCATCCTCCTTATGGATCGACTCATCCTGCTTCAAATCCCAACATGTATCGACACACGCACTTACCGATCGACTCATCCTGACTCCAAAATGTAGCATGTATCGACACATGCATCGCACCGGTCGACTCATCCTGAGTCTCACACACTCATGTATCGACACATCCTCTGCATGCATCGACTAAACCTGAGTCCAACAGCCTCCTTGCATCGACTAATCCAGTTTGAGGTTAACGCATCCTGCGATTTTCTGCATAGTTTTCTGCGTTTCTACTGTATTTTCACTACCAGAATCTAATTACAGTCCTACAAACCTCATCCTAACCATGATTATTCATCACCTAATCATTAACCTTTAATACTACATCATTTACACAGCATCATATCATCATTTATCCATCGAGAAATCACTAATCATCATCATACATCATTCAACTCAATAACAAAAACAGCAATCCTCTAATCCCACCTATCAAATATCATTAACCCCATTATAAAGCCATAACCCCGCCCTTACCTTGGATCGAAGGTTGCTCTACAATTTCTGGGTTAAATTCTTCGTTCTTGCAGTTTCTTTCAAAACCAACAGCTTCACGTTTCCACAATCCTTATTTTCTCTTCTATTTTTTCTTCTTTCTATTCTAACAACAGATAATAAAATAACCTAATATTATTATATTATTCCTTAATGGGCTCAAAACCTACACCCCCCATAATACTTCCACTCACACCATATAGGATCACATTAAATAATATTAGCTTTTAACATTATTTCTCATAATAATATAATACCTTAAATATATTATTATTTCTCCATTTAATAAAATGAATCCAATTTAATAATACTTCTTCATAATTATTCCAAAAATAATTTAATTAAATAATTAATTAAATTACGGGCGTTACAACTCTCCCCCACTTAGAATATTTTCGTCCTCGAAAATTTACCTCAATCAAACAATTCTGGATAGGAGTCTCGCATCTTGCTCTCTAATTCCCAAGTCATGCTTTCTCCTGCAGCTCCTAACCAAACCACTTTAACCAAGGAAATCTTTTTGCCCCTCATAGTCTTCATTTCACAATCCGCGATTCGCACAGGCATCGTCTCCACCATAAGATTATCCCGTACTTGCACATCGTCCATATGAATCACATGAGATGGATCTGAAATATACTTCTGAAGTTGCGACACATGAAACACATCATGCAAATTCTAAATATTAGGCGGTAAAGCCACTCTATAAGCAACATTCCCCACTCTCTCTAAAATCTAATACGGTCCAATAAAACGAGAAGTGAACTTCTTAGACTTCAACGCTCGCCCAACACCAGTCACATGTGTAACTCTCAAAAACACATGACCACCAGTATGAAATTCTAAATCTTTCCTTCACTTGTCATGATAACTCTTTTGTCTACTCTATGAAGCTTTCATCTTTTCTTGAATCAACTTCACCTTCTCAGTAGTCTCACGAACAAGTTCAGATCCAAGTACCACACTCTCACCAGATTCATGCCAACATAACAGAGTTCTACATCTTCGACCATACAACGCTTCAAAAGGTGCCATCCCAATACTAGAATGGTAACTGTTATTATATGTGAACTCTACCAACGGAAGATAAGTATCCCACGAACCTCCCTGCTCGAGAACACATGCCCTCAACAAGTCTTCTAACGATTGAATCGTCCGTTCAGTCTGACCATCTGTCTGAGGATGATACGCTGAACTCAACCTCAAATTAGAACCCAACGCTTCTTGCAAACTCTTCCAAAAATCAGAAGTAAATCTTGGATCTCTATCTGACACAATGCACAAAGGAACACCATGCAGTTTCACAATCACACTAACATAAATCTCAGCCAACTTCGACACTGGAAAACTGATGTTAATAGGAATAAAATGAGCTGACTTTGTAAGCCTATTAACAATCACCCAAATCGAATCATGTCCTCTTGAAGTACTAGGCAACCCCATTACAAAGTCCATTGAAATGCTATCCCATTTCCATTCAGGAACTTCCAACGGTTGCATCAATCCTGCAGGCTTCTGATGTTCAACTTTCGACTCCTGACAAGTCAAACATGCATACACAAATCGAGCCACATCACTCTTCATCCCAGGCCACCAAAACAAACCTTTCAAATCTTGATACATCTTCGTAGCTCCTGGATGAATACTTAACTTACTTCTATGACTCTCTTCAAGTATCACTTTCTTCATCTCAGCATCATCAGGAATAAAAATCCGATTACGAAACCTCAACACACCTTACTCATCTAACTTGAAATCACTATTCTCAGATTGATCGATCCCAACTATCGAATCAACCAGTTTCACATCCGACTTCTGAGCTTCTCTGTACTATCTAGAAATTCATTATTAATCTTCAACATATCCAACATAACACTCTGCAGAGTAACCTCGCAAACTAAGATCATATCTCTGAACTGCTCGATCAATTCCAACTCTTGAATCATCATTGCTAACATATGTAAAGTCTTTCGACTCAACGCATCAGCTACCACATTCGCCTTTCCTGGATGATAATTCAAACTGAAATCATAATCCTTTAACAATTCTAACCATCTTTGTTGCCTCATATTCAACTCCTTCTGATCAAATAAATAATTCAAGCTCTTATGGTCACTAAACACTTCAAATCTAGAACCATAAAGGTAATGCCTCCAAATCTTCAACACAAAAACAACTGCAGCAAGCTCTAAATCATGCGTAGGATAGTTCTTCTCATGAATCCTCAACTGCCTTGACGCATAAGCAACTACCTTACCATTCTGCATAAGCACACCTCCTAAACCCATCTTGGAAGCATCACAGTACACCACAAAAGACTCTCATGGATTAGGCAACGTCAAAATCAGAGCCGACGTCAACCTCTTCTTCAATTCTGCAAAACTTTCTTCGCACTGAACATCCCAAATAAAAGCTCTACCTTTACAAGTAAACTTAGTCAACGGGAGTGACAACTTAGAAAACCCTTCGATAAACCTTCTATAATAACCAGCTAATCCCAAGAAGCTTCTAATCTCAGTAGCTGACTTTGGAGTTTCCCATTGCAACACAGCATCAACCTTCGATGGATCTACAGCAATGCCACTACCTGAAATCACATGACCAAGAAAACTAACCTCTTTTAACCAAAATTCACACTTGGACAGCTTTGCATACAACTTCTTCTCTTTCAAAACTTGCAATACTACTCTTAAATGTTCAACATGCTCTTCTTCTGAATTAGAGTAAATCAAAATATCATCGATGAACACCACAACAAACTGATCCAAATAAGTATGAAAGATACGATTCATATATTCCATGAATACTCCCAGCGCATTAGTAACATCAAAAGGCATCACCGAATACTCATAATGTCCATAACGTGTTCTGAAACCCGTCTTCTGAATATCTTCATCCTTCACTTTAATCTGATGGTAACCCGACCTCAAATCAATCTTACTAAACACACGAGCATCCACTAATTGGTCCATCAAGTCATCTATTCTCGGAAGCGGATACTTATTCTTAATCGTCACCTTGTTCAACTATATATAATCAACACAAAGCCTCATGCTTCCATCTTTCGTCTTCACTAACAACACTGGAGCTCCCCACGGAGATACACTTGGTCTTACAAACCTCTTCTCAAGTAACTCTTCCAATTGCTTCTTCAACTCTGACAACTCAGACGCAGACATCCTGTATGGTACCATAGACACAGGTCTGGTACCAGGTACAAGATCAATTGCAAATTCAACTTCCCTCTCTGGCGGTACATCAGGAATCTCATCAGGGAAAACTTCAGGAAATTCACATACCACCGGAAATTCTTCAATTAAAGATTGAGTCTCTACAGATAGCGGCGCCATCAACGAAAACATCTGTGCTCCCTCTTGCATCAACTTTCTCAACTGTCTAGCAGACAACAAACCATCTTCCTCTTCTTCAGGAGTAGAAAACTTCACAGACTTGTCATAACAATTAATATGAACACAGTTATGCTCTAACCAGTTCATACCCAAAATCACATCCAAACCTCTTAACGGCAAACAAACCAAATCAACAACAAAGTCTCTGTCGGAGATCGACAAGGGACACTTAGCACACACAAAAGAAGTAGTCATTAATCCCTTGGCTGGAGTATCGACGACCATTTCTCCACTCAAAGAAGACAACATAAGACCCAATCTTTCAACACAATCAGCAGCAATAAAACAATGCGTAGCACCAGTATCAATAATAGTAATTAAAGGAGTACTATTAATGAAACATGTACCTCTAATAAGTCTGTCCTTGGAAGTTGTCTGATCCTCCACCAAATCAAACACTTTACCACTAGACTGAGCCTTCTTCGGTTTCGGACACTGGATACCAATGTGCCCTTCTTCCTTACAATTGAAACAAACCACATTCTTGTGCCCGCACTCAAATACAATATGTCCGTTCTTACCACAACGGTGACATCTCTTCACTTCAACAGGGCACACATTACTCTTGTGTCCAGGTTTCCCACACTTAAAACAAATCACACCAGCAGGAGCATCTCCCCCACTAGTTCTCTGACCACGAGCAACTCTCTGCTTACCCTTACCAGCTGGGGCATCATAGGGTTTACCACGACTCTGCGGGTGCTTACCCCTCTTCTCACTGATAATCTTGTAATGAGCATTGTTATCTTCCTCATAAATTCTACAGCTATCAACCAAATCAACAAAGACACGGATCTTCTGATATCCAACTGCCTTCTTAATTTCCTGGCACAACCCATTCTCAAACTTAATACACTTTGAAAACTCAACATTTTCCTCAGCGTAATGTAGATAAAACTTGGCCAACTCAGCAAACTTGGTAGCATACTCCACAACAGATAGATTCCCTTGCTTCAGCTCAAGGAACTCAATCTCCTTCTTTCCACAGACATCTTCAGGAAAATACTTTCTCAAAAACTCCCTACGGAACACAGCCCAAGTGACATTCTCACCTGCAGCTTCTAACTTCTGGCAAGTCTCTAGCCACCAGTCATCAGCCTCGATCGCTAGCATATGAGTCCCATAACGAACCTTCTGCGCTGGAGTGCATTCCATTATGTGAAAGATCCTCTCAATCTCTTTCAACCCTTCCAATGCTCCGTCAGGATCATATTTTCCCTTGAACGTAGGTGGATTCTCTTTTTGGAAAGTCACCAAGCTACGAGATTCAGCATTCCCGTCAGCATTCGGCTGATTTTCCATTGCATGAGCCATTACTTACCGAGCAGCAGTAAGAGCAGCATCATTCCTTCCGGCCATCTCAACTTCTTACTACAACACAAACAACTGTTAGAACTCAAAATAACAATACTCCATTGTTAGACAACTAAGACTCAACGACAAGGTCAGACCAACCTTTTGCTCTGATACCAACTTTGTAACACCCCAATTCTACCCCAAGCAAATTATGCAATTTAAATCAGAGTTATAAAATTTCAATCATACAAATGAATCGGGACTTCACAAATTCTTCTAATAAATTCATTGCATACATCATGGATATATAACACTTTTTCAAAACGTCGAATGAACTAACAACATAATATCTTTCATTAAATATTCAACGACTACGCAGCGGAATTCTTCAATAACATCTTTAAAATAATATAGCAACAACTTTGAAACATCTCATATTTAATAATAATCAATTCAAAATTCAGCAACTAAAAATCAGCAATCTAAAATCAGCAAGCGTTCATCCCCCCGAGTGTTACATATTAGAGCAATGACACTGACTCGATCTATTGAAGGTATACGGCCTTCACTCTCGATTACCTGCATGTTACCAACATAGGGGAAACATTCAAACAGAAGGGGTGAGATATCTAACAGTATAATAAAGCGCATGATAATTAATATATTAAATTGGATCAATAATATCACCACTTCTCCTCTCATAATCAACAACAATTATAGCATATATACTCATTCATCAACATCACATACATCTCATTATTCATTCATATGATGCGACTCAAAACTATGCAAATGCATGTGGTACCATTGGAGCAGAACTCCCATCTCAAAAATCTAATCTGCCAATCAATAGAGGCATCAAATAAGGCATAGCCTTCATCTCAAAATTTGCCAATCCAGGCCATCTCAAAAAATGCAATGTATGCGACTCAACATGAATGTAATAACACACTCAGTTATCAACATCTCAAAACACATCTCAAAACAACAACATCTCAATCATCAAAATGACAACATTTCAGTCATCTCAAACAACAACATCTCAATCATCAAAACGACAACATTTCAGTCATCTCAAACAACAACATCTTATAAACATCTCAGAACAACAACATCTCATAAACATCTCAAAATAATTTAGTAAACATTACTTATTTATCAACATCATTTGATTAATCACATCTTACTAATAACTCAATTGTATATCAATACTACAATAATCCCTACTGTTATTCTACAGTTCTACTTCGTTTCTGTCATTAATCCTACTGTCATAATTCTAACAGTAGCCTCTAACATCTCAAAATTCATCCATCTGTCCTAAAACAGCACAACAGTCATCTACGGGAATTAATTCTAAATCCTAAATTAGTTACTGGAATTACACCTCTTAATCATCATTTTAATCATCTAAAATAAAGTTCGTCGCGTTAGCTAATCAACGCTTCGAACGACATCTCAAACAACATCCTAAAACTCAAGTTACAGCAATTAAAAGTCAATTCTGTCAAAAATCAGACTTTATGTATCGACACAAAACACTATGGGTCGACACATCCTGCTTCTCTGCTCACTATGAGTCGACGCATCCTCCTTATGGATCGACTCATCCTGCTTCAAATCCCAACATGTATCGACACATGCACTTACCGATTGACTTATCCTTACTCCAAAATGCAGCATGTATCGACTCATGCATCGCACCGGTCGACTCATCCTGAGTCTCACACACTCATGTATCGACACATCCTCTGCATGCATCGACTCATCCTGAGTCCAATAGCCTCCTTGCATCGACTCATCCAGTTTGAGGTCGACGCATCCTGCGATTTTCTGCATAATTTTTTGTGTTTCTACTGTATTTTCACTACTGGAATCTAATTACAGTCCTACAAACCTCATCCTAACCATGATTATTCATCACCTAATCATTAACCTTTAATACTACATTGTTTACACAGCATCATATCATCATTTATCCATCGAGAAATCATCAATCATCATCATACATCATTCAATTCAATAACAAAAACAGCAATCCTATAATCCCACATATCAAATATCATTAACCCCATTATAAAGCCAGAACCCTACCCTTACCTTGGATCAAAGGTTGCTCTACAATTTCTGGGTTGAATTCTTCGTTCTTGCCATTTCCTTCAAAACCAGCAGCTTCACGTTTCCACAATCCTTATTTTCTCTTCTACTGTTTCTTCTTTCTATTCTAACAACATATAATAAAATAACCTAATATTATTAGATTATTCCTTAATGGGCTCAAAACCTACACCCTCCTTAATACTTCCACTCACACCATATAGGCCCACATTAAATAATATTAGCTTTTAACATTATTTCTCATAATAATATAATACCTCAAATATATTATTATTTCTCCATTTAATAAAATGAATCCAATTTAGTAATACTTCTTCACAATTATTCTAAAAATAATTTAATTAAATAATTAATTAAATTACGGGCGTTACACTTCACATCATGAAAACTCAGAAAATAGGAGAAATGAATCTAAACTTGAACGAGGATACCGGAATCATAAACCCAATACGGTGAAAACATCTCGGGTAAACCTTCCCGAGGGGAACAAAAACTTCTCAAAACAACTGGAGTTTGTCCATTCCTGGGATCACCATTTTTGTTGTCATTGTTTCATCACAAATCTCAAATTAAAAGTAGATTGTAAAATCTTTTTTTTGAAAAATCAATTTTGTTATTTAATATTTTTTTGCTTTGAAAGTTATTATCAATAATAAACAGAGTCTTTGCAAGCTAAATAAAATAAGAAATACAAAGAATTGGGTAAAAGCTCAAATTTCATTAATAGAATGGTAGTCTGCGAATGGCGAGACTCTATAGATGATTACAAAGTTTGAAAATGGTAATATATAATGGAAAAGATACATTGAGATACAATGACCACTATCCCCTCTAACAACTTTTGAAATCCTGAGCAGCAGCTTCTGTTGAAGTATGGTGAGGATCCGGGAAGATTGTTGCTTCAACGATCAAGTTTTGTTTGACACAGTTACTTGCCAAGAAAGTCCCTAACTTTTGCCTAAGATGCCCTTGCGGGTTTTCAACTTAGCGGGAAATTTATTCTGTTTAGGTCTCTAATTTTTGCCTAGACCGCCCTTTCGGGTTTTCGGCCTACCGAGACGCTCCTTTTTATCCTAAGCTGCCCTTTTGGGTTTTCAACTTAGCGAGCTGTTCTTTTATTTATTTTAGGCGAAGTATTTCTTGACTGCGTCAGCATTCATGGGACGTGGGAACTCCTCGCCATCCATAGTTTCAAGAATTAATGCACCGCCAGAGAAGGCTTTCTTGACAACATATGGGTCTTCAAAATTGGGAGTCCACTTTCCCCTAGAATCAGCATTGAAAGACATGATCTTCTTGAGCACGAGGTCACCTTCTCTGAATTCACGAGGTTTGACCTTTTTATCAAAAGCTTTCTTCATTATTCTTTGATATAACTGGCCATGACACAAAGCCGTCATTCTCTTCTCCTCAATCAAATTCAATTGGTCAAACCTGTTCTGGACCCATTCAGCCTCTGCCAATTTGGTTTCCATTATCACATGTAAAGAGGGAATCTCCACCTCGATAGGGAGTACAGCTTCCATTCCATACACCAGGGAGAACGGGGTTGCTCCTATTGAAGTGTGGATAGATGTTTGATATTCATGCAGAGCAAAAAGAAGCATTTCATGCCAATCCTTATAAGTAACCACCATTTTCTGGATAATTCTCTTGATATTCTTATTAGCAGCTTCAACAACCCCATTCATCTTTGGCCTGTACGGAGATGAATTGTGATGGACAATCTTGAATTCTTCGCACAGTTCTGTCATCATCTTGTTGTTCAAATTCGAGCCATTGTCAGTGATGATTCTGCTTGGCACACCATACCGACATATAAGGTCATTCTTAATGAAGCGCACAACCACCTGCTTAGTAACATTGGCATATGAAGCAGCCTTCACCCACTTGGTGAATTAATCAATTGCTACCAAGATAAAACGGTGTCCATTCGAAGCTTTGGGTTCTATCATCCCAATCATGTCAATATCCCACATAGAGAAAGGCCATGGGGAGGAAATCACATTGAGAAGTGTCGGAGGCACATGGACCTTGTCTGCATAAATCTGACATTTATGGCACTTCTTTGCAAATTTATAATAGTCGGACTCCATTGTCAGCCAATAGTAACATGCCCTTAGCATCTTTTTAGCCATCGAATGTCCATTGGCATGAGTGCCAAATGAACCTTCATGAATCTCATGCATCAACATGTCTGCTTCGTGTCTATCCACGCATCTGAGCAAGACCATGTCATAATTTCTCTTGTACAACACATTTTCACTGAGGAAGAAACTGCCTGTCGATCTTCTCAATGTCTTTCTATCTTTCTTCGACGCACCCATTGGGTATTCCTGAGTCTAAAGAAAATGCTTGATATCATAATACCGAGGTTTTTCATATGCTACCTCCTCTGGTGTAAACACATGAGCGGGCCTATCCAGTCATCGAACCATAATTCAGGTTATATCATTCCAAGTATTCACTTGGTATATAGAAGCCAGAGTTTCCAGAGCCTCCGCCATTTGATTTTCATCTCTAGGAATGTGATGGAATTCAACTTTATTGAAGAAGGGTAATAATCTTCTAGCATAATCTTTGTAAGGGATCAAGTCGAGGTGATGAGTATCCCATTCCCCTTTAATATGATTTATTACCAAAGCTGAATCACCATATACATCTAGAATTTTAATTCTGAGATCAATAGCTTCTTCGAGACCCATGATGCAAGCCTCATATTCGGCCATATTATTAGTACAATCAAATGTTAACCTTGCGGTAAAAGGAATGTTAGATCCATGAGGAGTGACAATCACAACACCAATTCCTTTACCATAAGCATTCACAGCTCCGTCAAATATCATACTCCAACGAGATTCAGGGTCAGGACCTTCCTCAGGCAATGGTTCATCACAATCCTTCACTTTCAAGAACATCACATCCTCATCGGGGAATTCAAATTCTACAGACTGGTGATCCTCCATTGGTTGGTGAGCAAGATAATCTACCAACACGCTGCTTTTAATAGCTTTTTGAGTGCGGTATTCAATATCATATTCAGATAGCAACATCTGCCAGCGGGAAATTCTCCCAGTAAGAGTAGGCTTTTCAAAAATGTACTTGATTAGATCCATTTTAGAGATCAACCAAGTAGTGTGAGTCAACATATACTGCCACAAACGCTTTGCCGCCTAGGCCAAAGCACAACATGTCTTTTCCAGCATGGAATACCACGACTCACAATCAGTGAATTTTTTACTGAGATAATAAATGGCGAACTCTTTATTCCCTGTTTCATCCTGTTGTCCCAGAATACAACCCATGGAGTTATCTAACATTGTTAGATACATAATCAACAATCTTCCTTCTACAGGAGGGAGCAAGATAGGAGGTTCAAGCAGATATTCTTTAATACTTTCAAATGCCCTTTGGCAATCATCCGTCCATACACAACCTTGATCTTTCTTTAACAACTTAAAGATCGGTTCACATGTTGCGGTCATGTGGGAGATGAATCTGGAAATATAATTCAAACGCCCGAGGAAACCTCTGACTTGCTTTTCATTTCTTGGTGCTGGCATCTCTTGAATCGCCTTGACTTTGTCAGGTCAACTTCAATTCCTTTCTGGCTAACAATGAAACCCAACAATTTCCCTGATCAGACACTGAAGGTACACTTATTTGGATTCAAGCAGAGACGATACTTCCTCAAATGCTGAAACAACTTCAACATATCTTCTACATGCCCTTCTTCAGTCTGGGATTTGGAAATCATATCATCAACATATACTTCGATTTTCTTGTGCATCAGATCATGGAATAGGGTTGTCATAGCCCTCTGGTACGTTGCACCAGCGTTCTTCAACCCGAAGGGCATCACTCTGTAACAGAATGCTCCCCAGGGTGTGATAAACGTTGTTTTTCCATGTCCTCTGGAGCCATTCTTATTTGATTATATCCAGAAAATCCGTCCATGAACGAGAATACTTTAAATTTTGATGTGCTGTCCACTAACATATCAATGTGTGGCAATGAAAAATCATCTTTTGGACTTGCTTTATTTAGATCTTTGTAATCTACGCACATGTGGACTTTTCCATCTTTTTTTGGTACTGGGACAATATTGGCAATCCATTGAGGATACACTGACGTCACAAGAAAACCAGCATTAATCTGCTTTAGAACCTCCTCTTTGATTTTTACTGCCATATCTGGGTGAGTTCTTCTCAACTTTTGTTTAATTGGCGGACACTCTGGCCTCAACGGCAAACAGTGCTCTACAATATTTGTATCTAGAACAGGCATATCTTAATAAGACCAAGCAAAAATATACACATACTCTTTCAACAACTCAATCAACATGCTCTTCACATCAGGATGCAACAATGCTCCAATCTTGACTTCCTTCGGATCTTCTTCTGAACCCAAATTGATCACTTCCAATGGCTCTTTATATGGCTGAATGGTATTTTCCTCGTGCTCAAACAACCGTGAGACCTCTTCTGGAATCTCATCATAATCTTCTTCTTCAGCCCCATACACAGGACATTCAAAGTTAGGAGAGGGTGCAGGGTCATTGTATTCAACGGGTTTTTTAATTAATCTGCACATATGATTTATGATTGCTTTTAGAAATAGACACATATAACAAGTGACCATGCAGATTGAATTTCAGTTATTATTTATTTTGAAAGGTTTTTTTTATTACCATTTTCCAAGAAAAAGCAGAAAATAAAGACATAATTTGGGAAACAAATACAACTTTTATTATTGATTTTAAAAGTCACAGCAAACAAATAAGCCCTGCAACATTAATACTTCCACCTTGGGCAGAGTGAAATCTTTTTCAAAAAGATTAACAAATCAAATTACTTTGAAACATGTATGCAAGAGGGAACATAAATGGTGATCTAGTTCTGAACCCTAACTCCGTGCGTCACATAATTCGGCATTTCCTGCTCTGCTTCATCTTCCACAATGGCTTTAATCCTGGAAACAGTCGGATGAAGATAACCCCCGCTACGGAAAATGTCTTGATACCTGCCTGCAGCAGACTTCGGCTTCATGCCCTTACCTTTTTCATTCTTCAAAGAGAACCCCAAGCCAGTTCTGTTCTTGTTCACAGGTGGATCCATAATTCATCCCCAAACTTCATCATGACCATTACGCACAACCTACTGCGCGTCCTTCAGCGAAACCATGTGTTGTACCCCAAAATTTTCCCTCGCATTTTTCCTCAAGAAATCACAGCTGCGGGCGTTTCCTGATTTTCCAGACTAGTTCAAGAATCAGTCAAACAGACTTATCTCGTCAGTCAAATAAAATTAGGGTTTTCATGACTTTGGAGCAGTTCATACAGTTTGCTTAGGGTTTGTTTGATTTTAGCTCAAGTTTTGATCAGGCGGACGCTTCTTTGGCTTTTAATCAAGAACTAGGGTTTTGTGCGCGTATTTCTCAGAAAGGATTATCTTTACAGTTTCTTTTCAGTTTACTCTGAAATTTGGATTGAGACGTTTGAATCAAGAAAACTGCAGATTGTTGTTTAATCAGTAATGGATAAAGCACTTGATTTGAGATGAGATAAAAGTTGAGGCGTTTAAATTAAGAATTTACAGTGGTTGATTTGATCAGTAAAAGGATAAATATCTGGATACTGGTTTGATTAGCTGTGCATCAGATACTTGAAGCGCCATGTTTATTACTCAATGATAAGGCCACAACGTTCGTTAATTATTTTTCTAAAGTCAGAATAATTGGATACTTCCAGTTATTTTAATTTTAAGAATTTCAAATAATTAAATGAACATTGAATTGAAAGAAGAATTAATTGATCAAGTTGGATTTTTATTTATCTTCAATTATTCGTTACAATTATTATTTGAATACAGTATTTTACAAAGTATTCTAATGATGATTACAATAATTGAAAGGGAATAAAAAGATTTGATTGATCAATAAAAGGACTTTTATTTATCTTTAAATTATTTGTATAATTGTTATTGTTTACAAAAATGTTTACAATAATAATGTTACAATAATGTAAATTGAAATAAAACAATGTCCTAAAAATTATAAATCTTCATCTTCTATCCAATGCTCCCTTGATGCTCATTTGATTTTATCTGCAAAGAATAAGAAAAGAAGAAAAAAGTCAAAGCAGAGAAAAATAGTTAAAGCAGACAGATAAAAAAGTTTCATCATTAAAAACAAATGGCCGGAATCAGTTTTACCCTCTTTGCAAATCGCGGGATTTCTCCTGGTTCACAAAGAAGGATGGAAGGCTTGCAATGAAACATGAATGCACAAAGTTATGAGTTTTGCACAGATTCAAAATTCATAAGCATGCTGCATAATTCAAAACCTGCATAGTTCAAAACAAACAGCATATGCAAGTATAAATCCAAAAGCAAACTAAGTTCCAATGTCAAAGCAAATTGTCAAAAAGCTGCCAAAGGTGCACAACTGCCCAAAAGATACCCAAGAGGCCAAAGCAAAAAAAAACTGTCACAAAGATGCAGGAAAATATGGAAGCAGAACAGAGACAAAGCTACCTATGCAAGCAAGCTAATTCCATTTCATCACTTTCCAACCATTTGTTTTTTCAGAAAAGACAAATGTAAACAATATTAAATGTTTAAAATTTGTCAAGAGAGAGGAAGAGAGAGGAAAGCAGATTATGTTATAGCAGGCTGAAGGCTAAAAAAGGCATGTATCAGAGCTAGACAGAACATATGCAGCAGAAGTGATCACAAAGAGTGAAATTATCAAACCTTGCAAACCTGCCCACCAGTTTGACCAAGAAAATATATCAAAATCTGAAGCATTCAAAAAGCCTCGCGCCCAAAGGCACAAAAGGCCATCTGCTAATGCATAAACCTGTAAGAACCTCCTACAAAAACATCACAAAAGCTCAAGCCTAGAGGCCCCGGCAAGAAAAACCAGTTCACAACACAAACTGTCCAAGTCTCAAAAACCATTCAAAACCTGAACCAACCTAAAACCTGTCAACCCTTGTCAAAACCATTTTCAAACAAAAACCATGTCAAAGCTTACAAACATCTTGCCCAAACCTGTGACCAACTTACAAAAAGCCTAAACCTGCAATAGACGCAAAACTCAAAACAATATTAAGCCATAACCATTCAAGGCCATAACCTGTGCAAAAAAACCCAACCTGTCCAATATACAAACATTCAAAAAACCAAGCTTCATGCCAGAAACGCCTAAACCTGTGTCAAGTTTAAGACGAATAATACAAACTGATGCAAGCCTGAACTGCCTAGCTCCAACACAAACAATCTGCTAGAACCACAAGCCATAGCCTCACACTAAGCTCAAACTGTCTAGCCTAAACCAGTTTTCAACCCATCCAACCCTCAGAGTTTCCTCATCACTGGGTTATCATACAGGTATAAGGCATCAAGCATATTCAGCATACAGAAACGAGGAAGAGTAAGATTCAAGTCAATATCTCAAGGCAACTCAGAGGCAACATACCAATCATCATCAAGCATATTCAGCAAGCTAAAAGAGACAGAAGAGGATAAACAGGCATACGAGGCTAACAAGAAGAAGAAGAAAGAACTGACAAAAGGTTTTCAAGGAGCATCACAAAACCTAAAGAAAAGTACGAAATACTAGGGTCCAAGCAAGCTAACGCTCAACACTGCTTCCTCCGCCGTCAAAGCCTTCACGCGCCTCCTAATCCCCTCCTCCTCCGTCCCCAAGAGGTAGTCTTCTCATACCCTTTGCATGCATTTCAAAATGGCAAACAAAATACTTAAATCAAAACATGAAATCAAACAATAACGAAAACCCTAAACAAGATTGAAACAGGAAATCTACCTTTTAAACTGTTGCCTGGATGCTCCATGGAGGGAAGAGGAAGGATGGTTGCGCTGGTGGCTTGGGCGAAGGAAACTCAGGTGAAGGCGAACGAGAAAGACGAATCGAATGCAAACGGCGCCGCTTCTGTAAACCCTAAGCCATTTCCCAATTGAAACGAATTATGAGAAACCCTAAAAACAATTGTGAGAGAATCCACTTGGGCCGGGTCGCCCCAACAATGCTTAAACCCGTTCCAACCAACACCTCTCTCTTTCTCTCATTTATGCTGTTTATTCAGTTTGGGCTTAATATCCTTTTGGCCCATTCAATTTTCTAAAATTAACTCTTTTTTTTTTGTTTACATATCTTTTTTTTTAATTGACACACTAATTTATTTGCAATATATATTTTAGTTACAATCTTGCATAGAATATTTACTAAAAAATGAATGATGAATGAACATAATAATTTTCTTAATCTTTTTAAAGAAAAAACATATTTTCTTTTCTTGTATTAAAACTCTCTTCATTTAAATGTAAACCTTGTTTAAAATATCTATAAAAAATACACAAAGAAATAGATTTTTTAGGTTGATTATTTTTAGCTAAAATATTTTGTACATATTAAACAAAATACAAGAGTACAAAAATCAAATAAACAAAATATTTAATTCTTTTCATTAGGTTAACAATATTTAATTTTCTCATTTAAGTTCACATTTCGCAACTTATAAATAAACCTAATACATTAACACATACGCTTACACACTTATATTGGTACATTATACATTTATTATTCTTATACATTGCTATACATGATACATATACATTTGATCGCAATTCGATTTGGTTGTAATTATTTAAGTCTCACCCCCCTTTGTCAATTTGTACCCCCACTCCCGGATACTATTTGTAATAGCGTAGACTTTAAAATTCCCGCAATTTACCGCTTTCGAATTATACCATGATTAGACCTAGGGTTTGCATGTACATAAAATCAAACGCTAGATAACCTAATACAAAACAAATACATGAACTCAATACACAATCACACTTGCACCCCCTAGGGTAATCCCACATGTTGCCTTCCAAAATGGGCCATGCTTGCACGTCGAGTTTCTTTGGCAAAACAAATTCAAATGATCATAAGTCCCTCGATGACGCTTTCGAAAGTCGCCTAAATGGAATGATCATAGTCCCTTCAAGCAAATTGCCAAAGACACTTGGCACCATTGCATTCATGGTCCGTACGATGACCCACGCTCGTCCCGTTAAACATCCTAAACGCAAGATTGTCCACCAAATTCAATGGTGGAACAAAATTGTTAAAAAAAGGGTTGAAAACATAGAGAAAACCTTTGAGTACAATAGGGGTAGACCAAACTCTTAGTTACTTGAGATCAACTTGCAAAAACACTTGCCTCCTTTTCAAAAACCACACTTCATACACACTTTCAAACAAACTTCCAAAAACATTTTGAAACATCTTTTCGAAAAGATACACACTTTTGTAAAACACTCAAACACGAGTCAATTACATTGGTTGCCGAAACAAAGGCGTCTATTTCAAAAATATTTTCAAAACACACACATACACCACAACTTCAAGCAACCAAAAATCAAGGCAAGTGATCTAAAAACCAAGTAACTAAGAGCCCATGGATAACCATGGATGAAAAGGGTGCTAATACCTTCCCTTTTCATAATCTACCCCCCGAACCCACGAAATATCTCAAAAAGGTTTTTCCTGTGCTTTTTTAAACCTTTCCCTTAGGATAAAATAAAAAGTCGGTGGCGACTCTTGCTAAACCGAACAAGTGCAAAAATAAACGCAAAACCTCAAGTCAGTTCTCCCACCGTATCACAGAACTGGTGACTCTGCTGGGGATATAATTTAAAAGTGGGGTTACCTTAGGGTTTATATCACCTTTACTTTCTTGCTTTGATTGCCTTGATTGTTTTACTCTTTGGGTCCTTGTTTGGGTTTGTTGTAAATCCTACACCCGTATTTGGGGCACCTTTCTAGGTAAATAGCAATAAAACTGTGAGGGAACTGTGCGGGGTATACCGACATGGTTGAAGCAGTAAGCTATGTTAGTGTGACATATTTGTGAGTACCGGTAACCCTTGAGTTCAATCAAGGAGAGTACGGGGCCGCTGAGTGATGTCGTGAAGCACTAACGAACTCTTAGAACCTTAATTGACCATCTTAGCCTTTTTAGGGGTAGTGAGATGACCGGCTTTGGTGCAGTCCGAAGTTGGTAGATACTCGATACTACACTCATTTGAGGGTTGTTTTCTTGGAATATTTTGGTCGCCAGTTAAGTGGCTAAACCGAAACGATGAACACAGAAAGCAATCCAATGATATTGAGCTCCTTAGAACCTGATTTCTATTTTAGGACACGATGAGCCAACTAACTTCAAGAGGGTACTTACCTACAACCCCATGCAAGCCTAAACCTAAGGACTTGCTTGCTTTGTATGAATATGATTGCCTGTATATACACTCACTGGCTTTTGCATACATGTACATAACATCATGACATCATACCATAGCATTTTTCACTAACCTTTTCAAGGATCTTGAGGTTCTTTTGATGCAGGGTTACGTTGAATCGGACGTCTACCAAAGGGCAAGAGGTTTCCTCCTCTAAGCAAATGCCATCAAAGATCAAGTGCAACAACTTGAATCAGTGGCTATGACCCACTCGACATGGTGATCTTGATTCTCGTGGAAAGACATCCACTGATACAAAGTTCTCCAACCAAAGATCAAGTGCAACAACTTGAATCAGTGGCTATGACCCACTCGACATGGTGAGCTTGATTCTCGTGGAAAGACATCCACAGGTGCAAAGTTCCCCAATCAAAGATCAAAGTTCAACCTCTAACATTCTCTTGTGTTTACCCCAAGAGATCCTTGAAAACATTGCATATATATCATACATATCATTGCATAACAGGTTTCCCCCATGCAGGTTTTCTGATCTTCTTACTGTTTATTTCAGTAAGATGGATATGGAACAAACGGTGAAAGATCTCCAAGCTCAAAATGCTCAATTCCAACAAATGTTGCTGGCTATGGGTAAAGGGCAAGAGGATCTGACAACCCTTCTTCTCAAAGACAAGAAGAAGAAGTCCAAGAAGGCAGCCAGCATCCTGAACTTGAGGAGAAGACCTAAAACCCAAGATCTTCCAACTCCATCCAATATGGGGGTTAGTCTTGAAGAAGACCACAATTTGGAGATTGATGAAGCTGAAGCTGACTACTCCGAGGAACAATATCCTCCCGCTGATTACAAGTACAAAGAGTTGGAGGATCGCCTCAATGCTATGGAGATTCAACAAATACCCGGCTTGGATTTGGGAGACTTGGGTTTGGTTCCTGGATTGGTCATCCCTCCAAAGTTCAAAGTCCCTACCTTTGCTCTGTACGACGGAGTTTCTTGCCCTAAGATGCATCTAAAGTCTTATGTCCGCAAGATTCAACCATACACAGCTGATAAGAGGCTTTGGATCCATTTCTTCCAAGAAAGTTTGGCAGGGGCTCAACTCGAGTGGTTCTATCAATTGGAGAGTTCTCGCATCCACACCTGGGAAGATCTAGCCAGGGCTTTTTACGAGCAGTATCAGTACAATGCTGATCTCGCACCAACTCGTGTGCAGTCGCAGAACATGACCATGGGTTCCGACGAGAGCTTCAAAGGGTATGCTCAAAGGTGGAGAGATTTGGCTGGTAGGGTGCAACCTCCTTTAACTGATAGGGAGCTGATTGACATCTTCATGGGAACCTTGACCGGGCCTTTCTTCAATCACTTAATTGGAAGTTCCTCAGCCGGGTTCACCGAGCTGATACTGACCGGCGAAAGGATCGAAGCTGGCATCAAGAGTGGAAAGATCCAAGGAGCTACAACCTCCGATACTCAGATAATTCCCTACAACAGAAAGAAAGAGTCTAATGCTGGGAACAGTCAAAGGAGTCGTCATGATCAACATGCAGGGGCAGTCCTGATCTCTAGTTCTACGCTACGCCGACAACAGCAAAGGGGAAGTCAGCAACAACCAGACGAGCCTAAGAGACAGTTCACCAACATCAACATGCCGTTGTCTCAAGCACTACAACACTTGTTGAAGATGAATCTGATTGCATTGATAGGGCCTCATCCAAACCCCAAGACTTCATCTCCTAACTACAATCCTAATGCAACTTGTGCTTATCATTCTGACAGTCCCGGGCATGACACTGACGACTGTTGGGCTTTGAAGTACAAGATTCAGAATTTGATTGATGCCAAGGAAATTGAGTTTGGTCCTCCAGAGGCCCCAACATGATCACTGCTTCTATGCCAGCTCATTGAGATTGTGTTTGTTTCATTTTGAACTTTCAAAGTTGTAATCTTTTGTTATTCAAACAATTATCTTTTAATGTTAAACTCTGTTTCATTAATGCATTGCATATGTTTGTCTTGAATTCATCCATTCGTTTTCACTACTCTTATGCTTTTCTTTATGATATTTGACTCTCGATAAAAAGCTGCAAGCCTTTAGAGGGAGGATGACGAAACAATACCATAATCTCATACAATATGCTTTTAAACAGACCTTGCTGATGATGTACAGGCATTTCTTTCAATTCCCAAACACTGGAGTTATAAGGAAGTTAATCCCTAGTCAACCCCTTCGAGCCAAAGAAGTAGAAGTTTTCTGTTCTAAACAATCAAAACCTTTGATATAAACCTGGGGCAGGGTAGTATCTCAGTTAATTCAAAAGAAAATGCGCGTTGAAATCGCAAACTCTCAGTTCGTAACACAACGAACGACGTCAAAAGAAAGCATTCCTTTGGAATCAAAAGACAAGGGTGGTTCCCTATCACATAGGCAGTCAATCTCTCAAAAGAGAAAAGCCCGCTGAGCTAAAACTTGTAAAGGAGGCTTAAGAAAGCTGGGGCATCCCGCTGACTATAATCCCAAAAACGGGAACAGTCAGGAAAAAGTTAGGGATAACAAATCAAAATCAAAATAATGAGGTCATTACAAATCCTCAGCAACATAAAAAAATGTTGCAAAAGAAAAAAGGAGATGATGACTGTCTCCCGAATTCGAATTGGTGAACCATCACCCAAAAGGTCGTTCCAAACTCAAAACAGAGTGCGACGCACAATTAACTGAGCCTAGGATTGGAGAACATCGCGAAGAGCGGGTGGGTACAAATATACTTTGAGCCTTTATCCTTTGTTTCTTAAACTGTGAACCAAGCCACGGTACAACCCTTCAAAAGTCCTAATTGAAGCATGGGTTAGTTCGAAAGCATACTGTTACAAAAGGTATCCTAACTCCTATAAGGCTTTGCTCTAAGATCTGGTGTTGACTTGTCTTATAAAAAAATTTCTGCTAAAAAACGCATTTTTCAAAACTTCGAGACAAACATAAACTTTGCATTGCTTGAATATCACTGTTCGCATTTGGCTATTTGTTTGACAGCGAAGAAATCCATACGGCGAATGTTCGGAGGAACGAAAACTCTCTCAGTGAGTAAAATCACTTCAAAAGGATGACACTTCCAACGACAAATCTCCTATCAACAAGGGGCATGACATGTCAAAATCCTGTTAACCAGGGGCAGTCCAGTCAAGATTTCAACAAAATCTCTCAATTGCAGAGTAACCTGAAGAGACTCCTTCATCACCACTTGGGGCATTCGGATGTCAAAAGTGTTCAACAACCAGATGCAGTTTTACACGGACTCATCATGAAGCAATCCTACACAGGTTCCTTCTCAAACTCCAGATGCAGTTTTACACGGACTCATCATCAGGAAACCCTACACCGGTTCCCTTTCAACCTCAGATGCAGTTTTACACGGACTCATCATGAAGCAACCCTACACAGGTTCCTTCTCAAACTCCAGATGCAGTTTTTCACGGACTCATCATGAAGCAACCCTACACAAGTTCCTTCTCAAACAACCAGATGCAGTTTTACACGGACTCATCATGAAGCAACCCTACACAGGTTCCTTCTCAAACTCCAGATGCAGTTTTACACGAACTCATCATGAAGCAACCCTACACAGGTTCCTTCTCAAACTCCAGATGCAGTTTTACACGGACTCATCATGAAGCAACCCTACACAGGTTCCTTCTCAAAAACCCGATGCAGTTTTACACGGACTCATCATCAGGAAACCCTACACAGGTTCCTTCTTTCAAACTTACAATTCAACACATCTCCAGTAACTATCCATCCTACCTCCAAATGGCATCTGTAAGCCCATTCCCGAGATCAAGTGCCTACGGCAATCAGAAGATTCTTGCAATCCCCAGCCTGAGAACCTTCCGGAATCTAATTCCCCTTAGAATCAAGTTTCAATATCCCCAACGGAGCTAAAACTTCCAACTATCAATCCCCAAGCAGATTGAAGACTCTCATTCTCAGCATCTCGCAGAATATTCGAATATTCTCCAGTGAAGACCTCCTCAAGACAGGAATTCCCCAGTAACTTGGTATACAACCCAAGCTTCTGATTCCCCAACAGTGGTCCCAGGACTTCTCATTTTCAACGATCGAAGATTCTTGCCCTCCACAGCAGTAGTCAAGGAATTGTTCTCCCCGACAGCAGTCAAGATTCTTTTGTCTTCAGCCATCCGGGATTCATCTATCCTCAGCAAGATAGCTCATCAGCTTACATGCGCATTCATCACATTCATATCATAAACATTGATATAACATACATTGCATCATGCATCATGACATTGCATACAACTAACTCTTTACCTTTTCAGGTAAGACCGGTCGACAGATAAAGATCACCGTCTTCCGAGATTCATCCAGAAATAGTTCAGATGTGACCCAGACACGGCGACATTCTGATACTTATTCCAGATTCATCCAGATGCAGTTTTACACGGACTCATCATCAGGAAACCCTACACCGGTTCCTTCTCCACTTCAAGAATTCTGAAAACAGTTCACGGGTTCTCCAGTAACGGATGTTAACCTATCACTTGTTCAGATTCTTCTCAAATTCTGAAAACAGTTTACGGACGCTTCCCAACAATGGATGTTGCTCTATTGCTTATTCAACTTCAAATTCTGAAAACAGTTTACGGATTCTCCAAAAATAGATGTCGATCTATCGCTTGTTCAGACCCCCAGTTCAGAGACGTTCCAAAACATGGATGCCTTTCTGATACTCGTCCACTCACCAGTGACATACAGTTCAACAAACATTTCTAAATGGCATCTTTAAGCCCATTTCCAGATGGCATCTATAAGCCCATCCTCCTATCAGCAGTTTCCAAATGGCATCTTTAAGCCCATCCTCCTACCAACATTTCTAAATGGCATCTTTAAGCCCATTTCCATATGGCATCTTTAAGCCCATCCTCCCATCAGCAGTCATTAAATGGCATCTTTAAGCCCATCACCAAATGGCATCTTCAGGCCCATTCCCTCTACCATCACAGCACCGAGTGCAAATTTTCTGGGCACTCTAGTGTCCAATCTCCTTTTACCTTCGAGTCGCGAAAGGCAAACTTGCCAATCTAACTCTTCAGGTCCAAGAAGATTGAACAGGGGCAACTGTTGTACCCCAAAATTTGCCCTCGCATTTTTCCTCAAGAAATAACAGCTGCGGGCGTTTCCTGATTTTCCAGACTAGTTCAAGAATCAGTCAAACAGACTTTTCTCGTCAGTCAGATAAAATTAGGGTTTTCATGACTTTGGAGCAGTTCATACAGTTTGCTTAGGGTTTGTTTGATTTTAGCTCAAGTTTTGATCAGGCGGACGCTTCTTTGGCTTTTAATCAAGAACTAGGGTTTTGTGCGCGTATTTCTCAGAAAGGATTATCTTTACAGTTTCTTTTCAGTTTACTCTGAAATTTGGATTGAGACGTTTGAATCAAGAAAACTGCAGATTGTTGTTTAATCAGTAAAGGATAAAGCACTTGATTTGAGATGAGATAAAAGTTGAGGCGTTTAAATTAAGAATTTACAGTGGTTGATTTGATCAGTAAAAGGATAAATATCTGGATACTGGTTTGATTAGCTGTGCATCGGATACTTGAAGCGCCAGGTTTATTACTCAATGATAAGGCCACAACGTTCGTTAATTATTTTTCTAAAGTCAGAATAATTGGATACTTCCAGTTATTTTAATTTTAAGAATTTCAAATAATTAAATGAACATTGAATTGAAAGAAGAATTAATTGATCAAGTTGGATTTTTATTTATCTTCAATTATTCGTTACAATTATTATTTGAATACAGTATTTTACAAAGTATTCTAATGATGATTACAATAATTGAAAGGGAATAAAAAGATTTGATTGATCAATAAAAGGACTTTTATTTATCTTTAAATTATTTGTATAATTGTTATTGTTTACAAAAATGTTTACAATAATAATGTTACAATAATGTAAATTGAAATAAAACAATGTCCTAAAAATTATAAATCTTCATCTTCTATCCAATGCTCCCTTGATGCTCATTTGATTTTATCTGCAAAGAATAAGAAAAGAAGAAAAAAGTCAAAGCAGAGAAAAATAGTTAAAGCAGACAGATAAAAAAGTTTCATCATTAAAAACAAATGGCCGGAATCAGTTTTACCCTCTTTGCAAATCGCAGGATTTCTCCCGGTTCACAAAGAAGGATGGAAGGCTTGCAATGAAACATGAATGCACAAAGTTATGAGTTTTGCACAGATTCAAAATTCTTAAGCATGCTGCATAATTCAAAACCTGCATAGTTCAAAACAAACAGCATATGCAAGTATAAATCCAAAAGCAAACTAAGTTCCAATGTCAAAGCAAATTGTCAAAAAGCTGCCAAAGGTGCACAGCTGCCCAAAAGATACCCAAAAGGCCAAAGCAAAAAAAAACTGTCACAAAGATGCAGGAAAATATGGAAGCAGAACAGAGACAAAGCTACCTATGCAAGCAAGCTAATTCCATTTCATCACTTTCCAACCATTTGTTTTTTCAGAAAATACAAATGTAAACAATATTAAATGTTTAAAATTTGTCAAGAGAGAGGAAGAGAGAGGAAAGCAGATTATGTTACAGCAGGCTGAAGGCTAAAAAAGGCATGTATCAGAGCTAGACAGAACATATGCAGCAGAAGTGATCACAAAGAGTGAAATTCTCAAACCTTGCAAACCTGCCCACCAGTTTGACCAAGAAAATATATCAAAATTTGAAGCATTCAAAAAGCCTCGCGCCCAAAGGCACAAAAGGCCATCTGCTAATGCATAAACCTGTAAGAACCTCCTACAAAAACATCACAAAAGCTCAAGCCTAGAGGCCCCGGCAAGAAAAACCAGTTCACAACACAAACTGTCCAAGTCTCAAAAACCATTCAAAACCTGAACCAGCCTGAAACCTGTCAACCCTTATCAAAACCATTTTCAAACAAAAACCATGTCAAAGCTTACAAACATCTTGCCCAAACCTGTGACCAACTTACAAAAAGCCTAAACCTGCAATACACACAAAACTCAAAACAACATTAAGCCATAACCATTCCAGGCCATAACCTGTGCAAAAAAACCCAACCTGTCCAATATACAAACATTCAAAAAAACAAGCTTCAAGCCAGAAACGCCTAAACCTGTGTCAAGTTTAAGACGAACAATACAAACTGATGCAAGCCTGAACTGCCTAGCTCTAACACAAACAATCTGCTGGAACCACAAGCCGTAGCCTCACACTAAGCTCAAACTATCTAGCCTAAACCAGTTTTCAACCCATCCAACCCTCAGAGTTTCCTCATCACTTGGTTATCATACAGGTACAAGGCATCTAGCATATTCAGCATACAGAAACGAGGAAGAGTAAGATTCAAGTCAATATCTCAAGGCAACTCAGAGGCAACATACCAATCATCATCAAGCATATTCAGCAAGCCAAAAGAGACAGAAGAGGATAAACAGGCATACGAGGCTAACAAGAAGAAGAAGAAAGAACTGACAAAAGGTTTTAAGGAAGCATCACAAAACCTAAAGAAAAGTACGAAATACCAGGGTCCAAGCAAGCTAACGCTCAACACTGCTTCCTCCACCGTCAAAGCCTCCACGCGCCTCCTAATCCCCTCCTCCTCCGTCCCCAAGAGGTAGTCTTCTCATACCCTTTGCATGCATTTCAAAATGGCAAACAAAATACTTAAATCAGAACTCAAATCAAAACATGAAATCAAACAATAACGAAAACCCTAAACAAGATTGAAACGGGAAATCTACCTTTTAAACTGTTGCCTGGATGCTCCATGGAGGGAAGAGGAAGGATGGTTGCGCTGGTGGCTTGGGCGAAGGAAACTCAGGCGAAGGCGAACGAGAAAGACGAATCGAATGCAAATGGCGCCGCTTCTGTAAATGCTAAGCCATTTCCCAATTGAAACGAATTATGTGAAACCCTAAAAACAATTGTGAGAGAATCCACTTGGGCCGGGTCGCCCCAACAATGCTTAAACCCGTTCCAACCAACACCTCCCTCTTTCTCTCATTTATGCTGTTTATTCAGTTTGGGCTTAATATCCTTTTGGCCCATTCAATTATCTAAAATTAACTCTTTTTTTTTTGTTTACATATCTTTTTTTTTAATTAACACACTAATTTATTTGCAATATATATTTTAGTTACAATCTTGCATAGAATATTTACTAAAAAATGAATGATGAATGAACATAATAATTTTCTTAATCTTTTTAAAGAAAAAACATATTTTATTTTCTTGTATTAAAACTCTCTTCATTTAAATGTAAACCTTGTTTAAAATATCTATAAAAAATACACAAAGAAATAGATTTTTTAGGTTGATTATTTTTAGCTAAAATATTTTGTACATAATAAACAAAATACAAGAGTACAAAAATCAAATAAACAAAATATTTAATTCTTTTCATTAGGTTAACAATATTTAATTTTCTCAATTAAGTTCACATTTCACAACTTGTAAATAAACCTAATACATTAACACATACGCTTACACACTTATATTGGTACATTATACATTTATTATTCTTATACATTGCTATACATGATACATATACATTTGATCGCAATTCGATTTGGTTGTAATTATTTAAGTCTCACCCCCCCCCCCCCCTTGTCAATTTGTACCCCCACTCCCGGATACTATTTGTAATAGCGTAGACTTTAAAATTCCCGCAATTTACCGCTTTCGAATTATACCATGATTAGACCTAGGGTTTGCATGTACATAAAATCAAACGCTAGATAACCTAATACAAAACAAATACATGAACTCAATACACAATCACACTTGCACCCCCTAGGGTAATCCCACATGTTGCCTTCCAAAATGGGCCATGCTTGCACGTCGAGTTTCTTTGGCAAAACAAATTCAAATGATCATAAGTCCCTCGATGACGCTTTCGAAAGTCGCCTAAATGGAATGATCATAGTCCCTTCAAGCAAATTGCCAAAGACACTTGGCACCATTGCATTCATGGTCCGTATGATGACCCACGCCCGTCCCGTTAAACATCCTAAACGCAAGATTGTCCACCAAATTCAATGGTGGAACAAAATTGTTAAAAAAAGGGTTGAAAACATAGAGAAAACCTTTGAGTACAATAGGGGTAGACCAAACTCTTAGTTACTTGAGATCAACTTGCAAAAACACTTGCCTCCTTTTCAAAAACCACACTTCATACACACTTTCAAACAAACTTCCAAAAACATTTTGAAACATCTTTTCGAAAAGATACACACTTTTGTAAAACACTCAAACACGAGTCAATTACATTGGTTGCCGAAACAAAGGCGTCTATTTCAAAAATATTTTCAAAACACACACATACACCACAACTTCAAGCAACCAAAAATCAAGGCAAGTGATCTAAAAACCAAGTAACTAAGAGCCCATGGATAACCATGGATGAAAAGGGTGCTAATACCTTCCCTTTTCATAATCTACCCCCCGAACCCACGAAATATCTCAAAAAGGTTTTTCCTGTGCTTTTTTAAACCTTTCCCTTAGGATAAAATAAAAAGTCGGTGGCGACTCTTGCTAAACCGAACAAGTGAGAAAACAAACGCAAAACCTCAAGTCAGTTCTCCCACCGTATCACACCATGGAATTCTCTTTTCCTCTTATGTTGTCAATGGATAAAGCTTAGAACTGGGTTCCAACAACAGCTTCATCCGCCACTACAATGCTGAAAGAGGACAAATGAGATATCAACAATGCATGCTCCCCATTTATGATCACTACTTTCCCTTCATGTATAAACTTCACCTTCTGGTGTAAAGTTAAAGTGACAGCCCCTGCCTCATGTATCCACGACCGTCATAGAAAACAACTGTAAGCGGGAACAATGTCCATGACCTGGAAAGTTATATGAAACAAATGTGGTCCTATATGAATAGGCAAGTCCACTTCACCAATAACAGATTTCCTTGACCCATCAAACGCTTTCACAATGATGCCACTCAGGCGCATAGGCGTTCCTTGATATTTCAATTTATAAACGTACTCCTTGGTATAACATTCAACGCAGATCCATTATCAATCAGCACATTAGATAGTGAATCATTCTTGCAGTTCATAGAGATGTGGAGGGCCAAGTTGTGATTCCTTCCTTCATCTGGTAATTCATCATCGCAGAAACTCAAGTTATTACATGAAGTAATGTTTCCTATTACGTTGCTGAATTGGTCTATTGGTATATCACTCTCCACAAAAGCTTGGTCCAGTACCCTCATCAAGGATTCTCTGTGAGCAGACGAGTTCATCAATAAAGCTAAGATAGATATTTTTGAAGGAGTCTGCAGTAGCTGATCTACAATTCTGTAGTCGCTCATCTTAATTATCTTCAAAATATCATCCACTTCTTTCTCTAACGTAGCTCTACTAGTCTCACTCGCAGCCTTCTTAGGTTCATCATTATCAACAATTTTCTTTCCAGCACCATCTCTTCGAACAACTGGTTCAAACACACGACCGATGCGGGTCACCCTGCTATTTTCAGCTATATTTCCAACATCAGGCATTGGCTGGATGGGAACTTCCACTCCATCCTCTAAGATTATAGTGTTATTGTTGTACCCCAAAATTTTCCCTCTCATTTTATCAAGATTTCCCCTCACAAGACTCTTTGGACTCCATACAGGATTAGGGTTTGCTCTGCTCAAGACATCTCCTTGCACTGTTGACCTGAAATTAGGGTTTGAGTTTGCACAAAGAATTTTGGACTTCCAATGCCTCATGTGACTTTCATCCTTCATGTTGGACTCCTAAGATTGTCCATACCAAGTTTCAATCTTTGAATCAAAATTTTGCCCAGTCAATTGGACAATTGACCTAAAAATCAGTTGTATTGGGGAAAAAGTCAACAGTGGCCAATTTACAGTAAAACCTCATGATTTTTTATCCACATCAACATTATAGACTCATATGAACCATTTGATCAAGTTTGGACCACAACTCCTCAAGAAATTTGATCAGATCATCAAAAGGGCAAAATGGTCATTTTTAGGGTTTTGACTGCAGAAGGGAAATTTCTGATTTTTAACCTAGCCAATGGAAAATTGGGTTTAAGCATGGTTTAAAGGACTCAATGGCATCATCTTGACCTAATCACAAGGTTCAAAAGATCTCAAATGCATTGGATTGACAGATGAATTTTCAAGTCAATTGATCAAAAATCAACTGTACACTGAAAAGTCAAACGTTGACTTTTTGGTCAAAATCAAGTGTCAAGGGTCATTTTTCATCAAGATGTGTCAAAACATGAAACTTGTTCACCAAGAAACCTAATTTTGGAAATTAGGGTTTAAAATGCAAAATTTTCATAACATAAATTTTCTAAGTTATGAAAATTTCTTATTTTTTCCCAAGTTTTCCCAACTTTTTCACCATGATGCATTTGGATTAAAAGAAAACTTCCAACATGAAAGTTGTAGTCCCCCACAAAATCTACAACTATTATTCATAAAGTTTTCCCAAAAGATGCATGGATCTCAAGTTATGATTTTGTGAATAAGGGTCCAAAAACTTTCTAACTTAGTGAAATTTTGCCCTAGTTTAGGCAGGATTTTGACCTATCTTCATGGAAATTTTTCACATAGTTCCAAGTGGAATCTCAAAATGCATTTCAAATATGGATTATAGAGCATGTTACAAGATTTCCAAAATGTCCAAGAACTCTCAAAAATCATTTATGGTTAGGGAGAATCGATAGTTTGAAAATGGGAAATTATCACTTTTGGCCAAGGCATTTTGCACATTGAGATAACTTGCAATTCTGTCCAAAGCATGATTGTACTTGGTTTACAGGTTCTAATCTCTTCTACACTCATAAATTAAATGCAAACACATTGGTTAGAGGCTTTGTTCTAAGCTTTAGAACATTACACATTGAATTAATCCATTTTTGGCAAAAAGATAACAATGCCATTTCCATAAAGTTCACTTTATGCATTTTTATTTCCCCTGAGCCTTGAACCTAATCTTTTGCAGCAAACAAAGTTCACTAATATCAGGAAAGATGTACCAACTCTCAACAGACCCTAAGCTATATTGTACAAGCCTTTGCATTGTCAATTCCAACTTTTGCTTCAAAAACAAGAAACCTTGCAAAAGGTCAACAACTTGGTAATCTGATAAGAGCAAGCTTTGTGCATATTTCAAACAGGTTCAACACATTGTCTAAGGCCAGAAACACGAGCTAGCAAGTTCTAAAACCCTCCAATACACCAATACACCAACTTCTGCCCAAAACAGGGAAAGTTCTGCAAATCAGAAGCCAAAAACATTTCCACTCGTGCGTTTTGTCCCAAGCTACTTCAAACACATTCTAAGCAATACACCTAAGCTATCCCAACCCTTCTCAAGCCACTGTAACTCCATTTTCAAGCTTCACGATTTTCAAATTTTGAGTTTGCAGGTTGAGTTCTATAGAGAGATTCAAGCCATTTCAAAGCAAGCTGAGCATTGGCAAAGATCAAGGGAACATCAAGCAAGCTCAAAAGTCCTTCAGGCCTCACTGAAAGTTGCTACATTGCCATACTCGAGCTTGACTGAAACAGGTAAATTTCAAACTTCTATATCCTTATTTAGGAATCATTAGGCTTAGGTTTGTGAAGCAAAAATGTAGCCCTTAATGTCCTCGAACTGTACATATGCTTAGAATTCATTTATGTTAACTGAGCTAGGAGAATTTGAATGTTGAAGTTTCTGAAAAAACTAGGTCATAAATTAGGGGCACTGAAATTCTCTCTGGTCTTTGAGAGTTAGATCAAGTTTTTTATATGGTTAGAATCGTGTGATGATGAGCTATAACTTTCATGTTGCAAGTTTTTGTTTTTAAGCACGTATGCAGGAGTTATAAGTTTGAACACAGGGCGCACGTTTTTTGTTTCTGGAGGACAGGGATGAAGTGGAAATGGGCCTGGCTTTGTCCTGCTTTTTGCACCCCCTGCTTGCTTTTTGCACCCCCTTGGCCCATTTCTTTATTTTTGCATATTTTTTCATTTCTTTTTTATTTTTTGACTTTATTTTTTTTTCCAAATATTAAAAATCATCAAAAATATTTTCTTAATTTTTACATTTTTATTTTATTATTTTTATTATTTTTTTATGACAAAAAATAGTTTATTAAATAATATATACTTTTATTTTCTTAAATAAATTTATAACTAATACAAAAATATCATATATTTTTATTTTTATTATTTATACACTTAAATAATATTTTCTCACACATTTTAATTTTTTAACACTTTTGTATATATTTTTATTTATTTTATTGTACATAAATAAATAATATAGAATACATATTTTCTTAAAACAAAAATTAGGGTTTCCTCACCCTTTCAAAAATAATTTTTGTTTTCTTATTTTTTAGGACATAAATAACTTATTTTTACATACATAAAAATAAATACAAAAACATTTTGCATATTTATATTTATTTGCATATTTAAATAATTGTCCATTTATTTATTTGTAAATTAAATTCAATATGGTTGTAATAGTTTTAGGGCTTTATTTTTGTGCAAATACCCCCTATTCAAACTTGTATCCCCCTCCCCATAATAATGTCGTAATAGTCTTAGATTTACTTTTACGCATTTATTGCTTTCAAATATGCATGATAGTAAGATTAGGGTTTGTATGCAAAGACCAAAATCAAACAAATAGCATGACTAAACACAAGACAAAAATGCATGAAAAATGACAACACAATGCACACAAGCACCCCTAGGGTTTCATCCACTTGTTTCCTTGAAAACGTGGCCATGGTATGCATGCTAGGTATCTTGGCAAAACAAAAACAAAACCAAAGATCATAGTCCCTCGATGACGCTATCTTGGTTGCCTAAACAAAAATGATCTAGTCCCTCAAAAACTTGCTAAGATACTTGGCAATATTGTTATCATGGTCATACGATGACCCACGCCCGTCCCGTTTAACATCCAAAGATAAGGTTGTTTACCAAATGCAATGGTAAAACAACAATGTCAAAGGGTTAAAAATGTGTAGGAAAGATCTTTGAGTAGGGTAGACGACTCTTAGTTACTTGATCAATTTGCAAACCATCCTTGCTATTTTCAAACATACACAATTTCAAAACAATTTTAAAACAGTTTCTAAACAAACTTTCAAACATTGAAACATTTTTCAAAAGATAAACACATTTGTATACATTCAAACAAGAATTATTACAAAGCTTGCATAGGCAAAGGCCTCTTTTCAAAATACTTTCAAAACCACACACAAAAGCACCATTTCAAACAATTGAAAAGCAAAAGCAAGTGATCTAAAGCTTTGGCATGGGCTTCGGAACAGAGCAAAAGGGCCAGCATAGAGATTTTTGAAGGGGTTTGCCTCAGTTGTTCTACGACATCATAGTCTCTTTTCTTAATTATTTTTAAAATTTCCTCCATTTCTTTTTGAGTGGTCTCGGGGATGACCAAAGGTTGAGCCCTCGTCCTGACGGGCGCTTCTTGGATCCCCTTACCTTTATCAGCAGCAACAGCAGAGGGTACAACTACGAGAGTAACAATTTCTTCAATAACTGGAGTTCGCACAGATATGTTGACCGGCACAGGAGTAATCTTAGGAGCATTTGAGGGTCCGAAGGTCGCCCTTGGAGGAGCAATCTCCGAAGAGAAAATTCTTCCGTTGTGGGTGATTTTACTTGTCCCAACAATATTTCCTATGTCAGGAGTCTCTTCATCGGAACTTTCTTCAACTGATTCAATCTGCTTAACACTGGTAGAAGATCTCTCCTCCATAATTCCACGGTATTGATTTGTTGGACTTGTATGGGATAGGCCCCAGCATAATTATCTTCAGAGGTACAATCTTTGGATCGGATGTAATCTTAACAAGTCTTTTGGAGACCTTGGAAAGATTGGTGGAAATGGTAATTATAGAAACATCGTTGACAGGAGTCGGAGTAACAGGAGTTTTCTCAAAGAGGATTTCTTGATTATCCATTAGGTGTTGGATGCCTAACTTCAACAACGGACGGTCGAATTGTAAGGACGAACAAAGGTAGCAATCTTTTTCACAGCCCGGGAAAATCCTGGCTTTCAACAGATTCATCTTGATTATTGGTAACGGAGTCATCAAATCATCAACAGTAACAACATAAAGATCTTCTTCAACAGCATGGACATTGTGACCATGTTTTGGCATTGGAGCGGATATCACATTAGGATTTTCGGGGGCGTCGAATTCCACATCTTTAGCATCTATTAAATCCTGAATCTTATTTTTGAGGGCCCAACAATTGTTGGTGTCATGCCTCAGGTTGTCTGAATGATAGGCACACTTGGCATTAGCATGGTAGTAAGGTGAGGATGTATTCGGATTCTTCGGCGCCTCTTTCAAACTTGCAAGGTTTAACTTCAACAGATGAGCGAGAACCTGAGAAGGTGTCATATTGATTTGAGTGAATTCCCGTGCAGGCCTTTCCACCCTTGCTTGGTTGGTTCTAGGTTGAACATTTCTGGGCTGATCAGCTGCAGACTTCTGAATCATTACAGCCCCCACCGTTGGCCGGCGCTCAACTCTTCCTTGACTTCTTTGAGAATAGACAACCGATACCTCTTTCTTTGCTGGAAAGGTCTTCTTGATGGTAGTGGAAGCAGATGTATCCTTTTGAATTTTGCCGCTCTTGATTTCTGCTTCAACTCTTTCACCAGTCAGAATTAACTCGGTGAACCCCGCAGACGAACTTCCTATCAGGTGATTGAAAAATGGACCTGACAGGGTCCCCAAAAACATATCAACAAGCTCCCTCTCAGACAATGGTGGCTTCACCCTTCCAGCCAAGTCTCTCCATTTCTGGGCATACTCCTTAAAGCCTTCATTTGATACCATGCCCATACTCTGTAATTGAGTACGGGTTGGTGCTAGATCCGCATTATATTGATATTGTATGTAGAAGGCAGCAGCCAAATCCTCCCAGTTATGTACATCAGACCTCTCTAGCTGGTAAAACCAATCCAACTGCGTCCCTGAAAGACTATCTTGGAAGAAATGGACCCACATATCCTTATCAGAAGAATGCGGTTGGATTTTTCTGACATAAGACCGCAGATGCATCTTTGGACAAGACAAACCATTGTACTTAGAAAATGTAGGCACCTTGAATTTAGGGGGAATGACAATCACATAAACCAGCCCTAGATCTTTAAAGTCCAGCTCAGGAACCCTTTATACCTCCATAGCTGCCAGACGCTCTTCCAGATTCTTGTATTTATCGTCTGCGGGAGGGTACTGCTGCTCAGAATAATCTTCATCCTCCTCCTCTTCTTCATCTTCTTCCTCAGACTCAGTTGGTACTGCATATCCCTTTCCTTTTCCTACCCCTTCATCAGATGTTGAGGGGAAATCCAGGACCCTTCTAGCTTGACCTTCAAATCTTCGACCCAAAGTAGCCACACCAACTCTTTTCTTTTTCTTTTTCTCCTTTTCCTTTTCCAGCAAGGTTTTGAGATCCTACATACCCTTTGCCAAGGTCATGAGTAGTTGTTGGAACTGTGAATTCTACGCTTGTAAGTCTTTAACCGTCTGCTCTATATCCATCTGGCTGAAATAAACAGCAGAGAGATAAGGAAACCTGGTGTGATGACCTGCTTATGCATATGATGAATGAGATGTATTCATGTAATGCATTCAAGGATTCAGAAATTCAAATTTGTTGCAAACAAAAAGAACAGACGTCATATTAATAAGAATTTGTTAGTACATAAATACCCCATGGGAAAAATAATACAAAATTCTAATGTAAAAAGACGTTGCGCATCCTCTTTGGTGCTATGTAGGTGTTGAGATTCTGCTCTTCGTGAAGTTGGCGAGTAAGTTCCAAAACCTTCTTCTCACTGGCGTAGAATTTGGCTTCAAATGTATCGCGTTCTCCCTTGAGCTGTATCCAACTCCTTTGCAAATCTTCAAGTGATGTTGGCATGTCGGGATGCAGGAGGGTGTATGGAACCTCTCCTTCCAAAACAGGCTCTTTGATCACAGGCAAAATGTAGGGGTAAGGCATCATAAGACTTTGGGCGCGGGTTCGTACCCACTTGAGGTAAGGCTCAAGGGGGATGGAATTCTTGTGTCCCAAGGTCTTACTGTCCACTTTGTTGGGCATCCTCCAAGCTCGGATGAACCTTTGTCGAAGTCCTTGATCGTCGTTGTCGAAGTTAAAAACCAAGTCTGGAATCAGCATGTCATGTGGGCCATCCCTTCGAGCATACCCAAACTGTCTCAGAGCCAAGCAAGGGTTGTAGTTAATGCCTCCCCTAATGCCAAGTAATGGTACATTAGGGAATTCCCCACAATGATCAATGATGATAACATTTTCTCGGGATCGAGAACACCAATAGATATATGAATGTGTAAGGGTCATCAGTCGTTGTGACCACCTCATACCTTGCTCATTCTTCAAAACTGACTGGGGAAGGTGAGAAATAAACCACCTTGCTAGAAGAGGAGTACAACACATGAGAACACCTCTTTTCCTCATTGTTCGTGTGTGAAATGAGTGGAGGATATCCCCAAGCAATGTAGGCACAAGATTCTGAGATATGAAAATCTTGACAGCATTCACATCTATAAGCTGATCAGGGTTTGGGAACAAGACTAACCCATAGATGAGAAGAGCTACAATCTCCTCAAAAGCTTGTAAGTCCAATGAATTCCAGCATTCTTGAGCTTTCTCAAACAGAAACTTTGCCAAGAAACCCTTGACACCACTTCTGGTTTCCCAATGACCTTGGACATCAGATGGTTGCAAGTGTAGAGCTTGAGCAACATCTTCAGGCTTTGGATCTCTTTCCGTACTATTGTAGGGTAGTTGATGGAGAATAGGAATCCTCGGGAGTTGAGAAAATTCCTCCAAAGTAGGCACAAGCTGGTAATCAGGAAATGTGAAGCAGTGGTGTAGGGGGTTAAAGAATTGGAAGAGAACTTTCACCATGTCTTCCTATATGTTGGAGTTGAACAAGTTGAGAAGTTTACCATGTCTTTCAGTGAAGGGAGAATACTCTGGAATCTTGGAAGTAAGCTCCTTAAGTTGAGGTGGAATTCTTACAAGGTTGACTTGAATGGTTTTCCTGCGGAGTGAATCCATTACCTACAAAACAGGAACAAAGATGAAGATCCAAATCCTTGAAATGGTTAGTGGATGCATATGATGCTTCATGATGTTTATGATGTTATGCACAAGTGTATATGTACAAACAAATCACACAAGATCCTAGTTTCAGGCTTGCATGGGGTTTCATAGGTAAGTACCCTCTTGAAGTTTAGTTGGCTCAAACCTGTCCTATAAATAGTAATCGGGTTCTAGGGAGCTCAATATCACTGGATTATTTTCTGTGTTCATTGTTTCAGTTTATCCACTTAACTGGCGACCGAAATATTCCAAGAAAACAACCCTCAATGAGTGTATTATCGAGTATCTACCAACTTCGGATTGCACCAAAGTCGGTCATCTCACTACCCCTAAAAAGGCCAAGATGGTCAAGTAAAGGTTCTAAAAGTCCATTAGTGCTTCATGGCATCACTCAGCGGCCCCGTATTCTCTTTGATTAACTCAAAGGCTACTGGTACCCACAAATATTTCGCACTAATATAGCTATTGCTTCAACCATGTCGGTATACCCTGCACAGTTTCCCCAATGTATTGCTATTTACCTATGAATGTTTCCCAAATCTGGGTAGAGGATTCAAACCCAAGCAATAGAACCAAATGTAAAGCAATCAAGTCAAGCAATATAAGCATGTAAAGGTGATCTAAAAACCCTAAGGTAGCCCCACTTTTTTAGTTTATTCCCCAGCAGAGTCACCAGTTATGTGATGCGGTGGGAGAACTGACTTGAGGTTTTACGTTTATGTTTGCAAATGTTTCAGTTTAGCAAGAGTCGCCACCGACTTTTTATTTATCCAAAGGAAAGGTCAAAAAGCACAGGAAAGACCTTTGAGATGTTTTATTGGGTTCGGGGGGTAGATTATGAAAAGGGAAGGTGCTAGCACCCCTTTCATCCATGGTTTTCCATGGGCTCTTAGTTACTTGTTTTAGATCACTTGCTTTTGCTTTTCAATTGTTTGAAATGGTGCTTTGTCTGTGGTTTGGAAAGTATTTTGAAAAGAGGCCATTATTGTGGCAACCTTTGTAATAATTCTTGTTTGAATGTATACAAAGGTGTTTTGTCTTTTGAAAAATGTTTCAACGTTTGAAAGTTTGTTTTGGGAAAATGTTTTGAAATTGTGTGTTTTGAAATTAGCAAGGATGTTTGTAAGTTTTGATCAAGTAACTAAGAGTTGTCTACCCTATCTACTCAAAGATCTTTCCTATACATTTTTAACCCTTTCACATTGTTGTTTTACCATTGCATTTGGTAAACAATCTTGTGTTTGGATGTTAAACGGGACAGGCGCGGGTCATCGTATTGATCATGATAGCAATTGTGCTAAGTATCTTAGCAAATTTTGTTTGAGGGACTAGATCATTTATGTATAGGAAACCAAGATAGCGTCATCGAGGGACTATGATCTTTTTGTTTTGATTTTGTTTTGCCAAGAAACCTAGCATGCATACCATGGCCATTTTTGAGGCAACAAGTGGACGAAACCCTAGAGGTGCTAGTGTGCATTGTGTTGTCAATTTCATGCTTTTTTGTCTTGTATTAGGTCTAGCTATTTGTTGATTTTGGATTTTGCATACAAACCCTAATCTTTCTATCATGCATATTTGTAAGCTATAAAATGCGTAAAAAATAAATCTACAACTATTACAACATTGATATGGGGAGGGGGATACAATTTTGAATAGGGGATTATTTGCAAGAAATTAAAACCCTAAGATTATTACAACCAAATTGAATTCTTTGTTCAAATAATAAATAAGCAAATATTTAAATGGACAATTAAATAAATATGCAATATATTATAAATATGCAAAAAAATGTTTTTGTATTATTTTTATATATGTAAAAATAAACTATTTAATGCATTAAAAATAATAAAATAAAATATTTTTTTATTAAGGGAAGAAACCCTAATTTGTTTTAAGAATATATATATATATATATATATATATATATATATATATATATATATATATATATATATATATATATATATATATATATATATATATATATATATATATATATATATATATATATATATATATATATATATATATATATATATATATATATATATATATATATATATATATATATATATATATATATATATATTATGTATTATTTATTTATGTACAATAAAATAAAAATATATACAAATGTCAAAAAATAAAAATATGTTAGAAAAATATTGTTTAAGTATATAAATAATAAAAATATAAATATAATATTTTTTTGTATTATTTACAAGTTTTTATTTAAGAAAATAAATATATTAAACTTAATAAATTAAATACTATGCCAAAATAAAAAATAAAAAACATAATAAAATGTGAAATTTTAAGAAAAATATTTTTGGTAATTTTTTATATTTGGAAAAATGAAATAAAGTCAGAAATAAAAAAGAAATAGAAAAATATGCAAAAAATAAACAAATGGGCTGAGGGGTGCAAGAAGCAAGTCAGGGGGTGTGAAAAGTGAGAAACAAACAGGCTCAGCCCACTTGCTTCATCTTCAACCTTGTGACAAACAAAAACGCATGCCTGTATGTTCAAACTGGAAATCCTGCATACGTGCTCTAAAGCAAAAACTCACAACACAAAAGTTATAGCATTTTCCAACACGATTCCAACCATGTAAAGAACTTAATCTAACTCTCAAAGACCAGAGAGAATTTCTCTGGCCCTAATTTCTAACCTAACTTTTTCAGAAAGTTCATCAATCAAATTCTCTCAACACAATTAACTTAAATGAAATCTATGCATATGTACAGCTTAAGGGCAATGAGTACTATATTTTTTATTCACAAACCTAAGCCTAATGATTCCTAAATAGAGAGATAGAAAGTTGGAAAATACCTGCTTCAGTTGAACTCGAGTATGGTAATGTGGAGGTTTTCAATGAGGCCTGAGATGCTTGGGAGCTTGCTTGAACTTCCTTTGACCTTCCTCAATGCTTAGTTTGCTTTGAGTTTGCTTGAATAAGCCTGTAGAAGTCAACCTGCACAAGCAGAATTTAAAAATGGTGAAGCTTGAAAACAAGGTTACAGTCACTGTCCAATGGTTGGGAGAGCTTAGGTGGGTTGTATGGAGTGTGTTGGAAGAGGTTTTGGACAAAACGCACGAGTGGTTTGTGAGATGGAGGAGAAGCTGCAGAAGCTGCCCTGTTTTGCAAGTTTTTGGTGTTTTGATGTTTAAGGGTGTTTGAGTACTGGATAGCTCGTGTTTCTGGCTCAATGTGATATGCAAAACTTGTTTGGAATGGTTGCCAAGCTTGGTTTAACAGATACAAGAGTTATGTGATTTTGGCAAGTTGACTTGTTTTTTAAGAAAAGTGTGAAGTGACCAAGGACAGGCCTGTACAGGCTAGCTTCAAGCATGCACCAAGTTGTTATACCTTTTCCTTAGTTTATGGACTTTGTTTTCTGCAAAAGAAAGGGTGCAATGCTCAAGAGAAACAAATATGCATAAAGTGAACTTTATCAAAATGGCATTGTTAACTTTTTGCCATTTTTGGATTAATCCTTTGTATAATCTCCCATTGATCAGAACAATGCATTAATCCATTGAGTTTGCATTCAATTATTGAGTTTTTAAGGGTTTAAGGACCTGTAAGTAAGTACAATCAAAGTTGTATAGAAATTGCAACTTGTAGCACATGAAAAATGCCATGGATCAAAATGATTTTTTGCCAAATTCAAACCTTCGATTCTCCCTAACCATAAATGGTTTTAGAGAGTTCCTAGATATTTTGGAAATATTGTAACATGCTCTACAATCCATATTTGAAATGCATTTTTAGATTCCAAGTGGAACTATGTGAAAAATTGCCATGAAGATAGGTCAAAATCCTGCCTAAACTAGGGCAAAATTTCACTAAGTTAAAAGTTTCATAGACCCTTATTCCAAAAATCATAACTTGAGATCCAAGCATCCTTTTGGAAAACTTTGTGAATAAAAGTTGTAGATTTTGTGGAGGAATACAACTTTCATGTTGGAAGTTTTGTTTGAATCCAATTGTATCATGGAGAAAAAGTTGGGGAAAGTTGGGGGAAAATAAGAAAATTTCATAACTTAGAAAATTTCTAAGTTATGAAAATTTTCATTTTAAAACCCTAATTTGAAAAATTAGGTTTCTTGATGAACGAGTTTCATGTTTTGACACATCTTGATGAAAAATGACCCTTGGCACTTGATTTTGACCAAAAAGTCAAAGTTTGACTTTTCAGTGTACAGTTGATTTTTGATCAATTGGCTGGAAAATTCATCTGTCAATCTAGTGCTTTTGAGATCTTTTGAACCTTGTGATTAGGTAAATATGATGCCATTGAGTCCTTGAATCCATTATTGAACCCAATTTTCCATTGGCTAGGTTAAAAATCAGAAATTGCCCTTGTGTAGTCAAAACCCTAAAAATGACCATTTTGCCCTTTTGATGATCTGATCAAATTTCTTGAGGAGTTGTGGTCCAAACTTGATCAAATGGTTCATATGAGCCTATAATATTGATATGGATAAAAAATTATGAGGTTTGACTGTAAATTGGTCACAATTCACTTTTTCCCCAATACAACTAATTTCTCGGTCGACTGTCCAATTGACTGGGCAAAAATTTGATTCAAGGCTTGAAACTTGGTAGGGGCAATCTTATAAGTCCAACATGAAGTATGAAAGTCACTTTGATCATTGGAAGTCCAAAAATCACTGTGCAAACTCAAACCCTAATTTCAGGTCAACAGTGCAAGGAGATGTCTTGAGCAGAGCAAACCCTAATTCTGTCTGAAGTCCAAAGAGTCTTGTGAGGGGAAATATTGATAAAATGAGAGGGAAAATTTTGGGGTACAACACCAACCATTGTTGGGCCCTCAAGAACAAGATTCAGGATTTAATAAATGCTAAAGAAGTTGAATTCGACGCCCCTAAAAAGCCGAATGTGATCTTTGCTCCAATGCCAAAGCATGGCCACCATGCCCATGTTATTGAAGAGGATCTATTTGTTGCTACTGTTGATGATTTGATGACTCCGTTACCGATAATCAAGTTGAATTTTCTAAAGGCTGGGATTTTCCCAGGTTGTGAAGAAGATTGCTACCTCTATTCATCCTTACCAACCGACTGTCCGTTGTTGAAGTTAGGCATCCAACGCCTAATGGATAACCAAGAGATCCTTTTTGAAAAGACTCCTGTTACACCAACTCTTGTCAATGATGTTTCAATAATTATCATATTCGCCAATCTTTCCAAGGTCTCCAAAAGACCTGTTAAGATTACATCCGATCCAAAGATTGTACCTTTGAAGATAACCATATTGGGACCTGTCCCGTACAAGTCTAACAAATCAATACCGTGGAACTATGGGGGAGAGATCTTTTACCATAGTGTTAAACAAATTGAATCAACTGAAGAGAGTTCCGATGAAGAGACTTCCGACATTGGAAACATTGCTGGAACGAGTAAAATCACCCGAAGTGGAAGAATTTTCTCTCCAGAGATTGCGCCTCCAAAGGCCATCTTCGGACCCTCAGTTGCTCCTAAGGTTACTCCTGCACCGGTAAACATATCTGCGAGAACTCCAGTTATTGAAGAAGTTGTGACTCCTATGGTGGTCCTCTCTGCTGCTGATGATGATGATAGAGGGAAAGGGATCCAAGAGGAGCCCGTCAGGACGAGGGCTCATCCGTTGATCATCCCTGAAACCACTCAGAAAGAAATGGAAGAGATTTTGAAAATAATCAAGAAAAGAGATAATAATGTTGTGGAACAACTGGGGCAAACCCCCTCAAAAATCTCTATGTTGGCTTTGCTGCTTTGTTCAGAAGCTCACACTAAAGTTTGATCAGATTCTTGAAGACGGCCCACGTGCCATAAGAAACCTCCGTGGATCAGTTCCAGGAATGTGTAGCTAGCCTAACAGCTGACAATGGTCTAGGATTCTCCGATGCCGATTTAACATCAAAAGGGAGAAAACATAATGACACTTTGTATGTCTCGGTGGAATGCAGAGGGACTACTCTAGCACACGTTCTGGTAGACACTGGTTCTTCACTGAATGTCTTGCCAAAGAAGGCCTTGGATAGGTTGGATTGTGAAGGCCTAACCCTGAAACCCAGCAATATCATTGTCAGAGCCTTTGATGGTTCCAAAAGGATGGTCCACGGGGAGGTGGACATCCCGATTAAAGTGGGAACTGAAACCTTCAACTCCATATTCTATGTGATAGACATTCGTCCTTCCTATTCTTGCTTGTTTGGAAAACTTTGGATTCACAATGCTGGAGCCGTTACTTCAACTCTGCATCAAATGCTCAAGTACCCTGTCCAAGGGAAAATTATAATTGTTCACAGTGAAGAGGAATACATGATAAGCCATCTTAATTCTTTTCGCTATGTTGAATTGGATGGCGAATTCATCGAAACCCCCTTTCAGCATTTTGAAGAGATAGCTCTGAAGATTGCGGTAACCAAGACAGTGGCTTCGGTACCCATGATTACCAGGCCTCCGCCTAGGATGTCTTCTTTGAAGGATGCTAAGGTTGTGATTGAAGAAGGAGGAAGCACAATCTGGGGGCAACTTCCCGACTTTCCTTTCAAGGCAGACAAATGCAGCTTGGGTTTCACTTCGGCTAGTCAAAAGGTTGTGCGTCGCTCCCGGGATGGAGGGCCACTAGTGAAGATCACTCATCATGGAGTCAATGCTTTGGAGGATAGTGAAGAGGAGAGCAACTTGGAAGACTGGATTTTCCCTACTGTGGATGGAGGACTGTGCAATTGGGAGGCAAAAGACTTTGTTCCCATTACTTTCATGAATCAGTAATTTATCTTTCAAACATTTATGTTGGTTTGTAATAATTCTTAGACAATTCGTACACTTTTAACCTTGTGCCTTACCCGAGGCATATAGGTCCATTTGTAAGGGTTTGATTTTTCATCTTCATATGACATTTTAATGAATCATGGACGTTTTCACATATAAACTTTTGTGTTCATTGTCTTTCTTTTTGAATTTTATTTGTTTAAAGGTGGCTATCCCTTACACACACCCACACTTACAAATACAGGTACCCTTCCACTCCGGATTCCATGGGTAACAATTCTGCTATGGCCTTCAGTGACTCTGAAGATCTGGTCTACCATGCCGAATACGAAGGTGATGAAGACTGTGAAGTGCCAGGAGAATTGGCTAGGCTGCTACAATAGGAAGAAAGGGCTATTCTACCTCATGAGGAGCTGTTAGAGACAATCAACTTGGGAACTGAGGAAGACAGAAAAGAAATTAGAGTGGGTGCCAACCTAGATCCAAGTGTCAAAGAGCGCCTAATTCAACTATTGAATGAATATGTTGAGATCTTCTCCTGGTCATATGAAGACATGTCGAGACTCGATATAGATATTGTGATTCACCGTCTACCCACAAGAGAAGATTGTCCACCAATTAAACAAAAAGTCTGCCGCATGAGGCCCGACATGTCTGAAAAGATCAAAGTAGAAGTTATGAAGCAGTTCAATGCTGGATTTCTTAATGTTACATCCTATCCACAATGGGTTGCTAACATTGTGCCCGTGCCCAAGAAGGACGGCAAAGTCAGAATGTGCATGGATGACAGAGATTTAAACAGGGCCAGCCCTAAAGATGACTTTCCACTTCCGCACATTGACATCTTGGTTGATAATACAGCTCAGCACAAGGTTTTTTCTTTCATGGACGGATTTTTAGGTTACAACCAGATCAAAATGGCCCCTGAAGACATGGAGAAAACTACTTTTGTTACACAATGGGGTACGTTCTACTACAAAGTGATGCCATTCGGACTAAAGAATGTCGGGGCAACCTATCAACGCGCCATGGTAGCTTTGTTTCATGATATGATACATCATGATATAGAGGTCTACGTAGATGACATGATAGCCCATTCACAAACTGAAGAAGAACACCTCAACCATCTGCAAAAGTTGTTTGTCAGGTTGAAAGAGTATAAGCTCGGACTGAACCCTAACAAGTGCACTTTCAGAGTCAGGTCCGGTAAACTCTTGGGTTTCATCGTCAACAACAAAGGCATCGAGGTTGATCCTGCCAAAGTCAAAGTTATACAAGAAATGCCTGCCCCTCGCACTGAGAAGGAGTTCAGAGGTTTCTTGGGACGCCTAAACTACATTGCAAGGTTCATTTCTCACCTAACATCTACCTGTGAACCGATCTTCAAGTTGTTGAAGAAAGATCAGGTGGTTAAATGGAATGATGACTGTCAAGTTGCTTTCGATAGAATCAAGGAGTATCTTCTAGAACCTCCTATCTTGATGCCACCCGTCGAAGGAAGACCGCTAATCATGTATCTGACTGTCCTAGAGAATTCAATGGGGTGCGTATTGGGCCAACATGACGAGTCTGGCCGAAAAGAGCATGCCACTTATTACCTTAGCAAAAAGTTTACCAACTGTGAGACCCGATACTCACTGCTCGAGAAAACTTGTTACGCTTTGGTATGGGTTGCTCGCCGGCTAAGGCAGTATATGTTGACTCATACCACTTTGCTGATATCTAAGATGGATCCGATCAAGTACATCTTTGAAAAGCCTGCTTTGTCTGGAAGAATAGCAAGGTGGCAGATGATCCTCACAGAGTATGATATACAGTACACAACCCAAAAATCTATAAAGGGAAGTGTGCTAGCCGATCATCTGGCCCATCAAGATGTCGAAGATTACCAATCCATGAGGTTCAACTTCCCCGACGAGGATATCATGACATTGGACAACATTGAAGAGAACAGCCCGTATGATGGACCTGAACAAGGATCCCGATGGATCTTGTACTTTAATGGTGCCTCTAATGCACTTGGCAACGGTATCGGGGCTGTACTTATCTCTCCAGAAGGTTGCCCATACACCTTTCACAGCTAGACTTTGCTTCAACTTCACCAACAACATGGCCGAGTATGAAGCTTGCATCTTTGGTCTCAAGGCTGCAATAGACTTGGGAATCAAATCCTTAGATGTGTTTGGGGACTCAGCTTTGGTCATCAGTCAGATCAAAGGAGAGTGGGATACTAAACATCCAAACCTCATCCCTTACAAAGAACATGTCTTGACATTGCTACCTCATTTCGAGCAGATTACCTTCGAGCACTTCCCGCGAGAAGAAAATCAGCTAGCAGATGCTCTAGCTACAATGTCCTTCATGTTTAAACTTAACTGGGATAATGAGGCTCCCCAAATCACCATTGAACGGATGGACGAACCTGCACATTGTCACAAGATTAATACCGAAGAAGTAGTGGACCGGCCGTGGTTTCATGAAGTCAAAAGGTATCTCGAAGCACAAGAATACCCTGAAGGAGCTTCAGTCAACGATAAAAAGTTCTTAAGGAGGTTCTTAGCTAAGTTCTTCTTGAGCAATGGTATTCTATACAAGCGCAATCATGATTTCATTCTGCTCCGTTGTATGGACAAAGTTGAGGCTGAACCTATCATGGATGAACTGCACAATGGTACCTTTGGCACTCACTCTAGTGGACATACGATGACTAAGAAGATTCTACGAGCAGGCTATTACTGGTCTATCATGGAAGCTGATTGCTATCAACATTCCAGGACTTGTCACAAATGTCAAATCTATGCGGACAAGGTACATATACCTCCAGTTCCTCTCAATGTCTTAACACCTCCTTGGCCATTCGCTATGTGGGGAATCGACATGATCGGAGAGATCAAGCCTACAGCATCCAATGGATACCGTTTTATTCTAGTGGCCATTGATTACTTTACCAAGTGGGTTGAAGCAGCCTCCTTCGCATCCGTCACAAAGAATGTGGTGGCCCGCTTCATCAAGCAGAATCTCATTTGCCGGTACGACATCCCCGAAAGGATTATCACTGACAATGGTACAAACCTAAACAACACTATGATCACCGCTTTGTGTGAGCAGTTCCAGATTCAACATCACAATTCATCTCCCTATCGGCCAAAGATGAACGGTTATGTCGAAGCTGCGAATAAAAATATCAAGAAGATCATACAAAAGATGACAGTCACCTATAAGGACTGGCATGAGATGTTACCGTTTGCTCTGCACAGGTACCGTACCACGACACGCACATCAACTGGGGCAACACCCTATTCTTTGGTATACGGCATGGAAGCTGTTTTACCTATCGAGGTTCAGATTCCCTCCTTGAGAATCATGAAGGATGCTGGTTTGAGTGAAGACGATTGGATTTAGACCCAGCTTGATCAACTTAACTTGATTGACGAAAAGTGACTTACTGCTGTTTTCCATGGTCAGGCGTATCAAAAATGGATGATCAAGGCTTTCAACAAGAAAGTTAGGCGCCAGGTATATCAAGTCGGGGACCTTGTAATCAAGCGGATCATCTTGCCGCAAAGTGATCCCAGGGGCAAGTGGACTCCTACCTACGAAGGACCATTTGTGATCAAAAACATCTTTTTTGGTGGGGCAATGATTTTAACCACCATGGACGGCGACGACCTGCCGCACCCTGCGAACGCAGACATAGTCAAAAGATACTACGCATAAACGACCCAGTAAGTTGAAAACCCGAAAGGGCGACTTGGGCAAAAATGGGCATCCCGGTGAATCGAAAACCCGAAAGGGAGGTTCAGGCAAAAATTAGGGATAAATAAAAAAATTTGTACACCCGACAAGTTGAAAACCCGAAAGGGCGACTTGGGAAAAAAAGGGTTTCCCGGTGGACTGAAAACCCGAAAGGGCGGTCCAGGCAAAAGTTAGGGAATTAAAGCGTATGACTATGTCTCGTCGGATCACTTTAAGAACAATCTCTTCACCAGACAAACTTCGGGCTTCTGATCAACTCAATCATCTTCGTACGAAGCAATGAATGGACAAAATATTCAGAGTTACGAAGGCTATAGCAGAATGGGAACCCCATGGAATTTTTACACATAGCCATCTTTCTTTGTATAAATTTTTCTCATTTTTTATGACAACATTCTCTTACTAGGATGTCTGTACAAAATACTTACACAAAGTTAATACAAAGATACTTCAAAGTGCAAAAAACTATTTGCCTTTTCTTCTTTTTTACACTTGTGTTTTATTTGAAAATGTCCAATGATTTATTAATGAGCATATGCATTCGAATATAATCACATGTTTACAAATAAATGAAATGAGAAAGAACAATTACTGACAGGTTGAAAGTATAGGAAAACGTCTTTGGGCTATTCCAGGAGAAATCCCCTGCAGTACATCATCAAGATCCCCAGCGGAGCTAAAACCTTGAAATACATATCCCCAGCGGAGTTATAATTTCAAAATCCCCACCAGAGTTAAGTTTTCAAACTCCCAATCCCCAGTGGAGTAAAAACTTTGGGTCATAAATCCCCAGCAAAGATGAAACCTTCTCCCTCAGTGAAGTCAAATTTCCAACTACCAATCCACAGCGGAAACCATTCAGTTTTCCCCAATTTCCCCAATAAGTTATCTTGAAGCCCAGAAGTCAACCAGATAACAGTTAACTTTTGTCTTATCCCCAAACTAGGATAATTCCCCAGTAGATTGGCACACAACCCAAACTCCTGAACTTCTTCCAAACAGGAATAAGCTTTTCCCCCAGAGTCCTGAACTTACTCTCCAGCAGGATAGCTACTCCCCAGCAGTATAGCTATTCCCCACAGAATTTTTACTCCCCAACAGAATGAAGATTCTCATTCTTGATTCCCTAGTGAAGTTTCCAGAGTCTTCATTACTCCCCAGCTGGAATTTGTCAGAATGTTTTATCCCCTACAGATCGAAGATTCTCATTCTTGACTTCCCAGCTTGAAGTCCCCAAGGATTCAAATTCCCATAGCAGATTGAAGATTCTCATTCTTAATTCTCCGCAGAAACCATCAGAGTTTTCCTTATTCTCCAGCAGATCAAGGTTTTCCTTTGATTGATCCCCGATAAAGATCGCCAGAGTTTTCCTTATTCCCCAGCCGAGTAAGGATTCCCATGGTGTAATCCCCAACCATAGTCATCAAAGTTCTCGGGATTCCCCAAGCAGGTTTCTCAAGCAGACTTGAAAGATCCCTATATCCCCAGGAAAGTCATGAAGGATTCTCACATCCCCACAGAGGTTGTCAAAGTTTTTGATAATCCCCGCAAGTTGTCAAGGATTTTCTATCCCCAACAGCAGTCAGCAAGGATTTCTCATCCTCAGTGGTCAGAGATTTTGAACCTCCAGCAGCGGTCATGGATTTATTTTCCCCAGTAGCAGTCAAGGATTTTTATTATCTCCATATATCAAGGATTTATTTTCCTCAGCAATACAGCAAATCAGCTTACATGCACATACATTACATTCATATATCATAAACATTGATAAAACACATTTCATTGCATCATACATTTCATGCAACATAACTTTGTGTTTCAGCTAACATTTTACCCTTTTCAGAATAAGATTAAAAGTTATCTTTAACAAATATACAGAATTCAGTTACAGATTAGAGATGCTCCAGACACGGATGCTATTCTATTGCTTATTCAGATTCAAAGCTCAGAGATGCTCCAGACACGGATGCTATTCTATTGCTTATTCAGATTCAAGGCCCAGAGATGCTCCAAACACGGATGCTATTTTGTCGCTTATTCAAATACAAGATTCAGATACAGTCCAGATACGCTCCAGACACGGTAGCCATGTTGTCACTTATTCTGACTTTTTCCCCAGCCCAGAGATGCTCCAGACACGGAAGTTATTCTGCTATTCATTAAGGATCAAGTACGGTTACAACTCGGATATGCTCCAGACACGGCAGTTATACCCTTGCACGTACAGATTCAACTTCGGTTATAGCTCGGATACGCTCTAGACACGGCAGCTATACCCTTGATCGTATAGATTCAGATACAGTTACAGCTCGGATACGCTCCAGACACGGCAGCTATACCCTTGCTCGTATAGATTCAGATACAGCTACAACTCGGATACGCTTCAGACACGGCAGATATACCCTTGCTCGTACAGATTCAACTCCGATTATAGCTCGGATACGCTCCAGACACAGTAGCTATACCCTTTCTCATATAGATTTAGATGCAGTTACAGCTCGGATACGCTTCAGACACAGCAGCTATACCCTTGCTCATACAGATTCAGTCCCCAGATACAGTTCAGATGCGTTCCAGACATGGATATCATTCTGATACTTATTCTTCTGAATTACAACATTCAATTCAACAAATATCCTGGATGGCATCTTTAAGCCCATCTCCAACAAGATTCTATCACATCTCCAAATGGCATCTTTAAGCCCATTTCCTCAACTACATTTTGACGAGTGCAAATTTACGGGCACTCTAGTGTCCAACCATCTTTTACCTTCGAGTCACGAATGGCAAACTCGCCAATATAACTCTTCGGGTCCAAGTAGATTGAACAGGGGCAGCTGTTGCACCCAAAAATTTTCCCTCTCATTTTATCAATATTTCTCCTTACAAGACTCTTTGGACTCCAGACAGGATTAGGGTTTGCTCTGCTCAAGACATCTCCTTGCACTGTTGACCTGAAATTAGGGTTTGAGTTTGCACAAAGAATTTTGGACTTCCAATGCCTCATGTGACTTTCATCCTTCATTTTGGACTCCTAAGATTGCGCATACCAAGTTTCAAGCTTTGAATCAAATTTTTGCCCAGTCAATTGGACAGTTGACCTAAAAATCAGTTGTATTGGGGGAAAAGTCAACTGTGGCCAATTTATAGTCAAACCTCATAATTTTTGATCCACATCAACATTATAGACTCATATGAACCATTTTATCAAGTTTGGACCACAACTCCTCAAGAAATTTGATCAGATCATCAAAAGGGCAAAATGGTCATTTTTAGGGTTTTGACTGCAGAAGGGCAATTTCTGATTTTTAACCTAGCCAATGGAAAATTGGGTTTAAGCATGGTTTCAAGGACTCAATGGCATCATCTTGACCTAATCACAAGGTTCAAAAGAACTCAAATGCATTGGATTGACAGATGAATTTTCCAGTCAACTGATCAAAAATCAACTGTACACTGAAAAGTCAAACTTTGACTTTTTGGTCAAAATCAAGTGCCAAGGGTCATTTTTCATCAAGATGTGTCAAAACAATAAACTTGTTCACCAAGAAACCTAATTTTGGAAATTAGGGTTTAAAATGGAAAATTTTCATAACAGAAATTTTCTAAGTTATGAAAATTTCTTTTTTTTCCCCAACTTTTTCACCATGATGCAATTGGATTCAAAGAAAACTTCCAACATGAAAGTTGTAGTCCCCCAAAAAATCTACAAATATGAATCACAAAGTTTTCCCAAAAGATGCTTGGATCTCAAGTTATGATTTTGTGAATAAGGGTCCAAAAACTTTCTAACTTAGTGATATTTTGCCCTAGTTTAGACAGGATTTTGACCTATCTTCATGGAAATTTTTCACATAGTTTCAAGTGGAATATAAAAATTCATTTCAAATATGGATTGTAGATCATGTTACAAGATTTCCAAAATGTCCAAGAACTCTCCAAAATCATTTATGGTTAGGGAGAATCGAAAGTTTGAAAATGGGAAATTATCACTTTTGGCCAAGGCATTTTGCACATTGATACAACTTGCAATTCTGTCCAAAGCATGCTTGTACTTGGTTTACAGGTTCTAATATCTTCTACACTCATAAATTAAATGCAAACACATTGGTTAGAGTCTTTGTTCTGAGCTTTAGAATATTACACATTGAATTAATCCATTTTTGGCAAAAAGATAACAATGTCATTTCCATAAAGTTCACTTTATGCATTTTTGTTTCCCTTGAGCCTTGAACCTAATCTTTTGCAGAAAACAAAGTTCACTAATATCAGGAAAGATGTACCAACTCTCAGCAGACCCTAAGCTAGATTGTACAAGCCTTTGCATTGTCAATTCCAACTTTTGCTTCAAAAACAAGAAACCTTGCAAAAGGTCAACAACTTGGTAATCTGATAAGAGCAAGCTTTGTGCACATTTCAAACAGGTTCAACACATTGTATAAGGCCAGAAACACGAGCTAGCAAGTTATAAAACCCTCCAATACACCAAAACACCAACTTCTGCCCAAAACAGGGCAAGTTCTGCAAATCAGAAGCCAAAACCATTTCCACTCGTGCGTTTTGTCCCAAGCTACTTCAAACACATTCTAAGAAATACACATAAGCTATCCCAACCCTTCTCAAGCCACTGTAACTCCATTTTCAAGCTTCACCATTTTCAAATTCTGAGTTTGCAGGTTGAGTTCTATAGAGAGATTCAAGCCATTTCAAAGCAAGCTGAGCATTGGGAAAGATCAAGGGAACATCAAGCAAGCTCAAAAGTCCTTCAGGCCTCACTGAAAGTTGCTACATTGCCATACTCGAGCTTGACTGAAACAGGTAAATTTCAAACTTCTATCTCCTTATTTAGGAATCATTATGCTTAGGTTTGTGAAGCAAAAATGTAGCCCTTAATGTCCTTGAACTGTACATATGCTTAGAATTCATTTATGTTAACTGAGCTAGGAGAATTTGAATGTTGAAGTTTCTGAAAAAACTAGGTCATAAATTAGGGGCATTGAAATTCTCTCTGGTCTTTGAGAGTTAGATCAAGTTTTTTATATGGTTAGAATCGTGTGATGATGAGCTATAACTTTCATGTTGCAAGTTTGTGTTTTTAAGCACGTATGCAGGAGTTACAAGTTTGAACACAGGGCGCACATTTTTTGTTTCTGGAGGACAGGGATGAAGTGGAAATGGGTTGGGCCTGGCTTTGACTTGCTTTTTGCACCCCCTGCTTGCTTTTTGCACCCCCTTGGCCCATTTCTTTATTTTTGCATATTTTTTCATTTCTTTTTTATTTTCTGACTTTATTATTTTTTTCCAAATATTTAAAATCATCAAAAATATTTTCTTAATTTTTACATTTTTATTTTATTTTTTTTATTATTTTTTTATGACAAAAAATAGTTTTTTAAATAATATATACTTTTATTTTTCTTAAATAAATTTATAAATAATACAAAAATATCATATATTTTTATTTTTATTATTTATACACTTAAATAATATTTTCTCACACATTTTAATTTTTTAACACTTTTGTATATATTTTTATTTATTTTCTTGTACATAAATAAATAATATAGAATATATATTTTCTTAAAACAAAAATTAGGGTTTCCTCACCCTTTCAAAAATAATTTTTGTTTTCTTATTTTTTAGGACATAAATAACTTATTTTTACATACATAAAAATAAATACAAAAACATTTTGCATATTTATATTTATTTGCATATTTAAATAATTGTCCATTTATTTATTTGTAAATTAAATTCAATATGGTTGTAATAGTTCTAGGGCTTTATTTTTGTGCAAATACTCCCCTATTCCAACTTGTATCCCCCTCCCCATAATAATGTCGTAATAGTCTTAGATTTACTTTTACGCATTTATTGCTTTCAAATATGCATGATAGTAATATTAGGGTTTGTATGCAAAGACCAAAATTAAACAAATAGCATGACTAAACACAAGACAAAAATGCATGAAAAATGACAACACAATGCACACAAGCACCCATAGGGTTTCATCCACTTGTTGCCTTGAAAACATGGCCATGGTATGCATGCTAGGTATCTTGGCAAAACAAAAACAAAACAAAAGATCATAGTCCCTCGATGACGCTATCTTGGTTGCATAAACAAAAATGATCTAGTCCCTCAAAAACTTGCTAAGATACTTGGCAATATTATTATCATGGTCATACGATGACCCACGTCCGTCCCGTTTAACATCCAAAGATAAGGTTGTTTACCAAATGCAATGGTAAAACAACAATGTCAAAGGGTTAAAAATGTGTAGGAAAGATCTTTGAGTAGGGTAGACGACTCCTAGTTACTTGATCAATTTGCAAACCATCCTTGCTATTTTCAAACATACACAATTTCAAAACAATTTTAAAACAGTTTCCAAACAAACTTTCAAACATTGAAATATTTTTCAAAAGATAAACACCTTTGTATACATTCAAACAAGAGTTATTACAAAGTCTGCCTAGACAAAGGCCTCTTTTCAAAATACTTTCAAAACCACACACAAAAGCACCATTTCAAACAATTGAAAAGCAAAAGCAAGTGATCTAAAACAAGTAACTAAGAGCCCATGGAAAACCATGGATGAAAAGGGTGCTAGCACCTTCCCTTTTCATAATCTACCCCCCGAACCCAAAAACAATCTCAAAGGTCTTTCCTGTGCTTTTTTACCTTTCCTTTTGGATAAAATAAAAGTCAGTGGCGACTCTTGCTAAACCGAAACATTTGCGAACAAAAAAAACGCAAAACCTCAAGTTAGTTCTCCCACCGCATCACAGTTATATTTGTAAGGCACAGCCTTATCTGACTTGTAGGGGATAGGACCCGGCAAACTAATCACCAATGGGGTAACAACTGGCTTGCTACGATACTCAACTTCAAAATGGGTGGGTGCACCAATATAAGGCACAATGACGTTTACCCCTTCTTCAACATAATCAGTCATTAATAAGTCATTTCTGGAAAACAAATCTTCGTCTGAAGAGAAATACTCATTTGCAGAAGCATACTCTTCATCTGACCCTTCTTCAGTCAAACAAACCTCAACCATATCAACTTCATGGTAATCATCCCTCTAAATTTTGACCTTGATAGATCCATTGTCTAACAACAACGGAACACCTTTCTTCACGATTGAACATCCTCAGGGGTCTCAACAGCAAACTAGGCAAGATCCATATTGGTGTTCCACCTGACCAGCCGTATGACAAAAGGTAGCATGCAACTGTACGAGGTCCTCATTCATATACTCTACATCAAAAATTCTGAATTCTCCAGGACATCTAGAAACCATATTCACTTCCTCTTCATACTCTGCCCTACGCCTGATTATATGGATTAGGCCCTCATCCATCATCTCCTGTAAATCAACCTTTATCTTATCATAACCTTGTATGTCTGTACTGCAAATAGCACAATTGGTATGGTCATGCGTATATTAGCTAAATTCACAGAGGTCTGCATGCATTTTCACCAAATCTCCTCTAACCAGATTAATATCAAAAATCCGGAAGTCACCTGGACAACCGGTCACCATATTTACAGCATTTACTCCTCCATGCTTGGGTAGAGGATTGTCTTTCACATTAGGTCCCACGTCCTTGAAAGATAGAACACCAGACTTTACCAACTTCTTCACCTCAATCTTCAAAGGATAATAATTCTCAACATTGTGCCCTGATGCTCCCTGATGCTCCCTGATGAAAAGCACATGTTTGGTCTGCCTTGTAATACCAAAGCAATGGTGATGGTACGGCGGGAGGTGGTCGGGTCTGAACCAACTTCTTCTGAATTAATGCTGGTAGTAACTCTATATAGCTCATGGGAATAGGGTTATAACTCTCCTTTCTTTGATTATACCCTTGATTCCCCTGTTGAACAGTCTTTAATAAGCAACGGTAGTTGGAGCGGCATTCATAACGGGAGTAACTGAGGCGACTTGCTGATGACACTGATATTTCCTTCTAGGAGTGTTTACCCTCCTCTCTTGTATAACAGCATTTGCATCCCCTTCCTTCTTCTTGGTAAACCCATAAGATGGCTTCTTCGCACCTCCAGATCCTTCATTCTTCGTTAAACGGCCTTCTCTTACAGCATTTTCTAAGCAAATACCCATCCCTACCATTTCAGTAAAGTCACTTGGCGCACTTGCTATGATCCTCTCGTAGTAGAAAGCACCCAACGTCTTCAAGAAAATCTTAGTCATCTCTTTCTCTTCCATGGGAGGAATCACCTGGGCGGCTACCTCACGCCATCTCTACGCATATTCTTTGAACGATTCCCTATCTTTCTGAACCATGGCCCTGAGTTGATCACGGTCAGGCGCCATGTCCACGTTGTGCTTGTATTGTTTGATGAATGCTTCTCCCAAATCATAAAAAGTATGGATATTGACACTGTCCAAACTTATATACCATTTCAGCGCAAAACCGGTCAAACTATCCTGAAAAAAGTGAATCAGCAAATGCTGATCATCAGTATGGGTATACATTCTCCTTTCGTACATCACCAGATGAGCACGAGGGAAAGTGTTTCCCTTGTACTTCTCAAACTATGGGACCTTAAACTTAGTAGGTATCTTAACATTCGGGACCAAGCACTTCTCTTTCACATTCTACCTAAATAGCTCTTTTCCCCTAAGGGCCTTCATCTCTCTTTGCACCTTGTCAAACTGCACTTGAAAATCATCCATCCTGTCATAAATACCCAAGTCTTCACTCGGTGGAAGGAAAGGACGACACACATCATAATTAACAAACGGAACCATATTCATCGAAGAAGGTGCAGCAGGAACATGCACCACAAGAGGTACATGAGTAACAATAGTCTGAACAACTGGAGTATCTTGAGGATCAAGATTGAAACCTTCAGGTGCAAAATTCTCTGGCATTCACCATCGATAACCTTGGGGCATGCGATTCTGAACAACAGCTGGAGTAGCAGATACGGGAACGGCTGGAGCTTCGGTAGTTGCCCTTGTTGGTTGAGGTTGAACACTCGGTGGCTGATTCTGAGCAGCCACCAGAGCTTTCATCAGAGTAGTCAGATTGGCCATTTCGGCCTACAAAGCAGAAACCTCCTCGCATAGCTCGTGATTCTCTTGTTCTAAGGTGTCCATCTTCTTTCTGAAATTAGCCTGAGTGTTGTAGTGGTGAGTCAGCTTGATGCATAACAAATGCAAGAAAAACGTGCAATATGATGCATGATGTGTAATGCACATGATTAATTTTATTTTGTTATTTAATATTTCAAGGGATTTATAGTTTATGGACATATTGCAAATATCAAAGTAATAACGCATTTGAAATACTGAAAAAATTTATTATAACAACTCCAAAATAGATTACAAGTTTCAATGATCCCAAGTACAAGATGTGTTGTACCCCAAAATTTACCCTCTTTATTTCGACCTTTTGGCTTACATTTCATTATTACATACACAACATTTCCAAAGCATAAAAAAGGGTTATTGGTCGTGAAAACAAAGGAGTCAACTTCAATTTTTTGTCAAAAAAAGTGTTGATCACATATTCCTCCATAGACTGATTCAAGCAATTCCAAGGCCAACAATCTGTTCCTGGACATTTCCTGAAGCCATTCCAATCATCCTCAAGCCTTAAAACCTTCAGAAATCACGCCTCACAGTGCCAAGGTTTGCATCTTTTGTCAAGATTCATTTTCAATAATTTATCCATCATAAACATGTTTTGATCATATATCCATGCTTGTTATCATATTTGCAATGTTTTTGATTGGTTTGATTGAAGTTTAAGTGCAGGAATGGCATGATGTCATTGTTAGGGTTTTGAGGTCCCAAATTGGGAATTCCATATAGAGGTAAAATTGGACAAAACCAGGGATACTATCATGCTTAGAAGATGATTTGCAATTGATCCATGTCTTTGGTTTGAATCTATTCTGCTTGTGCTACATTTTTGAATTTTACAGGTTTATGGATACGAACAAAATTCGTCACTATATATTTTAGTGACGAAAACGACTGTAGGTAAAAGTGTGGCCAAAAACAACAGTTATAGGGAAGAAGACAATTAGGTGGCAGAATCTCATTGGATGATTTAAATCACGCGCGCGTTTGGGAAAGACCACTTTATTTGCTTTATATTTTATTTATGTTATTATATTTACAACTAACCATCCATCCATTGGATTCATCATCAATCCAGATCCAACGCTCAAGTCATACCATGGACCGTCAAAAAGAGCATCACGCTGGATCTAACGCGTTGACTGGACTGAGCAAGGAATGGGCCTAACAAATTCAGTACTACACCCCCTGAATTGCTCAACAATACAAACCCAATTTCTTTTTCTTTTTTTTTTATTTCCTTTATTTAAATTATTTGATTAATTATTTCCTTTTACAAAAGTAACACAAAAAAATCATTTATTTATTTAATCATAAAATCAAGAAAACCACAAAAATTTAGAATTAGATTTTTTATTAAAATTAGTTTTTTTTTTTGGAAAATAATTAATTTAATGATATTGACTTGATTGTTTTCATAATTAAAATTAATTAGACAAATTAGGTTTAATTCACAAATATTTAATTTTCTCAATAAAATACCAAAAAATATTTTTCTTTAATTAATTAGATTTAGGTTAAGATTTCAAATATTTTTCTTAACAATAAAATACAAAAAAATATTTTCTCTTTAATTGATTAGATTTTAGAATTTAAACTTTGATTCCCGTACATAATTCTCGCGCGCAATATTTTATTTTCCAATTATTGTATTTGCTTCGGGTTTGTAATAATTTTTAATTAGAGTTTACCGCATATTATTTACTGTTTAATCCCCGATTTTTGGTCATGTAACCCCCTCCCCGAAGCCTTGTAATAGCGTAGATTTATTTTTTCGCTTTTAATTTCCGCAACTATGAACTGTCTAGATGTATGGATAATAGGCTTGCATGCAAAAGACAAATAAAATTAAAACAGTAGATCACCTTAATTGTGCAAAGATTAAATAACTGAAATCAAACACTGCTTCGCACTTGCACCCTTAGGGTATGCCTCACTTGGTTGCCTCGAAAAACAATGATCATGTCCCTCGAACGTAGGGATATCTTAGAAAAAGACCCTCAATCTAAAAGTCATCATAAAGATCATAGTCCCTTAACATCCCTCGAGTTGCCTACGAGAAAGGATCTTGTCCCTCGATGTTGCCTACGAATATATGGTGACAGTCCCTTCGAAATGCTAAGGTATCCTTACATGTTGTCTTCAATGACCATTACGTCCCTTTCGATGGTCCCTCAAACATCCAACGACTAGGGTTACCTACTCACTAATAGTAGGATAACACGGTCTAAAGGATAGGTGGAAAAGAACGCCTTTTTTCGAGTAGGTAGATAACTGTTAGGTACTTGCTCAAAACAACAAATCTTTTACACCATACACTTTCAAACAAAATTTTCAAACTAAAGTTTTCAAAATACTTCATCACACTCTTGAGGATCGATACAAGGGTTATCATAAAGTTAAGCAAAAAAAATTTTAAAGCAAGCACACACAAGCAATTTCAAAATGAGCAAGTACCTAAGAGCCCATGGAAACCATGGATAGAAAGGGTGTTAACACCTTCCCTTTCTATAATCTACCCCCCGTACTCAGAAAAATCTCGAAAAAGGTTTTTTCTGTTCTTTTTCCTTTTCCTGATTGGATAAAATAAAAGTCGGTGGCGACTCTTGCTTACCGCGGCATTTTTCGAACACAAAACGCAAACCGGTATTAACAATCGGTTCTGCCACTGTATTACAAGATGAAAATAAAATCTGAAACCCTGAGAAATAGAACTGATGGAGATCACTCTATTCGCTGGAGCTTCCCCGTGAGCCTGGCATCTGAGCCTTCAACCTCTGGTTTTCTTCCGCATGTTTGATGGCAACCTCCTTCCAATCACCTGAATCAGGAAGTGAGTGATCAACATCCGATTGAGGGTTAGGAGAAAATAAATCCCCTTTGTTGTACCCCAAAATTTGCCCTCCCATCTTCTTCAAGAAATTGCCAAGTCAAGCTTCAAAATTCCCCAAGGGTTGCACAGTGCAAGGGTCTCCTAAACAGTCAAAATTAGGGTTTTGCTTCTGATCAAGAAAATGAAGTTTCCAAGGGCCCAATCAAGTCTCACAAGCCTACAAATATGGTCAAGCATCCTCATATCAAGTTTCAAGGCTTTCAGCACAAAATTGCACAGTCAAAACCCTAATTGCACTACAGTCAACTGTAGGGGCAAAATGGTCATTTGACAGTCAAAAGTTCAAATTTTTGGTCAACATATCATTTTGAAGCCACAAACATCATTTGATCAATGCTTGATCATGATTCTCAAAGTTTGGCTCAAAAATCATCAAGATGCAAAAGTTTCCTTATTTGGACAGTTGAAAAAGTCAACTATAAATTGACCAGGGCATAACTTTCACATGGATTATCAGAAAAATTCCATCCAAAGCTCATTTTGAAGATAAAGACATTTCCTACAACTCATCTTCATACTTCAAGTCCAAGAAATGCTCTCACAAAAAGTTATCAATTTCAACATTATAGGTCATTTTCAAAAGTCAACAAAAAGGGACTTTAAGTCAAAGGCCATAACTTGAGATTGGTAAATCAAAATGACATGGGACCAAAGACATTGGTTAGAGGACTCAAAGACCTTTCCAAAATGTCTAAGAACATGAGAAAAGCTTAAAAATTGAGCAAGTTATGCCTTGTGGAAGTTGGGAAAAGTTTTGGATATTTTGAAAAGTCAACATTGATTCAAATGACCTAAAATTGCTAATGGGCCCATTTTTCTTCCACAATTCATCATCCATGGCATGTGCACGACCACTTGGCCCAAAGGGAAGTCTTTATTCATTTTTTATTTATTTATATGAATTTTTATTTTATATAATTCATTTAAATCAAATTAAATATATGAAAAATGCTTAACCTAATTTTTTCAATATCTTTGTGCACAAAATCTACTCAATAACTCGTGCATGATCCAATATGGAAAGATTTGGAGAGAATTGATATGATTGAGAACAAAATTGCATGGAAAATATTTGAAAAAAGATCTTGAAAATCAAATTTCCAAAATCATGAATGCAAGAGATTTGGAGTGTTTTCTTTAACCTAATTCATTCAGTACATAAGCCTAAACGAAAACCTAATGCAAAGACCATCAAGCTGCGCTAGAAACCATTGATAAAACTTGAAATTTTGGCAAAGAAACTCAATTCTGAAAACCACTTTCTAAAGCGATTCAAGCCTCAATACTGATTCCATTAGCTTGCTGAGGATTAAAAGAAGGGATTTGGATCAAAACCAAAAACTTTGACATCAAGAAACGTGAGAATACCGATGCCCTGTACAGAAAATTTATCACTTTCTTGCATCATGATTCATGCACCTTTTACAATTTTTGATGTTTAATTTGTGTTCTATGTTCAATTCTGAAGCTAACCCATATGTTTGATTGAATTCTTATGCACCCTACGCGAATCCACCATTATCGTTTTTTAGGGTTTGAAGAACTTTGAATTGGGGTTTCCCAGTTCAGGAAAAATTAGAGTCCCATGGTACCATAACTGGATTCAGCATGTTGGGACGGTTCAAAATCAACCATCGCGCTTAATTTATGAGGCCTTATGGCCTATTCGTTATTTTCTCTAATGGTACATTACAGAACGGTTCAAAACCGTTGTTTATTGTCCTTGTGTTTTCAGGAAAAAAAACAAAACGGAGAAGATGATGCAGTGTCAAGGCATGAGTGGTCCATTTAAATTTGCGCGCTAAATTCCCCATTAATCGTTGTTTCTTATTATATTATTCTCAGTTATTTAATATACAAAGTAACCAAGTGGCACGATTGGCAGGCACATGCGTTGATGACCTTCAGGACCTGGGTTCGATCCCAGGTCCCCTCCCTTTCCTTATATTTTTTTCTTCAATGTGTTTTTGTGCAGTCTCTAGGCAAGCGACTACCGTACGTCCACAAAATCCCACCTTCCACGTACACCCTGAGATCAATCAAAGGGCCATGATCTGGAGAGTATGATGAGCACAAGTCAACCGTCTCACATGCCAACGCAAAAGTCAGAAGGGCCAAGACATAATGGGCCTAATCACATGGGTTATACCTCCACTTTGGGGACTGCAACCCCCCTAGGTTTGCAAATATTTTACTTTCTTTATTTTTCTTCACTTTTACTCTTTTTTAATTATTGTTTTTATTAATTAATTTAATATTTTCATAATATATAAAAAATACAAAAAATCAGAAAAGATCAAAAAAAATAATAAATATTTTATTCTTAGTATTTTCATAAATAAATTGCATTAATCCATTTAGTTATTAAATTAGGTTTTAATTTTAATTATTTTAATAAAAATCTAAAAAATATAGAATTAGGGTTTAATTAATTTTCATCTTCTTTCTTTTATTCCATAATAATTAAATATTTACTATTATTTATCTTTGTAATTAAATTGCAATAAAATAATTAGGGTTAATTTTAGGTTAAAATTCAATCTTTTCTTAATAAATTAAAAAACAACTAGAATTAGGTTTAAACGCAATTAATTCTTTTTTTTTCATTAATACCAAAAAATACCAAAAAACAATTCCTTTTCTTTTTAATTAATTAATTTAATAATTTAATTTAATTTTGCAAAAAGGGTCCAACGCCCTCGTTTAATTCTTATTTAATTCGCGTGCTTATTTCTTTTTCGCTTAATACTTATGTATCTCTCCCAAGGCCTTGTAATTAATTTCTCGCACTTTTACTTTCTTTATTTTTCTGTCAAATCGGGTTCAAGAAATTTTGGCGATGTGGACCCGCGCCTTTTGTAATAGCTTAGAATCTTTACTTTTCTCGCAAATATTTTAACTGTTAATCAAGGCATGCAAGAATGAATGGCCTAAAATAAAAAAACAGACGCATAGATCACCAATAACATGACAAAAGACAAAAATACTTGAAAACGACACACAAATCACACACCACCCCTAGGGTACGCCTCACTGTTGCCTTGCCTCGAAAGGTGATCGTCGAGTAGAGGATGTCTTAGTAAGTCCTCATGATTCGGGAACCTGGCATGAGGGTAGCTTCTAAGGTGTCTTCCCATTGCTCTGGTGATCACCATGTCCCGAACCTCGAATTGACCCGAACACCTCCAACGGTGGTGCTACCTACCTCTCAATGGTGGAATGGCACTATCTTAAGGACATTTACACAGACGAATTCCTTAGGGTAGGTAGATGACTCTAGATACTTGCTCTAAATTCAAAAACAAATTCAAAAATACTTTTCACACCGACACCTTTTCAAAAAGCTTTCGAAAGCATTTTTTCAAACACTCTTGAGGACCGATACAAGAGTCGAACTGGAATTTTCAAAGAAACTTTTTTAAAACCCACAGTTGAAAAGCAAACAAACATTTTGAAAACACAATGAGCAAGTATCTAAGAGCCCATGGATAACCATGGATAGAAAGGGTGCTAACACCTTCCCTTTCTATAACCTACCTCCCGAACCGAGAACTAATCTCTATAAGGAATTTTTATGTGCTTTTGTCCTTTCCATTTGGAGAAAATAAAAGACGGTGGCGACTCTTGCTTCCACGACATTTCGCGAACCAGCGTTAAACAGTCAGTTCCAGATCCACCGATCACACCCTTGCCTCTCCATAGACTCTACCGCTCGACTCTCAAGGATCTCAATCAAGTCGTCTTTCTCCTTCAAGTATTCTTTATAGGAACTCTCTAAAGTTTGGAACTTGTTCTTCCAAGCATCCTTTTCCTGTTGCATCCTAACCAAAGCAAGTTGCAACTCTTCTAAATCATCTAATAAGGGAGGAGTGGTTTTCACAAATAGATCAGGCATGGCTCCAAAGAAACAACACCCCTAGGTCCCAAATCCTTCCTACTCTTCTTATGCATGTGACACCAGGCCTTCGCAATCTGCTCCCTAACTTCCCTATGGTTTTATCCTTCCTTCAGAAAGAAACTACTCAAATGAATAATATTTGGTTTATCCCTCATCGGATAACCAAGCTTTCACCGTGCAAGAACAGGGTTATAGTTAATTCCTCTCTTTGTACCAAGAAGAGGTACATTGGGGAAACTACCAAAACTGTCAATAATCTCTATATCCAGGTAGGCTCGATGATACCAATCAATATATGAGTGAGTAAGTGCCATGATCTTAGAAGCCCAATGGGGTTCCTTCTTGACATCCCAAAAAGCATCAGACTGAGGCATATGAGAGATAAACCAACGGTACAACAGAGGTGTGCAACAGATAATCATCCCCCCATGATAAGAATTCCAAAGATGAATTGAGTAATAAGCATCACCCAACAATGTAGGAATTGGGTTTCCAATCATGAAGATCCTGATAGCATTAATGTCAACAAACTTGTCAATATTAGGAAATAAAAACAACCCGTAAGCAAGTAGAGCAAAGATGGCCTCAAAAGCAACTGTACTCTTCATTCTAGCAAAGTAACGAGCTTTCTCCAATAAGAACTAGGCTGGTAATCCTCTAATTCCTCCTTTAGTAGTCATATGGGCTTCCACCTCAGATTTCCCCAGATGAAACAAAGCAGCAATCTCATGTGGTTTTGGCTCACCCTCTAAACCAGTAAAAGGAACACGATTGGTAATAGGTAAATCCAATAGATAAGAATACTCCTCCAGTGTGGGCATCAACTGATAGTCGGGAAAATTAAAGTAATGATACATCGGATTATAGAACTGGACCAAGGTCAAGAGAATACGCTCCTTCATCTTCAGCTTCATGAGGGGAATAATGGATCCATACTTCTTTCGAAAGTCTGCAGAACACTCAATCTCGGGAATTATACTGATCAACTCATCTGTCTTGGGATCCTTGAAACTGTATTTCCCGGTCTTTCTCTTTCCAGAATCCATGGTTAGAAAGTACCTGAGATATTTACAAATGGTCAACCTTTAAATCCCTTGAAATATGGTTTCTTCAAAATATGCTTATGAGTTCATGGATGCATGATGCAGCAATCACACACAAGATCACACATATAGGGTTCATAGGTTCAACGTTACGAGCATGAGGTCGAAGGTACTACCCATAAGGTGTTGGTCTAAAAGTTATCACCTGCCGAACAAGGTTCTAGAGGTTCCCAGAGTCTACATCCTTCCTTCTAATATTACCAACTTCTCGATTGACTCGGTGATTAGTAATATTCTCAAGAAAGACTCGTCTGAGCATAGTATCGCGTGACAACTATTTTTGGATTACTCCGTCATAGCTTCTGCACTACACCTAAAAGGCCAAGATGGGTTTGGTATTCTACAGTCCTCAGTTTCAGCAGGCTCCCAGGTCGAAAGCAGTACGTCTTCCCGATTACTCGGTAAACGAAACTACAATCAAAGGGGCCTCCACTGAGTGAGGGATCTCATGCCTCCTTTTTTGGGATTACTCTCTCAAAGTTAACATGACTATACCGCCCGTCCTATCTTAAAATTTGCCCAAGTCTGGGTATAGGACTTATGAAAAATCACCAAGCACCCTGAAAACCAGGAAAATCCAGACAAACATATATACAACATATAACACAAAAAATAGTAATAACACATATACAGATATAAACAAAGATAGGCTTAACCCACTTAGGGATGGACCAGCAAGAGGTCAATCTGTGCCCAGTGAAGTCGCCATTTTTCTCTAGCGGTTGAAATGTTTTAAGACTAAGCCATTGGATTGACTTGACTTATACAAATCAAAATAAAAATCACCACCACGCTTTATTGTTTCCAGAGGAATGGGAAAAGAGAGAATAACCCAAAAAGAAGGGGAAAGATTCAAGGTAAGGGGGTTAGTTATGCAAAGAGAAGGTATTAGCACCCTAAACATCTACGGTACTCTGCAGGAACCTCTTTGTAAAATCTGTATATTTTAGTTATAAAAAATGTTGTATAAAAATGGATGGTGGAGGTGAGAAAAGAAATATATTTATTTTATAATTTTTGCACCCGCCACGGTTGCGAACCTTTAGTGCCTACATACCACCTTTTCGTGCAATAGGGGATCAGGGTACACGTAGTTCCTCTTTTAAAAATTTAAAACACAAATGTGTTGGTTAATTTTATGAGATAAAACATCATCGTCATTGTTCGTGTGGAAAACATACCCACTACCCACAATTATGAGAAAGGAGAATTTGCATTATCTCAAAGTGGAGGATATGGCCTGGATCTTAAAATCAACAATGCCTTACTTAACACCCAAGTGGAAAATATATCTCTTCACTACATATTATAGAAGTATAGTTGTTTGCATCACTACAAAGATTGACAAGAGTTCAATCTTTTGAGAAAAGTTTAAAGATAAAAAAGCCAAAGTGGCAAAATGGTTTGAATTAAGATTGATTGACTTTTAGTCTTCTTACGAAAAAATGTCAAGGTATTATTAAGTCGATTGGAGTTTATTTATGAAAATGTTTTGAAAATGCATGGACATAAGTCTAAGTTTATTATGAAAATGGTTCAAGTTTAAAAACAAGAAGAGTTTTCAAAAGGAAGAAGATTTTTGAAATTAAAGAAGATGGGAGGAGAAGAAGGGACTATCCTAAAGCATAAGGTAAAAGCTAGGGATAAGAACCATCTAACCAACAAGAAGTCAATACTTGACATTATGAGCCAAGATAGAATTTTCATTCCTTGGATTGAAACCAAACAAGAAAAAAAATACTAGACCTCTTGAGAGAACTAAACTTCAAATATATTAAGTCTTCACAAAAATTGGGCAGAGAAACGGCTGTATACGGGTGAATTTCAGATTACAAACAAAGGGTGTAATCACAATAAACCTGCACACAAAACAAATAAGTAACTCAATGTCTTGAGGTATACTTCAAGAACTCCAGACAAAATAATCAGATAAGATCACAAGGTCTCCAATCATAGGCCAAGGTTTATAATCCTAAGTCCAAAAAGAAAGTCCCATGCTCCATAATGCCAATGATAGTAACCAAATAGTCCAAGTACCATTAAAGATTTTTATGGTTTATGTTGATTATTAAGTATCTTAAAAAGGAAAAGAAAAGCTCAAGTGAGCAAAGTAAAAATGACAAGAAAGTAAATGCTCAAATGAGCAAAGATGAAAATGGCATGAAATGTAAATGCTAAAAGTAAATAGCACATAAAAATAAAAGGGGCATATAATAAAAATAAAGAATAAAGTCAATTACTAGTGATTAGTGGTTAGTTGGATGATCATCTTGAAACTTGCATTTGGAACTCATTAGAGGATTGGTAGAACCAAAGCCTCCACACAACAAGTTGGATATGCTTTTTGTCAAGTATATCAGCCATTTGGAATTCTCACAAGTGCCATTTAATGATCAACGATGTTTAAGTGATCCGTGTTGACCAAAAGTGTTGTAGATCCATTAGAGGATTGGTAGAACCAAAGCCTCCACACAATGAATCTCAAGGTTATTGGATCAAAGAGATCAAATTAACATACTTGGGCTTGCAAACATAAGTTTGGGCCACGAATAATCATTTATTTGAATCGGGACAAAATTTAGCGCTATGTTAAGCAATCATAAGTGGAATTATATAGAAGTCGCACCTATTTTGAGGTCGATCAATAGCAATCTATGCACCATTTGTTCTGAGGTATGATATACAGATCATGCTCCAACAACATTTAGTGCAATCAGAAGGGGATGAGATGAAGAGGGATGGGAGAGAATATACAAACCACTTTTGGATTAAGTTTAATCAAACTATTATTAAAATCATTCATCCATTTTTATGGAGTTAAACTCAACACCATGGATCCAGTGATGTTAATAAAGTTTATGATCCAAAATTTAACCCAAGATCAGTCAGAAAATAGTCACAAAATAATATTACATTTTAATATATATAAAAGGGTTTAAAAATAATGTTTGAAAATAGAAAATAAAGAGAAAAATATCAACTATATTCAAATTAATCAATAAATAAAAAGTAAGACCATAGAAAAATCAGAAAAAAGGCTCAAATAATTTTACAAATTTTTTGGTAATTTTTTTAAGTCAGAAACTATTTTTAAAATTAAAAGAAATGGGTAAAATAAACCAAAAATGATTAAAAAAATAGTAAAATCAGAAACAAAAATAAAATAAGGTCACCAATATTTGTCACAATATCATTGGATCACTCCATAATTTTTTCAGAATTTAAAAATGTATAGAAGTATTTTTAAACATTTAAAACAATTCAAATAAACTGTAAATTTATAAAAAATACCAAAACACAAAATTAAATTGTGAAAAAATAAAAATCAGAAAGTGAATAATCAAAATATTTTTTCATAATTTTTTCCAGATTTTTTGGACTAAAAATGAATTTTCTATGATTTTTTGAAATTTAAAACAATTAAAATATAAAAATCAGAAAAGAAAATAAAAGTAAAAATATGTGGACCATTGGATGAGAGTTAAAACGCGTTAGTAATCAAATCCAAGGGATCTGGCGCGTTGTGCATATCATGGTCATTAGTGAATAAAGTACAAAATCAAATATAAATCAGATTTTCAAAAATAACAAGTGGCGTGCAATCATTGATTGGAAGATGACACGTACGTAATCTTCAACCTCCAGTCAACGTGATTTACAGGTCTCTCAAACTGTAAAATCAGAAGCTCAGACCTATATTGTTCGCTTCTCTCTTCAAGACGAAGAAACCACACTCTCGCGCCATATTTATATAAATTGTAGCTCAAGCAATTTGGAAGGAAAGTTTTGAAAAGGGATTTAAAATTTCATGGTCAAAACGTGTTTCCAGTAAAAGGTAAGTGTTGCGACTAGAACCAGAGCAATGAGAGCAACACACTGATATCAGAGTTTTGAAGAATTATTGAAGGAATCTACCTTTTGAAGTTGAGTTGCAGAGCTCTGAAACTGGACTTCTATGGAGCAGTATAGGGCATGATTCTTGAATGTAATTATATGTTTAGCTTCAGGGAAGATCAAGGAATGTGAATTGATGGAAAAATTGGATTGAAAAAGGCTTGAGAATGGATTTTGAAGTTACTGAATTCTGAGTTGTGGAACAAGTTTGGCAGGGTGATTCTGGCTATCCAAGCTTGAGAAAATGAATGGGGAATGACCCTCTATTTATAGGGAATCAAATGGAATGTTCAAGCGTGTGAAATGATGAAGTTTGCATGGAAATCGTGTGAAGTTGCAAACAAGAAAAGTGTGACTTCAAACTTGATCAAAACTCATCCAAAATGTGCGTTTTGTTTTGCTAATCCATTCTGGAAGTTCACTAAACATGTTTAGAGGCAAAAACGCGTGGAAAACTTGTGATTAGAAGCCAAAACAAAGATTTCAAAATCTGACTTGTGAGGAAACTTCAGTTCCAAGTTACCAATTTCAAAATCATGGCATTCTCAGCTCAAGGGGTCTTAGGGAATGATTCTTGATGCTTTAGAAAGATGAGGTTACAAGCTTTGTGTGATACGGTGGGAAAGAACTGGCTGTTTTTTGGAATGCTGGTTTGCATTTTGCGTTTGTTTTTGCAAAATGTCGCGGTAAGCAAGAGTCGTCACCGACTTTTATTTTATCCAACAAGGAAAGGAAAAAAGCACAGAAAAATTCCTATTTCGAGATGTTTCTCGGGTTCGGGGGGTAGATTATAGAAAGGGAAGGTCTTAGCACCCTTTCTATCCGTGGTTATCCACGGGCTCTTAGATACTTGCTCAATTGTTTTCAAAAATTGCTTTCTTTGTGCTTGTGGGTTTGAAAAAGTTTTTGTGTTTGGAAACTTCGTTTGAAAAGTGTAAGTGTGAAAAGTTTTTATTTTTTAAAGAGCAAGTACTTAAGAACCATCTACCTACTCTAAAAAGGAATCGGTCTATGCTATCTTCCTTTAGACAATGTTATCCCACTATTGATGAGTAGGTAGCATCGTCGTTGGAGTTTTAAGGGTCAATTCGAATTAGGGACTTACGGTCACCAAAGCAATGTTAGGATGCCTTAGCGGTAACCCTAATGTCTTAGATCATTTGTTTTGAGGCAACAATATCCGAGGCAACTGTTTCGAGGTAACTTATGATCTTTGGACAAGAGGGCGACCTCTAAAGTGACATATACTCAATGACCGCGTACGAAGGCAACCAAGTGGGGTGTACCCTAAGAGTGTACATGTGTGAGTGTCTCGTTTTCAGTTAATTTTGTCTTTGTACATGTCAATGGTTATCTAATTGATTTTAGGTTAAACATCCATTCTTGTCATGCATACCTATTATCAAACATCTAACAATTATAAATTGCGGAAAATAAATTGCGGAAATTAAATTACAAGGCGTCGGGTATTTACATCGCCAAAAGCAACCCTTTGAAATTTAAATGCGGAAAATAAATAAAGCGATAAAAATATTTAAAGTCCTATTAAGCTATTACATTCCTAGAACAAATACAATATTGAATAAAATGGATCGCGTGCGGGAAATTAAATCGGGCGCAAGTTCTAGGATTTTGACCCTTTGTTATTAAAGAAAAAGATTTTTTTGTTGTTTTTGAATTAAGAAAGAAATTAATCTAGGTTAATTATTAAATTAACAAATTAATTAATTAATGAAAATAAATATTTTAGGATTTTTTGGTATTTAAAGAAATAAAATAAAATTAATCAATGTTAGTAAAAATCTAATTAAGTCTAATTGATTTTAATTATTAAAAAAATATATTTAAAGTTATTCCTAATTAATGGCCTAGATTAATTAAATTAATATTTGTTAATAAAAATTAAAATTGATTTTGTGGAGAAAAATATTTTTGGTTTTAATTTTATAAAGAAAAAGATTTGATTGGTTAATTAATAATAAAAATAATTAAACAAACAATTAAATAAAATAAAAATGAAATAGAAAGAGTTAGGGGGGTTTGGGCCTGAATAGGAGGTCAGAATGGCAATTTGGGGCCCATTAAGCGTTGACCTGGTTGACTTCCCTGGATTGCATGTGCGCTGGTTGACTGGATCCCATGGTGGACGTTCATCTCTTGGCCCTCAGATCTGGCCTGTGGCCATCTGTTCATTGAATGCTTGAGAGTGCATGATAGATTTCACGCTGGGATCAACACTTGATTACCTGAAGAAAAAATATAACAATGCATATGGGGGACCTGGGATTCGAACCCAGGTTCTGATGGTGATTGCATAGCTTGCTTTGCCACTAGGCCAATGTGTCTCAATTGTTAACATATTAAACAACAATAATAATAAGAGATAATGCGCCATATGCCAGAAAAAAATTAAAAACGCGCGAATTGTTTGAACCAGCCACTAAGGAGACGACACGCCATCGTCTTCTTCCTCACGCCCCTATAACTTTACCTGCGGATTTAAATCCGCAGCTAAATGTGTAGGTCATTCCTAAAACCCATCTCAGGCCATATAAACTCCTCCCAAGACCATGGTTGTGTTCGTCTTTCTCTTCTGGTCATGTCCATGGCCATCAATGGGGCTAATTTTACCTGTAAGAGAAACGCCCAAAAAACAAACCACAAAACCCTAGATTCGGAACTTGGCCTTACAGATCAGATAAATAAAATTGGGTAATACAGAAAGCTTGGAAATTTGATGAGGATTATGAATATGCCCATAGTTTATACAAAAGATGCAAGAATAAAGATTTGTGAATTCAAAAGAAAGGCGGTTTTCTATGATACTTACAGTGAGTTTGAGCGTGTATGGAGGCTTGCTAGGGATTGGTTCTGACTCAGTGAACCTCCAGCAATCGATTGGTGTCAAGTTTTGCTTCTGAAAATGCCTCCAAGGATGATTTTGGTTTCACACTTTTTACCACTTTTTTCAAGTTTTGTTTGGTTGATTCTTGCAGCCTCTAGCCTTGTTTTTGTGCCCTCTAGCTTCCTTATGTATGATAGAATGCATTAGGTTAACAAATATGTATTGAATCCTTCCACATCAATGCCATGAGATTTGATTTGATTCACTTTTGAAAGCTTGCCTAATTTGTCAAAAATCCATCTTTTGTACATGATATGGTGAGATACGAATTTGATGTTGATCATGATGATGATTAAGTCCTAAAATAGCCAAAAAGATATCAAGCAATCAATATTTGGATTTTATTTGATTTAATTTGATTAAAAATGAAATAATTCAATAAAAAATCAAATAAAATAATGAAATTGATAAATGGACACAAGTCTGAATCTAGGATACGTGTGCAATGTGGCAAGTTCAAATCAAGTGGAAAAGAATGAGCCCATTTGACAAATTTTGAAGTTTTGGGGATAGTTGACTTTTGGCAATTTTGCAAAAATGCCCAACTTCAACAATGTATAACTTCTTCAATTTTGAACTTTTGGTAGTTTTTTTGGACTTTTTAGAAAGCTTGAGATGTCCTATAACCAACACTTTTTGTATCATCTCATTTTGATATTCCATGCTCAAGTTATAAGCTTTGGAAAAAAAGGTGTTTTGTTGACTTTCAAAAATGACCTATAATGTCCAAATTTATAACTTCTTGTGAGTGCTTTTTCTGATCTTTGGGTATGAATATGAATTGTAGGAAATTACATCCTTTTCAAAATGAGCTTTGGATGGGTCATTTCTCATAAAGTATGAGAAAGTTATGCTTGGTCAAAGTTGAGTTGACTTTTCCTACAAAACCCTAATTTAGCAACTTTTGAGTCTTGATGAATTTTGAGCAATCCTTGATGAATCATGATCAAACCTTGATCAAATGATGAAATATCCTTCTAAATGAGAATGTTGACAAAAAATCTTGAGGTTTGACTATATTTGGGTCACAGTTGACTTTTGCCCTAGCATAGTCGATTTTTGGACCCTTTGAGCAATTGACTGAGCAAACTTCCTCTGCGAGGCTTGAAATTTGATATGGATGACCTTGAGAACATATTAGGACATTAGGGAGCATTTGAGGTCATTTGGACTCAAGGGTCTTGATGCAACACAAAACCCTAATTTGGGGTTGACTGCCTTAGTAGATAATTTGTCTGACCCACTCTTTAGCAAACTTGAGCAACTTGGAGATTTTTCTTGCAATGTTTTGAGAAATATGAGAGGGAAAATTTTGGGGTACAACAGCTGCCCCTGTTCAATCTTCTTAAACCTGAGGATGTAGATTGGCTTTCGTGCCTTTCGTGATCCGAAGGTGGAAGATGATTGAACACTAGAGTGCCCAGAAATTTGCACTCGCATGAAGTGGTATCAGCCTTGTGATGTCGGAAATGGGCTTACAGATGCCATTTGGAGATTGTTGATAGGAGGTCTGAACTTGATTTTAACATAAAACGAATCAGAATAAACCGTTGAGAGATTTATCTGAACCGGTGAGAAAGTCTTGGAGTACCTTCGACTGGAATAAGAATCAGGGAGATCTTAGCGTCGATCTGACGCAACCAGAGAAGGTCTTGGATTAACTTTGACTGGATAAGAATCAGAAAAATCTTAAAATCTATTTAACTGAACCAGACGAAAGTCTTGGAATATATTCAACTGGAATAAGAATCAGGGAGATCTTAGCATCGATCTGACTGAACCAGAAAAGGTCTTGGATTAACTTTGACTGGATAAGAATCAGAAAAATCTTAGAATCGATTTAGCTGAACCAGACAAAAGTCTTGGAATATCTTCAACTGGAATAAGAATCAGGGAGATCTTAGCGTCGATCTGACTGAACCAGAGAAGGTCTTGGATTGACTTTGGCTGGATAAGAATCTGAAAAATCTTAGAATCGATTTAACTGTACCAGACGAAAGTCTTGGAATATCTTCAACTGGAATAAGAATCAGGGAGATCTTAGTGTCGATCTGACTGAACCAGAGAAGGTCTTGGATTGACTTTGGCTGGACAAGAATCAGAAAAATCTTAGAATTTATTTAACTGAACCAGATGAAAGTCTTGGAATATCTTCAACTGGAATAAGAATCAGGGAGATCTTAGCATCGATCTGACTGAACCAGAGAAGGTCTTGGATTGACTTTGGCTGGATAAGAATCAGAAAAATCTTAGAATCGATTTAACTGAACCAAACGAAAGTCTTGTGATACCTTTCTGAGGAATCCGCTGAAACAACCCTCAATAGATGTAGTTTTTGAGGGGACTACCAGGTCATATAAGTAGTCAACAGTGTTTATTGATTCGTCTTTCCATGAAAAGGTAAAGAGTCAGTCATATGCAATGTCATGATGTATGAAATGCATGATATATGTCAAGCAATGATGCTCTCAAAATAAATGAGATTGTGTGGTATGATGCGTATGTGCCTGTATCATGATGTATGGAAATGTAATGTTTCTAGCTGGGGAAAATAAATCTCGGATAGTTGTTGAAGAATAGAGTTGGATTCTTCATTTCCGCCGGGGATGGCGAACGAAGAGAATAAACCTGCAGAAGAGGATGACTCTGTTGGGGGAATAAACTGATGAGGAGATTACTCTGTGGGGAAGAGATGTTCTGCTGAAGATTCCACTGATAAATTCCGTCGGGATGAATTATCGTTGCTAGTGATATTGAATCCTATTGGGATTGAATTCCTGTTTGTGAAAGGAAAGAACTCTGTTGGGGATGATCTTTCAGTTGCGACTTCACTGGGGATAACCTGTTAGACTTTTGTGGGGATAATCCTTTGAACTCGGCTAGGAATGATCCTTTGAACTCGGCTACGGAGATTTATTTTTGTACTCCGTTGGGGATAAACTTCCAGAGTCTACTGGGGATGATTCTCCCAACTCCGTTGGGGAAGCTTTTTCAGACTGCACTGGGAAAATTTTAACTCCACTGGGGATATCTTGTACCCTGCCGGGGAGCATTCTTATATTCTGTTGGAGAATATTAAGACTGTCGGGGGTATCAAGCCTTTTTAGTGCTGATGGTAGATAGACTCTGCTTGGGGAGAATATTACCGATTCATTCACAGTTGCAAGTCTCAGGTGGGGAGAGCTATCATTATTGTCTTACTCTGCGGGGAGTGAAGGTATCTTAGCCATATTCTTCAGCTGAATCTACCTTTGTACCTGGTGGATAGAGCAACTGTATAGTTTAGACAATTTTTATTGCCCCTGTTTCTGATGTTACTCGTAGTCGTCTTTTGTTTCGCATGTAAATATTCATGAACAGCAATTAATGTCAAATGCATATATCAAAAATGAACATTGGACGTTCTTTGCGAATCAAAACATGTTGTACCCCAAAATTTTCCCTCTTTTCATACACGCATATTATTGGTTTTATGGTTATGGAATAAAGGTATATTTATCAAGCTTCTTCAGGTTACAAGTGACGTTTATTTCGTCAATGGATATTCTCAGAGTATTTTCCGTGCTGAAAATCAGTTCGCCGTTTTGTAACGATTCGGGGTTCAAAGATTCACAAGTCCAACCCGGCGCTTCATATTCAGGTGTTCTTTCGCCAAGATATCATTGATAACATATTCTCAAAGTCAGGTTCGACTCAAGAGTCAATTCTTTAAAGAAGGTATCCGGATGTGTGAGTTTTCTCGAAGAAATATGGTGAAAAAGTGTGCTGAAAGTGCAGTTTTTACGCGCTAAAAAATTCATAACTTGAAGATCGTGGCTTGTTTTGAACCCGTTCCTGTGGCCAAAATTCCGTCTTGACAATATCTACGTTTTCATCTCTCACGGCTGGAAGCCAATTTCGATCAGAAGGTCTTAAAAAATGTGGATTTATCAAGTATTTTCGTACAGAAAAGTTGTGACAGAAGTTTATTTGTGTCATGTTCAGAAAATCATAACTTGGTCGATTTTCATCGTATCGAGCTGGTTTCGGCGCCAAAATTTCAGAAATTGAGTTGGCTATGTTTTCACAGGAGGTATCAAGTTCGAACGGTATTCAAAAGGCTTTCGTTTTTTGCTCAGGGTGCGTGTGACGCGCCGAAAATCCTGAATGCTAAATATTATTTTATCTAGATCGAAACTTCAAAAATTCATAACTCGGTCAATTTTTATCGGATTGGGCTCATATTTTTATACAAGGTTACTGACTCAGATATCTACAACTTTGCTTCAAAAGTCGAGACCGAATTATGCTCCGATCAATACCAGTTTTTTATTGAAGAACGTGTCAGAGTCGACACTGGAGCCCAAAATAAGTTTGTCTGAGCTGAAACTTCAAAAAATTCATAACTAATTCACCATTTATCCGATTAAGCCGATTTTCGGACATGAGTTATTTCTTGATGTCGGCTACATTTTGTTTTCACATTTCAACTTCAAAAATTCCACTTAATCCCCTGCGATTTAGCCTGCAACGTGACGAACTCAAGTGAATATTGGAGGCCCAATTGCACATTCAAAGCCCATTTTCTTTGCTCTAATTTCCATTATATAAATCTCATTCTTTTCACACCAACGGGAGAGGAAAAAAACCTTTGCCACAATGTTGTCAGAATATCAAATTCTTTCAAGAACTCTAAAACCTTGAAATCCTTATTACAAATCTCCTCTCACTACAAATAAGTCATCCTGATTACAAACCAACATCTCACTACTTCTCCAGTAAGGGTAAGGCTGTCTTGATCTCCATGATCAAAAGGGCATAAAAGCATTCATATCACTACTTCTCCAGTAAGGGTAAGGCTGATTTGATCTCCATGATCAAAAGGGTATAATCATTCATACATGCCATATTGGCTTAAACATTAAATTTCTTCATATATTGGCTTTATTTGTATTTCATGATATATAGTAATTTATTTAATGTGTTCATGAGATTCAACACTGCAGATTTAGACAGGATCTCATACAGGTTCAGTAAGGAACATTGAGGTCAAAACACAAATGGCCAAAAGCCAGAACACAAATGGCCAAAACAGAACAGCTTACACATGACACCAATACATGGCGAGACAGACATCTTGAGAAGGTTAAAGAACGTTGAGGCCAGAACACAAATGGCCAAAAGCCAAAACACAAATGGTCAAAACAGAATAGCTCACACATGACACCAACAGCTGTTGAACCCTAAAATCAGGTCAATTTCTCACCCTTTATTTCCTTTTTCTATATTTTTCTTTAAGTAATTTATTTATTATTTTTACTAACAATTAATTAATTTTATTTTTATCAAAAATCACAAAAATATTTTTATTTCCAAATAAATTTAGAATTTTATTTTTTATCAATAAATATTAATTAACTTAATTAGGTTAATTTTAGATAACTTTCATTTATTTTATAAATAATTAAAAATTAATTAGAATAAATAGGTTTTATTAGTAACTTAATTGTACTTTATTTTTTTCCTAAAATAACCAAAAACCAAAAATAGGTCTTGTAATTATTTTTATTATTTAATCACTAATTAATTTAGCATTTAATTTTAAAACCTAAATTCTTTTCTTTAAAAAATAAATAAAAACAATAAAATATTTTCTTTATAAAATTAAATTCTAACTTTTATTTTTGTTAATAAACATTAATTAATTGATTTAGAATTTTAATTAGAATAACTTTCACATTTTTGTAAAATAATTAAAATTAACTTAGACATAATTTGGTTTTTATTAACATTGATTAATTTTATTTTCTTTCTTTAAATATCAAAAATCCAAAAAATATTTATTTTCATTAATTAATTAATTTATTTATTAATTTAATAATTAATTTAGGATAGTTTCTTTCTTAATTCAAAAATAACAAAAAAAGATACTTTCTTTCAAAAAAGGGTAAAAACCCTAAACTTGCACCCGATTTAATTTCCGCACGCGATTTACTTTCTTTTATCCAATATTGTATTTGTTCCCGGAATGTAATAGATAATTAGGACTTTAATATTTTTATCGCTTTATTTATTTTCCGCATTTTAATTTCAAGGGTTGCTTTTGACGATGTAAATACCCGACGCCTTGTAATAGTTAGTTTAATTTCTGCAATTTAATTTCCGTAACTTATAAACTGTTAGATGTTTGATAATAGGGAATGCATGACAAGATCAAATGTTAAACCTAAAATCAACATAGGTAACCATTGACATGTACAAAGACAAAATTAACTGAAAATAACACACTCGCACATGCGCACTTTTAGGGTACACCTCACTTGGTTGCCTTTGAACGTGGTCATTGAGTATAGGAAGTTTTAGAGGTCGCCCTCTTGTCCAAAGATCATAGTTGCCTCGAAACGGTTGCCTCGGAAAAATGATCTAAGACATTAGGGTTACCACTAAGGCGTCCTAACATTGCTTTAGTGACCGCACGTCCCTTAATCGAATTGACCCTTAAAACTCCAACGACGGTGCTACCTACTCATTCATAGTGGGATAGCATTGTCTAAAAGGACATTAGCACATATTGATTCCTTTTTCGAGTAGGTAGATGGTTCTTAAGTACTTGCTCTCTTCAAAACAAAACAAAACTTTTCGCACTTACACCTTTCAAGCAAAAAAAACTCTTTTCAAACCCACAAACACAAAGAAAAGCAAATTTTGAAAACACTCTGAGCAAGTACCTAAGAGCCCGTGGATAACCACAGATAGAAAGGGTGCTAACACCTTCCCTTTCTATAATCTACCCCCCAGACCCGAGAAACATCTCGAAAAAAAGAATTTTTCTGTGCTTTTTTCCTTTCCATGTTGGATAAAATAAAAGACGGTGGCGACTCTTGCTTACCGCGACATTTTGCGAAAACAAACGCAAAACGCAAACCAGCATTCCAAAAACAGACAGTTCTCTCCCCAGCAGAGTCGCCAAGTTCTGTGATACGGTGGGAGAGAACTGACTGTTTTTGGAATGCTGGTTCGCGTTTTGCGTTTGTTTTCACAAAATGTCGCGGTAAGCAAGAGTCGCCACCGTCTTTTATTTTATCCAACAGGGAAGGAAAAAAGCACAGAAAAATTCCTTTTTTCGAGATGTTTCTCGGGTCCGGGGGGTAGATTATAGAAAGGGAAGGTGTTAGCACCCTTTCTATCTTTGGTTATCCACGGGCTCTTAGGTACTTGCTCAGAGTATTTTCAAAATTCGCTTTTCTTTGTGTTTGTGGATTTGAAAAGAGTTTTTTTGTTTGAAAGGTGTAAGTGCGAAAAGTTTTGTTTTGTTTTGAAGAGAGCAAGTACTTAAGAATCATCTACCTACTCGAAAAAGGAATCAATATGTGCTAATGTCCTTTTAGACAATGTTATCCCACTATGAATGAGTAGGTAGCACCGTCGTTGGAGTTTTAAGGGTCAATTCGATTAAGAGACGTGCGGTCACTAAAGCAATGTTAGGATGCCTTAGTGGTAACCCTAATGTCTTAGATCATTTTTCCGAGGAAACCGTTTCGAGGAAACTATGATCTTTGGACAAGAGGGCGACCTCTAAAACTTCCTATACTCAATGACCACGTTCAAAGGCAACCAAGTGAGGTGTACCCTAAGAGTGCGCATGTGCGAGTGTGTTATTTTCAGTTAATTTTGTCTTTTTACATGTCAATGGTTACCTATGTTGGTTTTAGGTTTAACATTTGATCTTGTCATGCATTCCCTATTATCAAACATCTAACAGTTTATAAGTTACGGAAATTAAATTGCAGAAATTAAACTAACTATTACAAGGCGTCGGGTGTTTACATCGCCAAAACCAACCCTTGAAATTAAAATGCGGAAAATAAATAAAGCGATAAAAATATTAAAGTCCTAATTATCTATTACATTCCGGGAACAAATACAATATTGGATAAAAGAAAGTAAATCGCGTGCGGAAATTAAATCGGGTGCAAGTTTAGGGTTTCGACCCTTTTTTAAAAGAAAGTATCTTTTTTTGTTATTTTTGAATTAAGAAAGAAACTATCCTAAATTAATTATTAAATTAATAAATAAATTAATTAATTAATGAAAATAAATATTTTTTGGATTTTTGATATTTAAAGAAAGAAAATAAAATTAATCAATGTTAATAAAAACCTAATTATGTCTAAATTAATTTTAATTATTTTACAAAAATGTGAAAGTTATTCTAATTAAAATTCTAAATCAATTAATTAATATTTATTAACAAAAATAAAAGTTAGAATTTAATTTGATAAAGAAAATGTTTTGTTGTTTTTATTTATTTTTTAAAGAAAATAATTTAGGTTTTAAAATTAAATGCTAAATTAATTAGTGATTAAATAATGAAAATAATTACAAGACCTATTTTTGGTTTTTGGTTATTTTAGGGAAAAAAAATAAAGTACAATTAAGTTAGTAATAAAACCTATTTATTCTAATTAATTTTTAATTATTTACAAAATAAATGAAAGTTATCTAAAATTAACCTAATTAAATTAATTAATATTTATCGATAAAAAATAAAATTCTAAATTTATTTGGATATAAAAATATTTTTGTGATTTTTGATAAAAATAAAATTAATTAATTGTTAGTAAAAATAATAAATAAATTACTTAAAGAAAAATATAGAAAAAGGAAATAAAGGGTGAGAAATGGACCTGATTTTAGGGTGCAACAGTTGTTTGTGTCATGTGTGAGCTATTTTGTTTTGGCCATTTGTGTTTTGGCTTTTGGCCATTTGTGTTCTGGCCTCAACGTTCCTTAACCTTCTCAGGATTTCTGCCTCGCCATGTATTGGTGTCATGTGTAAGCTGTTCTGTTTTGGTCATTTGTGTTTTGACTTTTGGCCATTTGTGTTTTGACCTCAACGTTCCTTACTGAACCTGTATGGGATCCTGTCTAAATCTGCAGTGTTGAATCTCATGAACACATTAAATAAATTACTATATATCATGAAATACAAATAAAGCCAATATATGAAGAAATTTAATATATAAGCCAATATGGCATGTATGAATGATTATACCCTTTTGATCATGGAGATCAAATCAGCCTTACTCTTACTGGAGAAGTAGTGATATGAATGCTTTTATGCCCTTTTGATCATGGCGATCAAGTCAGTCTTACCCTTACTGGAGAAGTAGTGAGATATTGGTTTGTAAACGGGATGACTTGTTTGTAGTGAGAGGGGATTTGTAATAAGGATTTCAAGGTTTTAGGGTTCTTGAAAGAATTTGATATTCTGACAGCGTTGTGGCAAGGTTTTTTTTTCCTCTCCAGTTGGTGTGAAAAGAATGAGATTTATATAATGGAAATTAGAGCAAAGAAAATGGGCTTTGAATGTGCAATTGGGTCTCCAATGTTCACTTGAGTTCGTCATGTTGCAGGCTAAATCGTAGGGGCTTAAGTGGAATTTTTGAAGTTGAAATGTGAAAACAAAATATAGCCGACATCGAGAACTAACTCCTGTCCGAAAATCGGCTAAATCAAATAAACGGTGAATTAGTTATGGATTTTTTGAAGTTTCAGCTCAGACAAACTTATTTTGGGCTCCAGTGTCGACTCTGACACGTTCTTCAATAAAAAACTGATATTGATCGGAGCATAATTAGGTCTCGACTTTTGAAGCAAAGTTGTAGATATCTGAGTCAGTGACCTTGTGTAAAAATATGAACCCAATCCGATAAAAATTGACCGAGTTATGAATTTTCGAAGTTTCGACCCAGATAAAATAGTATTCAGCATTCAGGATTTTCGGCGCGTCACACGCACTCTGAGCAAAAAACGAAAGCCTTTTGAATATCGTTCGAACTCGATACCTCCTGTGAAAGCGTAGCCAACTGAATTTGTGAAATTTTGGCGCCAGAACCAGCTCGATACGATGAAAATTGACCAAGTTATGATTTTCTGAACATGACACAAATAAACTTCTGTCACAACTTTTCTGTACGAAAATACTTGATAAATCCACATTTTTGAAGACCTTCTGATCGAAATTGGCTTCCAGCCGTGAGAGATGAAAACGTAGATATTGTCAAGACAGAATTTTGGCCACCGGAACGGGTTCAAAATAAGCCACGATATTCAAGTTATGAATTTTTTAGCGCGTAAAAACTGCACTTTCAACACACTTTTTCACCATATTTCTTCGAGAAAACTCACACATTCGGATACCTTCTTTAAAGAATTGACTCTTGAGCCGAACTTGAATTTGAGAATATGTTATCAGTGATATCTTGGCGGAAGAACACCTGAATATGAAGCGCCGGGTTGGACTTGTGAATCTTTGAACCCCGAATCGTTACAAAACGGTGAACCGATTTTCAGCACGGAAAATACTCTGAGAATATTCATTGACAAAATAAACGTCACTTGTAACCTGAAGAAGCTTGATAAATATACATTTATTCCATAACCATAAAACCAATAATATGCGTGTATGAAAAGAGGGCAAATTTTGGGGTACAACAAAACAGATAAAGATAAAACAGTTTGAAATTTCTTTGAAAATGAATTGTATTGATTTTGAAGTTTGGCCTGTAAATAGGCGTTTTTGTACAAGAGGTTGACGTCCTAGTAAGAGAACGCCGCCGAGCAGATAGAATTTACATAAATTATGAAAAACAAAACAGCTATGTGAACAATCCCACTGGGTTCCAACTCTGCTATTGCCTTTATGTCCTCGAGCATCTCATCACTTTGCTACTTGGTTAGAGGTAGATCAGATTGATTAGTGTCGTCCGAGCTTGATAGTCGATACCGAAGTCTAGATGCAAAGTGATCCCATGAGACATAGTGTTGCGCTTTGATCCCTAATTTTTTCCTGGACCGCCCTTTCGGGTTTTCAGTCCACCGGGATACCCTTTTTTACCCAAGTCGCCTTTTCAGGTTTTCGACTTGCCGAGTGTACAGATTTTTCATTTTCATCCCTTATTTTTGCCTGAACCCTTTTGGTTCGCCGGGAAGCACTTATTTTTGCCTAGGCCAGTCAATCTAGCGGGTCTTTGATTATGCGTAGTATCTTTTCACTATGTCTGCATTGACAGGGTGAGGAAGGTCGTCACCATCCATGGTGGTTAGAATCATAGCTCCGCCTGAGAAAATGTTCTTAACCACAAATGGCCCTTCATAAGTAGGGGTCCATTTACCCCTGGGATCACCTTGAGGTAGTATGATGCGCTTGATAACCAGGTCCCCAACTTGATACTCTTATCGTCTAACTTTCTTGTTAAATGCCTTGATCATCCGTTTTTGGTATGTCTGACCATGACAAATAGCAGTAAGTCTCTTTTTATCGATTAAGTTCAGCTGATCAAGCCGGGTCTGAATCCAGTCATCTTCGCTCAAACCTGCATCCTTCATAATTCGGAGAGAGGGTATCTGAACTTCGATGGGAAAGACTGCCTCCATGCCATAAACCAAGGAATAAGGTGTTGCCTCTGTTGACGTCTGTGCTGAGGTACGGTACCCATGAAGAGCAAACGGTAACATCTCGTACCAGTCTTTGTATATCACTGTCATCTTCTACACAATCTTCTTAATGTTCTTATTAGCCGCTTCGACAGCCTCATTCATATTCGGCCGGTAGGGAGAAGAGTTGTGATGCTGTATCTTGAACTGTTTGCAGAGCTCAATGATCATCTTATTATTGAGATTCGTACCATTGTCCGTAATGATCCTCTCTGGTACACCGTATCGACAAATCAGATTATGCCGAATGAACCGTGCCACGACGTTCTTGGTTACTGTAGCAAATGAAGCTGCTTCAACCCACTTCGTAAAGTAATCAATGGCTACCAGGATGAAATGGTGCCCATTGGATCTCGTAGGCCTGATCTCGCCGATCATATCAATGCCCCACGTGGTAAAAGGCCAAGGAGCTGTCAAGACGTTCATAGGAACTGGAGATATGTGCACCTTATCAGCATAGACTTGGCACTTGTGACAGGTCTGAGAATGCTGATAACAGTCGGCTTCCATTGTGGACCAATAATATTCTGCCCGAAGGATTTTCTTTGACATGGTGTGTCTACTGGAATGTGTCTCGAAAGTACCTTCGTGTAAATCTGCCATGATCCTTTCCACTTCATTCTTATCCACACAACGCAATAAGGTCGAATCATGGTTACGCTTGTAGAGAATGCCATTGATGATGAAGAACTTCACCGCAAACCTCCTCAGAAACTTCTTATCATTAACAGATGCACCCTCGGGGTACTCCTGAGCCTCGAGATACCTCTTCACCTCATGAAACCAGGGTTTATCTACTACCTCTTCAGTCTCAATGTCACAGCAATGTGCAGGTTCATCCAATATTTCAATCATAATCCGGGGAGCTTCGTTGTCCCAATTGACTTTGAACATAGAAGACATCGTAGCTAGCGTGTCCACCAACTGATTCTCCTCTCTAGGGAAGTGTTCAAAGGTTATCTCTTCAAAATGTGGAAGCAACGTTAATACATACTCCTTGTAAGGAATAAGGTTTGGGTGTTTCGTATCCCACTCGCCTTTGATCTGGCTGATCACGAGAGCGGAATCTCTGAAAACACTCAAGAACTTAATCCTTAGGTCAATTGCTGCTCGAAGACCCATGATGCACGCTTCATACTCCGCCATGTTGTTGGTGCAGTTGAAACATAGTCGGGCGGTGAACGGAGTATGAGAGCCTTTAGGAGATATGATCACGGCGCCAATGCCATTACCCAAAGCGTTTGAAGCTCCATCAAAGTACATAGACCATCGGGATCCTTCCTCGGGTCCTTCATCCGGTCCAGGTGTCTCACAGTCAGTCACTATCATGATATTCTCGTCCGAAAATTCAAAGTTCATAGACTGGTAATCATCCACTGCCTGATGTGCCAAATGATCTGCCAACACACTTCATTTTATTTCCTTTTGGGTTGTGTACTGGATGTCATACTCAGTCAAGATCATCTGCCACCTTGCAATTCTTCCGGACAAGGCAGGCTTCTCGAAGATATACTTGATTGGATCCATATTTGATATCAATAGAGTAGTGTGAGTCAGCATATACTGTCTCAGTCGGCGAGCAGCCCATGCCAAAGCGCAGCAAGTTTTCTCAAGCAACGAGTATCGGGTCTCGCAGCCGGTAAACTTTTTGCTAAGGTAATAAATAGCATGCTCTTTTCGGCCAGACTCGTCATGCTGACCCAACACACACCCCATTGAGTTGTCGAGTACTGTCAAGTATAAGATTAAAGGTCTCCCTTCAACTGGAGGCATCAGAATGGGCGGCTCTTGGAGATACTCTTTAATCCTTTCGAAAGCGGCCTGACATTCATCGTTCCAACGTACTACTTGATCTTTCTTCAGTAGCTTGAAGATTGGATCACAAGTAGCAGTCAGGTGTGAGATGAATTGGGCAATGTAGTTCAGACGTCCCAGAAAACCTCTGACTTCCTTCTCTGTTTGGGGAGCTGGCATTTCCTGTATAGCCTTCACTTTTGCAGGGTCCACTTGAATACCTTTGTCACTTACGACGAAACCCAGCAGCTTACCAGATCTCACCCCGAAGGTGCACTTGTTCGGGTTTAACCTCAGCTTGTACAATTTCAACCTGTCAAATAACTTCTGCAGATGGTCAAGGTGTTCTTCCTCAGTCTGGGACCTTGCAATCATGTCGTCGACGTATACCTCAATCTCATGATGGATCATATCATGGAACAAAGCAACCATGGCACGCTGATATGTTGCCCCATCATTTTTCAATCCAAAAGGCATGACCTTGTAGCAAAAGGTACCCCATTGAGTAACAAAGGTTGTCTTCTCCATGTCTTCAGGATCCATTTTAATTTGATTATAATCGGAGAAACCATCTATAAAGGAGAATACCTTATGCTGAGCGGTGTTGTCAACTAGAACGTCGATATGAGGTAGAGGGAAATCATCTTTGGGGCTCGCCCTGTTCAGATCCTTGTAGTCAACACACATTCAAACTGTACCATCCTTCTTCGGTACAGGAACCACGTCGGTCACCCACTGTGGGTAAGAAGTAACTGCTAGAAAACCAGCGTCAAACTGTTTCATAACTTCAGCCTTGATTTTCTCAGACATCTCTGGGCGCATTCGACAGACCTTCTGTTTCACTAGAGGACAGTCTTCCTTGGTAGGCAGGCGGTGAACCACAATATCGGTATCCAACCAAGGCATATCTTCATAAGACCAGGCGAAGATCTCAACGTAGTCACGCAGCATCTGAATCAATCGTTTCTTCACATTAAGCTCCAGATTTGCACCGATCCTGACCTCTTTCTTGTTTATCTCCGTACCCAGATCCACTGATTCTACCGACTCTTTGTGCGGCTGAACAACCCTCTCTTCCTGAAGTAACAGTCTTGCAAGTTCACCCGACACTTCACAATCATCTTCACCTTCGTCTTTGGCTAAGTTGATCGGACTTTTGAAGTCATAACTGGCAGTAGCAGAGTCGTTACCAGTGAGATCCAGAGTAGATGTAGACCTGTATATGTGAGTGTGTGTAAAATAGTTGTTTTGCAATATGTAATAAAAGAAAAACAAGGAGCACAAAATTTGAAATGCAAGAAACGTCCAATGCTTTTATTAATGATATATGTAAATGACACACATAAAGCCCTCACAAATGAGGCCACGGTGCCCCGGGTAAGACACCGGGCCATAAAGTTTAAAACATTGTCTGTTACAAATTCAAAACAAAAGTCTCATTACTGGGTAACAAAAGAAATTGGAATGAAGTCCTTTGTGGTCCAGTTGCTTAGTCCTCCATCATTAGTAGGATAGATCCAACTGTCGAACTCAGACTTTTCCATATCGTCTTCAATGGCATTCACTCCTGAATTGCTGATGAACAAGGGAGGTCTTCCGATCCGTGCATTCCGAACAGCCTTTTGAGCTTCTGCAGTGAAACCCAAACCAAACTTGTTAGTCTTATGTGCAAAATTAGGGAGTTGGCCCCAATTCGTACACCCACCTTTCTCAACAATAGCCCGGGCATCCTTGAAGGAAGTCATCTTCATAGGAGAATCTTCAACAACAGTCTCAGTTGATGCCAGCGTTTGGGGAACGTCTTCAAAATGTTGAAATGGGGTCTCAATGAACTCCCCATCCATCTCTACATATCGGAAAGAGTTGAGGTGGCTCACCATGTACTCCTCCTCTCCTTGTACTGTCACAATCTTCCCTTTCACTGGGTACTTCAGCTTCTGGTGGAGCATAGACGTTATTGCCCCAGCTTTGTGGATCCATGGACGACCCAGCAAACAAGAATAAGATGGCCGAATTTCCATCACATAGAATGTAGAGGCGAAAACCTGAGAACCAACCCTAATCGGAATATCCACTTCTCCATGCACCATTCTTTTAGACCCATCGAAGGCCCTGACGACAATGTTGCTTGGTTTCAACTCCAACCCTTCACAGTCCAACCGGTCTAGAGCTTTCTTAGGCAATACGTTCAATGAGGAACCAGTATCCACTAATACATGAGCAAGAGTAGTGCCCCTGCATTCAATGGAGACATGCAGGGCATCATTGTGATTCTTCCCTTTAGCAGTCAAGTCAGCGTCAGAGAAACCCAACCCATTATCAGCAGTCAGACTAGCCACGCAATCTTTAAACTGATCAGCTGATGTTTCTTGCGGTACGTGTGCAGTCTTCAGGAAGGCAATCAGAGCCTTGGCATGGGCTTCTGAGCATAGCAACAGAGATAACATATAAATCTTGGACGGGGTTTGCCCCAACTGCTCGACTACATTGTAGTCGCTCTTTTTGATGATTTTCAAAATCTCTTCCATCTCTTGTCTAGAAGCTTCAACAGTAATCGTCTTTGGTGCCTCCGTCTGGGAAGGCTCATCAGTGGTCCCTTTGCCCCGAGTGTCAGATGACTCCGCGACAGGGGTAAGAATAGGAACTTGAACAGGAATAGTAGCAGGTACATTGGCAGGTGTAATAACAACAGGTTTCCGAAAGATAGCAACCGGTTGGTAGGGCATAACACATACGGCAAACTTCGTCACAACCCGGAAATAAACCGGCTGACAAAAGATTCTTCTTCACAGTCATCAAGGGAGTAGCAATATCTTTCACAGAAACCACAAACGAGTCTTCCTCTACAACATTCACTCCATGCTTAGGCATAGGAGCAGTCACAACATTGGGTCTTTCGGGTGCCTCGAACTCAATCTCCTTAGCATCAATTAAGTCCTGTATTTTGTTCTTCAAAGCCCAACAATCATCTGTATCATGTCCCGGGCTATCTGAGTGAAAATCACAGCGGGCATTAGGGTTGTACTTAGGCGATGTAGTGTTGGGATTCTGCAGAGCCTCCCTTGGAGTTACTAGATTGGTTTTCAATAACTGCGGCAGAATCTGAGACAAAGTCATGTTGAGATGGGTGAATTACCTTCGAGGCCTCTCGTCCCTTTGTTGATTGTTGCGCTGAGGAGCCCCAACAGGTCTTGAAATAACAATCGCATTAACAGCTTGGCGATGTTCAGGTCTATTCTGGCTTTTCGAACTGTAAACAACACTGGACTCCTTCTTAAAAGGCTTTTTCTCGGTGCTCGATGAAGCTCCCTTTTGTATCTTACCAGACTTAATACCAGCCTCAATCCTTTCACCGATCATAATTAGCTCTGTAAACCCAGACGAAGAGCTTCCAATCAGATGGTTGAAAAACGGACCAGACAAGGTCCCCAGAAACATATCCACTAGCTCCCTATCAGCCAAGGGTGGTTGCACTCTTCCAGCTAGATCCATCCACTTCTGAGCATAATCTTTGAAACCTTCACCCGTTCCCATAGACATACCCTGGAGTTGGGTACGCGTGGGAGCGAGGTCGGCATTGTATTGGTACTGCCTGTAGAAAGCAGCAGCCAAATCTTCCTAACTGCGGATACCGACTCCTTCTAACTGGTAAAACCATTCAAGCTGAGTCCCTGAGAGACTGTCTTGAAAGAAGTGGATCCATAGGTTCTTATCAGCGGTGTACGGCTGAATCTTCCTTACATACGACCGGAGGTGCAGTTTCGGGCAAGAAATTATGTCGTTTTTAGAAAAGGCTGGTGCTTTGAATTAGTGGGGAATCACCACCCCAGGTGTCTCGCACTCAACCGGTCTTCCAGTTGCTTGTATTTATCCTCAGCCGGAGGATACTGGTCTTCGTCGAAGTCTGTCTCGTTGTCTGAAACCACAGGGCTAAGAGCCCTCCTTTCTTCCTGACTATCTTAGCCTGTTCCCAAACCTGTGACATGTATTAAACAGGATTGTCCTCTTCTTCTTCTTCTTCTTCTTCTTCTTCTTCTCTTTCAGAATAAGGGTCTTCAGATCTTGCTGACCCTTTGCTAGATTCATGAACAGCTCTTGGAATTGGGCATTTTGAGCCTGTAGAGCCTTGATTGCTTGTTCAGTCTATGGTTCAGAAGACATGATGCTGAAATAAACAGCGAAGAAGATGAGAAAACCTGTAAGGGTACCTGTTATGAGGTGCATGGAATGAAATGTGTATGCTATGATTTCAAAGACGTTGAGAGATTCAAATTTGTAAACAAGAAATGAAACACATTTTTATTAGATAATCTTGAAATTCAAATTGTTCAACAAATGCCCTTAAGGCGTTACAAGAAAGGAAATACTGAAAAGTAAACAAAAACTGGAAATAATCAAAGGACATCAACGCTCCCATGGCCGTTTGCCTTTAGTGCTGACATAGTCGTTGATGATCTGCTCCCTCTCCAACTGCCTAGTCAACTTCTGGATCTTCTGCTCTTGCTCGTGATACTTTTCTCGGTAAGTATCCCGCTCTTCTCTCAGCTGCATCCAGGACCTCTTTCATGCCCCAATGTCAGTAGGCATGTAAGGGTGTAAGATAGTAGGAAGAACCCCCTCTTCATTAACAACTTCAACAATGATAGGCAAGACGGCTTCATACGGCATTCCCAGCTTTTGGGCACGGATGCGAACCCATCTGAGATATGGCTCCATCGGAAGAGAAGTCTTTGGACCCAGCTCGTGTGGATCAGATCTGTGAACTCTATCCCAAGCCCTTATGAATCTGCAGTGTTGTTCGTCACTATCCCCTTGAAAATCAAAGACGATACTAGGCATCAGCAATTCATGAGGACCTTCCCTCCTAGCACGCCCAAACTGACGTAAGGCCAAGCATGGATTGTAACTGATTTCTCCATTGGTTCCTATCAGTGGAACATTGGGGTATTCCCCACAGCGATTAATAATAGCCACCTCGTCCATACCCTTAATAGTCCAAATGATGTCATTGTGAGAGAGAGACATAACCCTATAAGCCCAGCCTATGCCTTCCTTGTTCTTTAAAACTGATTTGGGGAGGTGAGAAATAAACCACCTCGCCAATAATGGAGCACAACACATTAAGGTTCCCTGCTTCCGAGCGGTACGGGCATAAAGCTGATGAAGAATGTCACCCAAGAGAGTGGGTACAGGATTACCAGAGATGAAGATTTTTACCGCATTCACATCAACAAAGGAGTCAGAGTTAGGAAACAATACCAAGCCATATATCAGAAGAGCCAGAATATCTTCGAATTCCTGGAAGTCTAGACTATCCCAGAAGTGATTAGCCTTACCAACCAAGAACTTAGTCAGAAAGCCCTTTGCTCCACTACGAGTTTCCCAATTAGCCGTTACCTCATCCTTTGTCATATGAAGGGCTGAAGCAATCTCTTTCGGCCTAAGGATCTTCTCCCAACCTGTAAACGGGGTCTGCTCCAGAATAGAGATACCAAGCAGATCAGAAAACTCTTCCAAGGTAGGGACCAACTGGTAGTCCTGAAAAGTAAAGCAATGGTACAGTGGATCATAGAACTGGACTAGGACACTCATCATCTGCTCGTCCAATTTAGAGGTGACCAAACTAAGAAGATGCCCATGTCTTCTGATAAAGGAAGTAGTGTCGGACATCTTTGCAACCAAATCTTTAAGCATAGTGGGAATCTGGACAAAGTTGATCCGGATGGTGTTCCTACGCATGGGTGCCATGACCTACAAAACAGAACAAAGATGAATCCCTCCTGTCTTTGAAATAGGTTAGTCCAATGCAAGATGCATGCAATGTTATGATGTCATGATGCCATGATAGAAAGCACATCACAAGTATCCACAAATAGCAAACATGGTAAAGGCACACAAGTCACACAGAGAGCCCTTAGATTTCAGGCTGGCAAGGAGCTTAGGTACTACCCTCTTTCAGTTCAGTTGGTTCATACATGTCCTAAAAATAGTAACTGGGTTCTAGAGGATCTCAATATCACTGACTACCGTCGATCGGTTATAATTCCAGTTTAGCAACCTTTTCTTGTGGCCGGAATCATCGCGAGAGTTTAGTCTCAATGAGTGTAGCATACTGCTACTGTTCTATGGCCAAGTTGGTCAATTTAAAGGTTCTAAGGTCGGTTGGTGCTTAATGACCCCTTAGAAGACCCATATTCTCCTTGTTCCAACACAAGGGATATCGGTACAAACTAAAGTGCCACACCAACGTAGCTACTATTTCAACCATATCGGTCTACGTCGTATAGTTCTCTCACAGTTTATTGCTACTTACCTAAAGGGTATTCCCCAGATCCGGGTTAGGATCTATAGTAACTCCGATTCAAGCCCACAAAGATAAATCATACAAAGCAAACAATTGAAAACACAATGATCTAATCCTAAGGTACACCCCACTTAAAATCTCCCCAGCAGAGTCGCCAATTCTGTGATACGGTGGGAAAGAACTGACTATTTTTTGGAATGCTGGTTTATGTTTTGCGTTTATTTTCACAAAATGTCGCGGTAAGCAAGAGTCGCCACCGAATTTTATTTTATCCAACAAGGAAAGGAAAAAAGCATAGAAAAATTCCTTTTTCGAGATGTTTCTCGGGTTCGGGGGGTAGATTATAGAAAGGGAATGTGTTAGCACCCTTTATATCCGTGGTTATCCACGGGCTCTTAGGCACTTGCTCAATTGTTTTCAAAAATTGCTTTCTTTGTGCTTGTGGGTTTGAAAAAGTTTTTGTGTTTGGAAACTTCGTTTGAAAAGTGTAAGTGTGAAAAGTTTTTGTTTTTTAAAGAGCAAGTACTTAAGAACCATCTACCTACTCGAAAAAGTAATCGTTCTATGCTATCTTCCTTTAGATAATGTTATCCCACTATTGATGGGTAGGTAGCATCGTCGTTAGAGTTTTAAGGGTCAATTCGAATTAGGGACTTACGGTCACCAAAGCAATGTTAGGATGCCTTAGCGGTAACCCTAATGTCTTAGATCATTTGTTTTGAGGCAACAATATCTGAGGCAACCGTTTCGAGGCAACTTATGATCTTTGGACAAGAGGGCATCTCTAAAGTGACTTATACTCAATGACCGCGTACGAAGGCAACCAAGTGGGGTGTACCCTAAGAGTGCACATGTGCGAGTGTGTCGTTTTCAGTTAATTTTGTCTTTGTACATGTCAATGGTTATCTAAGTTGATTTTAGGTTAAACATCCATTCTTGTCATGCATACCTATTATCAAACATCTAACAATTATAAATTGCGGAAAATAAATTGCGGAAATTAAATTACAAGGCGTCGGGTATTTACATCGCCAAAAGTAACCCTTTGAAATTTAAATGTGGAAAATAAATAAAGCGATAAAAATATTTAAAGTCCTATTAAGCTATTACATTCCGGGAACAAATACAATATTGAATAAAATGGATCGCGTGCGGGAAATTAAATCAGGCGCAAGTTCTAGGGTTTTGACCCTTTGTTATTAAAGAAAAAGATTTTTTTGTTGTTTTTGAATTAAGAAAGAAATTAATCTAGGTTAATTATTAAATTAACAAATTAATTAATTAATGAAAATAAATATTTTAGGATTTTTTTGGTATTTAAAGAAATAAAATAAAATTAATCAATGTTAGTAAAAATCTAATTAAGTCTAATTGATTTTAATTATTAAAAAAATATATTTAAAGTTATTCCTAATTAATGGCCTAAATTAATTAAATTAATATTTGTTAATAAAAATTAAAATTGATTTTGTGGAGAAAAATATTTTTGGTTTTAATTTTATAAAGAAAAAGATTTGATTGGTTAATTAATAATAAAAATAATTAAACAAACAATTAAATAAAATAAAAATGAAATAGAAAGAGTTAGGGGGTTTGGGCCTGAATAGGAGGCCACAATGGCAATTTAGGGCCCATTAAGCGCTGGCCTGGTTGACTGGATCCCATGGTGGACGTTCATCTCTTGGCCCTCAGATCTGGCTTGTGGCCATCTGTTCATTGAATGCTTGAGAGTGCATGATAGATTTCACACTGGGATCAACACTTGATTACCTGAAGAAAAAATATAATAAGGCATATGGGGGACCTGGGATTCGAACCCAGGTCCTGATGGTGATTTCATAGCTTGCTTCGCCACTAGGCCAATGTGTCTCAATTGTTAACATATTAAACAACAATAATAATAAGAGATAATGCGCCATATGCCAGAAAAAATTAAAAACGTGCGAATTGTTTGAACCAACCACTAAGGAGACGACACGCCATCGTCTTCTTCCTCACGCCCCTGTAACTTTACCTGCGGATTTAAATCCGCAGCTAAATGCGTAGGTCATTCCTAAAACCCATCTCAGGCCATATAAACTCCTCCCAAGACCATGGTTGTGTTCGTCTTTCTCTTCCTGTCATGTCCATGGCCATCAATGGGGCTAATTTTACCTGTAAGAGAAACGCCCAAAAAACAAACCACAAAACCCTAGATTCGGCACTTGGCCTTACAGATCAGATAAATAAAATTGGGTAATACAGAAAGCTTGGAAATTTGATGAGGATTATGAATATGCCCATAGTTTATACAAAAGATGCAAGGATAAAGATTTGCGAATTCAAAAGAAAGGCGGTTTTCTATGATACTTACAATGAGTTTGAGCGTGTATGGAGGCTTGCTAGGGATTGGTTCTGACTCAGTGAACCTCCAGCAATCGATTGGTGTCAAGTTTTGCTTCTGAAAATGCCTCCAAGGATGATTTTGGTTTCACACTTTTTACCACTTTTTTCAAGTTTTGTTTGGTTGATTCTTGCAGCCTCTAGCCTTGTTTTCGTGCCCTCTAGCTTCCTTATGTATGATAGAATGCATTAGGTTAACAAATATGTATTGAATCCTTCCACATCAATGCCATGAGATTTGATTTGATTCACTTTTGAAAGTTTGCCTAATTTGTCAAAAATCCATCTTTTTGTACTTGATATGGTGAGATACGAATTTGATGTTGATCATGATGATGATTAAGTCCTAAAATAGCCAAAAAAGATATCAAGCAATCAATATTTGGATTTTATTTGATTTAATTTGATTAAAAATGAAATAATTCAATAAAAAAATCAAATAAAATGATAAAATTGATAAATGGACACAAGGCTGAAGCTAGGACACGTGTGCAATGTGGCAAGTTTAAATCAAGTGGAAAAGAATGGACCCATTTGACAAAATTTGAAGTTTTGGGGATAGTTGACTTTTGGCAATTTTGCAAAAATTCCCAACTTCAACAATGCATAACTTCTTCAATTTTGAACTTTTGGAAGTGCTTTTGGACTTTTTAGAAAGCTTGAGATGTCCTCTAACCAATACTTTTGGTCTAATATCATTTTGATATTCCATGCTCAAGTTATAAGTTTGGCAAAAAAGGTGTTTTGTTGACTTTCAAAAATGACCTATAATGTCCAAATTTATAACTTCTTGTGAGTGCATTTTCTGATCTTGGGGTATGAAGATGGATTGTATGAAATTGCATCCTATTAAAAATGAGATTTGGATGGGTCATTTCTCATAAAGTATGAGAAAGTTATGCTTGGTCAAAGTTGAGTTGACTTTTCCTACAAAACCCTAATTTAGCAACTTTTGAGTCTTGATGAATTTTGAGAAATCCTTGATGAATCATGATCAACCCTTGATAAAATGATGAAATATCCTTCAAAATGATAATGTTGACAAAAAATCTTGAGGTTTTACTGTATTTGGGTCACAGTTGACTTTTGCCCTAGCACAGTCGATTTTTGGACCCTTTGAGCAATTGACTGAGCAAACTTCCTCTGCAAGGCTTGAAATTTGATATGGATGACCTTGAGAACATATTAGGACATTAGGAAGAATTTGAGGTCATTTGGACTCAAGGGTCTTGATGCAACACAAAACCCTAATTTGGGGTTGATTGCCTTAGGAGATGATTTGTCTGACCCACTCTTGAGCAAACTTGAGCAACTTGGAGATTTTTCTTGCAATGTTTTGAGAAATATGAGAGGGAAAATTTTTGGGTACAACACTTTGCAATGGAAAAATAATGGAATCAAGTGGATGCTTGAGCTGAAAGTTGTGTCGAGTCAAAGTTGGAGAAAAAGAGTTGACTTTCCATACTTAGAAATATTTCAAGTTCTTCTTCAAAAATGACCTATAATGTCTTGCATCCAAACATGGCCTTCCACTTGGAATTTGCTCTTGACCAAAAAAGATGTCATGAAGTAGATATCTTGAATGACATTTTGAAACTTGAACCATTCAAAATCTCCAAAAATTAGAGAGTTATGAATTGTTGAAGTTGGCAAAAAAATCATGAAATGACCTATAATCTTTTGCATCCTTAAGGAAACTTCCATCCATTTTCTCACTTTGCGCATAAAAGAAGGCATAAAGTTCACATATTAAATATCATTATTGTAAAATAATGGGCTCAAGGTGATAAAAATTGACCAAGTTATGATTATTTAAAGTCACACATGGAAAATTAAGGATTCATCTGGAGGACTTGTAATCTTTCTTCCTCATTGAGTCTCTTCCTCATGACAACTCCTTGAAATTTTTGAAGTGATTTTTTAATAACCCTTTGGAGAGAAATATGTCTTTGGAATCACTCAAAAATACCAAGATATGAGCAATATATATTCCTTTGAAGTTCAAAACCCTAACTCCTTAGATCAAGAGAATGCTTTAAGGAACTTTGACAATTTTGGACAAACTTCTTATACCAACACACATAATTTGTAAATAGAAGTTGTTGAGGATGATAATGAGAACTCATAGCCACCAAAACCACTTACATATCTTGAACATTGAGAGAAATATGCACTTGTGACCAAATGGAATAAAATCTTGTCCAACCATGACAACTTCTCCAATCAATCCCTTGTGCTTTTCAACCAAATTTGATAACTTTGAAATGTGATGAACCAAAATAACCTTGCCATGCTAATTCTTCCAAAACCAAGCCAATGGTGAGGTTTTAACTTCTTAAGCTTTATTGACTAGGGCATGGAAATAGACTCATGAACGCATGGGGTAACTTGTTAAATCCCATTGCCTTTACCTACATGGATAACAAGCAAGACAAACCAACATTGCATTTTATTTAGTTGAAAGAAGAAATCAAGACAAAGCCAATATTCATGATCACAAAAGAACATAAGTCAAGGTTCTTGGTGATTCCTCAAAAGGGAAAAGCTACATATAGGGAGGGGAACCAAGAATTCTAGTGTGATCTTATTGTGAATGAACCAACATGGTATGAAGAAAGGATCTTAGGGGGGAAAATTGGGGTATAACACATCTGAATATGGATCATATATGTATTGTATCTAAAAGTTCAATCTGAATGAGTATCAGGATGGCATCCGTATCTGGAGCGTATCTGAACTGTATATGAAAGTTGAATTTGAATGAGTATCAGGATGGCATCCGTATCTGGAGTGTATCTGAACTGTATCTGAAATATGAATCTGAATGAGTATCAGAATGGCATTCGTATTTGGAGCGTATCTGAACTATATCTGAAAGATGAATCTGAATGAGTATCAGAATGGCTTCCGTGTTTGGAGCGTATCTGAACTGTATCTGAAAGCTGAATCTGAAAGAGTATCAAGATGGCATCCATATCTGGAGCGTATCTGAACTGTATCTGAAAGTTGAATCTGAATGAGTATCAGAATGGCATCCGTATCTAGAGCGTATCTGAACTGTATCTGAAAGCTGAATCTGAATGAGTATCCAAATGGCATCCGTGTCTGGAGTGTATCTAAATTGTATCTAAAAGTTGAATCTGAATGAGTATCAGAATGGCGTCTGTGTCTGGAGCATATCTGGACTATATTTGAAAGCTGAATCTAAATGAGTATCAGAATGGCGTCCGTGTTTGGAGCGTGTCTGAACTCTATCTGAAAGCTGAATGAGAAGAAACCTGTGCAGGATTGCTTCAGTTGGTCGTGCAGATAATTGTCCTGGCTTGTTTCAGGTATCAATCTCTGACCTTTTGCAAATTGTTGATGATAGCCATTTGCTGACTGATCTTTCCTGAAGAGATGAAAGATTAGTTGTATGCAATATCATGATGTATGAAATGCATTGTACAATGATGTTCTCAATAAAATGAATGTGATTATGTTGTATGCATTCGTGTTGTTAATGACGTATGGATGCGATGTATGGGCATGTAAGCTATGCTGCTGTAATATTGGTTGATTAGGGAAAATAAATCCATGACTGCTGCTGGGGATGTGGAGTGTAAGTATTCATGTTTTGAAGTGCTGATGAGTTGATGAGCTTCTATTTGTTAGAGAAATAAACTCTGTTGTAAGGTAAATGTCGTGTATTGCTTGTGAAATCCTGTTGGGGAAACCTGAGAAATTTGGCGATTTCTACCGGGGAGTGATAACTGGAAGTTTTGCTCCGCCAGGAATGTGAGAGAGCTTGATATCATTAAGCTGCACATTGTGGGGGATTTTATAGTCTAAAGATATTATCCTATTTCTTAAAGCCATTAGTGGTTGTCTTTCTATTTTTTTGTTCATTTGTAAACAGTAGTTACGTTCAAATGCATATGTTCAAAAATAAATCATTGGACGCTTTTGTAAACAAAAGAGCAGAAATAAAGAAAAACCAGATAGTTTTATACTTTCAAAGGGATATCTTTGTATTAACTTGAATAAGTATTTTTTGTACAATGAGACGAACATTATAGTAAGAGAATGTCGTCATAAAAAATGAAAGTTTGATACAAAGAAAAGATAGATATGTGCACTAATCCCATGGGGTTCCCATTCTGCTATAGCCTTCGTGTCTCTGAGCGTCTTGTCCACTTGCTGCCTTGTCGGAAGTTGATTATATTGATCAGAACTGCTGAGTTTGTCAGTCGAAGTTAAAGGTTGTCTGTAAGGTGATCCAACGGGACATAGTCATACGCTTTAATTCCCTAAATTTTGCATGGACCTCCCTTTCGGGTTTTCAGTCCACCGGGATACCCTTTTTTGCCCAAGTCGTCTTTTAGGGTTTTCAACTTGCTGGGTGTACATATTTTTTTGTTTTATCCCTAATTTTGCCCGAACCTTTATGGTCCGCTGGGATGCCCTTGTTTTGCCTAGGTGTGTCAACCTAGCGGGTCTCTTATGCGTAGTATCTTTTGACTATGTATGCGTTCATAGGGTGCGGTAGGTCGTCACCGTCTATAGTGGTTAAGATCATTGCTCCACCAGAGAATATGCTTTTGATCACAAACGGTCCTTCATATGTAGGAGTCCATTTGTCCCTGGGATCACCTTGCGGTAGTATGATGCGCTTGATCACCAGATCCCCAACTTGATACACTTGGCATCTGACCTTTTTGTTGAAAGCCTTGATCATCCGTTTCTGATACATTTGACCATGACAGACAGCAGTAAGCCTTTTCTCATCAATCAAGTTCAGTTGATCAAGTCGAGTTTGGATCTGATCATCTTCATTCAACCTTGCATCCTTCATGATTTTTAGAGAGGGGATCTGGACCTCAATAGGCAAGACATCTTCCATACCGTATACCATAGAGTAAGTTATTGCCCCGATTGATGTGCGTGTCGTGGTATGGTAACCGTGGAGAGCGAATGTTAGCATCTCATGCCAGTCCTTATAGGTTACTGTCATTTTTTGTATGATCTTTTTTTATGTTCTTATTTGCGGCTTCGACAGTGCCATTCATCTTTGTCTGGTAAGGGAAAGAATTATGGTGTTGGATCTTGAATTGCACACACAGTGCAGTGATCATAGTATTGTTGAGATTCGTACCATTGTCTGTGATGATCCTCTCCAAGATATCGTAACGACAGATGAGATTCTATTTGACAAATCGGGCCACAACATTCTTGGTTACAGAAGCGAAAGAAGCTGCCTCAACCCACTTTATGAAGTAGTCGATGGCCACCAAGATGAATCGGTGTCCATTAGAGGATGTAGGTTTGATTTCTCCAATCATATCGATACCCCACATCACGAATAGCCAGGGAGCAGTCAGGACATTCAGAGGAACTGGAGGTACATGCACTTTGTCAGCATAGATCTGACACTTATGACAAGTTCGCGAATGTTGATAGCAATCTGCTTCCATGGTAGACCAGTAATAACCTACCCGCAGGATCTTCTTTGTCATTGTATGCCCACTGGAGTGGGTGCCAAAAGTGCCTTCATGTAGATCAACCATGATCTTTTCTGCCTCAACCTTGTCTATGCAACGAAGCAAAACAGAGTCATGGTTGAGCTTGTAGAGAATGCCATTATTGATGAAGAACTTAGCAGAGAATCTTCTCAAGAACTTCCTATAATTGACTGAAGCTCCTTATGGATATTCTTGAGCCTCGAGATACCTCTTAACTTCATGGAACCAAGGATGGTCCACTACTTCTTCAATATCGATCTCGTGATAGTAAGTTGGTTTATCCATCCGTTCAATGGTGATCTGGGGAGCCTCGTTACCCCACTTGAGTTTAAACATGGATGACATTGTGGCTAGCGCATCCGCTAGTTGATTTTCTTCTCGCGGGAAATGCTCAAAGGTAATCTTCTCAAAATGTGGGTTTAATGTTAACACATGTTCTTTGTAGGGGATAAGGTTAGGGTGCTTCGTGTCCCATTCTCCTTTGATCTGGCTGATGACTAAGGTTGAATCTCTGGATACACTTAAGGACTTGATCCCCAAATCTATGGTAGCCTTGAGACCAAAAATGCACGCTTCGTATTCTGCCATGTTATTTGTACAGATGAAGCAGATTCTTGCAGTGAAGGGAGTGTGACATCCTTCAGGGGATATGAGTACAACACCTATGCCATTGTCGAGTGCGTTGGACGCCCCATCAAAAACCAAGGTCCATCGGGATCCTTGTCCAGGTCCGTCATATGGTCTGAGTTCTTCACAATTGTTTACCATCATGATGTCTTCATTTGGGAATTCAAATTTTATGGACTGGTAGTCATCCACAGCTTGATGAGCAAGGTGATCGGCTAACACACTCCCCTTTATTTCTGTTTGGTTAGTGTACTTAATGTCGTATTCATTCAAGATCATTTTCCACCTTGCTATTCTCCTAGAGAGGGCAGGCTTCTCGAATATGTATTTTATTGGATCCATCTTGGATATCAACAAGGTAGTATGGGCCAGCATATATTGTTTTAGCCGGTGAGCAGCCCATGACAGAGCACATAAAGTTTTCTTGAGCAGTGAGTATCTTGTTTCACAGTCGGTAAACTTTTTGCTCAGGTAATAAATAACATGCTCTTTTCATCCAGACTCGTCATGCTTCCCCAGCATACACCCCATTGAATTTTCCAAAATAGTTAGATACATGATCAATGGTCTTCCCTCGACGGGCAGTATTAAAACAGGAGGCTCTTGAAGGTACTCTTTGATCTTGTCGAAGGCAGCTTGGCACTCGTCATTCCATTTGACTACTTGATCTTTCTTCAATAATTTGAAGATTGGTTCGCAAGTAGCGGTCAAGTGAGAAATGAATCGGGCAATGTAGTTTAGTCGTCTTAAGAAACCTCTGACTTCCTTCTCAGTACGAGGAGCAGGAATTTCTTGTATCGCTTTCAACTTGGTAGGGTCCACTTTGATACCTTTACCGCTAACGACAAAGCCTAGGAGTTTACCGGACCTCACCCCAAATGTGCATTTATTCGGGTTCAACCTTAGCTTATATTTCTTTAGCCTCTCAAACAGTTTATGCAAATGGTCAAGATGTTCCTCTCCCATTTGAGATCTGGCTATCATGTTGTCCATATAAACCTCTATTTTGTGATGTATCATGTCATGAAATAGATCTACCATGGCACACCGATAGGTTTCCCCAGCGTTCTTCAACCCAAATGGCATAACCTTGTAACAGAATGTGCCCCACTGTGTGACGAAGGTTGTTTTCTCCATGTCCTCAGGGGCCATTTTGATTTGATTGTAGCCTGAGAAACCGTCCATAAATGATAATACTTTATGTTGTGCGTTATTGTCAACCAAAATATCGATATGGGGGAGTGGGAAATCATCCTTAGGGCTTGCCCTATTCAAATCTCTGTAGTCCACGCACATGCGTACTTTGCCGTCCTTTTTAGGAATGGGAACAACATTGGCGACCCATTGTGGATAGGAGGTAATGGCTAAGAATCCGGCATTGAATTGTTTCATGACTTCTGCTTTGATCTTCTCTAACATGTCTGGTCGCATGCGATCGACTTTCTGCTTTACCGGAGGGCAATCTTCTTTTGTTGGTAGACGATGGACCACGATATCAATATCCAATCTTGGCATGTCCTTGTACGACCAGGAAAAGACCTCAACATAATAATGTAGCAACTTAGTCAGACGCTTCTTAACATTGGGTTCCAGATTGGCACCCACCTTGACTTTTTCTTGTCATCCTCGGTACCTAGGTTAACTGTGTCCACTGGTTCTTCGTGGGGTTCTATGGTCCTCTCTTCTTGTTATAGTAACCTGGCAAGTTCCCCTGGCACTTCACAATCTTCCTCACCTTTGTCTTCGGCTTGGTAAATTAGATTTTTAGAGTATAGTTGTTGTACCCCAAAATTTTCCCTCCCATATTTCTATAGACATGTCAAGAATAGTCTCCAAGTGGCTCAAGATTGCTCAAGAGTTGGACAGTCAAGCTATCTCCTAAGGCAGTCAACCTCAAATTAGGGTTTTGTGTTGCATCAAGGTCCTTGCATCCAAATGACCTCAAGTTCTCCCGAATGTCCTAATATCTTCTCAAGTTCATCCATGTCAAATTTCAAGCCTTGCAGAGGAAGTTTGGTCAGCCAATTGCTCAAGAGGCCCAAAAATCGACTGTGCTAGGGCAAAAGTCAATTGTGACCTATAACCAGTCAAACTTCAAGGTTTTTTGTAAACATTCTCATTTTTAAGTATAATTAATCATTTGATCAAGGGTTGATCATGATTCATCAAGGATTGCTCAAAATTCATCAAGACTCAAAAGTTGCTAAATTAGGGTTTTGCAGGAAAAGTCAACTCAACTTTGACAAAGTATAACTTTCTCATACTTTATGAGAAATGACCCATCCAAAGCTCATTTTGAAGAGGATTCAATTTCCTACAATCCATCTTCACACCCCAAGATCAAGAAATGCACTCACAAGAAGTTACAAATTTGGACATTATATGTCATTTTTGAAAGTCAACAAAAACACTTTTTTTCCAAAGCTTATAACTTAAGAATGGTATATCAAAATGAGATGAGACCAAAAGGGTTGGTTAAAGGACATCTCAAGGTTTCTAAAAAGTCCAACAACACCTCCAAAAATTCAAAATTGAAGAAGTTATGCATTGTTGAAATTGGGCATTTTTCCAAAGTTGCCAAAAGTCAACTATCCCCAAAACTTCAAATTTTGGCAAATGGGCCCACTTTTTTCCACTTTATTTGGTCTTGTCACACTACACACGTGTCCTATCTTCAATTTTATGTCCAATTATTAATTTTTCTATTTTATTTAATTTTTATTAATTTAATTCATTTTAAATCTATTTAAATCCAAATAAAATCCAAATCTTAATCAAATGGTATCTTTTTGATCATTACAGGTCTTTAATATCATTATGGACATGACCAAATTCGAATCAAGGCATATCATGACCAAATATTGGATTTTTTGACAAATATGGAAGCTTGTTCATGGAAGATCAAATCATATCTTCAATCATCAATTCACATGGATTCAAGGCCCAAAATTAAACCTAACTGCTTCTATTATACTCACACAATGCAAAGGAACCAAGGACACGACCTAGAGGCTGCAGAATCTGAAACATAAAACTTGAGAAAAAGCTTGAAAAGTGTAAAACTGAAATCCATATTGGAGGCCAATTCAATCCAAAATCTCAACGTGGTTCAATTGTCAGGAGTCCACTGAAGCTATTGGAATCAAAACTAAGCCCTGAAACCTCCTAAATCGCGTTGTAAGTTTCTTTGAACATGGCCCTGTACACGAAAACATAATCCCTTAATCTTGCATCTTTTTGCCAAAATCTTGACACTATCATGTTTATCGTTCCATTTAGAACATTTCTACATTATTTGATTTTGTTTTGGTAGCCTGTACAGCCATACCCGAAACTAGGGTTTGGCTTTCTCGTTTTTAGGCGTTTCCGTTTCAGGTGAAATCAGCACTATCAATGACCATGGTTGTGTTCAGGGAGGAGAGACGAGCATGGTGATGGTCTCCGTTTGCATTTATATGGCCTATAGCGCATTTTAGGACGAACCCACGGATCTTATTGCGGATAAAAATCCGCAGGTAAGAAAACCAGTGTTTCACCGAAGAAGACGACTATGTGTCTTCTCCTGATTGGTGGTTTCAAATATTCGCGCTATTTTTTTATTTCCAGGCATAATGTTTTGTTTTATATATAATAATTGTTGCCTATTCCAATAACAATAAAATGGCAGTGGTGTAGTGGCTAAGGCGCTAGTGGAAAGTCCAATGGGACCTGGGTTCGAATCCCAGGTCCCCCAATACATTTGTTTAATTTTTCTTCAGGTGATTCTATGTGATCTCCCAAAGCGTAGAACACCATATGCCTCAAATCTCCAGGCGCCATATGACCTTCAGGCCAAATCCAATGGCCAAGATTGAACGTTCACCATGGTCTCTAGTCAACAGGCATACAAGGAAGAAGAAAAAGTCATACAGGCTTGAACGTAAATGGGCCTTGAACATGTTATTCTTACCTCCTCTTGGGCCCAACACCCCCTGGGTTATTTCTTTTCTCTTTTATATTTCTTTTCATTTAATTGTTTTATTAATTATTTTTATTGCCATTAACCAAATAATTTATTTTCCTCATAAAATCAGAAAACACAAAAAAATATTATTTTTATTTATTAAAATTAAATTCATCCTTTTATTTTTGTAAATAAATTAATTTAATTGATTTAGTTTTAATTAGGAAATAACATTAACAATTTAGCAATAATTAAAAATTAATGTAGAATTAGGTTTTTTACTAACTTTTAATTAATTTATTTTATTTCTTTAAATACTCAAAATCCAAAAATATTTTCATTAATTAATTAATTTAATTATTAACTTAGATTTAATTTCCATAAATTCAAAAATAACAAAAAATGCTTTCTTTTCAAAAAAAGGGTCAAAACCCTAAAAAATACGCCGATTTAATTTTCTCGCACGCGGTCAATTTTGTCTTATTATTGTAATTGCTTTCGGAATGTAATAGCTTTTAATTAGGACTTTAATTATTTATCGCTTTCTTTTATTTTCCGCAATTTAAATTAAAGGGTTTGTTTTTGGCGATGTAAATACCCGACGCCTTGTAATAGTTTAGCTTTAACTTCCGCAATTTAAATTCCGCAACTATACACTGTTAGATGTTTGAATAATAGGGAATGCATGACAAGATCAAATGTATAAACTTAAAATCAACATAGCTCACCCATGACATGTACAAAGATAAAATTAACTGAACTAACACACTCGCACATGCGCACTCTTAGGGTACACCTCGCTTGGTTGCCTTCGAACGTGGTCATTAAGTATAGGAAGTTTTAGAGGTCGCCCTCTTGTCCAAAGATCATAGTTGCCTCGAAACGGTTGCCTCGGAAAAATGATCTAAGACATTAGGGTTACCGCTAAGGCGTCCTAACATTGCTTTAGTGACCACACGTCCCTTAATTGAATTGACCCTTAAAACTCCAACGGCGGTGCTACCTACTCATCAATAGTGGGATAGCATTGTCTAAAGGAAATTAGCACAGTTTAATTCCCTTTTCGAGTAGGTAGATGGTTCTTAAGTACTTGCTCCTCTTAAAAACAAAACAAACTTTTTGCACTTACACCTTTCAAACAAAAACTCTTTTCAAACCCACAAACACAAAGAAAAGTAAATTTTGAAAACACTTTAAGCAAGTACCTAAGAGCTCGTGGATAACCACGGATAGAAAGGGTGCTAACACCTTCCCTTTCTATAATCTACCTCCCGAACCCGAGAAACATCTCGAAAAAGGAATTTTTCTGTGCTTTTTTCCTTTCCTTGTTGGATAAAATAAAAGTCGGTGGCGACTCTTGCTTACCGCGACATTTTGCGAAAACAAATGCAAAACGCGAACCAGCACTCCAAAAACAGTCAGTTCTCTTTCCCACCGTATCACAGAACTGACGACTCTGCTGGGGAGTATTAACAAGTGAGGTGTACCTTAGGATTAGATCATTGTGTTTTCAATTGTATGCTTTGTATAATTTATATTTGTGGGCTTGTATCAGAGTTCTATAGATCCTAACCCGGATCTGGGGATACCCTTTAGGTAAGTAGCAATAAACTGTGAGGGAACTGTACAGCGTAGACCAATACGGTTGAAGCAGTAGCTACGTTGGTGTGGCACTTTAGATTGTACCGATATCCCTTGTATTGGAACGAGGAGAATATGGGTCATCTAAGGGGTCATTAAGCACCAACTAACCTTAGAACCTTTAAATTGACCAACTTGGCCATAGAACAGTGGCAGTATGCTACACTCATTAAGACTAAACTCTCGCGATGATTTCGGCCGCAAGAAAAGGTTGCTAAATTGGAATTATGACCGATTGAGGGTAGTCAGTGATATTGAGATCCTCTAGAACCCGGTTATTATTTTTAGGACAGTTTTAAACCAACTGAACTGAAAGAGGGTAGTACCTAAGCTCCTTGCCAGCCTGAAATCTAAGGGCTCTCTGTGTGACTTGTGTGCCTTTACCATGTTTGCTTTTTGTGGATACTTGTGGTGTGCTTACTATCATGACATCATGACATCATAACATTGCATACATCTTGCATACGACTAACCTATTTCAAAGACATGAGTGATTCATCTTTGCTCTGTTTTGTAGGTCATCATGATGCCCATGCGTAGAAATACCATCCAGATCTATTTTGTTCAGGTTCCCACCTTGCTCAAAGATCTGGTTGCAAAGATGCCTAATACTACTTCCTTCCTCAGAAGGCATGGTTATCTTCTCAATTTGGTCACCTCCAAATTGGACGAGCAGATGATGAGTGTTCTGGTCCAATTCTATGATCCATTGTACCATTGCTTCACTTTTCAAGACTATCAGCTGGTTCCCACCCTAGAATAATTCTCTGAGTTGCTCGGTATCTCTGTTCTGGAACAGACCCCGTTTACTGGTTGGGAAAAGATGCTTAGGCCCGAAGAGATTGCTGCAGCCCTTCATTTGACCAAAGAGGAGGTAATGGCTAATTGTGAGACTGGCTGTGGAGCAAAGGGCTTCCTGACTAAGTTCTTGGTTGGTAAGGCTAACTATTTCTTGGATAGCCTAGACTTCAATGCATTCGAGGATATTCTGGCTCTTCTGATATATGGCTTGGTATTGTTTCCGAACTCTGACACTTTTGTTGATGTTAATGCGATAAAGATCTTCATCTCTCGGAATCCGGTACCCACTCTCTTGGGTGACATCCTTCATCAGCTTTATGCTCGTACTGCCCGAAAGCGGGGAACCTTGATGTGTTGTGTTCCATTATTGGCAAGGTGGTTTATTTCGCACCTTCCCAAATCTGTGTTGAAGAATAAAGAAGGCATGGGTTGGGCTTATAGGGTTATGTCTCTTTATCATAATGACATTATCTGGACTCTCAAGGGTATGGATGAGGTGACTGTTATTGATCGATGTGGGGAGTACCCCATGTAAGTCTAAGAGTGCCTAAGAGGGGGGGGGGGTGAATTAGGTATATAAAAATTTATTCGGTTTTATGATAATACTTGTAGTAATTTGTGGTTAAGTGTTTGAAGGTTTTTGACTATATCTTATCTTTTCTTGATTATGGTGATGAAAACGATAAAATCGGAAAAGTAAAGAACACGGCGATATATCCTGGTTTCCCTCACAATCTGAGAGTACTCCAGTCCCCTTTCCAACATGAAAGAGATTTCACTATAGTTTAGAATGATTGTACAGCCTATGCTTACTATCTAACCTATAGGGTGACCAAAGGTTCTTAACACCTTTAAGGTCAAACAAACACTAATGTGAATGAAGAACAATCCTCTTCAAATCACAACACTTACTTCCAACAATCCTGGATAGTAAGGGAACACATTTAAGGTCAAACACACACTAATGTGAATGAAGAACAATCCTCTTCAAATCACAACACTTACTTCCAATAATCCTGGATAGTAAGGGAATACCTTCTTTTTGTAATACAATGATTTATTTGAAAGAGATGGAGAGCACTATCAATCTTTGATTGATCTTCTTCTTCAAGAAAGAAACAATTCTCAAGCAATGATTATAAATGTTCACAATGAATGTATGGAACTTGTAATGGTTTCTTAATGAAAATGTATATGGCAAGTTTCATAAAATTTATGATTTGTAAGAACACTTATAAGAATATGCAAATTTGAATGATGAAAATTGTTAATTGAAGAAAGTTATTTGAATTTGAAAATCTGCACAATTTATAATGTCACAAATACCTCTTCATTCATGCCATTTGATATGAAAAGATGCAATGCAATCATGAAAGAATACCATTTGAATTATGTTCAAAAAACAAAATAAAATCTGTACTGGTTCGCTGGGAACCGGTTCCGACCTAGGCAGAACTCGGTTCTTAGTGAACATTATAACCCAGAATTCAAAAATAACACGCAGGAACTGGTTCCCCTATAGGTACAACCCGGTTCCTGGTACAAATTCCAGGGAAGTGTTTTTTGAACAAGTTTGGAACCTGATTCCCTGTTAGGTAGGAACCGGTTCCTGAAAGTTTATTTTCAAAAAATCCTTTTGAAAAAGATCTCAAACATAGTTTTTCTTATTGTTAAAAATGTGGGATATGTATATGATTATGAATTCATATTTGTGAACATCTATATTCAAGTTTAAGAATTATTTATACCTTTTGACATTTGTTGTTTCTTTAATAATTCTTCTTCTAATCTTCAAGACTTGTAACAAGGTTTTATATGATATTGATAAACTTTTTGCACATCCTTTGAATGTTGATATCCATGTTGTCTTCATCAAAACCAATGCTTTAAACATGACTTGAGAAGCTTGCAATTACACCCCAATGTTCCACTGTTAGGAACTCATGGAGGAATTTCTTACAACCCATGTTTAGCTCTACGTCAGTTCGGTCGTGCCAGAAGAGAAGGACCTCATGAGATGCTAATGCCTAGTATTATCTTTGATTTTCAAGGGGATAGCGACGAGCAACGTCGCAGATTCATAAAGGCTTGGGATAGGGTTCACCAATCTGATCCACATGAGCTGGGTCCAAAGACTTCACTCCCGATGGAGCCATATCTCAGATGGATCCGTATCCGTGCCCAGAAGTTAGGTATGCCATATGAAGCTGTCCAGCATGTCACTCTTGAAGTTGCTGATGAAGAAGGAGTTCTTCCAACCATCCTCCATCCTTATATGCCCACTGACATTGGGGCACTAAAGAGATCTTGGATGCAACTGAGGGAAGAACGGGATTCTTACCGAGAGAGGTTCAATGAGCAAGAACAGAAGATCCAGAGGTTGACTAGGCAGTTAGAGAATAAGCGGATTCTCAACGATTATGTCCGCACTGATAAGAAGAGACCATGGGAGCGTTGATTGACCTTTGATGATTTCCTTTCCAGTTTTTATTTACTTTTCAGTATTTCCATTCTTATAACACCCTGAGGGCATCAGTTGAACAATTTGAATTTTGAAGTTTAAATCTAATAAAGTGTGCTTCCTTTCTTGTTTACAAATTTGAATCTCCCGATTGTCTTTGAAATCATAAATCATACGCATTTCATCTCATGCACTTCATAAACAGGTACCCATTACAGGTCTCTTATCTTCTTCGCTGTTTATTTCAGCACTCAATCATCATGTCTGCTGAACCTTCGACTGAGCAAGCCATCAAGGCCCTACAGGCCCAGAATGCCCAATTTCAAGAGTTGTTCATGAATCTAGCTAAGGGTTAGCAAGACCTGAAGACCCTGATTTAGAAAGAGAAGAAGAAGAAGAAGAAGAGGACAATCATGTTTAACACAGGGCACCAGTTTGGAAACAGGGTACAGAATGAAGTTGATCTAACCACCTCATCTGGAGGGAAAGGTAGTCAAGAAGAAAGGAGGGCTTCTAGCCCTGTGGTCTCCGACAACGAGATGGACTACGATGAAGAACAGTATCCTCCTGCCGAGGATAGATACAAGCAACTTGAAGACCGGTTGAGTGCTATAGAAGTTCAGAAAGTGCCTGGTCTGGACTTTGGTGATCTAGGTCTATCATTTGGGGTGGTAATTCCCCATAAATTCAAGGCACCAGCCTTTGCCAAGTATGACGGAGTTTCTTGTCCGAAGCTGCACCTCCGGTCATATGTGAGGAAGATTCAGTCGTATACCGCTGATAAAAACCTATGGATCCACTTCTTTCAAGACAGTCTCTCAGGGACTCAGCTTGAGTGGTTCTATCAGTTAGATGGAGCCAGTATCCGCAGTTGGGAAGATTTGGCTACTGCTTTCTACAGGCAGTACCAGTACAACTCCGACCTCGCTCATACGCGTACCCAACTCCAGGGTATGTCAATGGGAACGAGTGAAGGATTCAAATATTATGCTCGGAAGTGGAGGGACCTCGCCGGAAGAGTACAACCACCCTTAGCTGATCGGGAACTTGTTGATATGTTTCTGGGGACCCTGTCTGGTCCATTTTTTAACCATCTGATTGTAAGCTCTTCATCTGGGTTTACAGAGCTTATTTTGACCGGTGAAAGGATTGGAGTTGGCATTAAGGCTGGGAAGATACAGAAGGGTGCCTCATCAAGCACTGAGAAGAAGCCCTTTAAGAAAGAGTCCAATGTTGTCTACAGTTCGAGAAGACAGAATAGATCTGAACACCGCCAAGATGTTAATGCGGTTGTTATTTCAAAACCTGCTGGTGCTCCTTAGTACAACAATCAACAAAAAGATGAGAGACCTCGAAGGCAATTCACCCGTCTCAGCATGACCCTATCCCATATTCTGCCACAATTGCTAAAGACCAATCTAGTGATTCTAAAAGAAGCTCCGAAGAATCCAAATACAACGTCACCAAAGTATAACCCTAATGCCCGTTGCGCTTATCACTCTGATAGCCCGGGACATAATACGGATGATTGTTGGGATTTGAAGAACAAGGTACAAGACTTGATTGATGCGAAGGAGATCGAGTTCAGGGCACCAGAAAATCCTAAACAAGAGGCAGGGGTAAATGCTATCAGGGATGATGATGATGAAGAGTTTGATATCGACAGTTGGATCTACCCGACTGCCCATGGTGGATTAAACAATTGGACAGCGAAGGATTCTATGCCCGTTTCCGTTATTATCCAGTAATGAAACTTTTTGTTTTGAATATGTAACAGACAATGTTTTAAACTTTAAGGCCCGATGTCTTACCCGGGGCATTGTGGCTTCATTTGTGAGGGCTTTATGTGTGGCATTTTCATATATCATTAATAAAAGCATTGGACGTTCTTGCATTTCAAATTTTGCGCTCCTTGTTTTTCTTTATTATATATTACAAAATAGTTATTTTACACACACTCACATATACAGGTCCACATCCACTCTGGATCTCACTGGTAACGACTCTGTTACTGCCAATTATGACTTTGAAAATCCGATCAACTTAGCCGAAGACGAAGGTGAAGATGATTGCGAAGTGCATGGTGAACTTGCAAGACTGTTACTTCAAGAAGAGAGGGTTATTAAGCCACATGAAGAGCCTGTGGAATCAGTGAATTTGGGTACTGAGATAGACAAGAAGGAAGTCAAGATCGGTGCCAATCTGGAAGCCAGTGTGAAGCAACGGTTGATTCAGATGTTGTGTGACTATGTTGAGATCTTTGCCTGGTCTTACGAAGATATGCTTGGGTTGGATATTGACATTGTGGTTCATCGTCTGCCTACCAAGGAAGACTGTCCTCCAGTAAAACAGAAGGTCTGCCGAATGCGCCCAGAGATGTCTGAGAAAATCAAGGCTGAGGTTATGAAACAGTTTGATGCCGGTTTTCCAGCAGTTACTTCTTACCCTCAGTGGGTGGCCAACGTGGTTCCGATGCCGAAGAAGGATGGTAAGGTCCGAATGTGTGTAGACTATAGGGATCTGAACAGGGCTAGCCCCAAGGATGACTTCCCTCTGCCTCACATTTACGTTCTGGTTGACAACACCGCTCAGCACAAAGTCTTTTCCTTTATGGATGTTTTCTCCAGTTATAATCAGATCAAGATGGCTCCCGAAGACATGGAGAAGACAACCTTTGTTACTCAGTGGGGTACCTTTTGCTACAAGGTCATGCCTTTTGGACTGAAGAACGCTGGGGCAACGTATCAGCGTGCCATGGTTGCTTTGTTTCATGACATGATCCATCATGAAATAGAGGTTTATGTCGATGATATGATTGCAAGGTCCCAGACTAAGGAAGAACGCCTTGACCATCTGTAGAAGCTGTTTGACAGGCTGAAGTTGTACAAGCTATGGTTAAACCCAAACAAGTGCACCTTCGGGGTGAGATCTGGTAAACTGTTGGGTTTCATCGTGAGCGACAAAGGTATTCAGGTGGACCCTGCAAAAGTGAAAGCCATACAGGAAATGCCAGCTCCCAGAACAGAGAAATAAGTCAGAGGCTTCCTGGGACGATTGAACTACATTGCCCGATTCATCTTGCACCTGACTGCTACTTGTGAGCCAATCTTCAAGCTACTAAAGAAAGATCAAGTGGTACATTGGAACGATGAATGTCAGGCCACTTTCGAAAGGGTCAAAGAGTATCTCCATAAACCACATATTCTGATTCCACCAGTTGAAGGGAGACCTCTGATCTTATATTTGACAGTACTTGACAACTCAATGGGGTGTGTGCTGGGTCAATATGACGAGTCTGGCCGAAAAGAGCATGCTATTTACTACCTTAGCAAAAAAATTATCGACTGTGAGACCCGATACTCACTGCTCGAGAAAACTTGCTGCACTTTGGTATGGGCTGCTCGCCGGCTGAGACAGTATATGTTGACTTACACTACTCTGTTGATATCAAAGATGGATCCAATTAAGTATATCTTCGAGAAGCCTGCCTTGTCCGGAAGAATAGCAAGATGGAAAATGATCTTGACTGAGTATGACATCCAATACACAACTCAGAAGGCAATCAAAGGAAGTGTGTTGGCAGACCATTTGGCACATCAGGCAGTGGATGATTACCAGTCTATGAACTTTGAATTTCCGGACGAGAATATCATGTTGGTAACTGATTGTGAGACACCTAGACCGGATGAAGGACCTGAGGAAGGATCCTGATGGTCTATGTACTTTGATGGAGCTTCAAACGCTTTGGGTAATGGCATTGGCGTTGTGATCATATCTCCTAAAGGCTCTCATACTCTGTTTACCGCCCGACTATGTTTCAACTGCACCAACAATATGGCGGAGTATGAAGCATGCATCATGGGTCTTCGAGCAGCAATTAACCTAAGGATTAAGTTTCTAAGTGTTTTCGGAGATTCCTCTCTCGTGATCAGTCATATCAAAGGCGAGTGGGATACGAAACACCCAAATCTTATTCCTTACAAGGAGTATGTATTGACGTTGCTTCCCCATTTCGAGGAGATAACCTTTGAACACTTCCCTAGAGAGGAGAATCAGTTGGCGGACGCGCTAGATACGATGTCTTCTATGTTTAAAGTCAATTGGGACAACGAGGATCCCCGAATCATCATTGAAAAATTGGACGAACCTGCACATTGCTGCGATCTTGAGATTGAAGAGGTAACAGAAAAGCCCTGGTTTCACGGGGTGAAGAGGTATCTTGAGGCTCAGGAATACCCCGAGGGTGCATCTGTTAACGACAAGAAGTTTCTGAGGAGGTTCGCGGCGAAGTTCTTCATCAGCAATGACATTATATACAAGCGTAACCATGATTCGACCTTACTGCATTGTGTGGAGAAGAATGAAGCCGAAAGGATCATGGCGGAATTACATGAAGGTACTTTCGGAACTCACTCCAGTGGACACACCATGGCTAAGAAAATCCTTCTGGCAGGATATTATTGGTCCACAATGGAAGCTGACTGTTATCAGCATTCTCGGACGTGTCACAAGTGCTAAGTCTATGCTGATAAGGTGCACATACCTCCAGTTCCTCTGAACGTCTTGACGGCACCTTTGCCTTTTGCAATGTGGGGCGTTGATATGATCGGCAAGATCATACCTACGGCATCTAGCGGGCATCGTTTCATCCTAGTAGCAATTGATTATTTTACGAAGTGGGTTGAAGTGGCTTCCTTTGCTACTGTAACCAAGAACATCGTGGCACGGTTCATTCGGCACAATCTGATCTGTCGATACGATGCACCAGAGAGGATCATTACGGACAATGGTACCAATCTCAACAACAAGATGATCACTGAGCTCTGCGAGCAATTCAAGATACAGCATCACAACTCTTCTCCCTATCGTCCGAAGACGAATGGGGTTGTCGAAGCGGCTAATAAGAACATTAAGAAGATTGTGCAGAAGATGACAATGACATACAAAGACTGGCACGAGATGTTACCATTTGCTCTCCATGGGTACCGTACTTCAGCACGAACGTCAACAGGGGCAACACCCTATTCCTTGGTATATGGCATGGAGGCAGTCTTGCCTATTGAAGTTCAGATACCCTCTCTTCGAATCATGAAGGATGCAGTGTTAGAACAAAGTTTGAATCTACTACCCTAAGTTTAAGTTTTGATGATAACAAAATGAAAAGATATATTAAATTATGTGATTCATGTAAGAACTATTTGCTACCTAAAATATCACCTTTTGTTTTGCAGAAACTCTGATAGGTATCAGCAAGAGTACACTTAATCAGCATCAGAATATTGGTTATCAACATCAGCATCAGAAGATGCTATATCAGAATACCAGAATCAGAAGAACAATTCACGCGTATGTTGAAGCTTGATGAACAGAACTGCGCTCAACACTCTGATAAAGACAACAACAGTTCATCAGCACTTAAGCAGAGTCAGAATGAGCCAAGCCAGAACACGCTTTAAGTAGCAACGGTACTGTGCATTCAAGGCGAATTATTACCAACGGCATCATTCCAGACAAGATCTTCTCAATAAGGAAAGTTTGTTATTGGCATTGAATCAAGATTATTGCTCCAACGTTCAACAATTTCAGTGCTATATAAACAAGACAATGAAGATTGAATTGGCTAATGCTCTACAACTATTTCCACGCCTAAAATCTATTCATCATCTTCTCATTCTCAGTTTGCTAAAAAGCTCCATATTTCCTTACTCAATTATTTTTAGCAATCTAGTTTCAATAAGCTTAAGTTGTGTAATATCACAGTTGTGATAAACAGTTTTGTAGAAAACATTCACACACCTAGACTTCTATTCTTTGTAAGAAAGAGATTCCTTGACTAACCGGTTTGTGGTTTGCATCAAGAAGGCTTTAGCAGTTGTTAAAGCAGATTGTAATATTCAGTTGAATATAGTGGATTAAGACCTCGTTGGAGAGAGGCGAAATCACCTTGACGGGTGGACTGGAGTAGTTTGAGATTAAACGAACCAGGATAAAAATATCGTGTTCATTGCAATTGATTTTCAGTTTTACAATTCAACCCCCCTTCTTGTGTTTTTCACTTCTTCAATTGGCATCAGAGCGCCTGGTTCTGAGCTAAAACACTTAACCGTGTCAGTACAAGATCCAGCGTCAGAAAAACACAATGGCATGAACTTATTCTCACACCAGCAATGACAACCATGATGACAGAGACAGATTCAGCGGCAAACCTCCAGTCTTTGATGGAGAAAATTTTGATTACTGGAAAGACAGAATTGAAAGCTTCTTTCTGGCACATGATGTTGATATGTGGGACATGGTGACAGATGGATACACGCACCCTGTGAATGCAAGCGGTCAGAAGATTGATAGGAAAACAATGTCTGACCAACAAAAGCGTGACTTCAAGAATCACCACAAGGCCAGAACCATCCTTCTCAGCGCCATCTCGTATGCTGAATATGAAAAGATCTCCAACAGAGACACAGCCAAGAACATGTTTGACTCACTCAGAATGACGCATGAGGGCAACGTTCAGGTCAAAGAAACTAAAGCTCTGGTGCTCATTCAGAAGTATGAGGCATTCAAAATGGAAGAAAGTGAATCCATTGAAACAATGTTCTCAAGATTCCAGATTCTGGTAGCTGGTCTCAAGGTTCTGGACAAAGGTTACTCTACTGCTGATCACGTCAAGAAAATCATCAGAAGCTTACCCAAGCAGTGGAGGCCAATGGTTACAGCTCTGAAGCTAGCAAAAGATCTCAACAAAATTTCTCTGGAGGAACTTATCAGCTCCCTTAGAAGTCATGAGATAGAGCTAGAAGCTGATGAACCCCAGAAGCAAGGTAAGCCTTTAGCATTAAAATCTAACAAAAAATCTGAGTCTAAAGTTTTGCAGGCAGTTGAAGAAACATCTGATGGATCCTCATCAGAAGAAGACGAACTCTCCCTCCTCTCTAGAAGAGTGAATCAACTGTGGAAGCAGAGGCAAAGGAAGTTCAGGAATCCCAGAAGATCTGATCAGAACGAGTCTTCTTCCAGATACAGAAGGACAGATTCTTCCTCTGGATACAGAAGATCTGAAGGCTCCTCAGGAAGCAGAAAGCCAAACACCAAGGACATCATCTGCTATGAGTGCAATGAGCAAGGACACTACAAGAGTGACTGCCCAAAGCTTCAGAGGGAAAAGCCCAAAAAGAAGTTTGGAAGAGAAAAGAAGAAAAGTCTCATGGCTACATGGGATGACTCTGACTCGTCTAAAGCTGACTCAGAATCAGATGATGAGAGAGCAAACATAGCTCTCATGGCCAACATCTCAGAAGATAGTGAAGCTTCTGAATCAGACTCAGAATCAGATACTAAAGAGGTATTTCATGACTTTGCAGTTAATTTTACCAAGGCTGAACTTGCTGAAAAGCCTTAATGAAATTCTGGAAAGGTATCAGCAGATTAGAGTTAAATTCAGAAACCTAAAAAGGAATCTTGAATCTGACTCTAATAAGACTGAGAGTCTTAAATTGGAGAATTTTGAGCTGAGAAATAAAATTTCAAAATTAGAAAATACTTTACAAAACTCTCAGAAGGAACCAATTTCTGAAACTCCCAGCAACGCTGATGAGATCATCAAGGAGTATGATCACAGTTTCCAGAAGTTCCTTGCTAAAAGCATAGATAGAAGCAAAATGGCTTCAATGATCTATGGAGTTAGCAGAAACGGCAGGAAGGGAATAGGATACCAAGGTAAGGTTCCTACACCAAAGAATGTCATGGATTTAACCATTAAACACACTCCTCTGAATTCACATTTTGTGTATGGTCACACACATGATATTAAATACATTAGCAGTAAGTATTCTGTGAAACCAAAATTCAACCAGAGTTTTGGTAAATCTAACAAATCAGGACCCAAGAAAATCTGGGTACCTAAGGATAAAATAATACATGTTGCAGATATCTTTAGCAGCAAATCAGAAACACCAGTCATGGTACCTGGACTCTGGCTGCTCGCGACACATGACGGGAAGAAGGCATATGTTCCAAAGCCTGGAACTTAAGCCTGGAGGCCACGTTGGCTTTGGAGGCAATCAGAGGGAAAAGATCATTGGATTTGGAACTGTAGGTAATGGAAATCTTCCCTCTATTAATAATGTTCTGCTAGTAGATGGATTAATGCATAATCTGTTATCCATAAGTCAATTAAGTGATAACGGTTATGATATAATCTTTCATCAAAAATCATGTAAAGCTGTTAGTCAGAAAGATGGGACTATCCTGTTTAATGGAAAGAGGAAAAACAACATTTACAAAATCAAACTTTCTGAACTGAAAAGTCAGAATGTAAAGTGCCTTCTGTCTGTTAACAACGAGCAGTGGATTTGGCACAGAAGATTGGGGCATGTTAGTATGAGAAGAATATCTCAGATTAACAAACTCAATCTGGTCAGAGGACTTCCTAATTTGAAGTTCAATTCAGATGCTCTGTGTGAAGCATGTCAGAAAGGCAAGTTTGCAAAACCTTCTTTTAAATCTAAAAATGTTGTTTCTACCTCTAAGCCATTAGAACTTCTGCACATTGACTTATTTGGACCAGTTAAAACTGCTTCAGTCAGTGGCAAGAAGTATGGGTTAGTAATCGTAGATGACTATAGCAGATGGACATGGGTAAAGTTCTTAAGACACAAGGACGAGTCACACTCTGTGTTTGTTACCTTCTGTAACCAAGTTCAGAATGAAAAGGATCTTAGAATCGTTAAAGTCAGAAGTGATCATGGTGGAGAGTTTGAAAACAAAGATTTTGAGTCATTCTTTAATGACAGAGGCATTCTGCATGATTTCTCTTGTCCTAGAACTCCCCAACAAAATGGAGTTGTAGAACGAAAGAACAGAACATTGCAAGAAATGGCCAGAACCATGATCAATGAGACAAACGTTGCTAAGATCTTCTGGGCAGAGGCAATAAACACAGCGTGCTACATTCAGAATAGAATCTCAATAAGACCTATTCTGGAAAAGACTCCATATGAATTGTGGAAGAACAGAAAGCCCAACATTTCATATTTTCATCCATTTGGATGTATCTGTTTTATGTTAAATACAAAGAATTATTTGAACAAGTTTGACTCTAAAGCACAGAAGTGTATTATGTTAGGATACTCTGAACGCTCAAGAGGGTACAGAGTATACAATACAGAAACACAGATTGTGGAAGAATCAATCAGTGTTCGTTTTGATGATAAGCTTGACTCTGAAAAGTCAAAGTAGAATGAAGTTTTTGCAGGTATGGAAATTGAATTTACAGGTTCTGAAGACAAGTCATCAGAAGCTCTCAACACAGACACTCCTTCAACGTCTGAAAGGAGCACTGCTAGCAATCCTACAACAGTTGTTGATCAACCTCAGAAAAGATTACCCAGAAGCAGCTTGGATCACCCAGAAGAAACTATCCTAGGAAGAAAGGAAGATCCAATCAGAACAAGAGCAAGCTTCAGAAACTCTGAAGAAACCCTCATGGGACTTGTGTCTCTGATTGTACCTTCTTCTATTGATGAAGCACTTCTTGATAACGACTGGATTCTGGCAATGCAAGAAGAGCTGAATTAATTCACCAGAAATGACATATGGGATCTTGTTCCCAGACCAAAAGGATTCAACGTCATTGGAACAAGATGGGTGTTCAGAAACAAGCTAAATGAACAAGGTGAAGTCATCAGAAACAAAGCACGACTGGTTGCACAAGGTTATAGTCAGCAAGAGGGGATAGACTATACAGAAACCTTTGCTCCAGTCGCCAGGTTAGAATCTATCAAACTTCTAATTTCATTTGCTGTTAATAGAGGCATCACTCTGTATCAGATGGATGTCAAAAGTGCACTCTTAAATGGTTATATAGAAGAAGAGGTTTATGTGCACCAACCCCCTGGTTTTGAAAATACAAAACATCCAGAACATGTTTTCAAACTAAAGAAGTCACTATATGGTCTGAAACAAGCTCCCAGAGCTTGGTATGAAAGACTAAGTAACTTTCTGTTAGAAAATGAATTCACCAGAGGGAAGGTGGACACTACCTTATTCTGTAAGTCAGTTAAGAATGACATCTTAGTCTGTCAAATTTATGTTGATGATATTATTTTTGGTTCTACTAATCCTTCTCTTGGAAGAAAATTTGCTAAGTGTATGCAGGCAGAATTTGAGATGAGCCTCATGGGGGAACTGAAATTCTTTCTAGGAATTCAGATCAATCAAAACCCAGAGGGAACTTACATTCATCAGAGCAAATACATCAAAGATCTTCTGAAGAAATTTGACCTCTCAGAATGTAAGCCATCAAAGATTCCAATGCATCCCACGTGCATTCTGGAAAGAGAAGAGGTAAGCAAAAAGGTAGAACAGAAGGTCTACAGAGGTATGATTGGTTCTCTCCTTTATCTGACAGCTTCAAGACCTGATATATTATTCAGCGTATGTATTTGTGCTAGATTCCAATCAGATCATAGAGAATCTCACTTAACAGCTGTTAAGCGAATTTTCAAGTATCTGAAAGGTACTACTAATCTGGGTTTATTTTATAGAAAATCTAGTGATTACAGTTTAGTAGGCTACTGCGATGCTGACTTTGCTGGAGACAGAGTAGAGCGTAAAAGTACTTCTGGAAGCTGCCAGTTTCTGGGAGAAAATCTGATCTCTTGGTCCAGCAAAAGGCAATCCACAATTGCGCTATCAACAGCAGAAGCTGAGTACATAGCAGCAGCAGGATGCAGCACACAAATGCTCTGGATGAAAAGTCAGCTTGAAGACTTCCAGATTTTGAGAGTAACATCCCTATACTCTACGACAATACTTCTGCTATTTGCTTAAGTAAGAATCCCATTTTACATTCTAGAGCTAAGCATATAGAAATAAAACATCATTTCATTAGGGACTATATTCAGAAGGTAATTTTGAATTTAAAATTTATAGATACAGACCATCAATGGGCTGATATCTTCACTAAACCCCTTTCTGAAGATAGGTTCAATTTCATTCTGAAACATCTCAGCATGAAAATCTGCCCAGAGTGAAAATGCTTTAATTCTATATATTTATCTTCAGAATGTATTTGTTTTACTGTGAACTTCTGATCAATCTCTTTTCAGAAAGAAAGAACATGCAGATTGTATCAGATGCTAGTCTTAAAGATCTGAGCGTTTCAGCTTAAGGATAGACGTGCTGATCACTAAATCAAACAAGTGTCATCCAATCATCAGCAAATCTCTGAAGCAGAACGCGTGCACGCTTCTGAGAAGGCAAAACGCTGATTGGGTGCATTGAGACACATGTCTGGTAACCGTTTCAAGTATCTTTCTCAAATCCCCCAAAATCAGCAAGCATTAAATGAAAGTAATCATGTTTTTAAAACGTAATCATGATTTTATTTCTCTTTCTTGAAACCGTTTACACTTTCAAAATATTCTGAAATCTATTTAAGCACGTTTAACTTCTCACATTAATCTTTTACAGTTTCTCATAATCTCTCAAATATTTTCTGCATCTTCTCTGTGTTCATCTCTTTCAAACTTAAACCCATTTTTAAGTTTTCTCAAAAAAAACCCTAAGTGTGAACATGGCAACCTCCAGCAGTGCTTCTGCAGGTTCTCAGAAGAAAGCTTCCTCTGAACAGTACCAAGTTCCATTCAGAACACTCCTTACACCAGTGAAGAATCTAGAAGTGTTATCTGAACTGATTATTAATTTTGGCAGTCTGAAAGAGAATGGTTTTGACTTGACAGAAGAAGTTAGGGCACATAAATGGGAGAGATATTTCGACAGGTTGGTTGGACCAACATTCCCTATGTTAGTCAAGGAGTTCTGGATTCATGTGTTCGCTTCAACGCATCAAGTCACTGTTTACCTTGGTTATTGGTAAACAACCGCTGATCCTCCAAATGGTTACTTATTTGGTTACTCGCAGGATCGATCAGATTGATCCTAGGACATAGGTTGATTTTGAAGTTTTGATTAAATTGGATATTGGTTGAATAACAATAAAATAAAGAGGCTTTAAGTAAATTGCATGAAGAAAGGACTTGGTAAAAGAAATGAAGGCTTAAAGTAAAGGACTTCGACAGGAAAGTAAAGAAGAAAGCAAGTAAATTTCTGGAAAAGTAAATGACTTTGATTAATAAAGTTGGTGTTTCACACATACATTTCTCAACAATTCTTTCTCACACGCTGGGTACTCGAATCTATATGAGTGACTTTGTATAGAATTGTGAACACACACGAGAAACTACATGACTACTACTATTTATACTAAAATATCCCAAGTAACCGTCGGGCAGTTACGCTGCTTCGAGATGAGTCCACTTGGCACGTTCTCAACGTTCGACACTCCAGATCTTTGCACGTTGCACTTGGTAACCGCTGGAAACCGTTTTCCCTCCAAACACTTGAATTTCAAACCGTTCCACTCTGAACCATCGAACATCTTCGTCGAGAAGCATCTTCGACGAGAAACACCTTCGACGTCGAAGGCAACCAACTTCTCCCTTGGAAGAAATCTTCTAAGTACTTTGCCATCTTTCGATGGGCATTTCGACGGACCTAGCTGGTCGAAAACATCCTTCAGCTTTAATGGCTGACATTAATGAAACAAGGGTGTCGAATTTAGGAGCCAACAAATTGCCCCCCAAGAATGCCTTATTTCGACTCTGAAAGAAAAAGGCATTCTTTGAAACGCCATTCGACACCTGTCTTTTCAAGCTTAGTCACAAATTAAATTGTGCACTTTTTGTTGTCTTCTACCAACCACTGGCAATCCCAAGAAAAAACCATCATTTATCCGTACCTAAGACGTCACCTCAGTACGACGTGCAGTGCCAAACGTCATTTCAGAATTTGTCATTATGACAATTCCCAAAAACGAGGACGCACGCTGCGCCCCTCCATTTCTGCAGAACGGCTAAAACAACAGGGGGACGCCACGTGTCCCACTATCTCCTGCAACATTAAATGGCATTTAATGTCCTCGGTTTTGGGGATTTTCCCCCACTACTATAAATAGCAGTAAGCACCCACTGTGGGACTTTTTACACTATCTAGCTTTCAGACTTCTCCATTTGCACACAAACTTGTCATCTTTGCAAAAACCCTTTTTCCTTCACTTCGTCTTCATCCTCACCATTAACAATGGCATCTGGTCCCTCCACTGCTCCTAGCGCCACCGTACCATCTGGAAATGTCAAACCTAAGGTTTTCGTCACTGCTCCAGTAGTAACTTCCACGGGCCAACGAAGGGTCCCTGAACCCTTGGACATTGATGTACGTGATGCTTACTCACACCACCTGATGATCCCGGTTGGATATTCCAACCAGATCTTTGCTATGTCTGGCCCCTTGTATCCAAGTATTGCTGAGGCCATGAAGATCAAGAGTTATTTTTCGGTAGTTGAGAGACTCAAACCGGTTGCATGCGCCAAGAAAGATGCAGAGGATAATGAAGACCCTGCTAAAGAGAAAATCGACCTTCGTTTCTTCAACAAAGGTGTTAGGGCTTTCAGGTCTGGCCCTAGCCTTACTCCTGATTACGTTGCTTGGCTAGAAAAAATGGAGAAACGCCAAGCTTCGATCTGGAAAGATATGGGGATTTTCGACCTGGTGATGCTGTCGAAGACAGGTCTGAACTATTCTCCGGAGATGTTGATAGCTTCTCTACTTTTCTGGGACTACTCCCACTTCACTTTCCATCTTCCCTGTGGGATGCTGACTCCTACACTCTTCGATGTGGCCGCTATCACTGGCCTTCGACCCACCGGGGACTACTTCGATCCGGAGGAGATGTCGGAGGATCAAATTGGATTCTCTGCCACCAAACCAACCTATACCACCTTCATCAATCACTACCACGACAGGTCGACAGATGCTGTGTCGGATGTCGAACACATAGCGTTTCTAGCCTTATGGCTGACACGCTTTGTATTCTGCTCGAAGTCCTTACAGGTGACCAAGAAGATGGTCACTCTCGCCACTCAACTCCATCATGGCCAAAATATCTGTTTGGCGGAATTGATTTTGGCTAGCCTGTATGTTTCGATTAGTAATGGAGCGACTCTCCTGAAGATTATCGAGAACAGGGCCAGCTTGCTGCTTGCTGGACCTTTTTGGCTGCTTCAACTGTGGCTCAACGCCACCTTTGAATCTTTCTTGCCTAAGAAGGTTCAAATAAATGAGCAGGCTCCAGAGATACTGAACAGACGTGTCGAAGGAACCAGACTGGCTCTGTTGACTCTGATGGAAGATGGACTGGAGCTTCAGCAAACTTTCACAAACTTCGTTCTGATGTTTGCTCGAAGGAAAGAGTTTGCTTCGACTATGGCTCCGTTTTCTCGACGGAAGGTAGGCCCAGCGTGGTTCACAAGGCCACATCCAAGGACGTCGAGTGGTCCTCAAGTTGACGAACATACAATAATGTGGGAGGCGTTCCTCACACCAAGGATCATGCCTCTTCGATTCAGGAGCTCTAAGACTCACTTGAGTCTGATTGCATATCAACCAAACCTGGTGTCTCGCCAGTTTGGTATTATTCAAACCCTACCTTCTCCAATTTTTCCAAGAGAGAAGTCTATGTTGTACTTCTGCAATGACTACACCGAAGAAGCTGCCACTAAACATATTGGAAGATATGCTGGTCGAACAGTTCTCTCGTTGTTTGACTACCAGCTCAACTTTCTTTGCTCACCATCCTTCGAGGAGTGGTGGAAAAGTTATTACGCTGAGGAGTTTTTCGACGAGAAGGACTTCGTGGATGAGCTTCAGAAATCTTTTGTCCTCGTCTTGGACAAAATAAAGAAATGTAAGTTCATCCTTTCGAATTACTTTGTCTTTCTCTTTCGACTGCTAGCCTGTTAACTATTTTATTTGCTTTCAGTTGTTCGAAAGCCTGCAGCCAAGAAGGCTGCAGAAGGCCAACAGGGAGGAGGCCCCTCAACAAAACCTCCACCGCCGGCGAAGACTGTAGCGCCAGCGAAGACCACAACAAACCAACAGGGGGAAGGCCCTTCGAAAAAGCCTTCTGTATCGATAACCAGACTTTCATTATTTTCTTCTGGCTTTCAATTTTTTGACTTTCGATGCAATTGTTAAATCGAATTCCCATTGGTTTTTTAGGCACCTTCGCCCAAGAAACGGCCAGCACTGGTGGTCGAATCTGGGAGCGACGAAGAGGATGATTCTCCCCCTGCTCCTCTAAAAAGGCGAAAGCTGACGAAGGACGCTCCTGCTCCTGCTCCTGAGGGTCGAACAATTAGAATAAAGGTTGCTGGGAGAAAGCCCAGGCCACCTCCAGTGATCATTGAGGAGCCAACGGAGGAGGAATTAAACGTTCTTCTCAATAAGCCTGTCGAAAGCGACAATTCCAGCCCTGGGGCTGAAGCCAATTTACAGGTAATCTCTTAAACCTCTTTGTAACTTAGGTGTAGATACCTGCATTCGATAATGTCTCTTTCGATTTCTGAAGATTCCTCTTCTTTTCTTTTCAGGACACCACTGAAAGCACACCGCCGAGGACTTCTGAAACACTGGAGTCTGCTGAACTCAGCAGGCCACAAGAAAAGGGCTTGGAGAATGACGAAGCCCATACTGAAATAAATGAGGCCAATGCTGAGACGGTCAAAAAACCAGCAGAAGATCCTCAAACGGAAGAACAACAGCCAAAAGAGGTTCAGGTGGTGGATCTGTCGGAAGAGAATCGTGACGAAGGGGACCGTGGCAATGCTGGCAAAGAGGATCAAGGTGACGCTGGCGAAGGGCACCAAGATGACGCTGGTACTGCCCCAGTCCGAATCAAAGGGAATCAAGTCGAGGCACCTATCACTCAACAGCCTCAAACCCAAGACAATGCTGTTGCAAGGGCTGTTACCTCAACGAAGCACAGGTCGAAAGAGGACTTAGAACACTTGAAGCAAACTGACCCTGTTAGCTATCTCAACACCATCATCGAGAGTAAGAGTTCGTCTGATGTTAGTCAGGAGGTTCCTACCCTGTCGGGGAAGTCCACTGAAACTTCTCCTCTCGATGAAGCTTTGGCGAAGGTTAAGGCTCGGTTTTTCAAGAAGGACTTGATGAAAGCTTTGGAGGGGGACCCTATTGCTCCATCATACTTGAGGGATGTTTTGAATGCTGTCGACTTGTTAGCTGTAGCTCCAGAAGTTTCAGGCTTGATCATGGAGTTACACTCCATTATCGATCAAGTCTCAGCAGATTATAGGCGCCAAAGGGGCTTTAATAGTCAGCTTGAGGTGTTATATGGCAAAAGCTCTTCTGCATGGACTGCTGTTTCGGAGACAACTTCTCGAATTGCGGAGTTGTCGAAGCAAAAAGCATCTACACAGGAAGAAGTCGATGCCATCGATCGAGAGAATGCTTCCTTCAGGGCACAAATCGAAGAAATAGAGGCTAAGATAAATGCCAACACTAAGCGCAAGGAGGAACTCCTTTCGACCGTCTCAGACACCGAGAGTCAAACTGAAATCAAACAAGGCCTAGAATTTGCTGAGAAGGCCCAAGGCTTCGACGATCAGATTGCCAAACTTGTGCAGGCGAATGCCTGGTGCAAGAAAAGATTGGAGCTGCAGCAAATCAAATACCTTCGACTCAAGGACTCTATTCCCTTTTGATTGATTCTGCTTCTTAACCATATTTTGTAATCTGTATTCGACAACATTGCCATCTTGGCTAAAAATTATAAAAATTTCCATTTTGGCTTTTCTATGGTTAATTTAGTCTTGTTATTTTATTTTTATCTCTTGGAGTGTAGGTCTGTATTTTTTTAAATATTTACCATTTACTCTCAAGAGCCTTTTATCTTCACCTAACTCTTCGACTTCATAGGCTCCACCAGAAAAAGTTTGGATAACTCTGAATGGTCCTTCCCATTTGGGTGACCATTTCCCCATGCTTCGATCCCTTCGATCCATGGGAAGAATCACCTTCCAAACTAGTTCTTCAGGAAAAAATACCTTAGGTTTCACCTTTTTATTATAAGAGTCTTCTACTCTTTTCTTCTGAAGCCTGAGTAGGTCAAGAGCACGCAATCTTTCTTCGTCTAAATCCACTAGTTCGTCTAACATCATATTCCAATAGATTTCAGAGGGAATATCATAATGTTTCTGAACCCTTGCAGATTGAAGACAAATTTCTGCTGGCAACACTGCATCATGGCCAAAAGTTAGCCTATATGGTGTTGTACCTATGGCTTCTTTTGGGGATGTTCGACAAGCCCATAAAATCTGGTCTAACGTCTTATGCCAATTCTTTGGTTTCTTCCCAACATGCTTCTTTATCAAGCCAATCACCACTTTGTTTGCTGCTTCGACTTGACCATTTTCCTGTGCATAATAAGGCGTTGATGTTAGGAGTTTGAAACCTGTTTCCTGAGCAAATTCCTGCATCTTTCGACCAGTGAAAACTGATCCTTGATCAGTAGTTATAGTCTCAGGGATTCCATACCTAAAGATAATGTTCTTTTGAATAAATTCAATGACATTTTCTTGGTCTACATTGACTAAAGGGATAGCTTCGATCCACTTAGTAAAATAATCAATGCCTACCAGTATATACTTCTGACTCTTTGATGATGCTGGTCGAATCTCTCCAATGAGGTCCAACTCCCATCCTCTAAAGGGCCAAGGCTTCACTATCGAGTGAAGTTCGCTTGCTGGTACATGTTGGATGCCTGTATGGACTTGACATTCTTGGCAACCTTTGGCGAACTCAACACAATCTTTCAGCATAGTGGGCCAGTATAGTCCTTGTCGAAACAACAACCATTTCATCTTATGGCCTGCTTGGTGAGCTCCACATGCTCCAGCGTGCGTAGTCGAAAGGGCTATGTATGCCTCAGTTTCACTTAAACATTTTAGCAATACCCCTTCAGGCGTTTTCTTGAATAACTCATTACCCATGAGTACATAACTCAACGCCCTGTACTTTGTTTTTCGTTCTGTCGAAGTTCCTGGATTTTGAAGATAATCCACAATGGGTTTCCTCCAATCTTGTTCTGACAAATTATCTATGAACGAAATTTCGAAGTTACTTTGATCAACATATCCTAGCCTTGTCGATTCCAAATCTGTTGGTGATAGACAAGTTGCTTTTATCTTTTCTCGAACTTCGATTGCTCTTTGTAATCTCGTTTTTGAAATCTTATACCCAGATGCAATCTGTGCCAAGTCATTGGCTATTTGATTTTCGACTCTGGGTATGTGTCGAATATTGACCGTTTCAAATTTTTTCAATAAACGATTTGCTATCACAAAGTACATAATAAGATTCTCTCTTATGAATTTATATTCCTTTGTGACTTGCTTAATGACTAACTCTGAGTCTCCCATTATTTCGACTCGAGTTGCCCCCAATTCCAACAATATCTCAAGGCCAGTAATTAGAGCTTCATACTCAGCCTCATTGTTCGAACAAGAACCTGATATCGTGTACTTGAATGTTGTTGGAATTTTTTCTGGAGAAATGATCAAGACTCCTACCCCTGTTCCATCTTTATGGCTGGAACCATCGAAGTAGAATTTCCAAGGTTCTATCTCCACATAATTAATATCCTCAACTTGAATTGAGTGGTCGACTATAAAGTCTGCAACCACTTGCCCTTTCACTGCCTTAAGAGGCATAAAGGTCAAGGAGTATTCAGTTAATGCTAATGCCCACTTGCCAATTCGACTATGCAAGATAGGTTTCGACAACATATACTTGAAAACATCAAAATGAGACGAGACATACACATCAACTGGTTTTATATATTGCTTTAGTTTTGTACAAGAGAAATACAGACATAGACACAATTTTTCAACTTCACTATATCTAGTTTCTGCATCGTTCAAAACTCTACTAAGATAGTAAATGGGTCTTTCGACTCCATTCTCATCTTCTTGGGCTAACATGCTTCCCAAAGTTTTGTCGGATGCAGCTATGTACAATCTCATACTCTTATTGCTACAAGGAGGCACCAAAATAGGTGGCTTAGTGAGGTACCCTTTGATTTTGTCGAAGGCTTCTTATTGCTCTTGCCCCCATTCGAACCCCTCTTTATTCAGTCGAAGTAAGGGTGAAAAGGCCTGAGCTTTCCCACTTAGGTTAGATATAAATCTCCTCAAGAAATTTATCTTGCCTAACAGAGATTGCAGTTCCTTCTTATTCGATGGCGCTTTCGCTTCCAGAATTACCTTCGTCTTGTTCTGGTTTATTTCGATTCCTTTCTTGTGGACAACGAAGCCTAAGAAATCTCCAGCTTTTACACAGAACGCACACTTCAAAGGGTTCATCTTCAGACCATGTTCTCTCATTCTTTCGAATGATTGTCGAAGGTGGTCAATATGATTCTTCCTGGAAACAGATTTTATAACAATGTCATCAATATATACTTGCATAAAAGTGTTAATAAAATCATGGAAGATAGTATTCATTGCTCGCTGGTACGTTGCCCCGGCGTTCTTTAGGCCAAAAGGCATCACTACCCATTCGTAAGTGCCTAGGGCCCCAGGGCATCGAAAAGTTGTTTTCGACACATCCTCTTCAGCAATGAATATTTGATTATATCTTGAATAACCATCGAGCATGCTCAGGTATTCATAGCCAGCGGCAGAATCGACTAGCATCTCCGCCACAGGCATAGGATATTCGTCTTTGGGTGTAGAAGCATTCAAATCTCTGAAATCTATGCACACCCTTAATGTACCATTTTTCTTAATTACTGGCACAATGTTTGCAATCCATTCGACATACCTTGTAACGCGTATGAATTTGCATTTCAGCAGTCTTTCGACTTCCGTTTTGATCTTCGACAGTATTTCTGGAGCGAAGCGTCTTGGATTTTGTTTGATTGGCTTCTTCCCAGGTTTGATTGGCAACTGAAGTTCTACCAATCCTCTGTCGAGACCAGGCATTTCGTCGTAATCCCATGCAAAACAGTCCTTGAACTCTTTCAGCAATTGGATTACTTCCAACCTTAGTTCCGGGTCAATTTTGGCGCTGATGTAAGTTGGCCTTTTCTCTGACCCTTCGCCTAAGTTGATTTCTTCTAAAGGATCTTGCGCTAACATTTTAATGTTGTTCGCCAAGGGGTCCTTTTCGAAGCCCAAAGGCTCATCGTCATAGATGGCGTCGAGCCTCTGTTCCTGCATTTCTTCTTGCATGATATCAGGGGGTTCTTGATCGAAATCCTTTCCTGGACCTGCAGCAGATAACTGTTGATCATTGGCCTGTGTGGCCATGTACTTTACTTCGGCTTCGAGAGCCGTTATCATCTTAGTTTCGGTTACATAAGCCGAAATTCGCTTCAAAGATTGTGACTCAGTCATTATCACTGAATTCACTTCCCCAACCAGTTGGTTGGATATCAGTTAACCCACTGAAGTCTATGTGGGACAAGTCTTCTCTGTCCCATTGGAAACCATGCTCAGGATGCAGGTATAGGGAACAAAAAGTGTTTGGCGCTGGCGCCATGTCGAAGTCAGGTGTTGGACATGGCCCTATGTGAGCCAAGTTCTTGTCGAAATATGCCAACCCCAGGTGATTCACTTCGCCCAGGTAATAACTTTGATCTGCCTCTATGTTTTCGACCATCCCATCTGGACGCCATAGCAGCAGCCTCTGGTGCATTGATGATGGCACAGCTCCAACACCATGAATCCATTCACGGCCCAACAAAAGATTGTAATTAGGTTTGGCCGATATGACCATAAACATTGTTGGTCGGAGGATAGACCCTACTTTGATATCTAGCTGGATCACTCCCATAGTGGTCCCTATGCCGCCCTCATAGTTCGACAAGACCATATTGTGAGGCTTAATGTCCTCATCCCTTTTGCCAATTTTCCTTAGTATAGAGTGAGGAATAATGTTGATGGTTGCCCCACAATCCACCAATATTTTATTCACAGTAGTTTCTTCGAGTTTAGCCCTTATGAATAAAGGCTTGAGGTGATTTTTCATCGCCTCTGTGGGTGGTTCGAAGAATCCATTTTGTTCCTCAGTAGTGCCATTGCCCATGACGAAATAGCACACTGGCCTATGTTTGGCCATTTCTTGCTCCACTTCCCAGTCACTTGCTTCGACCTTCACTTGTCGGTTGAATTCTCTGGGCAGCACCGAGACTATATTCACCATTATGTCCAAAGTATCATCAGACTCAGAATTGTCTTCATCCTCGACTTCACCTTGGTTAGGCCAAACTAGCCTGTTGGTTACTGGCTCTCTTTCTAGAGGTTTCCTTTGCTTCCTTTGAGGAACATTCGAACTGGTTTCTGCCTTTGGTTCGTTGGCAGCCTCCCTCTCAGCTTTTCGTCTCCTTTGATATCTCCTCCATTGAGATCGAGACATGGGATTTTTCCCTTTGTAGTTGCTTGACACTTGTGCAACTTTAGGTGCAGCAACTTGAGGCTCTTTCTTTTGAGTCAAAGAGGAACCCCTTGGCACGTCGAAAGAGTGCCATCTCTCCTCACTTGGCCTTTTTCGACCAGAGGTTTTGTACCAGGTATCTACCGGCACATTTGTTGGAGGCCTAAAAGTCAATGGCCTCTTTTCTTGGTTTGAACCCCTTTGGGAGGCTCTTCTAGGGTCATGTCGAAGATCAACATTTTCCCTTCTCTTATTCGCTGCTCTTACGCCTTGAATGTGCTCAGCAGCTTTTTTGTCAAAGATCGAACTGCATCTTGGACACAGCATCACCTCTGATTTCTTTTTTTGGCATCTCTGTAGAAAATCTGCCAGATTTTCATTTTCCCGAGGGAAGGCAGTCTTATTAGCTTGTTCTTGCCTCATGGCCTCTTCTGATGCTTTTGGGTCAGAGAGTTCGACCATGTTGATATTCATTGTATCTTTGTTGGCAAGATTTAACTGCTTCATTTGTATCTCCAGATTCTCCGTCTGGCCTTGAACTGTGGCCAAGTGGGAACTGGGTTTTGGTCCAGTTTTTTGTGCTTCAGCGGTCTCCAACTTTGGGCTTTCGACCGCTTTCTGAACTGCTTCAATTGTCTTCCTGGATAAATTTCCAGAAAAACTGCCAAAGATTGGCATGTTGATATGGTCCTTTGAGACTTCGACCATTGTGATTCCTGGCCTCTTCGACTGGCTCCTGGTTGCCTCTATCATGTTCACCTCAGAAGGCTCAGCATAGTGGGCTTCAGCCTGCAACGGATTTGAGTCGACAGCCATGGGGGTTTTGTTAGCAAACTTCAACCTCCCTTCTTCAATAGTGTCTTGCACAAGATTCCTGAAAAGAAAACATTGAGAAGTTTTATGGCCCAAAAAATTATGATATTTGCAAAAACCTCTCTTCTTTCTTTGATCAAGAGGAGGCACTTTTACCCCTGGGGGTACTATCATTTGGCCATCTTTAACAAGCAAGTCAAATATTTCATCACATTTTGTGATGTCAAAACTATAAGTCTTTTTGGGGAACCTATCGTTCGTCCTTTCTGGACCAGTGGGATTTTTCCCACTTGAGGGGACTAACAGTTTACAAGAGTATGGTGGCCCTTGTTTCAATTCCGCTAAATCGGCTTCTCATTCTTCGACAGTTATAGTGTCGTCGAAGGATTCTGGATCTTCGTCATCCATCTCAACGTACGCTATCCTCTCTCTCTTGTGAGTTTTCGTTGCCTTTGCCTTTTCAGCTTTGAGGCGTTCTACCTGTCGAACTCTATCGGCCAGTTGGGCCATGTCTCTCAGGTATTGGGTGTCTAGCTTCTTCCTAATGGAATAATCTAAACCACTTGCGGCTATTTCGACTAACTCATGTTCTGGCACTTGTGTAAAACATCTTGCCTTAAGCAGCCTAAACCTATTTAGATATTCGTCTATAGGTTCAGTGAAACGTCTCTTCACACTGGCCAATTCTTTCAGGCTTATCTTGGTTTGCCCCATGTAGAATTGTTCATGGAACAACCTTTCCAACTAGGTCCAGTGATGGATCGAATTGGGGGGGAGAGTTGTAAACCAAGTAAAAGCGTTCTTTGTTAAAGAACTTGGGAAGTACTTGATCCTCATATTTTCGTTATTCGAAATATCTCCTGCTTCGATCAAGTATCTCGCCACATGTTCGACAGTAGATTCTGTCGTGTCCCCTGAGAACTTAGTGAATTTGGGGACTTTACATCTAGGAGGTAAATCTGTTTGTAACACGTATTCTGACAATGGAGATGTAAAGTTGGGCCTTCGAAAGCCCATGTTCATCCCATTCTGAGTCATGATCCTTTCGATCATGGTTGCCAAATTGTTTTCCAAACCCGTATTTTGGTATTGGATATGCTGAACTACTTCGTCAGCATTTTGGTTTCTGTTAACTAACCTTACCTCTGGGGTTATTACCCTAGGTTCCTCGACGGGTTGCTCTAATCGTGTCCTAAGGTTTTCTTCGACAGGCTGTTGAACCTGGTTGATGGTGGTTTCTTCCTCTAAGAATATCCCCTGGTTTCCCCTTATTTGCGCCCTTTGGGGCTGTCGAATAGGTTGGGGTACTCCAAAGAAATCAGCCAAACGCGTCATTTGCGCTGTCACTTGCTGATTCGATTGAGTAGTGTTTTGTATTAGAGGGTTTAGCATTGTACTCAAAGTTTGTGCCAACATTTGCACCATATCATGGTTGCTTTCGTCCATTTGTTGCCTCAAGACTGCTGTCGAGGCATTTGTAAGGCCATGGGATAATTGGGACGTTCCTCCTAAGAGTTGGGTCTTATTTCTATTCGCCATGCCTACGCCAGAGCCTTGGAGTGGCGAAGAGGCACTCACTAAAGGGTCTGAAAAAGTGGACGCAGCATTCGTCAGGCTAGCCAAGTCAGAAGTTGGCATGCCATAGAGTGGCATAAATCCTGGGGGAACAAAAGGCCTTGTGCCTAAATTTCCCCTTGGTGGGGGAGTTCCCAAAGGCGCTCTGGAGCCTGTGAACGGAGGTAATGGCCCCGTCGCTGTGACCGTTACTGCTGGTGTCGAACCAGCAGTCGTCGCTTCACTTACGGTCGAGATAACCGTTGGTCCCACATTCGTTTGTGGGATTTCGTTATTGTTTGGCGGATTCGCCATCTCTTCCCTTCTTCTGGCAGTATTGTTATCGTTAGTGTATATTCTACCACTTCTCAATAACATACAACGCTCCTCGAAAAGATGAGATTATTTTCAACAATCAACACACAGTCCCACCGGGTGTGCCAATTTGTTTACCTTGGTTATTGGTAAACAACCGCTAATCCTCCAAATGGTTACTTATTTGGTTACTCGCAGGATCGATCAGATTGATCCTAGGACATAGGTTGATTTTGAAGTTTTGATTAAATTGGATATTGGTTGAATAACAATAAAATAAAGAGGCTTTAAGTAAATTGCATGAAGAAAGGACTTGGTAAAAGAAATGAAGGCTTAAAGTAAAGGACTTCGACAGGAAAGTAAAGAAGAAAGCAAGTAAATTTCTGGAAAAGTAAATGACTTTGATTAATAAAGTTGGTGTTTCACACATACATTTCTCAACAATTCTTTCTCACACGCTGGGTACTCGAATCTATATGAGTGACTTTGTATAGAATTGTGAACACACACGAGAAACTACATGACTACTACTATTTATACTAAAACATCCCAAGTAACCGTCGGGCAGTTACGCTGCTTCGAGATGAGTCCACTTGGCACGTTCTCAACGTTCGACGCTCCAGATCTTTGCACGTTGCACTTGGTAACCGCTGGAAACCGTTTTCCCTCCAAACACTTGAATTTCAAACCGTTCCACTCTGAACCATCGAACATCTTCGTCGAGAAGCATCTTCGACGAGAAACACCTTCGACATCGAAGGCAACCAACTTCTCCCTTGGAAGAAATCTTCTAAGTACTTTGCCATCTTTCGATGGGCATTTCGACGGACCTAGCTAGTCGAAAACATCCTTCAGCTTTAATGGCTGACATTAATGAAACAAGGGTGTCGAATTTAGGAGCCAACAGTCACCTCCTACATAATGGGTAAGAAGATTGTGATCACTGAGGATCACATAGCAAAATTGATTGGTTACAGTGGCGGTGGCGTCCGCTGTATAGATATGGCTGAAAGATGCTCTGACGTTGGTGTCATAGCATAACAGATTTTCACCCATGGGGTGCCCAGCAGCAAAATCAGAGACCTCAAGGATCACCACAGAGTTTGGGAGAAGATCATTCTGGGGTGCTTTAATCATAGGAAGCCAACAATTCCCCTGATTACATAAATATAGATCAGTAGTTTCTGATCTATTTTATCAATCAGAAGGTAAAAATAAACTTGGCCCATCTTCTGTTTAATCACCTCAGAACAAGCGTGAAGGAAACCAGGGAAGAAGAAAGAACAAAGAGGGATTGGATACCCTTTGGAAGGTTAATATCAGATACTCTGACTGAGAATAGGCTGATAGAGCACCTGATAGAAGCTCAAGAGTTAAGCACCATTGAACCAACTATTGGCAAGCCTCTGAACGCGAAGAATATGAAGAAAATAAAGTTAATAGAGAATATCATAAAGGAACCCAGCGTTACTCCTACTGCTGACATCACCAGCAGAAGAGTCCCATTGAGTGACTTTCCATTATTTTCTGAGATAGAGTCTAAACCAGTGGTGGTTCTCAAATACTTGGACGCGTGCAAGGCTGATGGTACAGATCCCAAGCTGAATATCAAAGATCTGCACCAACCTCAACCAGAAGTTACACTGAAGAAGACGAAGAAAAGGAAGGCCCCTTCAGAAGGATCATCCCAGCAGACACCTAAGAAAAGAGGTAATTTATCTGCTGCTTCTGTTTTAAATTCTTCTGCTATTCCAGCATCAATTCCCACTCCAGCTTCTCATGAAATCCTAATCCCCATCCCAACTATAGATGAAACTGAACCAGAAGATGACCCTTCTGAGGCACTACAACTCAGAAGACCCCGCACCAAACATCCCAAACCAACAACTTCAACAACATCAGAACTTGACAAAGTTCTGACTGATATTGATCAACATGTTTCTGATCACCTCTCCAATAATCCAAACACTGAACCAGATATTGCCAAATCTCCTCAACCAGAACAAACTCTCTCACCCATTCCAGAAGAACCACATATTCCTGAACAACCAGAAATTCCTCCTCCTTCTCCACAACCAGCAATTCCTTCTCCCTCTCCTCAACCAGAAATTCATCCACCATCACCTCCTCAACCTGAGTTTCATCATTCTGAAACTCCATCACCTCCATCTCCTCCACCTCATTCTCCTCAATCCTCTGAGCCACAACCTTTGGCAATACAGCTGCCATGTGGAACAACTGTAACAATGGCCCAGCTGCCATTCTCGCCAGAAACCACTCCTCCAAACACTCCCAAAACCCCAAACAGTCCAATCATTATTTCTGATTCTCCCACTCCATCTCCCAAACAAACAGCTCCTAAACAAACTACAGATGACCCCAGCAGGACCTTCATCGATTTAACAATCCTTGACCGTCTTGCTGATCTGAAAAATAAAATAGCCATTCCAAAACCAAAACAGCCAGATGTTGGCTCTGGCATTGTGAATTTTGAAACAGGTTTGCAGCAGTGGATTGCTTCTCTGAAGCAAGTCTGTCCTGGAATGATTGATCCAGCTGCCTCAGACCAGCTCTGGACACGATTCAGAATTTGGGTACGTGCTGAAGCTCTAAAATTGCAAGACATCAATTATGAGCAAGCACAGCAGAATTTCAGCAAGCTTCTGAACGAAGTAGGAAGTCAGCTGCTGAAAGAAGACGTGCTCCTTCTTGATAGTGAGCCATGGTCTGAGAAGCGTCCAGCTTCAAAGGTGCAGCCAGAAGAAGATCAGACTATTCAAGCTGAAGCCAGTCAAGCTGAAGATGTTGCAGAAAGCTCTCAGAAGCTCCCTGCTTCTGATGTTTCTCAAGCTGCCTTGGACAGGCAGACTCTGGAAGAGCTGAAGATGAATGATATTCGTCTGCAGCAAAGGATGGATGAAAATGATCAGAAGATGAAAGAAAGGATGGATGTGCAGGATAGCAAGATAGATACAGTAGTCAGCATGGTGCACAAGCAGAATGAGACTGCTGATCAGATTAAGGCAATGCTGGAGACTCTGTTCACACGCCTTCCTCCCCAACCTTAGATTTTAATTCATGATATTTTCATGTTTTCTTTGCATATCTTTTGTACTATTTTGTCTGGCTCTGACTATTTTAATATGACAAGTTTTTCTGCTCTAATTGTTTTAGCACATCACTTACACTTTTTGATTGCTGACAAAAAAGGGGGAGAACAAGAATGATATTTTTCAATAAACGGATTACTGAGACAAAATCTCAAACATTCTAACTCTGATATACTTGAATATGTTTTCTTTTTACTTAAGTCTACAGGTACAAGAATGCTCTCTGATTCTCTGAAGACTAAAGCCCTGATACTCTGATCCAAAGCAAAGCTCTGATAAAGCTCTGATATTCTGATCTAAAGCTTCTGATAGTCAAAGCTCTGATAAGGCAATAAAGATCTGATCCTAAAGAACTCTTGGAATTAAAAAGGGAAGTTATAAATTCAGAGGGAGTATCTCCGATCTCAACTCTGATATCTCTTTATCCCTTATCTTTGATAACCTCTTACTCTGATACATCTTATCATATAGTTATCTCTGATACTTTTTCACGTTATTTTCAATTAAAAATATCTAGTTTTTGTCATCATCAAAAAGGGGGAGATTGTTAGAACAAAGTTTGAATCTACTACCCTAAGTTTAAGTTTTGATGATAACAAAATGAAAAGATATATTAAATTATGTGATTCATGTAAGAACTATTTGCTACCTAAAATATCACCTTCTGTTTTGCAGAAACTCTGATAGGTATCAGCAAGAGTACACTTAATCAGCATCAGAATATTGGTTATCAACATCAGCATCAGAAGATGCTATATCAGAATACCAGAATCAGAAGAACAATTCACGCGTATGCTGAAGCTTGATGAACAGAACTGCGTTCAACACTCTGATAAAGACAACAACAGTTCATCAACACTTAAGCAGAGTCAGAATGAGCCAAGCCAGAACACGCTTTAAGTAGCAACGGTACTGTGCATTCAAGGCAAATTATTACCAACGGCATCATTCCAGACAAGATCTGCTCAATAAGGAAAGTTTGTTATTGGCATTGAATCAAGATTATTGCTCCAATGTTCAACAATTTCAGTGCTATATAAACAAGACAATGAAGATTGAATTGGCTAATGCTCTATAACTATTTCCACGCCTAAAAGCTATTCATCATCTTCTCATTCTCAGTTTGCTAAAAAGCTCCATATTTCCTTAATTATTTTTAGCAATCTAGTTTCAATAAGCTTAAGTTGTGTAATATCACAGTTGTGATAAACAGTTTTGTAGAAAACATTCACACACCTAGACTTCTATTCTTTGTAAGAAAGAGATTCCTTGACTAACCGGTTTGTGGTTTGCATCAAGAAGGCTTTAGAAGTTGTTAAAGCAGATTGTAATATTCAGTTGAATATAGTGGATTAAGACCTCGTTGGAGAGAGGCGAAATCACCTTGACGGGTGGACTGGAGTAGTTTGAGATCAAACGAACCAGGATAAAAATATCTTGTTCATTGCAATTGATTTTCAGTTTTACAATTCAACCCCCCTTCTTGTGTTTTTCACTTCTTCAATTGGCATCAGAGCGCCTGGTTCTGAGCTAAAACACTTAACCGTGTCAGTACAAGATCCAACGTCAGAAAAACACAATGGCAGGAACTTATTCTCACACCAGCAATGACAACCATGATGACAGAGACAGATTCAGCGGCAAACCTCCAGTCTTTGATGGAGAAAATTTTGATTACTGGAAAGACAGAATTGAAAGCTTCTTTCTGGCACATGATGTTGATTTGTGGGACATGGTGACAGATGGATACACGCACCCTATGAATGCAAGCGGTCAGAAGATTGATAGGAAAACAATGTCTGACCAACAAAAGCGTGACTTCAAGAATCACCACAAGGCCAGAACCATCCTTATCAGCGCCATCTCGTATGCTGAATATGAAAAGATCTCCAACAGAGAGACAGCAAAGAACATGTTTGACTCACTCAGAATGATGCATGAGGGCAATGTTCAGGTCAAAGAAACTAAAGCTCTGGCGCTCATTCAGAAGTATGAGGCATTCAAAATGGAAGAAAGTGAATCCATTGAAACAATGTTCTCAAGATTCCAGATTCTGGTAGCTGGTCTCAAGGTTCTGGACAAAGGTTACTCTACTGCTGATCACGTCAAGAAAATCATCAGAAGCTTACCCAAGCAATGGAGGCCAATGGTTACAGCTCTGAAGCTAGCAAAAGATCTCAACAAAATTTCTCTGGAGGAACTTATCAGCTCCCTCAGAAGTCATGAGATAGATCTAGAAGTTGATGAACCCCAGAAGCAAGGTAAGCCTTTAGCATTAAAATCTAACAAAAAATCTGAGTCTAAAGTTTTGCAGGCAATTGAAGAAACATCTGATGGATCCTCATCAGAAGAAGACGAACTCTCCCTCCTCTCTAGAAGAGTGAATCAACTGTGGAAGCAGAGGCAAAGGAAGTTCAGGAATCCCAGAAGATCTGATCAGAATGAGTCTTCTTCCAGATACAGAAGGACAGATTCTTCCTCTGGATACAGAAGATCTGAAGGCTCCTCAGGAAGCTGAAAGCCAAACACCAAGGACATCATCTGTTATGAGTGCAATGAGCAAGGACACTACAAGAGTGACTGCCCAAAGCTTCAGAGGGAAAAGCCCAAAAAGAAGTTTGGAAGAGAAAAGAAGAAAAGTCTCATGGCTACATGGGATGACTCTGACTCGTCTAAAGCTGACTCAGAATCAGATGATGAGAGAGCAAACAAAGCTCTCATGGCCAACATCTCAGAAGATAGTGAAGCTTCTGAATCAGACTCAGAATCAGATACTAAAGAGGTATTTCCTGACTTTGCAGTTAATTTTACCAAGGCTGAACTTGCTGAAAGCCTTAATGAAATTCTTGAAAGGTATCAGCAGATTAGAGTTAAATTCAGAAACCTAAAAAGGAATCTTGAATCTGACTCTAATAAGACTGAGAGTCTTAAATTGGAGAATTCTGAGCTGAGAAATAAAATTTCAAAATTAGAAAATACTTTACAAAACTCTCAGAAGGAACCAATTTCTGAAACTCCCAGCAACGTTGATGAGATCATCAAGGAGTATGATCACAGTTTCCAGAAGTTCCTTGCTAAAAGCATAGATAGAAGCAAAATGGCTTAATGATCTATGGAGTTAGCAGAAACGGCAGGAAGGGAATAGGATACCAAGGTAAGGTTCCTACACCAAAGAATGTCATGGATTTAACCATTAAACACACTCCTCTGAATTCACATTTTGTGTATGGTCACACACATGATATTAAATATACTAGCAGTAAGTATTCTGTGAAACCAAAATTCAACCAGAGTTTTGGTAAATCTAACAAATCAGGACCCAAGAAAATCTGGGTACCTAAGGATAAAATAATACATGTTGCAGATATCTTTAGCAGCAAATCAGAAACACCAGTCATGGTACCTGGACTTTGGCTGCTCGCGACACATGACGGGAAGAAGGCATATGTTCCAAAGCCTGGAACTTAAGCCTGGAGGCCACGTTGGCTTTGGAGGCAATCAGAGGGGAAAGATCATTGGATTTGGAACTGTAGGTAATGGAAATCTTCCCTCTATTAATAATGTTCTGCTAGTAGATGGATTAATGCATAATCTGTTATCCATAAGTCAATTAAGTGATAACGGTTATGATATAATCTTTAATCAAAAATCATGTAAAGCTGTTAGTCAGAAAGATGGGACAATCCTGTTTAATGGAAAGAGAAAAAACAACATTTACAAAATCAAACTTTCTGAACTGAAAAGTCAGAATGTAAAGTGCCTTCTGTCTGTTAACAACGAGCAGTGGATCTGGCACAGAAGATTGGGGCATGTTAGTATGAGAAGAATATCTCAGATTAACAAACTCAATCTGGTCAGAGGACTTCCTAATTTGAAGTTCAATTCAGATGCTCTGTGTGAAGCATGTCAGAAAGGCAAGTTTGCAAAACCTTCTTTTAAATCTAAAAATGTTGTTTCTACCTCTAAGCCATTAGAACTTCTGCACATTGACTTATTTGGACCAGCTAAAACTGCTTCAGTCAGTGGCAAGAAGTATGGGTTAGTAATCGTAGATGACTATAGCAGATGGACATGGGTAAAGTTCTTAAGACACAAGGACGAGTCACACTCTGTGTTTGTTACCTTCTGTAACCAAGTTCAGAATGAAAAGGATCTTAGAATCGTTAAAGTCAGAAGTGATCATGGTGGAGAGTTTGAAAACAAAGATTTTGAGTCATTCTTTAATGACAGAGGCATTCTGCATGATTTCTCTTGTCCTAGAACTCCCCAACAAAATGGAGTTGTAGAACGAAAGAACAGAACATTGCAAGAAATGGCCAGAACCATGATCAATGAGACAAACGTTGCTAAGATCTTCTGGGCAGAGGCAATAAACACAGCGTGCTACATTCAGAATAGAATCTCAATAAGACATATTCTGGAAAGGGCTCCATATGAATTGTGGAAGAACAGAAAGCCCAACATTTCATATTTTCATCCATTTGGATGTATCTGTTTTATGTTAAATACAAAGAATTATTTGAACAAGTTTGACTCTAAAGCACAGAAGTGTATTATGTTAGGATACTCTAAACGCTCAAGAGGGTACAGAGTATACAATACAGAAACACAGATTGTGGAAGAATCAATCAGTGTTCGTTTTGATGATAAGCTTGACTCTGAAAAGTCAAAGCAGAATGAAGTTTTTGCAGGTATGGAAATTGAATTTACAGGTTCTGAAGACAAGTCATCAGAAGCTCTCAACACAGACACTCCTTCAACGTCTGAAAGGAGCACTGCTAGCAATCCTACAACAGCTGTTGATCAACCTCAGAAAAGATTACCCAGAAGCAGCTTGGATCACCCAGAAGAAACTATCCTAGGAAGAAAGGAAGATCCAATTAGAACAAGAGCAAGCTTCAGAAACTCTGAAGAAACCCTCATGGGACTTGTGTCTCTGATTGAACCTTCTTCTATTGATGAAGCACTTCTGGATAACGACTGGATTCTGGCAATGCAAGAAGAGCTGAATCAATTCACCAGAAATGACGTATGGGATCTTGTTCCCAGACCAAAAGGATTCAACGTCATTGGAACAAGATGGGTGTTCAGAAACAAGCTAAATGAACAAGGTGAAGTCATCAGAAACAAAACACGACTGGTTGCACAAGGTTATAGTCATCAAGAGGGGATAGACTATACAGAAACCTTAGCTCCAGTCGCCAGGTTAGAATCTATCAAACTTCTAATTTCATTTGCTGTTAATAGAGGCATCACTCTGTATCAGATGGATGTCAAAAGTGAATTCTTAAATGGTTATATAGAAGAAGAGGTTTATGTGCACCAACCCCCTGGTTTTGAAAATACAAAACATCCAGAACATGTTTTCAAACTAAAGAAGTCACTATATGGTCTGAAACAAGCTCCCAGAGCTTGGTATGAAAGACTAAGTAACTTTCTGTTAGAAAATGAATTCACCATAGGGAAGGTGGACACTACCTTATTCTGTAAGTCAGTTAAGAATGACATCTTAGTCTGTCAAATTTATGTTGATGATATTATTTTTGGTTCTACTAATCCTTCTCTTGGAAGAAAATTTGCTAAGTGTATGCAGGAAGAATTTGAGATGAGCCTCATGGGGGAACTGAAATTCTTTCTAGGAATTCATATCAATCAAACCCCAGAGGGAACTTACATTCATCAGAGCAAATACATCAGAGATCTTCTGAAGAAATTTGACCTCTCAGAATGTAAGCCATCAAAGATTCCAATGCATCCCACGTGCATTCTGGAAAGAGAAGAGGTAAGCAAAAAGGTAGAACAGAAGGTCTACAGAGGTATGATTGGTTCTCTCCTTTATCTGACAGCTTCAAGACCTGATATATTATTCAGCGTATGTATTTGTGCTAGATTCCAATCAGATCTTAGAGAATCTCACTTAACAGTTGTTAAGCGAATTTTCAAGTATCTGAAAGGTACTACTAATCTGGGTTTATTTTATAGAAAATCTAGTGATTACAGTTTAGTAGGCTAATGCGATGCTGACTTTGCTGGAGACAGAGTAGAGCGTAAAAGTACTTCTGGAAGCTGCCAGTTTCTGGGAGAAAATCTGATCTCTTGGTCCAGCAAAAGGCAATCCACAATTGCGCTATCAACAGCAGAAGCTGAGTACATAGCAGCAGCAGGATGCAGCACACAAATGCTCTGGATGAAAAGTCAGCTTGAAGACTTCCAGATTTTTGAGAGTAACATCCATATACTCTGTGACAATACTTCTGCTATTTGCTTAAGTAAGAATCCCATTTTACATTCTAGAGCTAAGCATATAGAAATAAAACACCACTTCATTAGGGACTATATTCAGAAGGGAATTTTGAATTTAAAATTTATAGATACAGACCATCAATGGGCTGATATCTTCACTAAACCCCTTTCTGAAGATAGGTTCAATTTCATTCTGAAACATCTCAGCATGAAAATCTGCCCAGAGTGAAAATGCTTTAATTATATATATTTATCTTCAGAATGTATTTGTTTTACTGTGAACTTCTGATCAATCTCTTTTCAGAAAGAAAGAACATGCAGATTGTATCAGATGCTAGTCTTAAAGATCTGAGCGTTTCAGCTCAAGGATAGACGTGCTGATCACTAAATCAAACAAGTGTCATCCAATCATCAGCAAATCTCTGAAGCAGAACGCGTGCACGCTTCTGAGAAGGCAAAACGCTGATTGGGTGCATTGAGACACATGTCTGGTAACCGTTTCAAGTATCTTTCTCAAATCCCCCAAAATCAGCAAGCATTAAATGAAAGTAATCATGTTTTTAAAACGTAATCATGATTTTATTTCTCTTTCTTGAAACCGTTTACACTTTCAAAATATTCTGAAATCTATTTAAGCACGTTTAACTTCTCACATTAATCTTTTACAGTTTCTCATAATCTCTCAAATATTTTCTGCATCTTCTTTGTGTTCATCTCTTTCAAACTTAAACCCATTTTTCAGTTTTCTCAAAAAAAAAACTAAGTGTGAACATGGCAACCTCCAGCAGTGCTTCTGCAGGTTCTCAGAAGAAAGCTTCCTCTGAACAGTACCAAGTTCCATTCAGAACACTCCTTACACCAGTGAAGAATCTAGAAGTGTTATTTGAACTGATTATTGATTTTGGCAGTCTGAAAGAGAATGGTTTTGACTTGACAGAAGAAGTTAGGGCACATAAATGGGAGAGATATTTCAACAGGTTGGTTGGACCAACATTCCCTATGTTAGTCAAGGAGTTTTGGATTCATGTGTCCGCTTCAACGCATCAAGTCACCTCCTACATAATGGGTAAGAAGATTGTGATCACTGAGGATCACATAGCAAAATTGATTGGTTACAGTGGCGGTGGCGTCCGCTGTATAGATATGGCTGAAAGATGCTCTGACGTTGGTGTCATAGCATAACAGATTTTCACCCATGGGGTGCCCAGCAGCAAAATCAGAGACCTCAAGGATCACCACAGAGTTTGGGTGAAGATCATTCTGGGGTGCTTTAATCATAGGAAGCCAAGAAGTTCCCCTGATTACATAAATATAGATTAGTAGTTTCTGATCTATTTTATCAATCAGAAGGTAAAAATCAACTTGGCCCATCTTCTGTTTAATCACCTCAGAACAAGCGTGAAGGAAACCAGGGAAGAAGAAAGAACAAAGAGGGATTGGATACCCTTTGGAAGGTTAATATCAGATATTCTGACTGAGAATAGGCTGATAGAGCACCTGATAGAAGCTCAAGAGTTAAGCACCATTGAACCAACTATTGGCAAGCCTCTGAACGTGAAGAATCTGAAGAAAATAAAGTTAATAGAGAATATCAGAAAGGAACCCAGCGTTACTCCTACTTCTGACATCACCAGCAGAAGAGTCCCACTGAGCGACTTTCCATTATTTTCTGAGATAGAGTCTAAACCAGTGGTGGTTCTCAAATACTTGGACGCGTGCAAGGCTGATGGTACAGATCCCAAGCTGAATATCAAAGATCTGCACCAACCTCAACCAGAAGTTACACTGAAGAAGACGAAGAAAAGGAAGGCCCCTTCAGAAGGATCATCCCAGCAGACACCCAAGAAAAGAGGTAATTTATCTGCTGCTTCTGTTTTAAATTCTTCTGCTATTCCAACATCAATTCCCACTCCAGCTTCTCATGAAATCCCAATCCCCATCCTAACTATAGATGAAACCGAACCAGAAGATGACCCTTCTGAGGCACTACAACTCAGAAGACCCTGCACCAAACATCCCAAACCAACAACTTCAACAACATCAGAACTTGACAAAGTTCTGACTGATATTGATCAACATGTTTCTGATCACCTCTCCAATAATCCAAACACTGAACCAGATATTTCCAAATCTCCTCAACCAGAACAACCTCTCTCACCCATTCCAGAAGAACCACATATTCCTGAACAACCAGAAATTCCTCCTCCTTCTCCATAACCAGCAATTCCTTCTCCCTCTCCTCAACCAGAAATGCATCCACCATCACCTCCTCAACCTGAGTTTCATCATTCTGAAACTCCATCACCTCCATCTCCTCCACCTCATTCTCCTCAATCCTCTGAGCCACAACCTCTGGCAATACAGCTGCCATGTGGAAAAACTGTAACAATGGCCCAGCTGCCATCCTCGCCAGAAACCACTCCTCCAAACACTCCTAAAACCCCAAACAGTCCAATCATTATTTCTGATTCTCCCACTCCATCTCCCAAACAAACAGCTCCCAAACAAACTACAGATGACCCCAGCAGGACCTTCATCGATTTAACAATCCTTGACCGTCTTGCTGATCTGAAAAATAAAATAGCCATTCCAAAACCAAAACAGCCAGATGTTGGCTCTGGCATTGTGAATTTTGAAACAGGTTTGCAGCAGTGGATTGCTTCTCTGAAGCAAGTCTGTCCTGGAATGATTGATCCAGCTGCCTCAGACCAGCTCTGGACACGATTCAGAATTTGGGTACGTGCTGAAGCTCTAAAATTGCAAGACATCAATTATGAGCAAGCATAGCAGAATTTCAGCAAGCTTCTGAACAAAGTAGGAAGTCAGCTGCTGAAAGAAGACGTGCTCCTTCTGGATAGTGAGCCATGGTTTGAGAAGCGTCCAGCTTCAAAGGTGCAGCCAGAAGAAGATCAGACTATTCAAGCTGAAGCCAGTCAAGCTGAAGATGTTGCAGAAAGCTCTCAGAAGCTCCCTGCTTCTAATGTTTCTCAAGCTGCCTTGGACAGGCAGACTCTGGAAGAGTTGAAGATGAATGATATTCGTCAGCAGCAAAGGATGGATGAAAATGATCAGAAGATGAAGGAAAGGATGGATGTGCAGGATAGCAAGATAGTTACAGTAGTCAGCATGGTGCACAAGCAGAATGAGACTGCTGATCAGATTAAGGCAATGCTGGAGACTCTGTTCACACGCCTTCCTCCCCAACCTTAGATTTTAATTCATGATATTTTCATGTTTTCTTTGCATATCTTCTGTACTGTTTTGTCTGGCTCTGACTATTTTAATATGACAAGTTTTTCTACTCTAATTGTTTTAGCACATCACTTACACTTTTTGATTGCTGACAAAAAAGGGGGAGAACAAGAATGATATTTTTCAATAAACGGATTACTGAGACAGAAAATCTCAAACATTCTAACTCTGATATACTTGAATATGTTTTCTTTTTACTTAAGTCTACGGGTACAAGAATGCTCTATGATTCTCTGAAGACTAAAGCCCTGATACTCTGATCCAAAGCAAAGCTCTGATAAAGCTCTGATATTCTGATCTAAAGCTTCTGATAGTCAAAGCTCTGATAAGGCAATAAAGATCTGATCCTAAAGAACTCTTGGAATTAAAAAGGGAAGTTATAAATTCAGGGGGAGTATCTCCGATCTCAACTCTGATATCTCTTTATCCCTTATCTTTGATAACCTCTTACTCTGATACATCTTATCATATAGTTATCTCTGATACTTTTTCACGTTATTTTCAATTAAAAATATCTAGTTTTTGTCATCATCAAAAAGGGGGAGATTGTTAGAACAAAGTTTGAATCTACTACCCTAAGTTTAAGTTTTGATGATAACAAAATGAAAAGATATATTAAATTATGTGATTCATGTAAGAACTATTTGCTACCTAAAATATCACCTTCTGTTTTGCAGAAACTCTGATAGGTATCAGCAAGAGTACACTTAATCAGCATCAGAATATTGGTTATCAACATCAGCATCAGAAGATGCTATATCAGAATACCAGAATCAGAAGAACAATTCACGCGTATGCTGAAGCTTGATGAACAGAACTGCGCTCAACACTCTGATAAAGACAACAACAGTTCATCGGCACTTAAGCAGAGTCAGAATGAGCCAAGCCAGAACACGCTTTAAGTAGCAACGGTACTGTGCATTCAAGGCGAATTATTACCAACGGCATCATTCCAGACAAGATCTGCTCAATAAGGAAAGTTTGTTATTGGCATTGAATCAAGATTATTGCTCCAACGTTCAACAATTTCAGTGCTATATAAACAAGACAATGAAGATTGAATTGGCTAATGCTCTACAACTATTTCCACGCCTAAAAGCTATTCATCATCTTCTCATTCTCAGTTTGCTAAAAAGCTCCATATTTCCTTACTCAATTATTTTTAGCAATCTAGTTTCAATAAGCTTAAGTTGTGTAATATCACAGTTGTGATAAACAGTTTTGTAGAAAACATTCACACACCTAGACTTCTATTCTTTGTAAGAAAGAGATTCCTTGACTAACCGGTTTGTGGTTTGCATCAAGAAGGCTTTAGCAGTTGTTAAAGCAGATTGTAATATTCAGTTGAATATAGTGGATTAAGACCTCGTTGGAGAGAGGCGAAATCACCTTGACGGGTGGACTGGAGTAGTTTGAGATCAAACGAACCAGGATAAAAATATCGTGTTCATTGCAATTGATTTTCAGTTTTACAATTCAACCCCCCTTCTTGTGTTTTTCACTTCTTCAATTGGCATCAGAGCGCCTGGTTCTGAGCTAAAACACTTAACCGTGTCAGTACAAGATCCAGCGTCAGAAAAACACAATGGCAGGAACTTATTCTCACACCAGCAATGACAACCATGATGACAGAGACAGATTCAGCGGCAAACCTCCAGTCTTTGATGGAAAAAATTTTGATTACTGGAAAGACAGAATTGAAAGCTTCTTTCTGGCACATGATGTTGATCTGTGGGACATGGTGACAGATGGATACACGCACCCTGTGAATGCAAGCGGTCATAAGATTGATAGGAAAACAATGTCTGACCAACAAAAGCGTGACTTCAAGAATCACCACAAGGCCAGAACCATCCTTCTCAGCGCCATCTCGTATGCTGAATATGAAAAGATCTCCAACAGAGACACAGCAAAGAACATGTTTGACTCACTCAGAATGACACATGAGGGCAACGTTCAGGTCAAAGAAACTAAAGCTCTGGCGCTCATTCAGAAGTATGAGGCATTCAAAATGGAAGAAAGTGAATCCATTGAAATAATGTTCTCAAGATTCCAGATTCTGGTAGCTGGTCTCAAGGTTCTGGACAAAGGTTACTCTACTGCTGATCACGTCAAGAAAATCATCAGAAGCTTACCCAAGCAGTGGAGGCCAATGGTTACAGCTCTGAAGCTAGCAAAAGATCTCAACAAAATTTCTCTAGAGGAACTTATCAGCTCCCTCAGAAGTCATGAGATAGAGCTAGAAGCTGATGAACCCCAGAAGCAAGGTAAGCCTTTAGCATTAAAATCTAACAAAAAATCTGAGTCTAAAGTTTTGCAGGCAGTTGAAGAAACATCTGATGGATCCTCATCAGAAGAAGACGAACTCTCCCTCCTCTCTAGAAGAGTGAATCAACTGTGGAAGCAGAGGCAAAGGAAGTTCAGGAATCCCAGAAGATCTGATCAGAACGAGTCTTCTTCCAGATACAGAAGGACAGATTCTTCCTCTGGATACAGAAGATCTGAAGGCTCCTCAGGAAGCAGAAAGCCAAACACCAAGGACATCATCTGCTATGAGTGCAATGAGCAAGGACACTACAAGAGTGACTGCCCAAAGCTTCAGAGGGAAAAGCCCAAAAAGAAGTTTGGAAGAGAAAAGAAGAAAAGTCTCATGGCTACATGGGATGACTCTGACTCGTCTAAAGCTGACTCAGAATCAGATGATGAGAGAGCAAACATAGCTCTCATGGCCAACATCTCAGAAGATAGTGAAGCTTCTGAATCAGACTCAGAATCAGATACTGAAGAGGTATTTCCTGACTTTGCAGTTAATTTTACCAAGGCTGAACTTGCTGAAAGCCTTAATGAAATTCTGGAAAGGTATCAGCAGATTAGAGTTAAATTCAGAAACCTGAAAAGGAATCTTGAATCTGACTCTAATAAGACTGAGAGTCTTAAATTAGAGAATTATGAGCTGAGAAATAAAATTTCAAAATTAGAAAATACTTTAGAAAACTCTCAGAAGGAACCAATTTCTGAAACTCCCAGCAATGCTGATGAGATCATCAAGGAGTATGATCACAGTTTCCAGAAGTTCCTTGCTAAAAGCATAGATAGAAGCAAAATGGCTTCAATGATCTATGGAGTTAGCAGAAATGGCAGGAAGGGAATAGGATACCAAGGTAAGGTTCCTACACCAAAGAATGTCATGGATTTAACCATTAAACACACTCCTCTGAATTCACATTTTGTGTATGGTCACACACATGATATTAAATACACTAGCAGTAAGTATTCTGTGAAACCAAAATTCAACCAGAGTTTTGGTAAATCTAACAAATCAGGACCCAAGAAAATCTGGGTACCTAAGGATAAAATAATACATGTTGCAGATATCTTTAGCAGCAAATCAGAAACACCAGTCATGGTCCCTGGACTCTGGCTGCTCGCGACACATGACGGGAAGAAGGCATATGTTCCAAAGCCTAGAACTTAAGCCTGGTGGCCACGTTGGCTTTGGAGGCAATCAGAGGGGAAAGATCATTGGCTCTGGAACTGTAGGTAATGGAAATCTTCCCTCTATTAATAATATTCTGCTAGTAGATGGATTAATGCATAATTTGTTATCCATAAGTCAATTAAGTGATAACGGTTATGATATAATCTTTAATCAAAAATCATGTAAAGCTGTTAGTCAGAAAGATGGGACTATCCTGTTTAATGGAAAGAGGAAAAACAACATTTACAAAATCAAACTTTCTGAACTGAAAAGTCAGAATGTAAAGTGCCTTCTGTCTGTTAACAACGAGCAGTGGATCTGGCACAGAAGATTGGGGCATGTTAGTATGAGAAGAATATCTCAGATTAACAAACTCAATCTGGTCAGAGGACTTCCTAATTTGAAGTTCAATTCAGATGCTCTGTGTGAAGCATGTCAGAAAGGCAAGTTTGCAAAACCTTCTTTTAAATCTAAAAATGTTGTTTCTACCTCTAAGCCATTAGAACTTCTGCACATTGACTTATTTGGACCAGTTAAAACTGCTTCAGTCAGTGGCAAGATGTATGGGTTAGTAATCATAGATGACTATAGCAGATGGACATGGGTAAAGTTCTTAAGACACAAGGACGAGTCACACTCTGTGTTTGTTACCTTCTGTAACCAAGTTCAGAATGAAAAGGATCTTAGAATCGTTAAAGTCAGAAGTGATCATGGTGGAGAGTTTGAAAACAAAGATTTTGAGTCATTCTTTAATGACAGAGGCATTCTACATGATTTCTCTTGTCCTAGAACTCCCCAACAAAATGGAGTTGTAGAACGAAAGAACAGAACATTGCAAGAAATGGCCAGAACCATGATCAATGAGACAAACGTTGCTAAGATCTTCTGGGCAGAGGCAATAAACACAGCGTGCTACATTCAGAATAGAATCTCAATAAGACCTATTCTGGAAAAGACTCCATATGAATTGTGGAAGAACAGAAAGTCCAACATTTCATATTTTCATCCATTTGGATGTATCTGTTTTATGTTAAATACAAAGAATTATTTGAACAAGTTTGACTCTAAAGCACAGAAGTGTATTATGTTAGGATACTATGAACGCTTAAGAGGGTACAGAGTATACAATACAGAAACACAGATTGTGGAAGAATCAATCAGTGTTCGTTTTGATGATAAGCTTGACTCTGAAAAGTCAAAGCAGAATGAAGTTTTTGCAGGTATGGAAATTGAATTTACAGGTTCTGAAGACAAGTCATCAGAAGCTCTCAACACAGACACTCCTTCAACGTCTGAAAGGAGCACTGCTCGCAATCCTACAACAGCTGCTGATCAACCTCAGAAAAGATTACCCAGAAGCAGCTTGGATCACCCAGAAGAAACTATCCTAGGAAGAAAGGAAGATCCAATCAGAACAAGAGCAAGCTTCAGAAACTATGAAGAAACCCTCATGGGACTTGTGTCTCTGATTGAACCTTCTTCTATTGATGAAGCACTTCTGGATAACGACTGGATTCTGGCAATGCAAGAAGAGCTGAATCAATTCACCAGAAATGACGTATGGGATCTTGTTCCCAGACCAAAAGGATTCAACGTCATTGGAACAAGATGGGTGTTCAGAAACAAGCTAAATGAACAAGGTGAAGTCATCAGAAACAAAGCACGACTGGTTGCACAAGGTTATAGTCAGCAAGAGGGGATAGACTATACAGAAACCTTTGCTCCAGTCGCCAGGTTAGAATCTATCAGACTTCTAATTTCATTTGCTGTTAATAGAGGCATCACTCTGTATCAGATGGATGTCAAAAGTGCATTCTTAAATGGTTATATAGAAGAAGAGGTTTATGTGCACCAACCCCCTGGTTTTGAAAATACAAAACATCCAGAACATGTTTTCAAACTAAAGAAGTCACTATATGGTCTGAAACAAGCTCCCAGAGCTTGGTATGAAAGACTAAGTAACTTTCTGTTAGAAAATGAATTCACCAGAGGGAAGGTGGACACTACCTTATTCTGTAAGTCAGTTAAGAATGACATCTTAGTCTGTCAAATTTATGTTGATGATCCCCAGTAGACTCTGGAAGCTTATCCCTTGCAGAGTACAAAATAAATCTCCTCAGCCAAGTTCGGAGAGTTATCCCCACAAGAGTCTAACAAGATTATCCCTAGCAAGTTGTAACTGAAAGATCGTCCCCAACGAAGTTCTTTCCTTTCACAAGCAGGAATTCAATCCTCAACAGATTCAACGTCACCAGCAACGGTAATCCATCCCCAGCGGAGTTTATCGTTGAAATCCCCAGCGGAGCTTATCTGCGGAATACCCAGTAGAGTTTATCAGTGACATTCTCAGCAGAACATCTCTTCCCCACAGAGTAATTTCCCTCAGAGTAATCTCTTCATCAGTTTATTCCTCAACGGAGTCATCCTCTCCTGCAAGTTCATCACCTTCGTTCACCATCCCCAGCGGAAACGAAGAATCCAACTCTATTCTCCAGCAGCTCTGGGATTTATTTTCCCCAGCTAAAACATCACATTTCCATACATCATGATACATGCATAAACGCATCATATAATACAATCTCATTTATGTTGAGAACATCATTGCTTGATCCATATCATGCATTGCATATGACTGACCTTTACCTTTCAGGAAAGATGCAGTTAAATTCTCAACTATGTCAAAGGAGACAAAATCAGTTAAATCGATTCCTAAAGATTTTTCTGAGGCCAATTCAGTCAATGGAGACAAAACCAGTTAAATTGATTCCTAAAGATTTTTCTGAGGCCAATTCAGTCAATGGAGACAAAACCAGTTAAATTGATTCCTAAAGATTTTTCTGAGGCCAATTTAGTTAATGGAGACAAAATAAGTTAAATCGATTCCTAAAGATTTTTCTGAGGCAAAGCCAGTCAATGGAGACAAAATCAGTTAAATCGATTCCTAAAGATTTTTATGAGGTAGAGCCAGTCAATGGAGACAAAATCAGTTAAATCGATTCCTAAAGATTTTTCTGAGGCAAAGCCAGTCAATGGAGACAAAATCAGTTAAATCGATTCCTAAAGATTTTTGAGGCAAAGCCAGTCAAAAGAGACAAACCCCTCTGGTCCAGTTAAATCAATTCCTAAATATTTTTCTGACGCCGATCCGGTCAAAGTTCAGACCACCTATCAACAATATCCAAATGGCATCTGTAAGCCCATTCCCGATATCACAAGGTTGATACCACTTCATGCGAGTGCAAATTTCTAGGCACTCTAGTGTTCAATCATCTTCCACCTTCGGATCACGAAAGGCCTGAAAGCCAATATATATCCTCGGGTTTAAGAAAATTGAACAGGGGCAGCTGTTGTACCCCAAAATTTTCCCTCCCATATTTCTCAAGACATGTCAAGAATAGTCTCCAAGTGGCTCAAGATTGCTCAAGAGTTGGACAGTCAAGCTATCTCCTAAGGCAGTCAACCTTAAATTAGGGTTTTGTGTTGCATCAAGGTCCTTGCATCCAAATGACCTCAAGTGCTCCCCAATGTCCTAATATGTTCTCAAGTTCATCCTTGTCAAATTTCAAGCCTTGCAGAGGAAGTTTGGTCAGCCAATTGCTCAAGAGGCCCAAAAATCGAGTGTGCTAGGGCAAAAGTCAACTGTGACCTATAACCAGTCAAACTTCAAGATTTTTTGTCAACATTCTCATTTTTAAGGATAATTCATCATTTTATCAAGGGTTGATCATGATTCATCAAGGATTGCTCAAAATTCATCAAGACTCAAAAGTTGCTAAATTAGGGTTTTGCAGGAAAAGTCAACTCAACTTTGACCAAGTATAACTTTCTCATACTTTATGAGAAATGACCCATACAAATATCATTTTTGAAGAGGATGTAATTTCCTACAATCCATATTCACACCCCAAGATCAAGAAATGCACTCACAAGAAGTTACAAATTTGGACATTATAGGTCATTTTTGAAAGTCAACAAAAACACCTTTTTTCAAAGCTTATAACTTGAGAATGGAATATAAAAATGAGATTAGACTAAAAGGGTTGGTTATAGGACATCTCAAGGTTTCTAAAAAGTCAAAGAACACCTCCAAAAGTTCAAAATTGAAGAAGTTATGCATTGTTGAAGTTGGGCATTTTTCCAAAATTGCCAAAAGTCAACTATCCCCAAAACTTCAAATTTTGGCAAATGGGCCCACTTTTTTCCACTTTATTTGGTCTTGTCACACTACACACGTGTCCTATCTTCAATTTTATGTCCAATTATTAATTTTTCTATTTTATTTGATTTTTATTAATTTAGTTCATTTTAAATCAATTTAAATCCAAATAAAATCCAAATCTTAATCAAATGGTATCTTTTTGATCATTACAGGTCTTTAATATCATTATGGACATGACCAAATTCGAATCAAGGCATATCATGACCAAATATTGGATTTTTTGACAAATATAGAAGCTTGTTCATGGAAGATCAAATCATATCTTCAATCATCAATTCACATGGATTCAAGGCCCAAAATTAAACCTAATTGCTTCTATTATACTCACACAATGCAAAGGAACCAAGGACACGACCTAGAGGCTGCAAAATCCGAAACACAAAACTTGAGAAAAAGCTTGAAAAGTGTAAAACTGAAATCCATATTTGAGGCCAATTCAATCCAAAATCTCAACGTGGTTCAATTGCCAGGAGTCCACTGAAGCTATTAGAATCAAAACCAAGCCCTGAAACCTCCTAAATCGCGCTGTAAGTTTCTTTGAACATGGCCCTGTACACGAAAACATAATCCCTTATTCTTGCATCTTTTTGCCAAAATCTTGACATTATCATGTTTATCGTTCCATTTAGAACGTTTCTACATTATTTGATTTTGTTTTGGTAGCCTGTACAGCCATACCCGAAACTACGGTTTGACTTTCTCGTTTTTAGGAGTTTCCGTTTCAGGTGAAATCAGCACTATTAATGACCATGGTTGTGTTCAGGGAGGAGAGACGAGCATGGTGATGGTCTCCGTTTGCATTTATATGGCCTATAGAGCATTTTAGGACGAACCCACGGATCATACTGCGGATAAAAATCCGCAGGTAAGAAAACCAGTGATTCAACGAAAAAGACGACTATGTGTCTTCTCCTGATTGGTGGTTTCAAATATTCGCGCTATTTTTTTTATTTCCAGGCATAATGTTTTGTTTTATATATAATAATTGTTGCCTATTCCAATAACAATAAAATGGCAGTGGTGTAGTGGCTAAGGCGCTAGTGGAAAGTCCAATGGGACCTGGGTTCGAATCCCAGGTCCCCCAATACATTTGTTTAATTTTTCTTCAGGTGATTCTATGTGATCTCCCAAAGCGTAGCACACCATATGCCTCAAATCTCCAGGCGCCAGATGGCCTCCAGGCCAAATCCAATGGCCAAGATTGAACGTTCATCATGGTCTCTAGTCAACAGGCATACAAGGAAGCAGAAAAAGTCATACAGGCTTGAACGTAAATGGGCCTTGAACATGTTATTCTTACCTCCTCTTGGGCCCAACACCCCCTGGGTTATTTCTTTTCTCTTTTATATTTCTTTTCATTTAATTATTTTATTAATTATTTTTATTGCCATTAACCAAATAATTTATTTTCCTCATAAAATCAGAAAACACAAAAAAATATTATTTTTATTTATTAAAATTAAATTCATCCTTTTATTTTTGTAAATAAATAAATTTAATTGATTTAGTTTTAATTAGGAAATAACATTAACAATTTTGCAATAATTAAAAATTAATGTAGAATTAGGTTTTTTCTAACTTTTAATTAATTTATTTTATTTCTTTAAATACTCAAAATCCAAAAATATTTTCATTAATTAATTAATTTAATTATTAACTTAGATTTAATTTCCATAAATTCAAAAATAACAAAAAATGCTTTCTTTTCAAAAAAAGGGTCAAAACCCTAAAAAATGCGCCGATTTAATTTTCTCGCACGCGATCAATTTTGTCTTATTATTGTAATTGCTTCCGGAATGTAATAGCTTTTAATTAGGACTTTAATTATTTATCGCTTTCTTTTATTTTCTGCAATTTAAATTAAAGGGTTTGTTTTTGGCGATGTAAATACCTGACGCCTTGTAATAGTTTAGATTTAACTTCTCCAATTTAAATTCCGCAACTATACACTGTTAGATGTTTGAATAATAGGGAATGCATGACAAGATCAAATTTATGAACTTAAAATCAACATAGCTCACCCATGAAATGTACAAAGATAAAATTAACCGAACTAACACACTCGCACATGCGCACTCTTAGGGTACACCTCGCTTGGTTGCCTTCGAACGTGGTCATTAAGTATAGGAAGTTTTAGAGGTCGCCCTCTTGTCCAAAGATCATAGTTGCCTCGAAACTGTTGCCTCGGAAAAATGATCTAAGACATTAGGGTTACCGCTAAGGCGTCCTAACATTGCTTTAGTGACCACACGTCCCTTAATCGAATTGACCCTTAAAACTCCAACGACGGTGCTACCTACTCATCAATAGTGGGATAGCATTGTATAAAGGACATTAGCACAGTTTAATTCCCTTTTCGAGTAGGTAGATGGTTCTTAAGTACTTGCTCCTCTTAAAAACAAAACAAACTTTTCGCACTTACATCTTTCAAACAAAAACTCTTTTCAAACCCACAAACACTAAGAAAAGAAAATTTTGAAAACACTTTGAGCAAGTACCTAAGAGCCCGTGGATAACCACGGATAGAAATGGTGCTAACACCTTTCCTTTCTATAATCTACCTCCCGAACCCGAGAAACATCTCGAAAAAGGAATTTTTCTGTGCTTTTTTCCTTTCCTTGTTGGATAAAATAAAAGTCGGTGGCGACTCTTGCTTACCGCGACATTTTGCAAAAACAAACGCAAAACGCAAACCAGCATTCCAAAAATAGTCAGTTCTCTTTCCCACCGTATCACAATAGTTATCTTTGAAAGAAATAAAAATGTAAAAAAGAAAGACAAAGAGCACAAAGTTTGTATGCAAAAACATCCATGATTCATTGATGACATATGAAAATGAGGTAACAACCCTTACAAATGGATGTCGTGCCTCGGGTAAGACACAAGGTTTTAAAAATCTTAATTGTTTAATTATTACAGGTCCGATAAAATTTAAAGACAATTACTGTTGGATAAAAGTAATTGGGACAAAATCTTTAGCTTCCCAGTTGCTGAGTCCTCCATTGACAGTTGGGAAAATCCATTCCTCCAGTTCGTAGTTGTCCTTATCATCCTCCACTACATTGATTTCGTGGTTGCTGATCTTCAAGGGTCGTCCCCTGGCACGAGCACGGCGTATAACTTTCTCGGCTCCTGAAGTGAAACCCAAACCAAATTTGTTAGACTTGTATGGGATATCCAGGAGTTGGCCCCAAATAGTACACCCACCTTCTTCGAACACTACCTTGGCATCTTTTAGAGGAGACATCTTTAGCAGAGGTCTTGTAATCTTTGGGACTTGGGAAACAGCCTTGGTTACTGCCACGGTTTGTGGGACTTCCTTGAAATGCTGAAATGGAGTTTCAATGAATTCACCATCCAATTCCACGTATCTGAAGGAGTTCAAGTGACTGGCCATATGTTCCTCTTCTCCATGGACAGTAATGATTTTCCCCTTGGTTGGGTATTTCAGCATCTGATGTAATATAGAGGTGACGGCACCAGCGTTGTGAATCCATGGTCGGTCCAATAAGTAGGAATAGGAAGGGCGAATGTCCATTACATAAAAATTTGAATCAAAGGTTTGAGTTCTAACTTTTATGGGGATGTCCACCTCCCCATGCACCATTCTCTTTGAACCGTCAAATTCCCTTACCACTATATTGCTGGATTTTAAGGTCAAACCTTCACAGTCGAGTCTATCAAGAGCCTTCTTAGGCAGCACATTCAAAGACAAACCTGTATCAACCAGGACATGGGACAAAGTTATTCCCCTGCATTCGACAGAGACATGCAATGCCTCGTTATGCTTCCTCCCTCTAGGTGTCAAGTCAGCATCAGAAAATCCTAAACCATTGTCAGTGGTTAAACTGGCCACGCAGTCTTGGAATTGATCAGCAGAGGTTTCTTGTGGTACATGGGCAGTTTTAAGAAATTTCACCAAGGCCTTTGCATTAGCCTTAGAGCACAACAATAAAGCCAGCATGGAAATCTTTGATAGGGTCTGCCCTAGCTTCTCGACTAAGTTGTAGTCGCTTCTCTTTATAATTTTCAAAATGTCTTCCATCTCCTTTTGGGAGGCCTCGGGGATAGATACTGATTGCACGTTCATGCGGACAGGCTCAACCAGAATGCCTTTGCCCCGGGTCTCGGTCGACTCGGTGGTAGGAGTATCAGTAGGGGTAACCATAGGAATTGTAGTAGTAGTGTCAATAGGAACAAAAGTAGGGATGATTACAGGATTGGTAATAGTCTTCAGAGGAGAAATCTCGGGAGAGAATATTCTGCCACTTCAGGTTATCTTGTCGGTTCCTGCGATGTTGCTGATGTTGGGGTCAGCCTTCTTAAAAATTGAGTCTTCGTCTGCCATCCAATCTTGTTTGACACCGTGATAGTAGACGTCACCCCCGTAATTCCATGGGACAGTTTTATCTGATGAGTACGGGATTGGTCTAGGCATCGTAATTATCAGTGGAGCTACTTTAGGAACCGATGTAATCCTAACGGGTCTTTTGGTGGAGACCCTGGAAGGATTGGTGGAAATGGTTACTATTGAAACATCTTTGTAAGAAATGGTTGGAACGGGAGTCTTTTCAAACAAAATCTCTTTCTCATCCATTAGGCATTGAACACCTGCTTTCAATAAATGATAGCCAGTTGGTAGGGATAAATAGAGGTGGAAGCTTTCATCACAGCCCGGAAATATACCGGAATTCAATAGGTTCCTCTTGAAATTCATGAGAGGAGTAACAAGTTCATCAACAGCAGTAACAAACATACCATCTTCAACAGCGTTAACATCACGACCATGCTTGGGCATAGGAGCGGTGATAACATTGGGGATTTCAGGAGCATCAAATTCAATTTCTTTTGCTTCAAGAAGGTATTGCACCTTGTTTTTCAAAGCCTAACAGATGTTGGTATCATGGCCTGGACTCTCTGAATGGTAAGCACAGCGAGCATTAGGATGGTAGTTAGGAGAGGTGGTGTTGGGATTCTTTGGAGCTTCTTTCAAAGTTACCAAATTAGATCTCAACAAATGTGGCAGAACTTGAGATAGTGTCTTACCGGTATTTCTGTTCTAGGTTGGTTTCTTCTTTGTTAAGTAGGTGCAGGTTTTGAGATCATGACAGGCCCCTGATGCGGTTTATTCGTAAGTGTATGAATCGCGTCAGAGTAATATAAAAGATTATCGATCCACAGAGACCAATCGTCAATCTATCATTTCTTATTGTTACGGTGTTTAGCTAAGTCAATATTAAACAGGGAATTGAGCATACAAGAAAGTAAAGTGCAGCGAAATAAACTTCAGATATAAAAGCATGGTCGAATGTAATTCACATAGTCAGATGATATTCGCAATGAATCGAAATAGAACTACTTATAGGGCAATATTTTCTACTAAAGAAAAGAACTAATTTAACAGGAACTGTCGCTTTTGCGTAATCAGAACCGAGTTTATTCTCTAATAAAACCTTCTTATCTTCACTTATAAAAAGGCGCGCATTGTGTTAAAGTAATAAACCTATTTTTAAGAAATAAAGTACTTGACTAAGTTGAAAAGTACTTTGATATGAAATTTCTAATAAAAAGGGGACTTAACTTTAACCCTATAAACGCGTCCGAAAATAGTTTCAAAATTGATTTCTTTGATAATAAAAATTCCTAACTAACCGGACAAAGCGCTTTCGCTTCCTTTGACCAATTAGAACTAACCGAGTTTAACAAAGGGTTGGACGGCTTTCGATCTTACCCAACAACAATAAAGTACAGAAAACTCGTATTAAAAAACAAAATAGCCCATAAGCATTTCTATTTACACATTATTTGGAATATCGATCTAACTAGATTCCTTACATTCTAGCCCAGTAAGGTTCAGCCTGACATGGGAATGTAAACAGACATGTTAAAATAAATCATGCGAGAAAGTAAATAATTTAAAATGCGGTGCGGGAAATAAACAAAGTAAAAGCAGGTGCGGGAAATAAACAAAGTAAAAGCAGGTGCGGGAAATAAACAAAGTAAAAGAAGGTACGAGAAATAAACAAATTAAAAGCAGGTGCGGGAAATAAACAAAGTAAAAGCAGGTGCGGGAAATAAACAAAGTAAAAGCAGGTGCGGGAAATATAGATAGAAACCTGCTCCAAATGGGAAGGTTTTAAATCTGGTACAAACTGGAAGTCAAATGCGACTGGAAATAAACAGCAGTTGAAAATAAATGTGGCAGGATAAACTTCTGCCGAAGTGCTCCAAACTTGATTACAGACTCAATCTACGAACTTGATCACAGACTCAATCAACAGTGCAATAATTCCCCGATGTGAAGAATTATAGCTTTACAATGGTGAAATTATATGGCTTAAGTTCGCAACTATGGTTGGATCAAGTTTGCAACTAAGCTTGGGTGAATTGAAATGAAATCAGGAACTTCTATTTATAGAGGATGAAGAATGCAGGAAATCACAGGAATGCCCCCCAACTCCTTTTGGGGGCGAAAACATCGTTCAAAGGTGGTGCCCGCCATGGAGGCCATGGCGCCTGCCATGAGTGTAAATGAAAGGAAGTGGGGAATGTGGCAGTTGAGGTCAGAAGGAGGTGGTCCACGTCATGGCCTACTGTGATATGGTGGGAGAACTGACTTGATGTTTTGCATTTGTGTTTGCAAATGTTGCGGTTAGTAAGAGTCGCCACCGACTTTTCTTTTATCCAAAAGGAAAGGTGAAAAAGCAAAGGAAAGACCTTTGAGATGTTTTCTTGAGTTTGGGGGGTAGATTATGAAAAGGAAAGGTATTAGCACCCTTTTCATCCATGGTTTTCCATGGGCTCTTAGTTACTTGCTAGATCACTTGCTTTTGTTTGAAATTGTGCTTTGTGTGTGGTTTTTGAAAGTATTTTTGAAAATGGAACTTCGTAATGGTTCTCGTTTCTATAAGAACGCATACAAAGTGTTTGTTTCGAAAATATTTCAAAGAGGTGTTTGTGAGATGTGTTTTGAAAGTATTTTGAAAATGTAACTTTGTAACAATTCTCGTTTCTATAAGAACGCATACAAAGTGTTTGTTTCAAAAATAGTTTAAAGATGAGAGTGTGGGTGTATAAAAATGTTTTTGTTGTGAGCAAGCGAGTAACTAGGAGCGAATCTACCTACTCGAAAGGTCTTAGATGTTCTTTTCCTCCTCCTTTAGATGTTGCTACCTTACCATTGATTTGGTAAGAATCCCCATCGTTGGATGTGAAGGGACGGGCGTTGGGACGTTTGTATAGTCATAGAAGGAAACATATAGGATGTTTTAGCAATGTCGTTTTAGGGACTAGATCATTTACCGAAGGCAACATCGAGGGTCATCGAGGGACTACGATCTTTTATCGAGGGTCTTTGCTAAAACGCCCATGCTCGAGGGACATGACTATTTTCCGAAAGGGGACAAAGTGAGATTACCCTAGAGGTGTTAGCGTGCGAGTGTGTTAGTTTTCATGCATTTGTATTTGATTTTTGGTGAGCTACTTGTTAGTTTTTTTTTATCTTGTCATACATCTTATTTTACTAACCATATATGAAAAGCAAGTAAAAATGAGGAAAATAAAATCTAAGTTATTACATCATTTTAGAGGGATGGGGGGGGGTACAAATTAACAATAGAGATGAGGTAGAAACTAAAATATTACAACCATATCGAACAATAACGAAGATAATGTAAAAACATTGCAAAATATAGGAAGAAATGCATTTTGAACCACTATGTATCGACCCATGCTGTTATGCATCGACACATAGCTGTTCCCTGCTACTGTAAAACAAAAATAACTCAGTGTGAGTCGACGCATAATGGGATGTGTCGACTCATGCACCCTTCTTGTGTCAACGCAAAACGCGTATGTATCGACTCATAAGCCCTTCTAGCTTCTGCTCTGTGACCTGAACTCAGTATGGATCGACGCATGAGGGTTATGTGTCGACTCATACCCTGTTTTTTCACTAGGATGGGTCGATGCATGATGGTATGTGTCGATGCAAGCTGCATTTTCCTGCCTTAAACATTGTTTTACTGATTGTACATGTTTGTTTATGGTATATAATGAATAAGCATGAACAACAAATGATTGAATAAGCCTAAACAAGGTGCAGATGGCTAGTTCAAAAAGATATTAAAGTGCTACATCTTGTCTTCAAAATAAACAAATCATTATTGATGTATGATGAGATATCAAGTTAAGAAGACTTACCTCTGGACTACACTGTATATTTTGAATCTGAATGTTTTTCCAAATGTGATGAGGATCTCAATGAATCTCCAGAAAGCTACTCCGGACTGTTGAAACTAAGCTGGACTATACTGTAATGCTTTTTGTGTTTTAAGGATAGGGATGAACAGCACTATAGGGACTGGTTTTTTTTGTTATGTTTGGACAGTCTTTGAGGAAGAGTTTGTATGGTGGAGCAATGAGTTGGGTTTCTTGTTTTGAACAAGAGCAGTTTTGGTTTTAAAAATGAGTCAAATTTACACAGAATATTGTTTTTCTGCTCAACAAAACCCTCTATCTTTTCTCTAGAAAATTTTTCCTCTCCTCAAAATCCAGCCTCTCCTCTTATGATACAGCCCTCTTTTGTAGACCCCTTGATTGTGGTTTAGGGGGGAAAACAAATAAGTTTTTTTTGAATTGTTTTTGCCTACTACTTTGATACTTTCTTCACATAATTTTCCTTTGCCATTTTGGTGCAATTTAGGGGCTGTTGTGGTGCGGGTTTGGGCAGACTGCATAGAGCAGTTTTGGACTGTATTGGCAGCATGTATACTTGGGAGGCAGCATAGCACAAGCTTTCTTGCATGGCAGCATAGGATGTTGTAGCAATGTGATATATCATATTTTCTTTAACTTTGGACAGCATAGTTTGTAGCATGTCACAAATTTAGTCTTGTGCACATTATGTCAAAGGCAAAAATATTGTGACAAGGTTTTAATCAAGACATAGTTTTAGAATTTGTAATTTTGCAAAATGTCACTTTGTAATAACTTGAATTACTTACATCATCTTGAATTATTTGGAGTTCTAGTAAAATGCCATGAAGCAAATGAAATTAACCAAGTATAGAAAATACTTAGAAAAATCTCAAAGTCTTGCAAAGTTGGATTTTTGATTCTCTTGACTTCTTAATGATCAAGCTTGATATTTTTGAATGTCTTGATGAAATTTGATCTTTGGGTTGTAATGTTGACCAAAAAGTCAAAGTTTGACTTTCCAGTATACAATTGACCATTTTGCCCTTGTGCCAATTTCAAGCCTAAATTGATGTATCAGTGCTGCAAACTTGACATCTTGGAATATCTTGTGAGCAAATACTTGACAAATGAGAGGGAAAATTTTGGGGTACACCAGTTGCCCCTGTTCAATCTTCTTAAACCTGAAGAGTTAGATTGGCGAGCTTTGCCATTCGTGACTCGAAGGTGGAAGATGATTGGACACTAGAGTGCCCAGAAATTTGCACTCGGCGATGCGATGCTAGGAGGAATGGGCTTAAAGATGCCATTTAGAGAGATGATAGAATCTTGTAGGAGATGGGCTTAAAGATGCCATCCAGGAATTATTGTTGAATTGTGTCTGTAAGCTGAAACTGAATGAGTATCAGAATGGCGTCCGTATCGGGAGCGTATCTGAACTGTATCTGAACTTGAAATCTGAATGAGTATCAGAATGGCTTCCGTGTTTGGAGTGTATCCATACTGTATCTGAACTTGAAATCTGAATGAGTATCAGAATGGCTTCCGTGTTTGGAGCGTATCCGTACTGTATCTGAACTTGAAATCTGAATGAGTATCAGAATGGCTTCCGTGTCTGGAGCGTATTTGTACTGTGTCTGAATGGGTATCAGAATGGATTCTGTGTTTGGAGCGTATCAGTACTGTATCTGAAGTCTGAATTTGAATGAGTATCAGGATGGCATCCGTATCTGGTGCGTATCTGAACTGTATCAAAAGGTTGAAACTGAATGAGTAACAGAATGGAATCCGTATTTGGTGTGTATCTGCACTATATCAAAAGGTTGAATCTGAATGAGTATCAGGATGGCATCCGTATCTGGAGCATATCTGAACTATATCAAAAGGTTGGACCTGAATGAGTATCAGGATGGCATCCGTATTTGGAGCGTATCTGAATTGTATCAAAAGGTTGGATCTGAATGAGTATCAGGATGGCATCCATATCTGGAGCATATCTGAACTGTATCAAAAGGTTGGATTTGAATGAGTATCAGGATGGCATCCGTATCTGGTGCATATCTGAATTGTATCTGAAAGTTGAATCTGAATGAGTATCAGGATGGCATCCGTATCTGGTGCATATCTGAACTGTATCTGAAAGCTGAATATGAATGAGTATCAGGATGGCATCTGTATCTGGTGCATAACTGAACTGTATCTGAAAGCTGAATCTGAATGAGTATCAGGATGGCATCCGTATCTGGTGCGTATCTGAAAGCTGAATCTGAATGAGTATCAGGATGGCATCCGTATCTGGTGCGTATCTGAACTGTATCTGAAAGCTGAATCTGAATGAGTATCAGGATGGCATCTGTATCTGGTCCTATCTGAACTGTATCTGAAAGCTGAATCTGAATGAGCATCAGGGTGGCATCCGTATCTGGTGCGTATTTGAATTGTATCTGAAAGCTGAATCTGAATGAGTATCAGGATGGCATCCGTATCTGGAGCGTATCTGAACTGTATCAGGAGGTTGAATTGTTTGAGCTGGTCGAGTAGATATTTGTCCTGTTTGGTTTCAGGTATTAATCTTTAACCTGAGAAAGAAAGACAGTTTTCCTGGCTTGCTACAAGTATTAATCTTCAATCTCTTCATGTAGATAGTTTTCTTGGCTTGTTACGGGTATTAATCTACAATCAGTCATCCACAGATAGTTTTCCTGGCTTGCTATAGGTATTAATCTGGAACTTGAAAAGGTTGGTCGACGAGATAGTTGTCCTGTCTGGTTTCAGGTATTAATCTCTAACCTGAGAAAGAAAGATAGTTTTCCTGGCTTGCTACAGGTATTAATCTTCAATATCTTCATGTAGATAGTTTTCCTGGCTTGTTACAGGTATTAATCTACAATCAGTCGTCCACAGATAGTTTTCTTGGCTTGCTACAGGTAATAATCTAGAACTTGAAAAGGTTGATGGTAGCCATCTGTTGATTGACCTTTTCCTGAAAAGGTAAAACGTTAGTTGTATGCAATGTCATGATGCGTGAAATGCATGATGTCATGATGTTCTCAAAATAAATGAGATTGTGTCGTATGCACTTTATCATGTATGTAAATAGGAGGTATGAAATGTGAAATGTTAAAGAATGTATTTTTGTCTGGGAAAATAAATCCTTGATAAATGTCGGGGAGTTTGTTAAATCCCGGACTGCTATTGAAGAGTATGTGTGTCTTCAAACTTTGCCTAGAATGTTTCCACCAGGGTTCCTGTTTTGTTGTTTGAGGAGAACTCCGCTGGGGGATATTGAAAACTCTGTGGGGAGAATTTTTATTCCTGCTTAGGAAAAGAATTTAGGAGTCTTGGTTGTCCGTTGATTTACTGGGGAATCGAAGTTGAACTGATATCTGGTCGGGTCCAGGTTTTACAATAACTTGTTGGGGATTATAGAGTAGTCTACTGGGGAAGAGGAGTTGTGGTCCTTTGATTTGTAGTAGTCGGAGAGGCAAACTCAAGTTGGGGAATCTGTAGTTTGTTGGGGAAATAAACCCTGTTGTCGGTCTACTAGAGAGGTGATGAACTTGTTGGGGAAGTCCTCGAGGATTCTTGAAGTTTTCCCAGCTAGGGGAAGGTTTTTAGAGATTAAACTCTTGTTGGGGAATCATCCTATGAGAAAGATTTTGGGGAGATTTGTCACTGCCCCTAGTAGGGAGTGTTTGTGGTACTGCCAAAAATGTTTGATTGTACGTAACTCTTTTCTAAGATTGACGTTCAATACCCCAAGTGATGGAAATGGAGACTTGCCCCTGGTTGCCCTGCAATTCTTGGGAGATTTCTTGGAACCTTTACTGGACTGCCCCAAGTGTGCTGGATAGTGACATGTCATGCCCCCTTGTTGATAGGAGATTTGTCAATGGAAGTGTCATCCTTCTTGAATTGATTTTGTTCACTGAGAGAGTTTTCGTTCACTGGACATTCATTGTGTGTATTTCTCCGCTGTCAAACAATTAGCCATATGCAAACAATGATATTCAAGTAATGCAAAGTTTATGTTTGTCTTGAAATTTTGAAAGTGCGTTTTAGCGAGTAAAGAAATTTTGTAAGAAAAATTCAAACTCAATATTTAGAGTAAAGCCTTACAGGAGTCAGGATACCTTCTGTAACAGTATGCTTTTGAACTAACCCATGCTTCAATTAGGACTTTTGAAGGGTTGTAATGTGGCTTGGTTCACGGTTTAAGAAACAAAGGATAAAGGCTCAAATGTATTTGTACCCACTCATTCTTCGTGATGTTCTTCAGTCCTAAGCTCAGTTAATTATACGTTTGAACTCCAATTGAGTCTGGGACGACGTTTTGGTGATGGTTCAAACAAGTTAAGTTTGTTGGAAGGCAGTCATTTTTACAACATTTTTTTCATGTTGTTGAGGATTTGTAGTGACCTCTTTCTTTTGATTTGTTATCCCTAATTTTTTCCTGAATGTTCCTATTTTGAGATTACAGTCAGCGGGATGCCCCAGTTTTCTTAAGTCTCCTTTGTAGGTTTTGACTTAGTGGGCTTTTATTTTTGAGAGATAATGACTGCCTATGTGATAGGGAACCATCACCGTCTTTTGATTCCAGAGGAATGTTTCTTGACGTCATTTGTTGTATTACGAGATGAGAGTTTGCGGCTAAACACGCGTTTGAATTAACTGAGAGACTACCCTGCCCCAAGTTTTGTTTAAAGGTTTTAATTTTGTGAAAAAGAAAAACTTCTACTTCTTTGGCCAGAAGGGGTTGACTAGGGATTATCTTCCTTATAACTCCAGTGTTTAGGATTTGAAATAATGCTTGTACATCGTCGGAAAGGTCTGTTCAAAAGCATATTGTATGAGATTATGGCATTGTTTTCGTCATCCTCCCTCTAAAGGCTTATAACTTTTAGCAAGAGTTAAATGTCATAAAGTGAGTAAAAATCATAGTTTAAATGTAATGAGTGAATCAAATCAAGACAGACATATGCAATGCATTAATGAAACAAAGTTTGACATTAATAGATAATTGTTTGAACAAGTAGGAGAAATTACAACTGAAAATTCAAATGAACAGAAGCCTCTTTGTCTGGACTTGTCACTTTAGGTGGTGAGCCTTTGAAGGATGACAGAAGAACTCAGCCTGACCGTCTTGTGTGAACTCCAAAGCTCCCTCGTCGATCAGGTCTTGAATTTTATTTCTCAATGTCCAGCAACTATTGGTGTCATGTCCAGGGCTGTTGGAGTGGTACGCACATCTTACATTTGGATAGTACCTTGGGGAGGCTGTGTTGGGATTCTGAGGAGGGTCCCTTAACACAACCAGCTTGGCTTCCAACAGGTGTTGCAGGGCTTGAGATAATGACATGTCAATTTCGATGAAGTGTCTTTCAGATGTATTCCGCCTACGCCGATTACCCTGTTGTTGTTGGCGAGGTTGTTGTTGGGCTCGTGACGCGGAAGCAAATTAGAAAGGTGCACTCTCGGTTCCTTGTCTCATGGGAGACTGATCGATGATTTGATCCCCAATCCTGGGTGTTTGCCCCATTTGGTTACATTCATCTCGACGAAGCATGTTGATAAGGACCCTCATCTCTTCTTGTCCTTGTGACAGATTATAGATAAGAGCCATCTGGCCCACCAGTTGTCCCATCATTTGGACCTTCATTATGGCTATCTCGGTTTGTAGCCGTTCCAACTGGTCATTTTTGTTGTCATCAGGATTCCCCATGGTCGTGCCCCTGGTGAGTAGCGCCTTGACCTCTTCTTGTCCCTTGGATAGGTTCAAGAACATCTCTTGAAGTTGAGCGTTTTGAGCCTAGATATCCTTGATAGTCTTCTCTAGAGCCATCTCTACTGAAATAAACAACAGGAAGATAAGGAGACCTGTGTGGGAGAAACCTGTCATGATATGATGCATGATATGTGGATGCATGTTTTCAAGGATCTCACGGGATAAACATAAGAAAAAGTTAGAAGTTGAACTTTGATCAACAGCTTTGATTGGAGAACTTTGTATTGGTGGATGTCCTTCCACGAGAATCAAGCTCACAGTGTCAAGTGAGTTATAGCCCTTGACTCGAGTTTTCCATACTTGATCTTTGACGGTGTTTGGTCAGAGGAAAATAAATCCTCCTGCCCCTTGCTAGACGTCTGGTTCAACGTGACCCTGCATCATAGGCCCTCGAGATCCTTGAGATGGTCATTGAAAATGCTATGGTATGATGTTCATAATGTTATGTACAAGTATGCGAGGTAAGCATATTTACATACAAATAATCATATTCACACAAAGCAGACAAGTCCTTAGTTTCAGGCTTGCATGGAGTTTTGTAGGTAAGTACCCTCTTGAAATTTAGTTGGCTCAACCTGTCTTAGTTAATAGTAACCGGGTTCTAAGGGATCTCAATATCACTGACCTTTCCCACAAGCTTCGTTCAATAAGCAATTGACTTGCAACCGAACAAAACTCAGGGGTCAAGTCTCAATGAGTGTAACATCGAGTATCAACCAATTTTCAGCTCTACACCGAAAGCGGTCATCTCACTACGTCCTAATGGCCAAGTTGGTCAAGTAAGGTTCTAAGGTCAGTTGATGCTTTACAACACCATGCGGCGGCCCCATACTCTCCTTGATTCAACTCAAGGGTTACCGGTACCAACCAAAGTGCCACATCAACATAGCTACTGCTTCAACCATGTCGGTATACCCCACACAGTTCCCCCGCAGTTTATTGCTACTTACCTAAAAGGTACCCCCAAATCCGGGTGTAGAATTTAAAACAAACCCAAACAAGGAACTAAAATGTAAAGCAAACAAATCAATCAATGTAAGCAAGTAAAGGTGATCTAGCCCTAAGGTAACCCCACTTTAAGTAATCTCCCCAGCAGAGTCGCCAATTCTGTGATACGGTGGGAGAACTGACTTGATGTTTTGCGTTTGTGTTTGAAAATGTTGCGGTTAGCAAGAGTCGCCACCGACTTTTCTTTTATCCAAAAGGAAAAGGTGAAAAAGCACAGGAAAGACCTTTGAGATGTTTTCTTGAGTTCGGGGGGTAGATTATGAAAAGGGAAGGTATTAGCACCCTTTTCATCCATGGTTTTCCATGGGCTCTTAGTTACTTTCTATATCACTTGCTTTTGTTTGAAATTGTGCTTTGTGTGTGGTTTTTGAAAGTATTTTTGAAAATGGAACTTCGTAATGGTTCTCGTTTCTATAAGAACGCATACAAAGTGTTTGTTTCGAAAATATTTCAAAGAGGTGTTTGTGAGATGTGTTTTGAAAGTATTATGAAAATGTAACTTTGTAACGATTCTCGTTTCTATAAGAACGCATACAAAGTGTTTGTTTCGAAAATAGTTTAAAGATGAGAGTGTGGGTGTATAAAAATGTTTTTGTTGTGAGCAAGCGAGTAACTAGGAGTGAATCTACCTACTCGAAAGGTATTAGATGTTCTTTTCCTCCTCCTTTAGATGTTGCTATCTTACCATCGATTTGGTAAGAAGCCCCATCGTTGGATGTGAAGGGACGGGCGTTGGGACGTTTGTATAGTCATAGAAGGCAACATATATGACGTTTTAGCAATGTTGTTTTAGGGACTAGATCGTTTACCGAAGGCAACATCAAGGGTCATCGAGGGACTACGATCTTTTATCGAGGGTCTTTGCTAAAATGCCCATGCTCGAGGGACATGACTATTTTCCGAAAGGAGACAAAGTGAGATTACCCTAGAGGTGTTAGTGTGCGAGTGTGTTAGTTTGCATGCATTTGTCTTTGATTTTTGGTGAGCTACTTGTTAGTTAGTTTTTTATCTTGTCATACATCTTATTTTACTAACCATATATGAAAAGCAAGTAAAAATGAGGAAAATAAAATATAAGCTATTACATCATTTTAGAGGGATGGGGGGTACAAATTAACAATAGGGATGAGGTAGAAACTAAAATATTACAACCATATCGAACAATAACGAAGATAATGTAAAAACAGTGCAAAATATAGGAAGAAATGCATTTTGAACCACTATGTGTCGACCCATGCTGCTATGCATCGACACATAGCTTTTCCCTGCTCCTGTAAAACAAAAATAACTCAGTATGAGTTGACACATAATGGGATGTGTCGACTCATGCACCCTTCTTGTGTCGATGTGAAACGCGTATGTATCGACTTATAAGCCCTTCTAGCTTCTGCTCTGTGACCTGAACTCAGTATGGATCGACGCATGAGGGTTATGTGTCGACTCATACCCTATTTTTTCACTAGGATGGGTCGATACATGATGGTATGTGTCGACGCAAGCTGCATTTTCCTGCCTTAAACATTGCTTTACTGATTGTACAGGTTAGTTTATGGTATATAATGAATAAGCATGAACAATAAATGATTGAATAAGCCTAAACAAGGTGCAGATGGCTAGTTCAAAAAGATATTAAAGTGCTACATCTTGTCTTCAAAACAAACAAATCATTATTGATGTATGATGAGATATCAAGTTAAGAAGACTTACCTCTGGACTGAACTGTCTGTTTTGAATCTGAATGTTTTTCCAAATGTGATGAGGATCTCAATGAATCTCCAGAAAGCTACTCCGGACTGTTGAAACTAAGCTGGATTGTACTGTAATGCTTTTTGTGTTTTGAGGATAGGGATGAACAGCACTACAAGGACTGTTTTTTTTTTGTTATGTTTGGACAGTCTTTGAGGAAGAGTTTGTATGGTGGAGCAATGAGTTGGGTTTCTTATTTTGAACAAGAGCAGTTTTGGTTTTAAAAATGAGTCAAAGTTACACAAAATATTTGTTTTCTGCTCAACAAAACCCTCTATCTTTTCTCTAGAAAATTTTTCCTCTCCTCAAAATCCAGCCTCTCCTCTTATGAGACAACCCTCTTTTGTAGACCCCTTGACTATGGTTTAGGGGGGGGGGAATAAGTTTTTTTTAATTGTTTTTGCCTACTGCTTTGATACTTTCTTCACATAATTTTCCTTTGCCATTTTGGTGCAATTTTGGGGCTGTTGTGGTGCAGGTTTAGGCAGACTACATAGAGCAGTTTTGGACTGTATTGGCAGCATGTATACTTGGAAGGCAGCATAGCACAAGCTTTCTTGCAGGGCAGCATAGGATGTTGTAGCAATGTGATATATCATATTTTCTTCAACTTTGGACATCATAGTTTGTAGTATGTCACAAATTTAGTCTTGTGCACATTATGTCAAAGGCAAAAATATTGTGACAAGGTTTTAATCAATACATAGTTTTAGAATTTGTAATTTTGCAAAATGTCACTTTGTAATAACTTGAATTACTTGCATCATTTTGAATTATTTGGAGTTGTAGTAAAATTCCATGAAGCAAATGAAATTAACCAAGTATAGAAAATACTTAGAAAAATCTCAAAGTCTTGCAAAGTTGGATTTTTGATTCTCTTGACTTCTTAATGATCAAGCTTGATATTTTTGAATGTCTTGATAAAATTTGATCTTTGGGTTGTAATGTTGACCAAAAAGCCAAAGTTTGACTTTCCAGTATGCAATTGACCATTTTGCCCTTGTGCCAATTTCAAGCCTAAATTGATGTATCAGTGCTGCAAACTTGACGTCTTAGAATATCTTGTGAGCAAATACTTGACAAATGAGAGGGAAAATTTTTGGGTACAACACCTACCATATAGTTGGCGCCATGGTGGACGCCATGAGTGCAAATTTGACCTAAACTCCTATTTTTCAGCCTGTTTTCCTTCATTTCTTCAGGGGAGCTTTGGATGATTGAAATACCAGAAAAGGAAACAAAAGATAGGCATAATACGAGAAAACAATAATAAAAAACCTAAATAACATGTGAAATCATAGTAAAAAACATGTGCAAAGTAAGTGTTATCACCCCCACCATTGGACGGCGTTCAGTTCTTTCTTAATTCCTTTAAGGATACACAACACCAACTTATTTCTTCCAGATAAATGGTTTTCTTACAGTAGCAGAGGATGCGTCTTTTTGAATCTTCGCACTCTTAATCCCAGCTTCCACTCTTTCTCTGGTCAAGATTAATTTAGTAAAGCCTGCTGAGGAACTTCCAATTAAGTGATTAAAGAAAGGACCGGACAGGGTACCAAGAAACATGTCTACTAGTTCTCTTTCAGAAAGGGGAGGTTGGACTCTTCCTGCTAAGTCCCTTCATTTCTGAGCATAGTCTTTGAAACCTTCACTTGAAACCATAGCCATACTCTGGAGTTGAGTACGGGTGGGAGCAAGGTCTATGTTATATTGATATTGCTTATAGAAAGCAGCAGCAAGGTCTTCTGAATTGTGAATATTGGCCCTTTCCAGTTAATAGAACCAATCTAGCTCAGTCCCGGATAGACTCTCTTGAAAGAAGTGTACCCACAAATCTCTATCAGCAGTATGAGGCTGTATCTTCCTCACATAGGATCGGAGATGCATCTTGGGACACGAAATCCTGTCGTACTTAACGAACATGAGTGCCTTGAATTTTGGTGGAATAACAATCCCAGACACTAAACCCATCTCTTCAAAGTCTAGCCTAGGCACTTTCTAAATCTCCATTGCACTTAGACGTTCTTCTAGATGTTTGTATTTGTCGTCGGGCGGGGGATACTGCTCTTCAGAGTAATCTTCTTCTTCTTCTTCTTCCTCTTCAGATTTTGGCTGGACAACTGCTTCCTTGCCTTTCCCTTCTTGATTATCCTTTTCACCAGATGACGTTGCAAAGTCTAGGGTCCGTCTGGCATGTCCTTGGAACCTTCTTCCCATATTCAGAACTTCGATCATTTTCTTTGTTTTCTTCTTCTTTTCTTCAACCAACAAAGTTTTCAAATCTTCTTGTCCTTTGGCTAGAGTCAAGAACATCTGTTGAAACTGAGCATTCTGTTCCTGGAGGTCTTTTACTGTCTGCTCGAGATCCATCTTACTGAAATAAACAGTAGAAAGATGAGGAGACTTGTTGTATGAAACCTGCTTATGTTATGACGAATGGTAAATGCATATGCAATGATTTCAAGGAAATTAGAGATTTAAATTTGCTTTAGACCAAAAAGGAACACACGTTATATTAATAAATCAAAGTTTTGAGTACATCATGCCTCTTTGGGCTTACAAATAAATACAAAAAACTCTAAGATAAAAAAGTTGTACGCATCCTCTTTGGTGCAATGTAGGCGTTCAGACTCCGCTCCTCATGAAGCTGCTTGGTGAGCTCCAAAACCTTCTTCTCACTGGCGTAGAATTGGGCCTCAAAAGTGTCTCGCTCCCCTTTAAGCTGTATCCAATCCCTTTACAAGTCTTCGAGAGAGGTGGGCATGCCAGGATGCAGGATAGTGTATGGAACATCTCCTTCCACAATAGGCTCTATAATAACTGGGAGAATAGAGGGATAAGGCATCATAAGACTTTGAGCACAAGCTCGTACCCATTTGTGATAAGGCTCAAGAGGGATGGAATTCTTGTGCCCCAGTGTCTTGATATCAACTCTATGTACCATGCCCCAAGCTCTAATGAACCTTTTGCGGTAATCCTGAGCATCATTCTCGTAGTCGAAGATGATTCCTTGAATAAGGGCATCATAAGGACCATGCCTTCTTGCGTATCCAAAATGTCGTAGTGCCAAACAAGGATTGTAAGTGATTCCTCCCCTAATGCCTAAGAGAGGAACATTAGGGAATTCACCACAGGGATCGATAATAGTAACATTCTTCGGGGATCGTGGACACCAATGAATGCCTGAATGTGTAAGAGCCATCAGCCTTTGAGACCATCTCAAACCTTGTTCATTTTTCGAGACGGATTAGGGTAGGTGTGAAATAAACCACCTGGCCAAAAGAGGTGTGCAACACAGAAGGGTTCCTCTCCTTTTTATAGTGCGAGTATGCAATGAATGTAGAATATCTCCAAGCAGAGTAGGTACTGGGTTACGTGACAGGAAAATCTTAACCGCATTCACGTCTATGAGCTGGTCCGGATTAGGAAATAGTACCAAACCATATATGAGAAGGGCTAAAACCTCTTCAAAATCTTGTAAGTCTGAGGTATCCCAGAAATGGTGAGCTTTCTCGAACAAGAACTTAGCCAAAAAACCTTTGACACCTCTCCTGGTTCCTAATTTGCTACTACCTCAGACCGTTGTAAGGACAAAGCTTTGGAAATATCTTCAGGTTTAGGGTCTCTTTCCATACCATTGAAAGCTACCTCATTAAGGATAGGCACCTCCAATAGCATAGAAAACTCCTCCATAGTAGGCACTAACTGGTAATCCGGGAAAGTGAAGCAGTGATGGAGAGGGTCAAAGAACTAAAAGAGCACTTTTAGCATTTCGTCATTGGGGTTTGAAGTGACCAAGTTGAGAATCCTACCGTATCTTTCTGTGAATGGAGAGCTTTCGGGAACCCTTGATGCCAAATCCTTAAGCTTAGGAGGTACTTTTACCAGACTGATTTGGATAGTGAATCTACGGGCGAGAGCCATGTCCTACAAAATAAGACAAAAATAAACCCTAAGAATCCTTGAAATGGTTAGTATGACATGCTATGTTATGATGTCATGACTATGCTCAGATATAGCAGATAAGCACAAGCAAATCACACAAAGACCTTAGTTTTAAGGCTTGCATGTGTTTTAAGGTGATACCCTATTGAAGTTGGATTGGTTCAACTTGTCCTAAATATAGTAACTGGGTTCTAAGGAATCTCAATATCACCGGTCTTTCCCCCAACTCTCATTCTGGTAGACAATTAACTTGCCACCAAAAAAAATTCAAGGGTCAAACCTCAATGAGTTTAGTATTGAGTATCAACCGACTTTGGGTTTACACCAAAGACAGCTATCTCACTACGTCCTAAAAGCCAAGTTGGTCAATTAAGGTGCTAAAGTTAGTTGATGTTTTATAATACCACGCAGCAGCCTCATATTCTCCTTCATTACTCAAGGGCTACCGATACACACCAAAGCATCGCATCAACGTAGCTACTATTTCAACCATGTCGGTATACCCCACACAGTTTCCTCACAGTTTATTACTACTTACCTAATAAAGGTTCCCCAAATCCGGGTGTAAGATTAAAATAAATCCAAACAAGGAACCATAATGTAAAACAATGCAAGTCAAACAAAGAAAGCAAATAAATGTGATCTAACCCTAAAGTAACCCCACTTTTACAAAATTCCCCAGCAGAGTCGTCAGTTCTGTGATAAGGTGGGAGAACTGACTTGGGTTTTTTGCGTTTGATCGCAAATGTTGCGGTTAGCAAGAGTCACCACCGACTTTTCTTTTATCCAAAAGGAAAGGTGAAAAAGCACAGGAAAGACCTTTGAGATGTTTTCTTGAGTTCGGGGGGTAGATTATGAAAAGGGAAGGTATTAGCACCATTTTCATCCATGGTTTTCCACGGGCTCTTAGTTACTTGCTAAATCACTTGCTTTTGTTTGAAAATGTGCTTTGTGTGGTTTTTGAAAGTATTTTGTAAAGGGCGCCATCGTTTAGGCAAACTTTGTAATGATTTTTGTTCGTAAGAATGTATACAAAGTGTTTGATTTTTTGAAAATGTTTTCAAGTTTGAAAGATGTTTTTGAAAGTGTTGGTATTTGTTTTGAAAATAGCAAGGATGTTTTGGTTTTGAAATTAAGCAAGTAACTAGAAACATTCCACCTACTCAAAAGTCTTTCATGTTCATTTCCTTTTTTCTTTTGACATTGTCATCTTACCATTGATTTGGTAAGTAACCATATCTTTGGATGTAAAAGGGACGGGCGTGGGTCATCGTATAACCATGATTAGAAATGTTTCAAGATATCTTAGAATTTTTCTTTAGGGACTAAAGATCATTTTGAAAGGCAACATAGATAGCGTCATCGAGGGACTATGATCTTGTATTTTTCTTGTTTTTGATAAGATGCCTCACATGCATAATATGGCTATTTTTATAAGGCAACCAATTGGATTTACCCTAGGGTGTTTGTGTGTAAGTGGATTGATTTTCATGCTTGATTTATCTTTGATTAGGGTTTGCTATTTGTTGGTTTTAGTCTTTCCATACAAAACCCTAATTACTAGCATTTGTATATAAAGCGATAAATTGCGGAATTTAAAATTACTACGCTATTACATCATTTAGGGGAGGGGGTGTACAAATTACAAATGGGAAATATTGCAAGAATTTAAATCTAAATAAATATTACAACCATATTGAATTTTGAATATATGTACAAAATAAACAAATAACATACAAGAATGTAGATGTAAAAAGAAATATGATTTTTTGTTTGGTTTTTTATGAAAAGGGGTTTTTGACCTAATTAATTAAAATAAAATAATTAACTAAAAAGTAAAATTAATATTAAGTTAGTAAACTAAATTAATTTAAGGAAAACAAGTTTTTTTAGGGTTTTTTGTGAATTTAATAAAAATGGTTAAATAAAAATCTTAAATTCTAAATTGATTTTAATTTACAAAATAATATAAATAAAAATTAAATTATCTAAGTATTAAAAAAATTAATCAATTAATTAAGGAAAATTTTTTTGCTCTTTTATTTTTGTAAAGAAAATAAAATGTATAAGTATTTTTTAAATATGCAAATAAATAAATAAAATATTTTGGATTTTTTATTAGTAAAAAAAATGATAATAATAGTAATAATAAAAATAATAAAGAAAAATATGAAATAAAAATAAAATGAAAGGAAAATAAATAAAATGAGAAATAAAATAATGGGCCACGGGTGTGAATAACAAGGCAAGGGGGTCAGAAGTAGCAAAAAATAAAGCCCAAAGGGGGAAGGCCCAGCGCTGCAAAAAGTCAGAAAATGTGAGAAAAATGTAAAAAAAAATTGCAAAAGGTCACGCTGGGGCTTGAACCCAGGACCTAAGGGTGATAGGCGCGCGCTTTAACCACTGGGGTGGTGATACATCTGTTAACATATGTCAAACCATAAATATATACTAGAAACTGCTTCATGAAAACAACTTCATCTTCAACCTCTGGCCGGACCACCTGCATCTTGTTCATTTCTTATCCATTTGCAAAAATATAAACATGAAACTTGTGAAAAATTTCACCACAATTCCAGAAATGTAATTAACTAAAGCTATAGATAAAAAATGAGCATGAATTTTGAATGTTACCAAATTCTGACCTAATTTTTCCAGGATGTTCAAATTCAAAATTCTAACTACTTAAGCAATATAAATGAAATCTAAAGACATGGTTAGCTTCAGAACAATGATGTCTACATTTTTCATTCACAAACTAAACATTAATGATGCTTGTATGAAGAGTTCAAAAGTCAGAAAACTCACCTTGTAAGAGGGTGTCGTGTTTTGAGTTTGAGCAGCTTTTAATGAGTTCCAATGATTGGATTAGCTTCCTCGAGTTCCTAGGAAGCTAATGTGATGCTTAGCTTGAGCTGAAAGTGCCTAAGGACTTTTGGAGAAGTCCAAGTGCAAAGCTCTATTTTTGAAAATGGAGGATGGTGTTAATGGTGTTACAGTCTTATAACAGGGCGAGGGATGAGTTCTAAATGATGTTTAGAAGCTTTAGGAACAAAAAGGATTGAAAACGCACGAGGGAGACGTGAGTTTCAAACTTTTGGTCAGGTTATGCAAGAATGGAGGTATGTGATGTCATTCTGAGTTCTAGGTGGTTTTGGTGCTTAAGCATGCGTGTGTTTTCTTGACAAGGACTTGTGTATGTATAAGCAAAAGGTTGGAGAGGTTTTTCACAAAGGATTATGGCTAGGTTGCTTGATTTTGAATAAAAGTGAATGTATGGTTCCAAGATAAAGTACAAGCATGGGCTGAGTGATTGTAAGGCTTGAGACAAACTTCTCTTGAGTTATAAGACGTGTATGATCAGAACAAGTTTTGTGCATAAAGCTACTTTTTCAAAATGGCATTGTGCACTTTCTTCCTAAAATGGATATAAAGCATGACATTGCATTGAATGCTTGAGTTGATACCTCTAATAGTTGTGCAAGCAATTAATTATGGAGTACCTAACAAGTTTGAGGTCTGCAAAGTAAAGATTATGTAACATAGGTTTGAGATTTAAATTTTGTTCATCACAAAATTTACCTTGTAAAACAACTTGAAACCCCAACTTCTGACCTTCGATTCTCCTTGCTCACAAATGATCTCAAGGAGTTCTTAGACATTTTGGAAAGCTTTTAATTTGCTATACAACCCCTCTTTGAATCACTTTTGAAAATTCCCCTTGGAACTAGGTGAAACTTGGGTCAGAAGTTAGGTCAAAATCCTGACCAAAAATGTTCAAAATTTCACCAAGTGTTTAGTTTCAAGACTATGACTTCATGAATTAATAACTTGAGATCCAAGCACTTTTAGAAGAAGTTGTGTAAAGCAATCTTGTAGATCTCATGGAGCTCTACAACTTTCATATTGAAAGTTTCTTTTGAATCATCTTGCATCATGGTGAAAAATTTGCTCAAAGTTGTGAAAAAACATGAAGTTTTCAACACTTAGCAAATTTTCTAAGTTTGAAAACTTTGACTTTTCAAAATGAAATCTTGACTTTTTTATTTCTTGATGAATAATTTTTATATTTTGACATGTTTTGATGAATTGTGATCTTTGACACTTGATTTTGACCAAAAAGTCAAAGTTTGACTTTTCAATATATAGTTGACTTTTGATCAGTTGACTGGAAATTCACTATCAATCCAATTGATCTTGAGCAATGTTTTGAGTCATGCCATTAGGTAAAAATGGTGCAATTGAACTCTTAAGATCATGCCTCAAACCAATTAACCATTTGCTAGGTCAAAAATCAGAATTTGCCTTTTCTCAGTCAAAACCCTATTGACCATTTTGCCCTTTTGATGATTTGATCAAATTTATTGTGACTTTTCCCCAATACAACTGATTTTTAGGTCAACTGCTTAATTGACTGAGCAAAAATGTGATTCAAGGCTTGAAATTTGACATGAGAAATCTTGGGGGTCCATAATGATCTATGAAAGACATATGAGGCATTGAAAGTTCAATTATCCTTGTGCAATCTCAAACCCTAATTTTAGTCATCAGTGCTTAAGGAGGTGTCTTAAGCTGATCAATCCTTGTGCAGTCTTGAACCCAATGAGATATTGTGAGAAAATATTTGATAAGTGAGAGGAAAAATTTTGGGGTACAACAGCATGAAACTGAATTTACCTTTTCAGGTTGAATTTGCAGATTGACAAATACTATCAACTTGTGCATGGCAGGTCAAAGATTAATGCCTGAAACGAGACGGGGAAACTATCTACACAACCAAGTGGTATGAACTCCCGGAGTAGGACGTGTTTACCAACAAATATAGCAGGTCAAAGATTAATGCCCAAAACCAGATGGGGAAACTATCTACACGACCAGGTGGTATGAACTCCCAAAGCAGGACGATTTTACCAACAAATACAACAGTTCTAGATTAATACCTGAAACAAGACACGACAACTATCTGTGAACAATCGATTATAGATTAATACATGAAACAAGCCAGGATAACTATCTACATATTGAAGATTAACTCCCGAAACAAGACAGGGAAACTATCTTCCTTTCTTTTAGGTCATAGATTAATTCCTGAAACAATTCAGGGAAACTATCTCTACGACCAGCAAAAGGCGAGTTCCAGATTAATTCCTGAAACCAGACAAGGAAACTATCTGTGAACAACTGATGAAGATCAATTCCTGAAATAAGACTGGGCGACTATCTTTATCACCAATGGTATGAACTCCCAAAACAGGACGGGTTTACTGAAAAGTTCCATATTAATACCTGAAATAAGACAGAACAACTATCTGTGAACGACTGATTATAGATTAATACCTGGAACCAAAAAGGACAACTATCTACATGAGAAGATTAAAGATTAACTCCCGAAACAGGACGGATAAACTATCTTTCTTTCTCTAAGGTCAAATATTAATTCCTGAAACCAGACAGGGCAACTATCTCAACGACCAACACAAAACAAATTCTAGATTAATACCTGAAACAAGACAGGACAATTATCTGTGAACGATTGATTGTAGATTAATACTTGGAACCAGACAGGACAACTATCTACATGAGATTGAAGATTAACTCCCGAAACAAGACGGGGAAACTATCTTTCTTTCTCAAATAGGTCAGAGATTAATTCCTGAAACAAACGAGGGCAACTATCTCTACGACCAGCAAAAAAAGTTCCAGATTAATACCTGAAACGAGACAGGAAAACTATCTATGAATGACTAATTGTAGATTAATACCTGAAACAAGACATGACAACTATCTACATGAGCAGATTAAAGATTAACTCCCGAAACAAGACGGAGAAACTATCTTTCTTTCTCAAATAGGTCATAGATTAATTCCTGAAATAAGCCATGGCAACTATCTCTACGACCAGCAAAAAACAAGTTCTAGATTAATACCTGAAACGAGATAAGACAACTATCTGTGAACGACTGATTATAGATTAATACTTGAAACAAGACATGACAACTATCTACATGAGCATATTGAAGATTAACTCCTGAAACAAGTCGGGGAAACTATCTTACTTTCAAGTAGGTCAGAGATTAATTCTTGAAACAAGCCAAGGCAACTATCTCTACGGCCAACAAAAAACAAGTTACAAATTAATACCTGAAACAAGACAGGACAACTATCTGTGAATGACTGGTTGTAGATTAATACCTGAAACAAGATAGGACAACTATCTATATGAGCAGATTGAAGATTAACTCCCGAAACAAGACGGGGAAACTATCTTTCTTTCTCAAATATGTCAGAGATTAATTCCTGAAACAAGACAGGGCAACTATCTCAAGGACCAACAAAAGCAAGTTCCAGATTAATACCTGAAACAAGACAGGACAACTATCTGTGAACAGTTGAATATGGATCAATTCCTGAAACAAGACAGGGTGACTATCTACACGACCAGACAAAGCAATCTTACACAGGTTCCTTCTTATAATATTTTCAGACACAACTTCACACAGGCTCATCCTGAAGTAACCCTACACAGTTTCCTTCTCATATATTTTCAGATGCAGTTTCATACAGACTCATCCTGAAGCAGCCCTACACATGCTCCTTCTCATATATCTCCAGATGAAGTCTAACACAAACTCATCTTGAAGCATCCCTACACAGGCTCCTTCTAATACATTTCCAGATAACAGTTAATTTCATTCTCCCCATCAAGTTACTGTGAAGCCTGGATTTCATCCAGAAAATAGTTAACATTCATCTCTCCAGTCTAGAGATAACTCCTCAATAGATCCATGGACAGCTAAAGCTCATACACTCTATTCCCCATAGAATTTTCATCAAGTAGGAGAACAACATGAATCAACATTTTCTAGTGGAGTCTTCCTCAAACAATAGGAACAAGGATCCCCATAAAGAGACCTCTTATGAAGTCAACATTTACTTTGGATGGCATCTTTAAGCCCATCTCCGACAACTCTCAATCACCTTCTCTAATGGCATCTGTAAGCCCATTCCTTACATCATCAACCAACGGCGTTACTTTATGCGAGTGCAAATTTCTAGGCACTTTAATGTTCAATCATCTTCCACCTTCAGATCACGAAAGACAGATAAGCCAATCTACATCTTCAGGTTTAAGAAGATTGAACAGGGGCAGTTGTTGTACCCCACAAATTGCCCTCCCATTTTTACTCAAGACATGCTCATTAAGGTCTTCAATTACTCAAGAGGTTTCAAATGATTTCCATGGCACCCTATATGCCTTAGCATAATGGCACGGCTGAAAGAAGAAAATGAAGTGTACATGACAAGGGCTAGGTCTAAAGCTGAAAATATGCCTAAGAGCTTTTGGGTTGAAGCAACTTCGACAGCGGTATGCAGTCTATTGGATGTCCAATAAAGTGCTAGGATCGAAGAACGAATGGTTCGAAAGAAAATATGAGGATACTTTTATGAAGCCTTTGATTGATGAAGAGTTAGTAAAAAGCATCTTTAAAGGGTTCGTCTTCGAACCATTGAAATACAGGTCATTCGAAGCATTACAAGGAGAGACCTTTCGATTGCCATGTTGTTTGAAGGGGTGCTCCGAATAGAAGAATATTTTAAATTCGAAAGATTTTATCTTATCCAAAGAAGCACGTGGAAGCATAATGGCTCGAAGGGCATGCAATTTTCAAACATGGCATGATCAAAGGATAGTTAGAGACGAAGCAGCCAAATATGAGTCATCTTAGAGTTTTTGGAGCAATGTGTTTCAGGCATGTGCCTGAACAGACAAGGAAGGAGTTGGTGATCGAAAGTAAAATCTTGATGATCATAGGTTACCATTTGATTGGTATTGTTGTACCCCAAAATTTTCCCTACTATTTTCACTCAAGACATGCTTCTATAGGTCCTCAATTGCTCAAGGTTGACCAAGAATTAATAAGACAAACTTTCCTCCTAAGCAATGAACCTCTAATTAGGGTTTCACTTTTCATCAAGATGTGTAAGCTCCAAAGGTCACAAATGTTCTCCATGGTCTTAATTTGCCTTCAAGATTTTCCATGACAAATTTCATGCATTCCACTACAAGTTTGCTCAGTCAATTGCTCAAATGCCTAAAAATCAATTGTACTAGGTCAAAAGTCAATTGTGGCCTATATACAGTCAAACTTCAATATTTTTGGTCAACATAAACATTTTTAAGTGATATTAATCATTTAATCAAGGTTTTATCATGATTCCTCCAGGAAAGTCCTCAGATCATCAAAAGTCAAGATTTGCTAAATTAGGGTTTCCTAGGAAAAGTCAATTGAACTTTGACCAGGCATAACTTTCACATACTTCATCAATTTTTCCCCAACCAAAGCTCATTTTGAATAGAATACAATTCCCTACAACTTCTATTCTATCCTCCAAATCATAAAATGCGCCATTTGAAAGATACAAGCTCATACATTACAGGTCATTTTTAAAAAGTCAACAAAAGACACTTTTTGTCAAGACAACTTACATCAAGATAATGTCTTCAAAAGCAAAAATGATAAACATAGAGGTTGTAGAGTACATATTGGTCTTTCCAAAAAGTCCAAGGTCATCTTCAAAAGATGAAAATTGAGCGAGTTATGGTTTGCACAAGTTGGGCAAATTTGTGAAAAATGCATGAAGTCGACTTTGAGCAAAATTGCATTTTTAGGTTAATGGACCTAACTTTTAGGGTTAAAACATGTTTGTGACATACCAAAGGACCTCTAAACCTAACCATGAAATATTTTTCTTTTTATTTCTATTTATTTGAATTTTTATTCATTTAAATATGAATTAAATCAAATAAATTAAACAAAAATATAAAGAATAATGGGCCATGACATTTGGGTTTGATTTGATCTATTAGAAGGCTCATATTTTCGTGCAAGATACATCCAAATGGTCCAGGTTCACTGAACATTCAAAAAGAGACAAGGATCTTCAAAAATGGCAAGAACAAACTCAAAAAATGGAAAGTTTTCAATATGTTGGATTTTTGTTTTATCATGGTTTGATTAATTGATTCCTTGCCATGTATGTTGCCTCATTCATACCTCTATATAAGAATAAGCAAATTTTTGTACCCCAAAATTTGTCCTCTCATTTCTCAAAGAATCATCCTAGACCCTCAAGTTTGCTTCCATCCAATTTCAAGCCTTGAATTACAAATTTTCCAAGAAAGTCATTCACAAGGGCAAAATGGTCATTTGCACACTAAAAAAGTCAAACTTTGACTTTTGGATCAAAATCAAGTTTAAAGGATCATATTTCATCAAGACATGTTGAAATATGAAGTTTATCTCAACAAGAAATTCAAAAGTCAAAATTACTTTGGAAAAGTCAAATTTCTAATTACTTAGAATTTTTCTAAGTGTTTAAGAAATATGACAAGCTCAGAACTTCTGGCCAGATTTTCACCATGATGGAAGTTGATTTTGGAAGAACTTATGAAATAAGAGTTATGGAATCCAATAAGATCTGAAACATTACAGAACAAAACTTCTCCTAGAAATGTTGGGATTTCAAGTTATGACTCCTCAAAGACACTTCCATGAAACTGAAGCACTCAGTAAATTTTGGACAATTCTAAGACAGAGTTTGGTTATAACTTCTGGGCCAGTTTTCACAAATATTCAGTCAGAGTTTGCAAGGATAATTCAAAGAATATTTACAAAGCGTGTTGCAAGCTCCCTGGAAAGTCTGAGAGCTCCTTCAGAACATGCTGGAGCAAGGAGATAAAACGATCAGAAGTTGGATATTTATTCTAAATTACGCTGAAGCTGAACTTCTGACCCATAATTAAGCAATGATGCAAAATCTCACATTACAAGATTTCTGGTTTAATAAATCTCATCATCATTTAATGCTCACAACCACTTTTGAGTCTTTATCCAAAGGATTTCCCCACGTGTGGCATAGAAATACCATTATTGTCTTGGAAAAGCAAACTTTTTTACAAGATTGTGCTAGACCCATGCGTTGTTGTTGCTTTTGAGGTTCCCTTTCCTTAATTCCTGCTTACAAATCCAGCTTAGGCGCTGCTAAAGCTGCTAACCACCATAATTTATTCAAGAACAAGGCAGCATCCTAGCATGTGATGGTTGTACCATTGATCTCTCTAAGCTACAAGATCTTTTCCTCAAGTGTTTATTGACCAAAGCCATCCATACAGTTTTTGATATACATTCAAAAGCCATCCTAACTTCTATGGTCAAACTGTAACACACTCTCTATCAATATCCACCTCAAAGAAGTCAAAACTTTGCTCCTTGGATGTTCTAGAATTTTCCAATCATTCATAGCCCAAGTTGAAAGTTTCCAGCCTGTTGAGCACGTGAGGAAGCTGGTCAGAACATCACAAACGGTCAGAAGCAGACTCCATCTCACAGAACATTTTCCAGCTGCAAGGTAAGCTTCTGCTGACTCTCGTCATATTACTTAAACATTGTTAGATTTGCACGTTCAAAAATACAATGTAGACATCCTGACTCTGATTCAGTATATATTCATATATTCCATGTATGTTTGCTTAAGTGGGGAGAATTTCAGTCTAGAACTTCTTGAAGAAATTAGGAATCAGAATTAGGATTAGCAAATTCATGTTTTCTTCTGATTTATAGTTCTGATATCTCTTGTTTCTGAAACATTATGAAACCTGCCATAACTATTATATGTGCATCTTTTGTTTTGTTGAGAAATGACTAAGTTGCATATGTTCTAACTAGCATGGAGAGGGAGACTAAGTTCTGCCAGTGGCATCAGAACTTCTGAAATCTTCTTTGTTACCAGCGGACCCATAACTTATGACTTTACCTATTTCTACTAATATGATTTTTGTTTTTGCAGCACGCCAGAGTCAGAACTTCTGATCTCTTTTAGTTCAGCAATGCGCTGATTCTATTTTTATTTTTCCTTACTATTTTAGCTATTTCTTCTATTTTCACTAATCAAAAACACCAGAAACATTTCACATTTTACATGCTTTATTTTATTTCTTAAAACAAAAAGACCAAAAATATTTTCTTAAACAAAACTTATTTCTTTTCTTAAACAAAAAACGTCCATTTCACATTTTCTTGTACATTCTTATCCATTCAATATGGTTGTAATAGTAACTTAGGATTTAATTTTATTCGCGATCTCCATTTGTAAATCTGTACACCCCATCCCCCTAATGTTGTAATAGCATAGTAACTTTAAATTTCGCAATTTATCGCTTTTATATATAACATGTTAGTAATTAGGGTTTGTATGGAAAGACTAAAACCAATACTTAGAAAACCCTAATTCAAGACAAAAACAAGCATGAAAACAATACATTTGCACACAAACACCCCTAGAGTTATTCTACTTGGTTGCCTTATACAAAATGGCCATATTATGCATGTAAGGTATCTTAGCAAAAACAAGCAAATACAAGATCATAGTCCCTCGATGATGCTATCTAAGTTGCCTTTCAAATGATCTTAATCCCTAAAAGGAGTGCTAAGATACCTTGCAACATTGCTAATCATGGTTATACAATGACCCACGCCCGTCCCGTTTAAATCCAACGATGGGGCTACTCACCAAATCAATGGTAAGATAGCAACACCTAAAGGAGGAGGAAAGGAACATCTAAAGACCTTTTGAGTAGGTAAATTCGCTCCTAGTTGCTTGCTTGCTCACAACAAAAACATTCTATACACCGACACTCTCACTTTGAAACATTTTCAAAAGACAACACTTTGTATGCATTCTTATAGAGACGAGAATCATTACGAAGACACCTTTTTAAAATCACTTTCAAAAAACACATCTCACAAACACCTTTTTGAACTATCTTCAAAACAAACACTTTGTATGTGTACTTATAGAAACGAGAATAATTACAAAGTTACATTTTAAAAATACTTTCAAAACCCACACCATAAGCACATTCGAACAAAAGCAAGTAATCTAGCAAGCAACTAAGAGCCCATGGAAAACCATGGATGAAAAGGGTGTGAATACCTTCCCTTTTCATAATCTACCCCCCGAACTCAAGAAATAAATCTCAAAGGTCTTTCCTGTGATTTTTCACCTTTCCTTTTTAGATAAAAGAAAATTCGGTGGCGACTCTTGCTAACCGCAACATTTGCAATCAAACATAAAACCCTTAAGTCAGTTCTCTCATCGTATCACAGAACTGGCGACTCTGCTGGGGAATCTTCTAAAAGTAGGGTTAGATTACATCTATTTGCTTTCATTATTTGATTTGCTTGATTTACATTTTGGTTCTTTGTTTGGGCTTGTTTCGGTCCTCTACCCAGATCTGGGGCACCTTTTTTAAGTAAGTAGCAATAGATTATGGAAACTATACGGTGTAGACCGATATGGTTGAAACAATGGCTACGTTAGTGTGACGCATTTGTTGGTACCGGTATCCCTTGTGTTGAATCAAGGAGAATACGGGGCCGCTGAGTGGCGTCGTGAAGCACTAACTGACTTTAGAACCTTAATTGAACAAACTTGCCCATTAGGACGTAGTGAGATGACCGGTTTTGGTGGAAAGCTGAAAATTGGTTGATACTCGATACTACACTCATTGAGACTAGACTTTTTGGTTATCTCGGCCGCAAGAAAGGATTGATTATGCTGAGACAATGCCTAAAAGAAAAGTCGGTGATTTGAGACTGTTGTACCCCAAAATTTTCCCTTCCATATCTCCCAACACATGGCAAGTGAGGTCCTCAAATTGCTCAAGGAAGTTCAAGAGTTGACCAGACAAACTCTCTCCTAAGCCAGCCTACCTCAAATTAGGGTTTCTATTTTCATCAAGATGTGTGAACCACAAAGGACTCAAATGCTCACCATTGTCTTAATATGTTCTCAAGATCATCCATGTCAAGTTTCAAGCCTTGCAGAAGAAGTTTGTTCAGTCAATTGCCCAAATGCCTGAAAATCAACTATGATAGGTCAAAAGTCAACTCTGGCCCACATACAGTCAAACTTCAAGATTTTTGGTCAACATCCTCATTATGAAGTTTTATCCATCATTTTATCAAGGTTTGATCATGATTCCTCAAGGATTTCTCACAATTCATCAAAACCCAAAAGTTGCTAAATTAGGGTTTTATAGGAAAAGTCAACTCAACTTTGACCAAGCATAACTTTCTCATATTTTATCATAAATCACCCATCCAAAGCTCATTTTGAAGAGGATTCAATTCCCTACAATTCATCTTCATCTCCCAAGTCCAAATTATGAACTCACAAAAAGATATGAATTTTGACATTATAGGTCCTTTTGAAAAGTCAACAAAAACACCTTTTGGGTCAAAGCTTCATACAAGAACATGGAAGACTCAATTGAGATGAGACCAAAAGGGTTGTTTATAGGACATCCTAAGATTTCTAAAAAGTCCAAGAACACTTCTCTAGGGTCAAAATTGAGAGAGTTATGCATTGGCCAAGTTGACCATTTTTGCAAAATTGCCAAAAGTCAAATGTGCTCAAATTTGCATTTTTTGCTAAATGGGCCCATTTTTTTGCATTTTTTACCTTCAAGAACCATCAATTTTGATGCCTCCAGTTTAAGGAAGATCTTTGATATTATACTTGACAGTGCTAGACAATTCAATGAGGTGCGTGTTGGGGCAGCATGACGAGTCTGGCCGAAAAGAGCACGCCATTTACTACCTTTGCAAAAAGTTTACCGACTGTGAGACCCGATACTCATTGCTCGAGAAAAATTGTTGCGCTTTGGCATGGGCTGCTCGCTGGCTGAGATAGTATATGCTGACTCACACCACCTTGTTGATATCAAGGATGGATCCGATCAAGTATATTTTCGAGAAGCCCGCTCTCTCCAGAAGGATAGCAAGATGGAAGATGATCTTAACCGAGTATGACATCCAATACACAACCTAAAAAGCAATCAAGGGGAGTGTATTGGCGGATCATTTGGTGCACCAGGCCATGGATGACTACCAGTCCATGAATTTCAAGTTCTCGGATGAGAATATCATGTTGGTAACCGAATGCGAAGAGCCTGAACCGGATGAAGGACCCGAGGAGGGATCCCGATGGTCTATGTATTTTGATGGAGCCTCGAACTCATTAGGTAATGGCATTGGCGCTGTAATTATATCTCCTAAAGGCTGTCATACTTCGTTCACTATCCGATTATGTTTTAATTGCACCAACAACATTGCAGAGTATGAAGCGTGTATCATGGGTCTTCGAGCTGCTATTGACATGAGGATTAAGTTCTTGAGTGTATTAGGAGATTCCGCTTTGGTAATAAGTCAGATCAAAGGCGAGTGGGATATGAAGCACCCAAATCTTATTCCTTACAAAGAGTATGTACTGACATTGCTCCCACACTTTGAGGAGATAACCTTTGAACATTTCCCACGAGAAGAGAATCAGTTTGCGGACGTACTAGCTACTATATCTTCTATGTTCAAAGTCAGGTGGGACAATGAAGCTCCCTAGATTACCATTGAGAGGTTGGACGAACCCGCACATTGTTGTGACATTGAGACTGAAGAGGTAGCAGATAAACCCTGGTTTCACGAGGTAAAGAGGTATCTTGATTCTCAAGAATACCCTGAGGGGGCATCTGTTAACAATAAGAAGTTTCTGAGAAGGTTCGCTACGAAGTTCTTCATCAGTAATGGAATTCTCTATAAGCATAATCATGATTCAACCTTACTGCGGTGTGTAGACAAGAGCGAGGCAGAAAGAATCATGGCAGAGTTACATGAAGGTACCTTTGGAACTCATTCTAGTGGACATACCATGGCTAAAAAGATCCTACGGGCAGGATAATACTGGTCCACTATGGAAGCCGATTGTTATCAGCACTCTCGAACCTGTCATAAGTGCCAAGTCTATGCTGATAAGGTGCATGTACCTCCGGTTCCCCTGAATGTTTTGACAACTCCTTGGCCCTTTGCAATGTGGGGCATCGACATGATCGGCGAGATCAGACCTACTGCGTCTAACGGGAATCGCTTCATTCTGGTAGCCATTGATTATTTTACGAAGTGGTTTGAGGCAACTTCATTTGCTACAGTAACCAAGAACGTCATGGCGCGGTTCATCCGACACAATCTGATCTGTCGATATGGTGTACCAGAGAGGATTATTACTAACAATGGTACAAATCTCAATAACACGATGATCACCGAGCTCTGCAGACAGTTCAAGATTCAGCATCATAACTCTTATCCCTACCGGCCGAAGATGAATGGGGATGTTGAAGCAGCTAACAAGAACATCAAGAAGATTGTACAGAAGATGACGGTGACGTACAAAGACTGGCATGAGATGCTACCATTCTCTCTTTACGGGTACCGTACCTCAGCACGGACGTCGATATGGGCAACACCCTACTCTTTGGTGTATGACATGGAGGCAATCCTACCCATCAAATTCCAGATACCCTCTCTCAGGATTATGAAGGATGTGGGTTTGAACAAAGACGACTGGATCCAAACCCGACTTGATCAGCTGAATCTAATCGATGAAAAGAGACTTACTGCTATTTGTCATGGTCAGGCGTATCAAAAGCGAATGATCAAGGCTTTTAACAAGAAAGTCATACGTCAAGAATATCAAGTCGGGGATCTAGTGATCAAACGCATCATACTACCGCAAGGTGATCCCAGGGGAAAATGGACCCCCACATACGAAGGGCGTTTGTGGTTAAGAACATTTTCTCGGGAGGAGCTATGATTCTAACCACCATGGATGATGGCGTCAATGCAGACGTAGTGAAAAGATACTACGCATAATCAAAGACCCACTAGGTTGACTGGCCTAGGCAAAAATAAGGGCTTGCCGGCGAACCAAAAGGGTTCGGGCCAAAGTAAGGGATGAAAATTTAAAAAAAAACTGTACACCCGGCAAGTCGAAAACCTGAAAAGGCGACTTGGGCAAAAAAGGGTATCCCGGTGGACTGAAAACCCGAAAGGGCGGTCCAGGAAAAAATTAGGGATTGAAGCGTAACACTATGTCTCATTGGATCATCTTGCAACCAGACTTCGGTATCGACTATCAAGCTCAAACAGCACCAATCAATCTGATCCACCTTCGGCCAAGTAGCAAAGTGATGAGACGCTTGAAGATATAAAGGCAATAGCAGAGTTGGAACCCAATGGGATCGTTTTACATAGCTGTTTTTCTTTCTTTCACAAATTGTAATTTCTTTCGGCGGCATTCTCTTACTAGGACGTCAGCCTCTTCGTACAAAAATGCATATTACGGGCCAACTTCAAAAATCAATACAATTCATTTTCACAAGAAATCTCAATTTGTTTTTCTTTTTCTGTTTTGTTTTGCAAGAACGTCCAATGATTCATTTTTGATATATTCATTTGAAAATAATTGCTGCTCATAAATATTTACATGAGAAACAAAAGACAATTACCTATAATGCTAGAAACAGGGAAAATAAGAAGTGCCTAAACCTTACAGTTACTCTGCTCATCAGGTATCGGGATAGAGCCAGCTGGAGAGCATGAGTAGTGGTATATACACTCCCCATAGAGGAAAAAGTATCCAGAGACAGTAATGTTAGCTTTCTCGAACAGGACATAACTCTCCCCAGCTGAGGTTCACAATCGCGAGTGAGTCGGTAAATTTTTCCCCAAGCAGAGTTTATTTCTCTCACAAGCAGAAATTCAATCTCCAACAGAATTCATTATCACCAGCAACAGAAATTCGTCCCGGGTGGAGTTTATTTCTCCAAATCAACAGATCTATCAACAGAGTATCTACTCTCCAACAGAGTTATTCCCCGTAGAGTTATCCTCAGACGGAGTCTCTCCTCGGCAGAATATCTGTAAACAAGGGGAAAATCCCCAGCATAGTCATCTTTGTTCACCATCCCCAACAGAAGTATAGGAGCTATGGTTTTTACAGCAGTCAATAATACCATTTCGCATACTCTCCAAACAGCAGTCAGGGATTTATTTTCCCGGACTCAGATTATTATGTCAGCATTTCATGTCCATACATCATGACACGTGCATACACTACATATAACATAGTCTCAGTTATCTTGAGAACCTTATCACAATGCATCTCATGCATTGCATATAAATAACCCTGTATTTCTTTCAGGAAAGACAGTTATTATCAACAATTTCCAGCAAGTCCAGGATCAACACTCGAAGCTAAACAGAGTAATCATCAGTGCGACAAGATGCAACCTCACCCAGGTTCCCTCTGCAGTTTTACCCAAACTCATGTCAAAGTAACCCTACCATCCAGGTTCCTTCTCACAGCCCTACTATCTAGACTTTCATATCGAAGTAACCCTACGACCCAGGTTTCTTCTCACAGCCCTACCATCCAGGCTTTCATATTGAAGTAACCCTACTATCCAGGTTCCTTCTCGCAACCCTACTATCCCGGTTTTCATATCAAAGTAACCCTACTATCCAGGTTCCTTCTTGCAGCCCCACTATCCTGGCTTTCATATCGAAGTAACCCTACTATCCAGGTTCCTTCTCACATCCCTACTATCTCGGCTTTCATATCAAAGTAACCCTACTATCCAGTTTCCTTCTCGCAGCCCTACTATCCCGGCTTTCATATCGAAGTAACCCTACTATCCAGGTTCCTTCTTGCAGCCCTATTATCCCGACTTTCATATCGAAGTAACCCTCTTATCCAGGTTCCTTCTCACAGCCCTACTATCCAGGCTTTCATATCGAAGAAACCCTACTATCCAGTTTCCTTCTCACAGTCCTACTATCCAGGCTTTCATCTCAAAGTAACCCTATTATCCAGGTTCCTTCTCGCAGCCCTACTATCCAGGCTTTCATGTCGAAGTAACCCTACTATCCAGGTTCCTTCTCACAACCCTACTATCCAGGATTTCATGTCGAAGTAACCCTACTATCTAGGTTCCTTCTCACAGCCCTACTATCCAGGATTTCATGTAGAAGAAACCCTACTATCCATGTTCCTTCTCACAGCCCTACTATCAAGGATTCCATATCAAAGTAACCCTACTATCCAGGTTCCTTCTCATAACCTTACTATTCAGGTTCTGCCTCTCTTATCCCTAGACAACAATCCATAATGTTGTAAGACCGGGACCCGATCAAACACGATTGGTTTCACATTTCCCCAGAAAGTCGTGGTGCAACATATACCCCAACCAGATATGCAGTTCACTTCCGCTTCCCAAACCGGAGTTATTCCCCAGTAGAGTAACGGACAACTGAAGCTCCTAAAACTCTATTTCTCTCAAGACAGAGACCAGCATTCCCCAGCAAAGTTCTCCTCGACAACAGGTAGGCGGGTTCTCGCAAAGGAATATCTTATGCGATCGACACCTCTTCGGATGACATATTTAATCCCATCTCTGACAATTCTCTAGCAACTTCCGAATGGCATCTATAAGCCCATTCTCTATATCACAAATCAAGTATCACTTCATGCGAGTGCAAATTTCTGGGCACTCTAGTGTTCAATCATCTTCCACCTTCAGATCACAAAAGGCAGACGAGCCAATCTACATATTCAGGTTTAAGAAGATTGAACAGGGGAAGCTGTTTTACCCCAAAATTTGCCCTCCCATATCTCCCAACACATGGCAAGTGAGGTCCCCAAATTGCTCAAGGAAGTTCAAGAGTTGACCAGACAAACTCTCTCACAAGGCAGCCTACCTCAAATTAGGGTTTCTATTTTCATCAAGATGTGTGAACCACAAAGGACTCAAATGCTCACCATTGTCCTAATAAGTTCTCAAGATCATCCATGTCAAGTTTCAAGCCTTGCAGAAGAAGTTTGCCCAGTCAATTGCCCAAATGCCTGAAAATCAACTCTACTAGGTCAAAAGTCAACTGTGGCCCACATACAGTCAAACTTCAAGATTTTTGGTCAACATCCTCATTTTGAAGTTTTATCCATCATTTGATCAAGGTTTGATCATGATTCCTCAAGGATTTCTCACAATTCATCAAAACCCAAAAGTTGCTAAATTAGGGTTTTACAAGAAAAGTCAACTTAACTTTGACCAAGCATGACTTTCTCATATTTTATCAGAAATGGCCCATCCAAAGCTCGTTTTAAAGAGAATGAAATTCCCTATAATTCATCTTCATCTCCCAAGTCCAAATTATGCACTCACAAAAAGATATGAATTTTGACATTATAGGTCCTTTTGAAAAGTCAACAAAAACACCTTTTGGGTCAAAGCTTCATAAAAGAACATGGAAGACTCAATTGAGATGAGACCAAAAGGGTTGTTTAGAGGACATCCTAAGATTTCTAAAAAGTCCAAGAAAACCTCTCTAGGATCAAAATTGAGAGAGTTATGCATTGGCCAAGTTGACCATTTTTGTAAAATTGCCAAAAGTCAAATGTGCTCAAATTATCATTTTTTGCTAAATGGGCCTAACTTTTTATGCTTGTACCTCAATTATAATGTGGTCCACGACTCAAATACTTATCCACACATTATTTGCTTCATTTTTCAAATTATTTTGATTTTTTATTAATTAAAAAGTGTATTAAATCAAATAAATAATGAAAATTATCAAATATATGATTTGATTTGTTTTTTTTACAGATTAGCAGTCAAGATATGCTGAGCTTGCATGATCAAATCGAATCACGGGCAATTGGTACAAAAAGAGCATGATTGGCATGAAAATAGAAAGATATCATACAAATTGAAAATCAAATCAAATCTCATCAAAGCTTCAAGATTCAATCTGTTTTGCAACCCTAATTCATTGAAGGATATATAATCAAAAAATAAGGGTTAGAGGTCGTGAGAAAGGCATAACAAAATTGAAAAATTCCAAGAAAAGTGTGAGACGAATTTAACTCTACAGACCAATTCAAGGTGTACTAGCCATTCCAATCGCTTGCTAGACATCCCAGGAAGTTATTTCAATCATTCCCAGGGCCTGAAACACTCAGAAACTCGTTCTACAACTCACGCGGTTTGGTACATTTTTCAAATTCGATTATTGCAATTTACGCATGATTAGCACTTTTGATTTATATATTCTTGTTTATCATCATGTTTGCAAGCTATTGGTATCACTTAATTGCATTTTCAGTGCAGGAATCATGATATGCCATTGTTAGGGTTCCTTTGCTCATTTTAGGGGTTTTCAGTATAGGCAAAATTAGACTTTGATTCTGGTACCATGATGCTCGTGAGGATGAGACGAGTTGATTGGTACCCTTACCTTTCATTTATATTGCCTGTATAGGATTTTTTTGAGTGTCACAGGTTTGTAGTTACAGCAAGATGTCCGTAGATAAAAGTATTCTACCTAAAACGACAGGCCGGTGAAGAAGATGATGCATGGCAAAACACCACTGAATGGTTTGAATATACGGGCGTGTTCTGGAAATTGATGTTGTTTTTAAATATATTTTATTTTTGTTATTGATATTAACAAATGAAACAATGGCCCAATGGTACAAGGTAACGTTTCCCAGGCGCGTGTGCAGGAGGTCAGGGGTTCGAGCCCTGCCTCCTGCATTTTGTTTATTTCTTACAATTCTCTTGCAAATCATGTGCGCATCATTGTCCAGCGCCTACCATATGCCTCCAATAATCAACCAGTGGATCCATCATGCAGCCAGAGGTACGCCCAACCTTGAGAGACCATGGTGCGCCTTCAAGTCAATGCCATACCTAATCCAGCATGGTCAACACAGGCTTTGGAGTTTTGGGCCCAGAATTTCAACTTCATACCCCCCAGAATTGCTAACACACAGGCCCATTTTTACTTTTTTATTATTTCTTTTTTAATTCTTTTAATATTTTCTTTAATTATTTTAATTAACCCCATTAATCATTCTTTTTCATAAAAAATCATAAAATCAAGAATTCACACAAAAATTAGAATTAGTTTTTTTTATTATTAAATTTAATTTAATTTAGTTTAATTTAATCTAGAGAAATTTTAACTTGTTTTCACAATTAAAAATCAAAAATAGAAAACTAGGTTAAATTCTTGATTTTATTCTTTTCTTTTTCTCAAATAAACCAAAACACAAAAATAGGTTTTTAGAATGAATTAATTTAGTTTTTTTTCTTAATTTAAAATTAATTAGAGCTTAGGATTTTCTTTTTAATTCAATTGTTTCATTATTTTCTCAATAACAAAACATGACAAAAAAACATTTTTTTAATCAATCGCAAATAGGACTAGTCAAAGGGTTAAAACCCTAATCACCTCGCATTTAATTCGTCGCGCGCTTATTATGTATTTTGCCAATATTTTATAACTGTTCATGGTTTGTAATAGTTTAATTTAGGGTTTTATTTACTGTTTAAATCCCCGGGTTTTTGGCTATGTAATTAACCCCCCTCCCCGAAGCCTTGTAATAGCGTAGGTTTATTTTCGCGCATTTTTAATTCCTGCAAATATTTAACTGTCTAGATGTATGCTAATAGGATTGTATGGCAAGAATGCATGACAAATTAATAGTTAGAAAACCCTAATGTGCAAAGATAAATAACTGAAACCAATCACTCACACATATTCACTCTTAGGGTATACTCTCACTTCGGTTGCCTTCGGTAAACGATCATTAAGCATAGGGTGTCTTAGGGGTTTCCCTCCGGTCTAAAAGATCAAATTGTCCCGTTCGAATGTTGCCTCGGAAATGTTGCCTCGAATATGATCTTAAGACTCTAGGTTACTACTAAGGTATCCTAACATTGCTTTAGTGACCGTACGTCCCTTTCGAATTGACCCTTACAATTCCAACGACAGAGCTACCTATTCCTTAATAGTGGGATAGCGCTGTCTAAAGGAAACAAGAATAGAAACGATTTTTTTTTCCGAGTAGGTAGATGCTGATAGGTACTTGCTCAAATCAAAACTTTCTCACACTTACACTTTTCAAAACAATTTTCAAAATAACTTCGTCACAACTTTGAGGACTGATACAAGGGTTATCACGAAGTAAAACTTTTCAAAACAAAGCACAAAAACACAAGCAATTTAAAAATGAGCAAGTACCTAAGATCCCATGGAAAACCATGGATAGAAAGGGTGCTAACACCTTCCCTTTCTATAATCTACCCCCCGTACTCAGAATATCTCGAAAAAGGATTTTTTTTCTGTACTTTTTTTCGTTCCAGTTGGATGAAATAAAAGTCGGTGGCGACTCTTGCTTACCGCGACATTTTGCAAACACAAAATGCAAAACGCAAACCAATATCAAATAGTCGGTTCTTCCACCATATCACAGAGACCCTTTAGAATCCAGTTACTATTACTAGGACAAGTTTGGCCAACTAAACTTCAAGAGGGTACTTACCTATGAGACTCCATACAAGCCTAAACCTAAGGTTTTGTCTGCTTTGTGTGCATATAAACTTGCTTACTTTGCATATTTGTACATAACATCATAGCATCATACCATAGCATTTTCAGTAACCGTTTCAAGGATCTCAAGGGCCTATGATACAGGGTCACGTTGAACCAGACGTCTATCAGGGGGCAAGAGGATTTATTTTCCTTTAACCAAACGCCGTCAAGGATCAAGTACAACAAACTTGAGTCAAAGGCTACAACCCACTCGACATGATGAGCTCAATTCTCGTGGAAGGACATCCACCGATACAAAGTTCTCCAATCAAAACTGTAAGTGACTACTAATCCCGCGAGATCCTTAAAAACATGCATCCACATATCATGCATCATATCATGACAGGTTTCTCCCATACGGGCCTCCTTATCTTCCTACTGTTTATTTCAGTAAGATGGATGTGGAACAAACGGTGAAAGACATCCAGGCTCAAAACGCCCAACTTCAAGAGATGTTCTTGAACCTATCCAAGGGACAAGAAGAGGCGAAGGCACTCCTCACCAGTGGCATGATCATGGGAAATTCTAGGGACGACATAAATGACCAGTTGGAGCGGCTACAAACCGAGATAGCGGTAATGAAAGTTCAGATGATGGGACAACTGGTGGGCCAGATGACTCTCATCCAAAACTTAGCTCAGGGACAAGAAGAGCTAAGAGTCCTCATCAACAAGCTTCGTCAAGACGGATGTAACTAAATAGGAGCAAACATATAGAATTGGGGATCAAGTCATCATTCAGCCGCCCATAAGACAAGAAGCTGGTTCAAGGTAAAACAGACCATTCTGAATTTCCGCCACGTCACGGGTCCAACAACAGCCTCGTTAATATCAACTGGAAAATCAGCAAAGGCAAAATGTGCCCAAAAGACAGTTTACTAACATCAACATGCCACTGTCTCAAGCTTTGCAACACATGCTGAGGATGAATCTGATTACACCAATAAGACCTCATCCAAATCCCAAAACTTTTTCTCCCAGCTACAATCCCGATGCCAGGTGTGCCTATCATTCCAATAGTCATAGGCATGATACAAACGATTATTGGACACTGAAGTACAAGATTCAAAACCTGATCAACAAAGGAATGTTGGAGTTCACAAAAGATGGCCAGACTGAATTCTTCTGCCGTCCCTCAAAGGCTCACCATCTAAACTGACAAGTTCAGACAAAGAGGCTTCTTTTCATTTGAATTTTTAGTTGTAATTTCTTTTGCTTGTTCAAACACTTATCTATTAATGTCAAACTTTGTTTCATTAATGCATTGCATATGTTTGTCTTAAATTAGTCCATTCGTTTTCATTATTTTAAACTATATTGTTTTTACTTCCTTTATGACATTCAACTCTTACTAAAAGTTACAAGCCTTTAGAGGGAGGATGGCGAAAATAATGTCATAATCTCATACAGTATGCTTTTGAACAGACCTTGCTGACGATGTAAAGGCGTTCTTTCAAATCCTAAACACTGGAGTTATAAGGAAGATAATCCCTAGTTAACCCCTTTGAGCCAAAGAAGTAGAAGTTTTCTTTCTTACACAAGTTGAAACCTTTAATCAAAACATGGGGCAGGGTAGTCTCTCAATTAATTCAAATGTATGTTTAGCCGCAAATTCTCATCTCGTAATACAACGAATGACATCAAAAACATTCCTTCCGAACCAAAAGATGGTGATTGGTTCCTTATCAAATAGGCAGTCATTATCTCTCAAAAGAAAATCCCACTAAGTCAAAACCTACAAAGGAAACTTAAGAAAAAATTGGGGCATCCGGCTGACGTAATCTCAAAACTCAGTCAGGTGAAAATCAGGGATGACAAATAATAATAAAAAAGGGTCACTACAAATACTCAACAACATGAAAAATATTGCAAAAAAATGATTGCCTTCCGAAAAACTTAACTTGTATGAACCATCACCAAAACAACATTCCAGACTCAATCGGAGTTCAAATGCACAATTAGTTGAGTTTAGGACTGAAGAACATCACGAAGAGCGGGTGGGTACAAATACACTTTGAGCCTTTATCCTTTGTTTCTTAAACCGTGAACCAAGCCACGTTACAACCCTCCAAAAGTCCTAATTGGAGCATGGGTTAGTTCGAAAGCATATTGTTACAAAAGGTGTCCTGACTCCTGTAGGGCTTTACTCTAAATCATGAGTTGAATTTTTCTTACAAAATTTCTTTACTTGCTAAAACGCATTTTCAAAACTTCAAAACAAACATAAACTTTGCATTACTTGAATATCACTGTTTGCATATGGCTATTCATTTGACAGCAGATAAATTTGCACAAAAAATATCCGATGAACGAAAGCTCTCTCAGTGAACAAAGTCACTTCAAGTGGGATGACACTTTCAATAATAGATCTCCTAAGCAAAAAATACGCGGCATGACATGGGGCAGTCCAGTCAAGATTCCGAGAAATCTCTCAAGAAATGCTGAATAACTAGGGGCAGGTCTCCATCACTTGGGGATTTGAACGTAAATCCCGACAAAGGGTTACGTACAGTCAAACATTTCCTGGCAATGCCACCAACACCTGCTACTAGGGGCAGTGACAAATCTCCCCAAAAATCCTTTTCATAGGATGACTCTCAGACAGAGTTTCAATCTCTGAAAACCTTTTCCCCAGCCAAGTCAACCTCAAGAATCCTCGAGGATTTTCTCCAGTGAAGTCACCGCCTCTCCAACAGACTGACAACAGGGTTTATTTCCCCAACAAACTAAGGATTCCCCAGATTAAGTTTGCCTCTCTGACTACTATAGATCAGAGGACCACAACTCCTCTTCTCCAGTAGACTACTCTACAATCCCCAGTAAGTTACTGTGAAGCCTGGACCCAACCAGACATTAGTTTAACTTCGACTCCCCAGTAGAGCAACAGACAACCGAGATTCCTGAACTTTTTCCCCAAGCAGGAATCAACACTCTCCACAGTGTTTTCAACTCTCCCCAGCAGAGTTCTCCTCAATAAAACAGGGATCCTCAGTGGAAACATTCTAGGCAAAGTTTGAAGACATACATACTCTTCAACAACAATCCTGGATTTAATAACTCCCCAACATTTTGTCAAGGATTTATTCTCCAATACAAAATTACATTTCAACAATATTCATAACATATGCATGCAAAATACATATAACAAAAATCTCATCATGCATACATCATGACATTGCATACAATTAACTCTTTACCTTTTCAGGAAAGATCAACCAACAGATAAAGGTCATCATCTTGCTGAGGTAGTAATCGCCCAAGATTCCTTCATCATTCTACTGAGGTAGTAACTGTCCAAGATTCCTTCATCATCCTGCTGAGGTAGTAATCGTCCAAGATTCCTTCATCATTTTGTTGAGATAGTAATCGTCCAAGATTCCTTCATCATCCTACTGAGGTAGTAATCTTCCAAGATTCCTTCATCATCCTGCTGAGGTAATCATCCAAGATTCCTTCATCATCCTGCTGAGGTAGTAATCGTCCAAGATTCCTTCATCATTTTGCTGAGGTAGTAATCATCCAAGATTCCTTCATCATCCTGCTGAGGTAGTAATCGTCCAAGATTCCTTCATCATCCTGCTGAGGTAGTAATCGTCCAAGATTCCTTCATCATCCTGCTGAGGTAGTAATTGTCTAAGATTCCTTCATCATCCCGCTGAGGTAGTAATCTTCCAAGATTCCTTCATCATCCTGCTGAGGTAGTAATCGCCCAAGATTCCTTCATTGTCCTGCTGAGTTTTCAGATGCAGTTCAGATACGCTCCAGATATGGATGCCATCCTGATACTTATTTAGATTCAGCTTCTCAGATATAATTCAGATACGCACCAGATACGGATGCCATCCTGATACTCATTCAGATTCAGCTTCTAGATACAGTTCAGATACGCTCCAGATACGAATGTTATCCTGATACTCATTCAGATTCAACTTCTTAGATACAGTTCAGATACACACCAGATACAGATGCCATCCTGATACTCGTTCAAATTCAGCTTCTAGATACAGTTCAGATACGCTCTAGATACGGATGCCATCCGGATACTTATTCAAATTCAGCTTCTCATATACAGTTCAGATACGCACCAGATACAGATGCCATCCTGATACTCATTCAGATTCAGCTTCTAGATACAGTTCAGATACGCTCCAAATATGGATGTCATCCTGCTACTCATTCAGATTCAGCTTCTCAGATACATTTCAGATAAACACCAGATACGTATGCCATCCTGATACTCATTCAGATTCAGCTTCTAGATACAGTTCAGATATGCTCTAGATACGGATGCCATCCTGATACTCATTCAGATTCAGCTTCTCAGATACAGTTCAGATACGCACCAGATACGGATGCCATCCTGATACTCATTCAGATTCAGCTTCTAGATACAGTTCAGATATGCTCCAGATATGGATGCCATCCTGATACTCATTTAGATTCAGCTTTCAGATATAGTTTAGATACGCTCTAGATACGGATGCCATCATGATACTCATTCAATTTCAGCTTTTAGATACAGTTCAGATACGCTCTAGATACGGATGCCATCTTGATACTCATTCAAGGACAACTTTCAGATACGAGTCAGATATAATCCATTTATGGATATTATTCTAGTACTCAACCTAACACATCCACTATTTCAGTATAAATCAACCAAAGATTTATTCTGATACATCTTCAAATTTTTGTCAACAATCACTTTTGAATGACATCTTTAAGCCCATTTCCTACACAATCAATCACCACATCATCAAGTGCAAATTTATGGGCACTCTAGTGTTCAATCATCTTCCACCTTCAAGTCACGAATGGCGGATCCGCCAATCTAACTCTTCAGGTTTAAGAAGATTGAACAGGGGTAGCTGTTGTACCCCAAAATTTGCCCTCTCATTTCTCAAAGAATCATCCTGGACCCTCAGGTTTTCTTCCATCCAATTTCAAGCCTTGAATTACAAATTTTCCAAGAAAGTCATTCACAAGGGCAAAATTATCATTTGTACACTAAAAAAGTCAAACTTTGACTTTTGGATCAAAATCAAGTTTAAAGGACCATATTTCATCAAGACATGTTGAAATATGAAGTTTGTCTCATCAAGAAATTCAAAAGTTAAAATTACTTTGGAAAAGTCAAATTTCTCAATACTTAGAATTTTTCTAAGTGTTTAAGAAATATGACAAGCTCAGAACTTCTGACCAGATTTTCACCATGATGGAAGTTGATTCTGGAAGAACTTCTGACACAAGAGTTATGGACTCCAATAAGATCTGAAACATTGCAGAACAAAACTTCTCCTAGAAATGCTAGGATTTCAAGTTATGACTCCTCAAAGACACATCCATGAAACCGAAGCACTCAGCAAATTCTGGACAGTTCCAAGACAGAGTTTGGTCATAACTTTTGGGCCAGTTTTCACAAAGATTCAGTCAGAGTTTGCAAGAGTAATTCAAAAAAGATTTACAAAGTGTGTTGCAAGCTTCCTGGAAAGTATGAGAGCTCCTTCTGAACATGCTGGAGCAAGGAGATACAAAGATCGGAAGTTGGATGTTTATTCTAAATTACGACGAAGCTGAACTTCTGACCCAGAATTAAGAAATGATGCAAAATCTCATATTGCAGGATTTCTGGTTTAGTAAATCTCATCATCATTTAATGCTCACGACTACTTTTGAGTCTTTATCCAAAGGATTTCCCCACGTGTGGCATAGAAATACCATTACTGTCTTGGAAAATCAAACTTTTGTACAAGATTGTGCTGGGCCCATGTGTTGCTGTTGCTTTTGGGTTCCCTTTCCTAAATTCCTGCTTACAAATCCAGCTTAGGCGCTGCTAACCACCATACTTGCTTCAAGAACAAGGCAGCATCCTAACATGTGATGGTTGTACCATTGATCTCTCCAAGCTACAAGATCTTTGCCTATAAATTGGACTTTATTGGCAACTGTAAGGAGGTCGGAAATTTGAGAAAGAAAAATCCTTGAACCCCTGCTAAAATTCTAAGAGTCCAAAACTGTAAACACAAAAATACAAAACCTGTTAGCTTTTGATTTCTTTCATTCAGACTCCATTTTTTCCTCAAGTGTTTCTTAACCAAAGCCATCCATACATTTTTTGATATACATTCAGAAGCCATCCTAACTTCTATGGTCAAACTGTAACACACTCTCCATCAATATCCATCTCAAAGAAGTCAGAAGTTTGCTCCTTGGCTGTTCCAGAATTTTCCAATCATTCATAGCCCAAGTTGAAAGTTTCCATCCTACTGAGCACGTGAGGAAGCTGGTCAGAACATCACAAGCGGTCAGAAGCATACTCCAGCTCACAGAACATTTTCCAGCTGCAAGGTAAGCTTCTGCTGACTCTCGTCATATTACTTAAACATTGTTAGATTTGCACGTTTAAAAACACAATGTAGACATCCTGACTCTGATTCAGTACATATTCATATATTCCATGTATGTTTGCCTAAGTAGGGAGAATTTTAGTCCAGAACTTCTTGAAGAAATTAGGACTCAGAATTAGGATTAGAAAATTCATGTTTGCTTCTGATTTATAGTTTTGATATCTCTTGTTTCTGAAACATTATGAAACCTGCCATAACTATTATATGCGTATCTTTTGTTTTGTTGAGAAATTACTAAGTTGCAGATGTTCTGACTAGCATGGAGAGGGAGACTAAGTTCTGCCAGTGGCATCAGAACTTCTGAAATCTTCTTTGTTCCCAGCGGACCCAGAACTTCTGACTTTACCTATTTCTACTAATATGGTTTCTGTTTTTGCAGCACGCCATAGTCAGAACTTCTGATTTCTTTTAGTTCAGCAATGTGTTGATTCTATTTTTCTTTTTCCTTACTATTTTTTCTATTGCTTCTATTTTCACTAATCAAAAACACCAAAAACATTTCACATTTTACATGCTTTATTTTATTTCTTAAAACAAAAAGACCAAAAATATTTTCTTAAACAAAACTTATTTCTTTTCTTAAATAAAAAAAGTCCATTTCACATTTTCTTATACATTCTTATCCATTCAATATGGTTGTAATAGTAACTTAGGATTTAATTTTATTCGCAATCCCCATTTGTAAATCTGTACACCCCATCCCCCTAATATTGTAATAGCATAGTAATTTTAAATTTTGCAATTTATCGCTTTTATATATAACATGCTAGGTATTAGGATTTGTATGGAAAGACTAAAACCAATACTTAGAAAATCCTAATTTAAGACAAAAACAAGCATGAAAACAATACATTTGCACACAAACACCGCTAGGGTTATTCTACTTGGTTGCCTTATACAAAATGGCCATATTATGCATGTAAGGTGTCTTAGCAAAAACAAGCAAATACAAGATCATAGTCCCTCGATGACGCTATCTAAGTTGCCTTTCAAATGATCTTAATCCCTAAAAGGAATGCTAAGATACCTTGCAACATTGCTAATCATGGTTATACGATGACCCACGCCCGTCCCGTTTACATCCAATGATGGGGCTTCTCACCAAATCAATGGTAAGATAGCAACACCTAAAGGAGGAGGAAAAGAACATATAAAGACCTTTTGAGTAGGTATATTCGCTCCTAGTTTCTTGCTTGCTCACAACAAAAACATTCTATACACCGACACTCTCACTTTGAAACATTTTCAAAATACAACACTTTGTATGCATTCTTATAGAGACGAGAATCATTATGAAGACACCTTTTAAATTCACTTTAAAAAAAATCTCACAAACACCTTTTTGAACTATCTTTGAAACAAACACTTTGTATGCGTTCTTATAGAAACGAGAATCATTACAAAGTTACATTTTCAAAATACTTTTAAAACCCACACCACAAGCACATTCAAACAAAAGCAAGTGATCTAGAAAGCAACTAAGAGCCCATGGAAAACCATGGATGAAAAGGGTGCTAATACTTTCCCTTTTCATAATCTACCCCCCAAACTCAAGAAATGAATCTCAAAGGTCTTTCTTGTGCTTTTTCACCTTTCCTTTTGGGATAAAAGAAAATTCGGTGGCGACTCTTGCTAACCACAACATTTGCGATCAAACGCAAAACCTTCAAGTCAGTTCTTCCACCGTATCACAAAAACCATATGCAAAAGGACATGAAATTACTCTTCAAAAATCTCTTCAAAAGCTCTTCACAAAGCTCTCTCAAAATTCTCAAAATCGTTCAAAAGTTGTGAAAATTCAAAACCTGGTCTTCAGCTTTCCTCCATCCAATATTGTGCCATCTTTGCACTTCTGAGGTCCCTAGGAGTCATTTCCATTCCTCACCTTGGCCTGGAGCGCGCCCGAGTCGTCCATACAAGTTACATTATTTGGTATAGTGATAACACGATTTTATATCGTATAAATCGACTTAATTAATGCAAATAATTCATGTTTTTATTTAATTTATTTTATTTTATTTCCATATTACGCTGGTATTTCTTTGTTTCAGGTATTTTGCCTTAAATAAGCTTATGTGAAGAAAAATGAAGAAATAGATGCAATTTAGTACAAAAATGAAGATAATTGATTAATGTGGTGCAGAATACTAAATGGGGGTGAAAAGAATGATTTTTTCCAAGGCCCAAAAGACCAAGAACGCGCAGAGGCCCAAGGGAACACACGTTCCCCACTTCAGCTTGAAGGGACCGACCGGCCCACTAAGGGGAACGACCGGTCCGGCCCACTTCAGCTGAGTGGAACGACCGTTCCCTCCCCTTTCCTATTTTCACGCCATTTTCTCCTCACACGGAACGACCGGTCCCAAGTCAATGAAGAAACCAACTTTTGCTATATTTCCGTACACGTCTTCAGCACGTTATGCAACAAAGTCCACTAGCAATATTTTTTGGATATTCAGTTTTACGTGGATTGACCTTTTGGGATACAGTTATTTTACAAGCATTATAAATAGAAGTGAAAGTCAAATCCCAAAGGTCGGAGAATTTTTGCAAGATCGTACTATTTTCAGCAGAGCAAATTTCCTTCCATTTTAATTTTTGTTCTGCCCTTTTCCTTTATTTTTATTTCATCGCATTGTTTTTATTTTCTTTTCTTCTCCAGTTTTCTGCCTTTATTTTTCGTACAACAATTTCTACACCGGGAATTGTTGTGCAATTTTATCCGGTTTAACCTTACGTTAGATCCGGTATTTTTACTTTTCTTGTTGTTACGAAATTCAAGATTCGAAGGGTAGATCCAGCCGACTTGTGGTGGAATACTCGAAGGATTTGAAGAACGAATATTTACTTGAAGCTATTGAAGTATTTCTACATTTTCATCAGGTTTTCATTTATACGCTTTATTTAATATATTTGTATGATCTCTGTTCTGAGTATGTTTTTATTTCGCCGTTTCCTAATTAATAAACCTTGCATGATTAATTGTATGAACATGTCTGGCTAAACCGATTAAATATCGGTATGTAAATTAACCAAATAACGGGATCCGAAATAAACTGGCTTAAAATTATTTTGTAAAAGAAACTTCTTTCATGGTTTTAATATTCAATTAAATTGTTTAAGATTTTACAAACCAATAGAACGGAAGTGTGAGGTTTTAGAATTGATTAAGGTTTTTACTAATAAAACGGAAGTTTGAGGCTAAAACCAGATAGTGATTATTAGGCATTGTTTTTAAAGAGGCGGAAGCATTTTAAAAACAATTAAAGTTTATTCTGTTTTCAAAAATTACTTTTGAATCCGGCGGAGTGACGGAAGCACACGTTAGGGTATTAATCGTATAACTTGAACTAATAGAACGGAAGTGTGAGGGGAAGGTTTTTAGACAAATAAAGTTTGCGTAAAGATAATTTTTGACCAATTTAAGTAAAAGCCAGTGGAAATTCGGAACCCAAAATTTAGGTGAAATACATACCGGTATTTATAATTAAAAATTTTATAACTAAATTTAGTAATTAGATCCCTTTCGTTAATTAAATTAATATTAGCCTTAGCTTTACCCAGTAACCAAAATTACGGTAGATAGATTCATAGTCCCTGTGGATTCGATATCTTTTAAGACTACGCGATAGGACTGTGCACTTGCAGTCTCCAGATTTATAGACATACAAAGTCGCGATCAAGTTTTTGGCGCCGTTGCCGGGGACTATTTAAGTCGATATCGTAACTCTTTTAGTTACATCGTAGAGACTAAGGTCTTCTTCTTTTCATCTCTTTCTGATTTGTATGCCAAACACTCGCTCTCAAGGCGAACCTTTGCATCTACAAATCAACGACATCGAGCGTTATCTTCGATTGAGACGCCGAATTCAGGAATATCGTCTACTAAACAATTTACCCCCGACGAATATCCCTGATATAACTGATCTTAGACGAGCTGAGATGGCTGCGCCACAACCTCTAAAATCTTACGCAATCCCTTCTCAAGACGAACCTCATAACAGTATTGCCGCTCCGGCAATCGAGGCAAACAACTTCGAGCTGAAACCTTCGCTATTATCTGCAGTTCAACAAAACCAGTTTTCTGGAAATCCAACTGACGATCCGAACCTGCATTTATCCGTATTTCTACAATATGCAGATACCGTAAAAGCTAATGGGGTCAGCACGGAAGCTATTCGTTTACGATTATTTCCTTTTTCCCTTAGAGATGGAGCTAGAGCCTGGCTCCAATCTCTACCTTCTAATTCAATCACTACGTGATGAATTAAAGAAAGTTTTCCTAACCCGATATTTTCCACCAAGCAAAACGGCTATGCTTCGAGCTCAAATCAACGGATTTAGGCAGAAAGACATCGAGTCTTTATTTGAAGCATGGGAACGATATAAAGACATGATAAGACTCTGTCCACATCATGGTCTGGAGGAATGGTTAGTGATACATACTTTCTACAATGGTCTTTTGTACAACACGAGATTAACAATCGACGCTGCTGATGGAGGTGCGCTAATGGAGAAACCATATGTACAAGCCTACGAACTGATAGATAATATGGCCCAAAACCACTACCAGTGGGGAAGCGAGAGAGCTGCCGTTGAAAAACCTCCGACGAAAGGAGGAATGTACGAAATTAGTAGCCTAGATCAAGTAAACGCTAAGGTAGACGCACTAACTCAGAAAATAGAAAACCTTACGTTAACTCCTGCAGCTACCGTAGCTGCAGTGACTCCTGACTGCGAAATATGCGGAACATCTGGTCACGCTCCCGCCGAATGTCAATTTCTGTTAGGTACTCCGACTGACCAAATAAACTACGCTCAAGGAAACCCTTATTCAAATACGTACAACCCAGGTTGGAGGAATCACCCAAATTTTTCCTACAATAATAATAACGCATTGAACGCACCTGTTCAAGCGCAAACTGCTCCACCTGGATATCAAAAAGCACCTTCTGCCGCACCGAGCGCACCTAGGAAATCTAATCTCGAAATAATGATGGAAAACTTTATAGCAAGCCAAGCGCAAACTCACAAAGAATTCCTAAACCGAGACATACACACTAACGAGCAAATTAAGCAACTATCGAACAAAATAGATGCCTTAGCCACTCACAATAAAATGTTAGAAACTCAAATCTCACAAGTGGCTCAACAACAAGCGCCTGCTGCCGCACCAGCCGGTACTTTCCCTGGACAACCACAACCTAATCCGAAAGGACAAGCTCACGCAATTATATTACGAAGCGGTAAAGAAATAGAAGAACCATTAGATCCAAGAACCGAAAACCCGGCCATGCACCAAAACTCTGAAAACCAAGCCGAAGAGGATAATGAACCTAAAAGAAAGGAAGATGGAGAAACAATAGAACAAGAAAAACCTTATGTACCTCCACCTCCCTATAAACCACCTATTCCTTACCCTCAAAGACTAGTTAAAACAAAAGACATAGGGCAATTTAAGAAATTTGTAGAACTTCTCAAGCAATTAAACGTAACAATTCCTTTCACAAAAGCGATAACGCAAATGCCCTCATATGCTAAATTCTTAAAAGAAATTCTATCTAATAAAAAAAAGCTAGAAGAAAATGAAACAGTTACTCTTACAGCTGAATGCAGCGCAATAATCCAAAATAAGATGCCACCTAAACTGAAAGACCCTGGTAGTTTTTCTATACCATGTGTAATAGGAAAATTCGTCATAGACAAAGCTTTATGTGATTTAGGAGCAAGCATCAGTGTAATGCCTTTATCCATCAGTAAGAAACTCGAAATGGGAGAGTTGAGACCAACTAAAATGTCTGTTCAGTTAGCAGATCGTTCTGTCAAATACCCCGTAGGAGTACTTGAAAACGTCCCCGTTCGAATAGGTCAATTCTACATCCCAACCGACTTTATAATAATGGATATTAAGGAAGATACGAACACACCTATCATTTTAGGAAGACCCTTCCTAGCAACTGCCGGTGCCATTATAGACGTTAAAAGAGGAAAACTCACCTTTGAGGTAGGCGAAGAAAAGATTGAATTCATTCTTTCCAAATTTCTAAAAGCACCAGCCATAGATGACAACCGCTACTTTATGGATATGATAGAAGAATGTATAAAAGAAGCAGAAGATCATCCAGATAAAACCTTAGATGAATGCTTAGCAATAACACCCGATCCTACACAAGGTTTACACAAACCAACCATTGAACTCAAAACGTTACCCAAAAACCTGAGATACGAATTCTTAGACCCAGAATTCGAACGACCAGTAATAATCAACGCAAATCTAGGAAAAATCGAGACTGAAAAATTACTACATATACTGAGGAAATATCCAACTGCTTTAGGATACAATTTAACTGATCTTAAAGGAATAAGTCCTTCCATCTGTATGCATCGCATAATGTTAGAGGAAGATAGTAAAACCTCTAGAGAACACCAAAGAAGACTTAATCCTATAATGAGTGAAGTAGTAAAGAAAGAGATATTAAAATTGTTAGAAGCAGGCATCATTTATCCAATATCTGATAGTAAATGGGTAAGCCCCGTTCATGTAGTCCCCAAGAAAGGAGGCGTAACGGTAATCGAAAACGACAAAGGAGAAACCATAACAAAGCGAATCGAATCAGGATGGAGGATGTGCATTGATTATAGGAAACTTAACAAAGCCACCCGGAAGGATCATTTCCCTTTACCATTCATTGATCAAATGCTGGAGCGTCTAGCCAGACACTCATATTTCTGTTACTTGGACGGTTACTCCGGATTCTTTCAAATACCGATACACCCCAATGACCAAGAAAAGACTACCTTCACCTGTCCATTCGGAACCTTCGCATATCGAAGAATGCCTTTTGGCTTATGCAATGCACCTGCAACTTTTCAAAGATGCATGATGGCAATCTTCGCAGACTTTCTTGATAATATTATGGAGGTATTCATGGACGACTTCTCCGTCTGCGGACGTAGTTTTGAAGGATGTCTTGCAAACTTAGAAAAAGTACTAGAAAGATGTGTAAAGGTAAACTTAGTATTAAATTGGGAAAAATGCCATTTTATGGTTCAAGAAGGTATTGTGTTAGGACATATTATATCTAATAGGGGAATCGAAGTAGACAAGGCCAAGATAGAAGTTATCGAAAACCTTTAACCCCCTAGAACTGTCAGAGAAATAAGAAGTTTCTTAGGACACGCCGGTTTTTACCGACATTTTATTAAAGATTTCTCTAAAATTTCTAAGCCATTAACTGAACTCTTAATGAAAGATGTTGAATTCATATTTAACGAAAAATGCCTTGAAGCCTTTCAATCATTAAAGAAAGCATTAATTACTGCGCCAATCATGAAGACCCCAGATTGGAGTGAACCATTTGAGATAATGTGTGACGTAAGTGACTATGCCGTAGGAGCAGTCCTAGGACAAAGAAAAGATAAAAAATTACACGTCATATATTACGCTAGTAGAACCCTAGATGAAGCGCAAATGAATTATGCAACAACCGAAAAGGAACTCCTGGCTGTAGTCTTCGCACTCGATAAATTCTGATCTTATTTAGTAGGAGCTAAGATAATAATTTATACTGACCACGCTGCCATTAGATATCTCCTAACCAAAAAGGACGCTAAACCTAGACTGCTAAGATGGATCTTGTTGCTACAAGAATTTGATTTAGAAATCAAGGATAAAAAAGGAACTGAAAACGTAGTGGCTGATCATCTATCAAGAATCGAAAATCTAAAACAAGAACGAATTCCAATCAATGATGAATCTCAATATGATAGATTAATCGCCCACTTCGAAGCAAGTGAATCTCAAAACTATTCTGAAACAACCTTAGCAATCTCATCTGTCCCTTGGTATGCAGATTTCGTAAATTATCTAGCTGCCGGTGTATTACCACCAGAGTTAACGTACCAACAAAAGAAAAAATTCTTTCACGATCTCAAACAATATTACTGGGACGAACCTTTGTTATTCAAAAGAGGACCCGATGGAATTTTCCGTCGTTGCGTACCCGAAGAAGAAGTCGAAAGCGTGATTAAACATTGCCACTCCGCACCATACGGAGGATACACGAGTACTTCTAAAACATGTACGAAAATCCTACAATCAGGTCTTTATTGGCCAACACTATGGAAAGATGTTCATGTCGCGGTCACTAAGTGCGACCGGTGCCAACGCACTGGTAACATTTCAAGACGCGACGAGATGCCACAGAAAGGCATTCTGGAAGTAGAGATTTTCGATGTATGGGGTATAGACTTTATGGGACCATTCCCGTCATCTTTTGGTAACAAATACATACTCGTGGCAGTTGACTATGTATCTAAATGGATAGAAGCTATAGCTTCTCCAACAAACGATACCCGAGTTGTATTAAGGCTCTTCAAAAACGTGATATTTCCGAGATTCGGTATACCAAGATTAGTAATAAGCGATGGAGGTTCTCATTTTATTTCTAAGATATTCGAAAAACTCCTAAGGAAATACGGTGTCCGACATCGAGTAGCTACACCCTATCATCCACAAATGAGTGGACAAGTGGAAGTCTCTAATCGTGAAATCAAGCAAATATTAGAAAAGACTGTAGCAACTTCGAGAAAGGATTGGTCCTCAAAACTATCTGAAGCTCTATGGGCATATAGGACCGCATTTAAGACACCAATAGGAACCACCCCGTTTAAGCTCATCTATGGAAAATCTTGCCATTTGCCGGTTGAATTAGAACACAAGGCCTATTGGGCTATTAAAAATATAAACTTGAATTACACAACCGCAAGCGAGAAGCGCATCCTTGATATAAACGAATTAGAGGAATTGAGACAAGATGCGTATGAGAACGCCAAGATTTATAAAGAACGAACGAAAACATGGCACGACAAAAGAATAAATAGAAAACATTTTAAAATAGGTGATATCGTACTACTGTTTAATTCAAGATTAAAATTATTTCCTGGAAAACTACGCAGCAGATGGTCTGGTCCGTTCACAATAACAAACACGTTTATTAACGGAGCGGTTGAAATCAAAGGAAAGATTTTCGAACCCTTTATAGTTAATGGACAACGTTTAAAACCATATCACAGCGCAGAGAGTAACGAATACTTTCAAGAAATAACTTTAATAGAGCCACCTGCTCAATTAGAAATTTAAAACTTTGATTTTATTTGTCGAGCTTACGACATAAAACAAAGCGCTTAGTGGGAGACAACCCACCTTTTTATGATTACTTATTATATTTACCTTTTTGTTTTATTATTCTTATTATCATTCTTACTATTATTATTATTCTTATTTTTCTCTTTATTCTTCTCATTCATAAACACTTATACACAACATTAGTTATCTTCTTGTTTTGTTTCAATGTTATTTATATTAGTTATTAGATTATTAAGTGGTATCAAATAAAGCTGAAATGATACTGTTTGCAAACACTATGCATTCTGTGCCTGAGATATATATTATAACGTACTGTATCAAAAGAAAACAAAAGGAAAAGTTGAATTTCCCACGCAGGCACAGGACCGGACAGTCCCACGCACACCATGCCCCCTGGACCGACCGGTCCCCTTTTTGACTGAAAAGCAGGACCGACCGTCCCCCTGTCCTAGTACAAGAGGGAACGACCGGCCCCCTGTTGCATGCTGTAAAGCGTGTCTCTTTGTCTCCCACGCCAAATTCAATTTATAACTCATTTTTACCATTTATCTTCTCCATAAAACAACTTCCAACCACTCTTAAATTCCCATTACTCCACTATCTCATTTTTTTCAAATTTTTACCCTTTCAAACTCCTCCATTAACTCTCATTAAATTCTCATTATCACCATTCAACCACCCTCACAATATAAATACCCCTCATTTCTTACTATCTCTTCACACCATTTCTTACTTTCTACTACGTTTCTCTCATATTTATCTTCATCTTCTCTAACTTCCTTCTACATCTACCACCATTTTCTTACCATTACCATGCCTCCGAGAACCATCCGTCCCGAAAGACAACAACCCGACCTTTCAAACATTATCTTCCGCGATGATAAGCAACGCACCATGTATCTCAACTTATACAAACGCTCGGTGGTTCCGATAAAGTATGTAGATATAAATTGTCTACAAACTTTAGGACTCACTGAAAGTGTGTCATGGTTGCTAAATAATACTGGTTTATACAATCTCTGTACCCAACCAAACCCAACCTTTGAACCTCTAGTGTTGGAGTTTTTGAGTTCGTTTTCTTACTCAACAGATATTGAAGATCCATACACTACGGGAACTGCTAGTTTCCGTACGTTCAACCGTGAGTATACGCTAGATCAAGAACAAATTGCTGAGGCACTAGGATTCTCACAAGGGGATGGTATTTATTACAAGCCATTTGAAGCGGAAGATGATATTCCAGCCTGGGAGGAGCAAGGTTTACAATTCTGGGAGGAGATAAGTGGGGAAGCCGCAAATGGTTGGAGACTATTATATGCGTCCCACGTTCATAATCCAGCAATACGGTATTTTCACCGTATTTTGGCTCACACTATCTTTGGACGCACCTACAACCATAAGGTAACCCAAAATGAGTTATTTTTCTTATATTGTGCCTTAACTGGGAGCCGTGTCAACGCCGCACCATTTATGCTATCACACTTTCAACTATGTGCTCAAACCGCCGGAAACAACCCTTTTCTTTTCGGTGGCATTATTACCGCGATAGCTTACTCGCTAGGATTGGCTGACGAGATCCTAACTATTGCTCAACACCTCATGCCAGCCCAATTTCTAGATGAGGTATACTGCAGAGACTCCCATCTAATCCTCCCAAGGCAAGGTGAGAACAGATTTACTTTATTGGTCAATAAAGTTTTGGTACCAAGCATTATTCTCCCATGTCCTCATCTTATTAATGTGCAAAATCGAAGTCGTTGGTTATTCGATTTAAATGCACCCGAAGCTGAGAATAATGCTCCCGTGGATGAAATGGAAGAAGAAATGAACAACAATCAACAAAACCATCTCACCATGGAAACTCTCTACCAAACCATGCAACAGATGCAAAACCAACAAAACGCAACATTTGCATTGGTACAACAAATGCATAACAACTACAACACCTTGAATGCAAATGTTATTGACCTTGGAGTTTCTATGCACTCACTTCACCTACGCTTGGACGAATTCGTGCCTCCACAATGCCAAGATGAGCGACGTCCAAGAACTCGAGGAAGAGGACGTCGTCCACATCGTAACGATTAGTTCTTAATATTTCTTTTCTTTTTATTTTTGTATTTTTCGATTCCCCATTTTTAAGCATTGAGGACAATGCTCAGTTTAAGTGTAGGGGGGTCGAATTAACTATTGTTATCTTTCTTCAAGTAAGCAAATTTCCCTTTTGTAATTTCCCTTTTGTACTTTAAAATTTTAATTAATAAAAATTTGTTATTAAATTAAGTCTTATATACATATATAAATTCATGATTATCCGAATTCGCCAAATTCTTGAGCCATAAAATTTTTTTTTATGGTCAGACGCACAATTATACACACTCAAAAAGTGTATCAAAGTTGCTTCTTTAGAAGAAAATATTTATAAATTGAACACAATTGAAATAATATCGTCGCCACTTCAACGCTTTAAAATCTCAGGAAAATGAATTAAAATTTTAGTACCCTTTATATACCGAAAATTTAAATTCTAGGTTTTAAAGTAACCTTTAGTAGTTTATACAAGCAGTCAGCACTGTCTAAATAGCAAACTACGTGGAGGATCGATGAATATAAGTGATTGATCGAAAATAAAAAATAAAAAAAAATTTTAAATTTGTAGAAACGCTCTAACTAAGTTAGATAGTCCTTACCATACTATTTAGCCCAACGGTCGCGAACCTTATGAATTATCAATTAATGAATTCTTTGTAAATTGGTTCAGCGGTTTCTGGTGTTGAACTTGGTAGGGCGAACTACGGTTCGATTCCCCGCAATTTACAAAAGAACAAAAAGGAGTTACCAACTATTAAGTACCAGAACTCCTAGCAGGCTTAAAAGATCAAATTCACTAACCGGTCACTCCACTATGTGCGCAAAAGGGCAAAGGGCTTAATGTGATTGCGCCTGAATGAAAAAGGTGAAACAAAATGTAGGATTTAGAGTTAAGTTATAATGGCGTCACTAGAATTGTTCTTCGAACCTGAGTTTATTTAGTATTGTTACGGTGACTTTAGTATCGAAGTCAAGAGCTCAAGAGCAATGTGCAACTTAATACATTTTTGACTTGTGGCAATTTTTGTTGCGTTTGACCCGCATTTAGAGAGATATATATTTCTTGCTTGAGGACAAGCAAAGGTTCAAGTGTAGGGGAGTTTGATAACACGATTTTATATCGTATAAATCGACTTAATTAATGCAAATAATTCATGTTTTTATTTATTTTATTTTTTTTCCATATTACGCTGGTATTTCTTTGTTTCAGGTATTTTGCCTTAAATAAGCTTATGTGAAGAAAAATGAAGAAATAGATGCAATTTAGTACAAAAATGAAGATAATTGATTAATATGGTGCAGAATACTAAATGGGGGTGAAAAGAATGATTTTTTCCAAGGCCCAAAAGACCAAGAACGCGCAGAGGCCCAAGGGAACACACGTTCCCCACTTCAGCTTGAAGGGACCGACCGGCCCACTAAGGGGAACGACCGGTCCGGCCCACTTCAGCTGAGTGGAACGACCGTTCCCTCCCCTTTCCTATTTTCACGCCATTTTCTCCTCACACGGAACGACCGGTCCCAAGTCAATGAAGAAACCAACTTTTGCTATATTTCCGTACACGTCTTCAGCACGTTATGCAACAAAGTCCACTAGCAATATTTTTTGGATATTCAGTTTTACGTGGATTGACCTTTTGGGATACAGTTATTTTACAAGCATTATAAATAGAAGTGAAAGTCAAATCCCAAAGGTCGGAGAATTTTTGCAAGATCGTACTATTTTCAGCAGAGCAAATTTCCTTCCATTTTAATTTTTGTTCTGCCCTTTTCCTTTATTTTTATTTCATCGCATTGTTTTTATTTTCTTTTCTTCTCCAGTTTTCTGCCTTTATTTTTCGTACAACAATTTCTACACCGGGAATTGTTGTGCAATTTTATCCGGTTTAACCTTACCTTAGATCCGGTATTTTTACTTTTCTTGTTGTTACGAAATTCAAGATTCGAAGGGTAGATCCAGCCGACTTGTGGTGGAATACTCGAAGGATTTGAAGAACGAATATTTACTTGAAGCTATTGAAGTATTTCTACATTTTCATCAGGTTTTCATTTATACGCTTTATTTAATATATTTGTATGATCTCTGTTCTGAGTATGTTTTTATTTCGCCGTTTCCTAATTAATAAACCTTGCATGATTAATTGTATGAACATGTCTGGCTAAACCGATTAAATATCGGTATGTAAATTAACCAAATAACGGGATCCGAAATAAACTGGCTTAAAATTATTTTGTAAAAGAAACTTCTTTCATGGTTTTAATATTCAATTAAATTGTTTAAGATTTTACAAACCAATAGAACGGAAGTGTGAGGTTTTAGAATTGATTAAGGTTTTTACTAATAAAACGGAAGTTTGAGGCTAAAACCAGATAGTGATTATTAGGCATTGTTTTTAAAGAGGCGGAAGCATTTTAAAAACAATTAAATTTTATTCTGTTTTCAAAAATTACTTTTGAATCCGGCGGAGTGACGGAAGCACACGTTAGGGTATTAATCGTATAACTTGAACTAATAGAACGGAAGTGTGAGGGGAAGGTTTTTAGACAAATAAAGTTTGCGTAAAGATAATTTTTGACCAATTTAAGTAAAAGCCAGTGGAAATTCGGAACCCAAAATTTAGGTGAAATACATACCGGTATTTATAATTAAAAATTTTATAACTAAATTTAGTAATTAGATCCCTTTCGTTAATTAAATTAATATTAGCCTTAGCTTTACCCAGTAACCAAAATTACGGTAGATAGATTCATAGTCCCTGTGGATTCGATATCTTTTAAGACTACGCGATAGGACTGTGCACTTGCAGTCTCCAGATTTATAGACATACAAAGTCGCGATCAAGTTTTTGGCGCCGTTGCCGGGGACTATTTAAGTCGATATCGTAACTCTTTTAGTTACATCGTAGAGACTAAGGTCTTCTTCTTTTCATCTCTTTCTGATTTGTATGCCAAACACTCGCTCTCAAGGCGAACCTTTGCATCTACAAATCAACGACATCGAGCGTTATCTTCGATTGAGACGCCGAATTCAGGAATATCGTCTACTAAACAATTTACCCCCGACGAATATCCCTGATATAACTGATCTTAGACGAGCTGAGATGGCTGCGCCACAACCTCTAAAATCTTACGCAATCCCTTCTCAAGACGAACCTCATAACAGTATTGCCGCTCCGGCAATCGAGGCAAACAACTTCGAGCTGAAACCTTCGCTATTATCTGCAGTTCAACAAAACCAGTTTTCTGGAAATCCAACTGACGATCCGAACCTGCATTTATCCGTATTTCTACAATATGCAGATACCGTAAAAGCTAATGGGGTCAGCACGGAAGCTATTCGTTTACGATTATTTCCTTTTTCCCTTAGAGATGGAGCTAGAGCCTGGCTCCAATCTCTACCTTCTAATTCAATCACTACGTGATGAATTAAAGAAAGTTTTCCTAACCCGATATTTTCCACCAAGCAAAACGGCTATGCTTCGAGCTCAAATCAACGGATTTAGGCAGAAAGACATCGAGTCTTTATTTGAAGCATGGGAACGATATAAAGACATGATAAGACTCTGTCCACATCATGGTCTGGAGGAATGGTTAGTGATACATACTTTCTACAATGGTCTTTTGTACAACACGAGATTAACAATCGACGCTGCTGATGGAGGTGCGCTAATGGAGAAACCATATGTACAAGCCTACGAACTGATAGATAATATGGCCCAAAACCACTACCAGTGGGGAAGCGAGAGAGCTGCCGTTGAAAAACCTCCGACGAAAGGAGGAATGTACGAAATTAGTAGCCTAGATCAAGTAAACGCTAAGGTAGACGCACTAACTCAGAAAATAGAAAACCTTACGTTAACTCCTGCAGCTACCGTAGCTGCAGTGACTCCTGACTGCGAAATATGCGGAACATCTGGTCACGCTCCCGCCGAATGTCAATTTCTGTTAGGTACTCCGACTGACCAAATAAACTACGCTCAAGGAAACCCTTATTCAAATACGTACAACCCAGGTTGGAGGAATCACCCAAATTTTTCCTACAATAATAATAACGCATTGAACGCACCTGTTCAAGCGCAAACTGCTCCACCTGGATATCAAAAAGCACCTTCTGCCGCACCGAGCGCACCTAGGAAATCTAATCTCGAAATAATGATGGAAAACTTTATAGCAAGCCAAGCGCAAACTCACAAAGAATTCCTAAACCGAGACATACACACTAACGAGCAAATTAAGCAACTATCGAACAAAATAGATGCCTTAGCCACTCACAATAAAATGTTAGAAACTCAAATCTCACAAGTGGCTCAACAACAAGCGCCTGCTGCCGCACCAGCCGGTACTTTCCCTGGACAACCACAACCTAATCCGAAAGGACAAGCTCACGCAATTATATTACGAAGCGGTAAAGAAATAGAAGAACCATTAGATCCAAGAACCGAAAACCCGGCCATGCACCAAAACTCTGAAAACCAAGCCGAAGAGGATAATGAACCTAAAAGAAAGGAAGATGGAGAAACAATAGAACAAGAAAAACCTTATGTACCTCCACCTCCCTATAAACCACCTATTCCTTACCCTCAAAGACTAGTTAAAACAAAAGACATAGGGCAATTTAAGAAATTTGTAGAACTTCTCAAGCAATTAAACGTAACAATTCCTTTCACAAAAGCGATAACGCAAATGCCCTCATATGCTAAATTCTTAAAAGAAATTCTATCTAATAAAAAAAAGCTAGAAGAAAATGAAACAGTTACTCTTACAGCTGAATGCAGCGCAATAATCCAAAATAAGATGCCACCTAAACTGAAAGACCCTGGTAGTTTTTCTATACCATGTGTAATAGGAAAATTCGTCATAGACAAAGCTTTATGTGATTTAGGAGCAAGCATCAGTGTAATGCCTTTATCCATCAGTAAGAAACTCGAAATGGGAGAGTTGAGACAAACTAAAATGTCTGTTCAGTTAGCAGATCGTTCTGTCAAATACCCCGTAGGAGTACTTGAAAACGTCCCCGTTCGAATAGGTCAATTCTACATCCCAACCGACTTTATAATAATGGATATTAAGGAAGATACGAACACACCTATCATTTTAGGAAGACCCTTCCTAGCAACTGCCGGTGCCATTATAGACGTTAAAAGAGGAAAACTCACCTTTGAGGTAGGCGAAGAAAAGATTGAATTCATTCTTTCCAAATTTCTAAAAGCACCAGCCATAGATGACAACTGCTACTTTATGGATATGATAGAAGAATGTATAAAAGAAGCAGAAGATCATCCAGATAAAACCTTAGATGAATGCTTAGCAATAACACCCGATCCTACACAAGGTTTACACAAACCAACCATTGAACTCAAAACGTTACCCAAAAACCTGAGATACGAATTCTTAGACCCAGAATTCGAACGACCAGTAATAATCAACGCAAATCTAGGAAAAATCGAGACTGAAAAATTACTACATATACTGAGGAAATATCCAACTGCTTTAGGATACAATTTAACTGATCTTAAAGGAATAAGTCCTTCCATCTGTATGCATCGCATAATGTTAGAGGAAGATAGTAAAACCTCTAGAGAACACCAAAGAAGACTTAATCCTATAATGAGTGAAGTATTATCCAATATCTGATAGTAAATGGGTAAGCCCCGTTCATGTAGTCCCCAAGAAAGGAGGCGTAACGGTAATCGAAAACGACAAAGGAGAAACCATAACAAAGCGAATCGAATCAGGATGGAGGATGTGCATTGATTATAGGAAACTTAACAAAGCCACCCGGAAGGATCATTTCCCTTTACCATTCATTGATCAAATGCTGGAGCGTCTAGCCAGACACTCATATTTATGTTACTTGGACGGTTACTCCGGATTCTTTCAAATACCGATACACCCCAATGACCAAGAAAAGACTACCTTCACCTGTCCATTCGGAACCTTCGCATATCGAAGAATGCCTTTTGGCTTATGCAATGCACCTGCAACTTTTCAAAGATGCATGATGGCAATCTTCGCAGACTTTCTTGATAATATTATGGAGGTATTCATGGACGACTTCTCCGTCTGCGGACGTAGTTTTGAAGGATGTCTTGCAAACTTAGAAAAAGTACTAGAAAGATGTGTAAAGGTAAACTTAGTATTAAATTGGGAAAAATGCCATTTTATGGTTCAAGAAGGTATTGTGTTAGGACATATTATATCTAATAGGGGAATCGAAGTAGACAAGGCCAAGATAGAAGTTATCGAAAACCTTTAACCCCCTAGAACTGTCAGAGAAATAAGAAGTTTCTTAGGACACGCCGGTTTTTACCGACATTTTATTAAAGATTTCTCTAAAATTTCTAAGCCATTAACTGAACTCTTAATGAAAGATGTTGAATTCATATTTAACGAAAAATGCCTTGAAGCCTTTCAATCATTAAAGAAAGCATTAATTACTGCGCCAATCATGAAGACCCCAGATTGGAGTGAACCATTTGAGATAATGTGTGACGCAAGTGACTATGCCGTAGGAGCAGTCCTAGGACAAAGAAAAGATAAAAAATTACACGTCATATATTACGCTAGTAGAACCCTAGATGAAGCGCAAATGAATTATGCAACAACCGAAAAGGAACTCCTGGCTGTAGTCTTCGCACTCGATAAATTCTGATCTTATTTAGTAGGAGCTAAGATAATAATTTATACTGACCACGCTGCCATTAGATATCTCCTAACCAAAAAGGACGCTAAACCTAGACTGCTAAGATGGATCTTGTTGCTACAAGAATTTGATTTAGAAATCAAGGATAAAAAAGGAACTGAAAACGTAGTGGCTGATCATCTATCAAGAATCGAAAATCTAAAACAAGAACGAATTCCAATCAATGATGAATCTCAATATGATAGATTAATCGCCCACTTCGAAGCAAGTGAATCTCAAAACTATTCTGAAACAACCTTAGCAATCTCATCTGTCCCTTGGTATGCAGATTTCGTAAATTATCTAGCTGCCGGTGTATTACCACCAGAGTTAACGTACCAACAAAAGAAAAAATTCTTTCACGATCTCAAACAATATTACTGGGACGAACCTTTGTTATTCAAAAGAGGACCCGATGGAATTTTCCGTCGTTGCGTACCCGAAGAAGAAGTCGAAAGCGTGATTAAACATTGCCACTCCGCACCATACGGAGGACACACGAGTACTTCTAAAACATGTACGAAAATCCTACAATCAGGTCTTTATTGGCCAACACTATGGAAAGATGTTCATGTCGCGGTCACTAAGTGCGACCGGTGCCAACGCACTGGTAACATTTCAAGACGCGACGAGATGCCACAGAAAGGCATTCTGGAAGTAGAGATTTTCGATGTATGGGGTATAGACTTTATGGGACCATTCCCGTCATCTTTTGGTAACAAATACATACTCGTGGCAGTTGACTATGTATCTAAATGGATAGAAGCTATAGCTTCTCCAACAAACGATACCCGAGTTGTATTAAGGCTCTTCAAAAACGTGATATTTCCGAGATTCGGTATACCAAGATTAGTAATAAGCGATGGAGGTTCTCATTTTATTTCTAAGATATTCGAAAAACTCCTAAGGAAATACGGTGTCCGACATCGAGTAGCTACACCCTATCATCCACAAACGAGTGGACAAGTGGAAGTCTCTAATCGTGAAATCAAGCAAATATTAGAAAAGACTGTAGCAACTTCGAGAAAGGATTGGTCCTCAAAACTATCTGAAGCTCTATGGGCATATAGGACCGCATTTAAGACACCAATAGGAACCACCCCGTTTAAGCTCATCTATGGAAAATCTTGCCATTTGCCGGTTGAATTAGAACACAAGGCCTATTGGGCTATTAAAAATATAAACTTGAATTACACAACCGCAAGCGAGAAGCGCATCCTTGATATAAACGAATTAGAGGAATTGAGACAAGATGCGTATGAGAACGCCAAGATTTATAAAGAACGAACGAAAACATGGCACGACAAAAGAATAAATAGAAAACATTTTAAAATAGGTGATTATTAGGCATTGTTTTTAAAGAGGCGGAAGCATTTTAAAAATAATTAAATTTTATTCTGTTTTCAAAAATTACTTTTGAATCCGGCAGAGTGACGGAAGCACACGTTAGGGTATTAATCGTATAACCTGAACTAATAGAACGGAAGTGTGAGGGGAAGGTTTTTAGACAAATAAAGTTTGCGTAAAGATAATTTTTGACCAATTTAAGTAAAAGCCAGTGGAAATTCGGAACCCAAAATTTAGGTGAAATACATACCGGTATTTATAATTAAAAATTTTATAACTAAATTTAGTAATTAGATCCCTTTCGTTAATTAAATTAATATTAGCCTTAGCTTTACCCAGTAACCAAAATTACGGTAGATCGATTCATAGTCCCTGTGGATTCGATATCTTTTAAGACTACGCGATAGGACTGTGCACTTGCAGTCTCCAGATTTATAGACATACAAAGTCGCGATCATATAGTTTATTTAAATCTAATCTTATTAATCTGCATTTATTAATCTATTTGACGTTTGCATACATATTTGTAGTCGTACACAGAGTAGGTTGGACGTGAAGCATGCAAAGTTTGAGGCCTGGTTCATGAGATGCCATTCTCAACACCGATCGGAAGCTTGGCTTCGAAACGCAAAATTCAGAGACCTTTAGCCAAAACTAACGTCGAATTTCTTTATTTACTTCTTTTTATATTTACTTTTTCAAAATCATTTTTATTTAATCATAAAATCAAAAAAATAAAAATAAAATAGTTTTAGGTTTTTTTATATATAATTAAATTTAATTTGTGCAAGTTAATTAATTATATTTTGATTTATTTCAAGTAATTTAAAATCAATTAGAACTTAGACTTAATCATTTCAAATCTTTTTCTCAATAATAAAAATCCAAAAAATGTTAGAATTAGTTTCCTTTTGATTAGTTCTAATTTCATCTTATTTAGCACTCTTTTCTTTATTTAGTTAAAAAATATTAATTTAAGTACTATTCTTAATAAAAATGACAAAAAAGTGCTAAGTATGTAGAAGTATTTTAGGGCTTACCTCGCTTTCCATATTTGCGCATCCATTTTAAATTTTGTTCATTTTATATTTATGTAACTGCAAAAGGTTGTAATAGTTAAATTTAGGACTTTTTACTTTTTGTTTCCCCATTTCGAAATGTAAATACCCCTTTCCCGAAGCATTATAATAGCGTAGGATTTACAATTTCCGCACTTTAAATTTCTGCAAGATATTAATTGTTAGTAATTAGGCTTGTATGAAAAGACTGTAAACAAAGCGTTAGTAAACTTAACACAAGACTAAAATAACTGAAAACCAACACAATTGCACATGTACACCTCTAGGTTATGCCCACTTTGGTGCCTTTCGGAAAATAATAGTCATGTCCCTCGAGAATAGGGACGCTTTAGCAAAGACCCTTTGAATCAAAAGATCATAAGTCTCTCGATGACCCTACAGTGTTTCCTTTCGATAAATGATCTAGTCCCTTAAGAAAAATTGCTAAAGCGTCTCTACATGTTGCCTTTATGATTGTATTTCTCTTCGAATGTCCCTCAAACATCCAACGATAGGGCTACCTACTCACTAATAGTAGGATAACACTGTCTAAAGGATAGGGGGAAAAGAACAAACCTTTCAAGTATAAGTAGATATTTCATAGATGCTTTCTCGAAATCAAAAATTTCACACTTACACAAAACATTTCAAAACACTTTCAAAAACATTCGCTTTGTTAACACTCTTGAGGACTGATACAAGAGTTATCATAAAGAAAATCGCCGCACTAAGACATTTTCAAAATGATTTTTCAAAACACACAAAGCACAAGCAATTTTCAAAACATGATCTAAGCATCTAAGAGCCCGTAGAAAACTACGGATGGAAAGGGTGCTAACACCTTCCCTTTCCATAATCTACCCCCTTACTCAGAAAATTCTCGAAAAGGTCTTTTTCTATTCTTTTCACCTTTTCCTTAATTTGGATAAAAGAAAAGTCGGTGGCGACTCTTGCTTACCGCAACATTTGCGAATACAAAATTCAAAACCAGTATAAACAGTCGGTTCTGCCACCGTACCACAGGTGCATACAAGCCATATTCACCAATCGGAGGTAAACTAGTAAGCAAGAAAGATTTTCTTGTAAGCAAAAGCAAGGGTGGGAGTTGGAATCAAAGGACCACCTACACTACTATGTTCGAAGGAAAGGACAAAATAAAGCTTTGACAGGCCAAGATGAAGAAGTATTTGAATTGAGCAAAATGAAGCTTCGACGGGCTAAGATGAAAGAGGTGATGCTTCGATTGGTCTGATTGAAGGAAAATAGATTCGAAAAGGATAATAATTGAGTTCGATTGGGCTAATTGGATAGTTTTCAGATCAAGTAACTAAGGCAGATAGTGGCTCAATCGAAGAAGCCACAATGACGAGGCCTTGGACCATTCAAATTGGAACTCAGAACCATCGAAGAACAAAACTTGGGAGCATTCAAAAAGTCAAGATGTGGGAGTGAAACCTGTCAAGGTTCACTTAAAAACCCAAAATGGTAGAAAATTATCAACAATGGCAACCTTTTAAGACTCACGATTCTGCCTTCAAAGCCATGGTTAATGGCTGATTCTTGCCATTTTCGTTCATTACTACACCCTTATAAATATAGAGCTAAAGCACAAGCAAAAGTGGAGACACACACATTAGCCAGGAGAAACATTGCCTCCAGAGACAAAAACACTGCCTACACACACAAGAAGTTTCCCCAGAAAACCACCCCAAATTCTCCAAACCTTCACAAGGTTGAAAGAGATTGAGAGAGTCTTCCGTGTGATGGACTGCACTCCAGCGCAGAAGGTTCGATATGGTATTGTGATACAGTGGCAGAACCGACTGTTATATTGATTTTGCGTTTGTATTCGCAAATGTTGCGATAAGCAAGAGTCATCATCGACTTTTCTTTTATCCAATAAAGGAAAGGATGAAAAGAACAGAAAAATACCTTTTGATAGTTTTCTGAGTAAGGGGTAGATTATGGAAAGGGAAGGTGTTAGCACCCTTTCCATCCATAGTTATCTACGGGCTCTTAGATACTTAGCTCATTTTGAAATACCTTGTGCTTTGTGTGTTTTGAAAAGTATTTTTGAAATGCCAATAGTAAGGCAACTTGCTTTATGATAACTCTTGTATCAGTCCTCAAGAGTGTTGATAAAGAGTTTTGAAAATATTTTTGAAAGTGTGAGGTGTGAAAAAGTGTTTTAAGTTGTTTGAGCATAGTATCTAGGAACTATCTACTTTACTCAAAAGGGTTGTTCTTTTCCTCTTTTCCTTTAGACAATTATATCCTACTATTAGTGAGTAAGTAGCCCTAGTCTTTGGATGTTTGAGGGACATTCGAAGGGACGTTTATACAGTCACAAAGGCAACTCGGCAAGAATCTTTAGTAACTACCCTAGGGTTTTAAGATCATTTTTACCGAGGCAACATCGAGAGGGTCATCGAGGGACTTATGATCTTTTAAAGCCGGAGGGTGGCCACTAAAATCTCTCACGTTTCGAGAGATGTGACTATTTTTCCGAAGGCAACCAAAGTGGGATACCCTAGAGGTGTATATGAGAGTGTGTTGTATTCAGTTATTTTTGTCATATGTTAGGTTCGATGGAGTTTGATTTTACGTTCTTGCCATACAATCCTATTAGTCATGCATCTAGACAATTAATAGTTTACAGTAATTAAAAGTGTGGAAATGTAAATCCTAAACTATCACAAGCCTTCAGGGAGGGGATTATTACAAGTCCAAAACTATGAGGGAAATAAAGCAGTAAATGTAAAAGCCTACTTTAAACTATTACAACCAGGAAGCAAGTACAATAATATGAAAAAAGTGTGAAAGAAAATAATGCACGCGAAATGAAAATAACGTCTAAAACCTAAAAAGGAAAAATCTTTTTGTTTGTTTTTTATCATGGAAAGAAATTTAATTTAATATCCTAAGTCTATTTAGTTTTTAATTAAAAAAAGGGTTAAAATAATTAATCAATTAATTTACAAAATTAATTTATATGAGAAAATTCTAACCTAATATTTTTGTGATTTTTATATTTATTTATTGATTAAAATAAAAAAGAAATAAATAAAATGAATAAAACAAGAAAATAAAGATGGACCTAGTAGCAAAAGTAAACAGGGGGGTATAAGATTTGGAGTTAGTTGGCCCGGAACAGGAAGAGGCCCAGGTTGCCTTTCGATCCTATGAGGGAGGTTGTTAAAAGTGCATGGACTGCAGGTTGAGGGTACTGGATCTGGATTGATGGGATCTACTGGTGTTGACCACGTGGTGCATGGTGTGCATGTTAGACCTGCAAGCATGGGATCTAGAATACAATTGTTAGGAAAAACAAAATGCATGACCTGGGTGTCGAACCCAGGTCCTTCCCCTTAATTCGACCCCCCTAATTCGAACCCCCTGAGTCTGAATCTGGGTGGTTTTGGCTTGAAACTTCTTGTATCATGAGCTTCGAAGGCAAATTTAGATTGTGCCATAACGATGGCACGATCTTATTTTTGCATGTTATCTTACACGTGATACGTTCATACAAACACAAACAATATTAGCAGCGCAAATATGCAAGTAATATATATTTAAATGGTCTGAAAATATAGTTTTGATTTTGTAAATCCTTACCAATCGGAGATGCTTTGATATGTAACCCTAGGCGTGGAACAACTCGTGTAAGGGCCTGGGTGGCTTCCTGGAAGTCTCAGGAGAACGATTTGGGCGTTAGTTTGGATTGAGAAGGCCTGCAAAGGTTGTTTCGAGTTTAACAATTTTGTTGAATCTTTTACAATTTTGTGGAGCTTCGATAGGCAGTATGTGCGTGTGGCTCTTTGAGGAAATTTTTTGTGTGACCCTGCTTCTGATTTGGCCTTGTATTTATAGGGGTGTGGTGATGAACATATATGGCATGAATTAGCCATTAACTATGGATTTGAAAGCAAAATCATTAGATTTTGTAGGTGTTTAGGTATTGGCTTGCATTTTTGGTAAATTCCAAGTATATGTGTGAATGTCATGACTGATGTCATAACATTCTAGTTCAGGTTGTACTAGCTCTTTAGGTACATGTGCAGAAAAATATTGTAACTCAAATACTGATGTTTATAAGTGTGTATCTGAGCATGTTTGCAAAATGATCACATTTTACTAATCAGTAGACAGGTTTTCTCAGATGTCATAACAGATGTTATGACATCCTGTTCTGAACTAGCAGGATTACAGGATTGGATAAGTCTGAGTTTTTTCAGGAAATAACTCAGTCCTTCCTAAACAGAATCCTGCGTTTTCTGAGGAGTAACCTAACTCAATCCTAACCTGATCAATGAAGTACTGTGACCTGGTCTTAAGGTCAAACGGAATCAACCCTAGGTTTTTGGAAACCCTAACTGAAGTTGCAGCTGCTATATATTCAACAGAGCTGCGGTTTTTGAGATCATCCCTGCTGATTGATTAGAAGATCAAGGTTGTAATCTGTATAGATTTGTTTATTGTACTCCAAGCAATTATCATTGTGATAAGTGTCTTGGAATAGGCTTAAATTGTAAGGGTTGTGTAGCACTCAAAGCTTTGAAGCAAGAGTGTTTGAATGTTACTTGACTAAAGCTGTGAAGCAGAGTCAAGTTAGTTGTGTACATCACTCAAAGCTGTGAAGCACGAGTGATTGTGTTACTTGATTAAAAAGCTGTGAAGCTTAATCAAGTGTGTGTTTTGAAGAGTGTCTTCAACAATTCTCAAGTCAAATTTGTTTATGTATCACTGCTGTGATTGAGGGGGAGTGAGTAGGAACTCAGGTTTAAGTTGTACTTAGATTAGAATTGCATTGGGTAGGTCTTAAGTGAAGGAGATAAACTGGTTGGTTTATTCCTGAATTAACATCTCTTATAGTGGATTCTCTCCCTGGCTTGGTAGCCCCCAGAGTAGGTGTTGTTGCACACTGAACTGGGTAAACAATTGACTGTGTTATTTACTGCTTTTGTATTTACTGTCATATAGTAAGTCAGATACGGTGTCATAACATTGGACGTGACATTGAGTATCTGTAGCCAGAATTTTCAATTGGCATCAGAGCAGGCACCCTGCCTGTATTACTGGGTGAGATCTAGGGATATCACTTTCTGGCACTATGGACAAAGAAGGAGTTTTTGGAAACAGACCACCCATTCTGGATGGAACTAATTATGACTACTGGAAACCTCGTATGATTGCCTTCCTAAAATCTCTGGACAAAAAGGCTTGGAGAGCTGCTGACAAAGGATGGATTCATCCCACCATAACTGAAAGAGATGGGACAATCAGTCTGAAGCCTGAGGAAGATTGGAGTAAAGAAGAAGATGAGTTAGCTCTGGGAAATTCAAAAGCCTTAAATGCCTTGTTCAATGGAATTGATAGAAACATCTTCAGATTAGTACATCAATATGAACTGGCCAAGGAAGTTTGGGACACCCTCAAAACTACTCATGAGGGCACTTCCAAAGTAAAGATGTCAAGGCTTCAGATGTTGACCACTAAGTTTGAGAATCTAAAAATGATGGAAGATGAAACCATCCATGAATTTCACATGAACATCTTGGAGATTGCCAACACCTCAGGAGCACTGGGAGAAAAAATGTCAGAAGAAAAACTGGTGAGGAAGATTCTCAGATCCCTGCCTAAAAGATTTGCAATGAAGGTAACTGCCATAGAGGAAGCCCAGGACATTAGCAAGTTAAAAGTAGATGAACTTATTGGGTCTCTTCAGACTTTTGAGATGGGGATCACTGATAATGGTGACAAGAAGAACAAAAGCATAGCACTTGTAACCAACACTGATGTTGAACACAAGGAGGATGAAGAAGAAAACATATCAGAAGCCATTGCCATGCTTGGAAGACAGTTCAACAGGCTCATCAAAAGAATGGACCCAAAGTCAAGGTCAAATGTTCACAACATTCCTTCTGACATTGACAGTTCTAGCAGAAGACCAAGATCAGAAGATAAGGAAAACCAAGGCAGAGGAATTCAATGCCATGGATGTGAAGGATATGGACATATTCGAGCTGAATGTCCTACCTTTCTTAAGAAGCAAAAGAAAGGAATGACTGTTACTTGGTCTGACTATGATTCAGAAAGCAATTCTGAAGAAGAATCTGCCAAACTAGTTACTGCCCTAACTAGTGTTTGTACTTCTGAAAGTGACACCAGTGATGAAGAAGTAACATTTGAAGAACTGGCTGATACCTACAAGAAATTGTGTATCAGAAGTGGTGAAGTCTGTGTGCAAAATGAGAAACAATCAAAACTCATTGTAAAGCTGGAGGCTGAAAAGAGAGCAAATCTTGAAACTATAAGTCATTTAGAAGGAGAAGTTCAACTGCTGAACTCACAACTAAATCAAATGACCAAATCAGTCAAGATGTTGACAAATGGAACAGACAAATTGGAAGAGATTCTTCAGGCTGGACAAAATATGGGAAATAAATCTGGCCTAGGATTTGTGGAAATAAAGAAAGTTGTTACCAGGAAGCAAATGTCAAACCAGATGTCTCAACATTACTCTCCACATCAGGGACAGAGACACATGAAGAAGAGGTACCAAAGATGGAGATGTCATCATTGTGGGAAATATGGTCACATAAAGCCTTTCTGCTACAGACTACATGGATATCCTAATCAGAAATCAGATGTCAAACCTAAGTCTAAAAAGGTACCACACGCTCCTCAATGGAAGAAAAAGGCTATTGCACTAATAGCACACACTTCCCTGAAGATCTCAGCAAAGGAAGATTGGTACTTTGACAGTGGATGTTCCAGACACATGACTGGATTCAAAAATCTCCTCAATAATGTTATGCCTCACCCCACCAGTTTTGTGACCTTTGGAGATGGTGCTAAAGGAGAAATCAAAGGAGTTGGTAATTTGGACTACCCTGGAGTTCCAAGTCTGAATAAGGTACTGCTGGTAAAAGGGTTGACTACTAATCTCATCAGCATCAGTCAATTATGTGATCTAGGATTCATGGTCAACTTCTCAAGATCTGAATGTCTAGTGTTTAATGAAAAACTAGATATTGTAATGAGAGGAATAAAATCCAAAAATAACTGTTATGTGTGGCATCCTGAGAACACTGATATCCACACTTTGAGTCAAATCATCAAAGAAGAAAAAGATATGAAACAGTGGCAGCATAAAGGAATGAAAAGAGCTATTCCTATGGAAGATGTCAGAAGAACTCCTAAACTACAGGCTGACAATATATGTGATGTGTCAAAGAACAAGTCTCATAAATTCTGTTCTAAAAAATTCTGGTCAACACAGTTGCTATCTGAAGACAATGTTACACAAGATGTTGTGACATTGTGGTGTGATAATCTGAAAACATTCAACATTTCCTTAAACCCTATTGACTTTGGAGAGAAGAAATCATTTGAACTGAAACATAGGTTCTCTAAGCTTCAGCGAACTGATTCTTCTATCAAGGCGCCTGTTGGAAATCAACTTGAAAATTTGAAGGGCAGATTGGGTATTCACCAACGTGAGAAATTATAGCAATTAGTTTTGCTGAAAACAAGGGTTGAAGGGATTAATTCTATTAAGTCTATATTTAGTGGGTTGATCATATTCATTCACAATTCCTTCAAAAGCCTTCAGAAGTTGAAAAGACTCCCTTGTACTCCCTATCTCTCTCATCCTTGCAACCTGTTTTCTCCTCCCAATCAAAGAGCTTTCTCAAATTGCTACTGCTACTCAACGTTAAACACAATGTCTCAGACATCATCTTCCACTATGGCGGCTTCGTCTCACTCATCATCATCGTCATCTGATCAAGATTCTAGGGCAATCACGACATGCATAGAATCTGAAGTACTTGAGGTCACTCCTCTCAGGGAGATGGCAACTAACCCAGCCAAAATCAAGAAGCTCAGGACCAGACATGCAGGAAGAGCTCAAGCTGCAGTCTCTGGTAATTCTTCTCTTCCTTCATCTACTATACCTAATAACGAAGGAACAGTTCAAGTACACCAAGCCATTGCTAGACTGGTTACTAGCATTCTGAGTGGCAACCAATCTGTACCGGGGATTTCTATTCCTTTGAATCAATCTGAGAGTCCAAATGTGGAAGGTTCTGAAAATATAGATGTCACTGAGGATGTTGTGACACCAAAAGACAACATTCAGAATCCCTCTGAAAAGGCTGCTGATCCACCTATCATTGATGTGGATGAAGAGTACTCAGATAATGAACTAATTGCTAATGTGAACCCTAGCATTGCTAGGAGATTGATGAAAAGAAAAAGTAGTGAGACTGTTAAACCTAAGAAGTCCAAGGCTGAAGGGATGGCTGAAAAAATTCAGACTAAAGGGAAGAAGGCACAGGTGCTGATTGCTAGACAACCAATCTCCAAGAAAAGAAAAGAACCTGAAACTTCTGACTCTGATGACGAATCAGAATTTGAGATTGACATTGACAATGTTCCCATCAGAAGGAAGCTCCCTTCCAGCAAGATTGCTAGAGTGCCTGAAGTGCCAACTGACAACATCTCCTTTCATCATCCTGATAATGCAAACAGGTGGAAGTATGTTTGCTTGAAGAGAATAGCCTTGGAGAGAGAACTCAACAATGATGCTTTGGAGTGCAAAGACATCATGGAGCTGATCAGGAATGCTGGGCTAATAAAGACTGTGATGAAGTTTGACAAATGTTATGAAAATCTGGTTAAAGAGTTTGTAGTGAACCTATCCAATGATTGTGCTGATGGGAGGTCAGCTGACTTTGAGAGTGTGTTTGTTAGAGGAAGAAGGGTCAAGTTCTCTCCATCAGAAATCAACAAGTTTCTTGGAAGAACGAATAAGGACTGTCCTGATCTAGAGGCAACTGACAATGAAGTATGCTTGACCATCACTGCCAGGCAAGTAAAGTGCTGGCCATTGAAAGGGAAGTTGAATGCTAGTAAACTCAGCATGAAATTTGCCATCTTGCATAAAATAGGTGCAGCAAACTGGGTGCCTACAAATCACAAATCAACCATCTCCACAGGATTGGGGAGATTCATCTATGCTGTAGGAACCAAGACTGCCTTTGACTATGGAAGGTACATTTTTGAACAAACCTTGAAGCATGCTGGCAGTTATGCTGTCAAAGGACCAATTGCCTTTCCCTCCCTCCTTTGTGGAATCATCCTTGCACAATATCCTGACATACTTGTAGCAAGAGATACAGTCTGCAAAAGAGCCCCTGCCCTTGGCCTGCACTACAAACTGTTTCAGGGATCCCATGCTCCAGACATTGTCATAACATCAGCTGAGACATCGTCTACAAAGAGCCAGTCCAAAACATCAGATGTCATAGCTGTCTTAAAAGAAACTTGCAAAGATCTGGATGCTAGAAAAAGGACCCTAGAAGCACTAATTGCCAAGCTAGAAAAGGAAGAAGCTGAAGCAAGCATGAGGGAAGAAGATGAAGGACAGCTCAACAGTGAAGAAAGTGGCTCCTCTGAGTCTGATGACAGTACTTGAAGGATGATTGCTGCTTGGTGGTGTTGCTGGTGGAGTTTGGAAGTATGTTCTGCTATTGTCTGCTGCTGATCTCATTATTTTGTCTTGGATAACTGTATAACTTTATAAACATGTAATCTTTGGCCCATTTGTGGCTAAAGTGGGGGAGAATATTTGGTACTGCTTAATTAGTACTTAACACTATATTTTTCTGCTGTCATTTATTTCTGCTGCTATCTATCTATCTCTGATTGTTTAGGGACTTTAGCCAAAAATCTGCCAAAGGGGGAGTTTGTAGGTGTTTAGGTATTGGCTTGCATTTTTGGTAAATTCCAAGTATATGTGTGAATGTCATGACTGATGTCATAACATTCTAGTTCAGGTTGTACTAGCTCTTTAGGTACATGTGCAGAAAAATATTGTAACTCAAATACTGATGTTTATAAGTGTGTATCTGAGCATGTTTGCAAAATGATCACATTTTACTAATCAGTAGACAGGTTTTCTCAGATGTCATAACAGATGTTATGACATCCTGTTCTGAACTAGCAGGATTACAGGATTGGATAAGTCTGAGTTTTTTCAGGAAATAACTCAGTCCTTCCTAAACAGAATCCTGCGTTTTCTGAGGAGTAACCTAACTCAATCCTAACCTGATCAATGAAGTACTGTGACCTGGTCTTAAGGTCAAACGGAATCAACCCTAGGTTTTTGGAAACCCTAACTGAAGTTGCAGCTGCTATATATTCAACAGAGCTGCGGTTTTTGAGATCATCCCTGCTGATTGATTAGAAGATCAAGGTTGTAATCTGTATAGATTTGTTTATTGTACTCCAAGCAATTATCATTGTGATAAGTGTCTTGGAATAGGCTTAAATTGTAAGGGTTGTGTAGCACTCAAAGCTTTGAAGCAAGAGTGTTTGAATGTTACTTGACTAAAGCTGTGAAGCAGAGTCAAGTTAGTTGTGTACATCACTCAAAGCTGTGAAGCACGAGTGATTGTGTTACTTGATTAAAAAGCTGTGAAGCTTAATCAAGTGTGTGTTTTGAAGAGTGTCTTCAACAATTCTCAAGTCAAATTTGTTTATGTATCACTGCTGTGATTGAGGGGGAGTGAGTAGGAACTCAGGTTTAAGTTGTACTTAGATTAGAATTGCATTGGGTAGGTCTTAAGTGAAGGAGATAAACTGGTTGGTTTATTCCTGAATTAACATCTCTTATAGTGGATTCTCTCCCTGGCTTGGTAGCCCCCAGAGTAGGTGTTGTTGCACACTGAACTGGGTAAACAATTGACTGTGTTATTTACTGCTTTTGTATTTACTGTCATATAGTAAGTCAGATACGGTGTCATAACATTGGACGTGACATTGAGTATCTGTAGCCAGAATTTTCAGATTTGAAAAGTTGTCATTCTGAGATATTTCATGCCATTTTGAACTTTGAGTGAACCTGGACAGGTTATGGTTGGTGTCTTGCACGAATTTGGGCTTCAAGCTAATCAGTCCAAGCCCAACAAGCTTCATCCCATTAGGTTTTCGTTTCAACTTGCATCTCCATTTCACATCAATTGGTTCTTTTGACCAGCTCCCAAGCATTGTTCTTTTCGATGGCTCTGAGTTCCAATTCTAATTTCTCAAGGCTTCATCATCATGGCTTCATCGACTTAGTCACCATCTGCATCAATTGTGTAATCTGGAAACCCCTTATATCCAATCAACCTAGTCAAACTCAATTCTTGTTCCTTTCGATCTCCTTTCCTCCAATTTGACCAATCGAAGTATCACCTCTTCCTTTTGACTTGTCGAAGCTTCATTTTGTTTATCTTCCTGTCTAACTGAACTTCGACTCCAACCTTACCCTTTATTTTTGTCTACAAGACCATCTTTACTAATCACTAGTTTATCTTTGATTGGTGAATACAACTTGTATGCACCAGTCGAATGATGACCTATGAGCCCAATACCTCACTTCGATCACCCAACTTCTTCCTCACTTGTTCAGGTACATGCCTAAAACACATTGATCCAAAAACTCTAAGATGACTTATATTTGGATGGTTCGACCTTAATTCCTTCTATGAAATCACGCCACATTCGAAGGTTGCATGTCCTTTGAACCATTAGACTTCCATGTGTTTCTTCGAAGCGTTTGAATTCAAAATCTTCTTCTTTTCGAAGCGCCAATTCAACCAACATGACAGTCGAAATTTCTTCTCTTGTAATGCTTCGAACAACTTATATTCCAATAGTTCGAAAACGAACCCTTCGATAACGGTTCAATGTAGTGAAGCTCTTTACTAGCTCTTCGTCAATCGAAGATTTCATAAAAACCTCCTCACACTTTCTTTCGAACTATTCTTTCTTCAATCATAGTGTCAATTATTCAAAACTTATATAATCGAAATTCCCAGCTAACACTGCTTCGTTGAGCATCTAATCAGAATGATTATTTTTGTCGAAGCTGCTTCGACCCAAAATCTCTTAGGCACATTTTTATCTTTCTACTTACATCTTGTCAAGTTCAATACACTTCTATTCTTTCTTTCAGTTATGCCATTATGTTGAGGCGTATAAGGTGCAATAACCTTCTGTAATCTATGAGCTTGTACCTTCCAAATGATGCATTTCTTGAGCTTGAGGGTAAATGAGAAGTTGTATGGCACAAAACTTGGCATGGACGAACTTGAATACATATTAGGACCATGGAAAATATTTGAGACCTTTGGAGCTCACACATCTTGGTGAAAAGCGACACTAGTTGAAAGGTCATTGCTTAGGAGGATAATTTGTCTGATCAATTCTTGGTCAACCTTGAGCAATTAAGGACCTTAATGAGCATGCCTTGAGTAAAACGGGAGGGATAATTTTGGGGTGCAACATGTACTCATATGCTAGCAGTCAAGGCTAATGACTAGTGGCTAGAGACTTGTCAGAGATTGGAAGCGGCAGGTGAAAATGTCATTTGGGTTGTGTTTCGTAGGGAATTTCTGAGGAAGTATTTTTCCTGAAGACGTTCATGGTAAGAAGTAATTTGAGTTTCTTGAGTTGAAGCAAGGGAGTATGTCGATTTTTGAGTATGCTGCAAAGTTTTCTGAGTTGGCTAAGTTTTACCCGCATTATAGCAAGGCAAATGATGAGTTTTCAAAGTGCATCAAGTTTGAGAATAGGTTGCGCCCAGAGATCAAGAAGGAAGTTTGATACCAGAAGATCCGTGTCTTTGTTGATTTGATTGATAGTTGCAGGATCTATGAAGAGGACAATAATTCTCACTATAATATTATCAATGAGAAGAGGGGTAAGCACCAACAGAATTGTGGTAAGCCTTACGATGCCCTAATTGGTAAAGGTAAATAGAAAGTTGCTCAGGGTCAGATAACTAGTGGGGGAGATTCTCCTACTGGTGTGGTTTATTTCAAATGTGGAAAGCCTGGTCATAAGAGCAATGTGTGTACCACTGAGGTAAAGAGGTGTTTTCATTGTGGTAAGACGGGGCATGCTATATCCGAGTGCAAGCATAAAGAGATGATTTGTTTCAACTGCGGTGAAGAAGGACACATTGGTAGTCAGTGTCAGAAACTAAAGAAGGCGCAAACCAGTGGAAAAATGTTTGCTTTGGATGAGAATCAGATAGCTAATAAGGACAGACTCATCAGAGGTACATGTTTCATTCATAGTACTCCTTTAATTACTATTATTGGTACCCATGCTACTCATTGCTTTATTGTTGCTGATTGTGTTGAAAGATTGGGTCTTATGTTGTCTTCTTTGAATGGAGAGATGGTCGTTGATACTCTAGCCAAGGGATCAGTGGCTACTTCTCTTATGTGCTTAAAGTTCCCGTTGTCGATCTTCGACCGAGACTTTGCCGTTGATTTAGTTTGTTTGCCTTTAAGTGGGTTAGACGTGATTTTAGGTATGAATTGTTAGAACATAATTATGTTCATATTAACTGTTATAACAAGTCTGTGAGGTTTTCTACTCCTGAAGAGGAGGAAGTTGGTCTGTTATCTGCTAGACAGTTGAGGAAGTTGATGTAAGAAGAGGCTCAGATGTTCTCGTTGATGGCGTTGCTGTCTGTCGAGAATCAAGATATAATTGAGGAATTACAAGTGGTACGTGAATTTCATAAAGTTTTCCCTGATGAAATTCCTGATGTACCGCCAGAGAGAGAAGTCAAATTTTCTATTGATCTTGTACCTGGTACCAGACCTGTTTCTATGGCACCATACAGGATGTCTGCATCTGAATTGTCAGAATTAAAGAAGAAATTAAAAGAGTTACCTGAGAAGAAATTTGTAAGACCGAGTGTATCACCGTGGGGAGCTCCAGAATTGCTTGTAAATAAGAAATATGGGAGCATGAGACTTTGTGTTGATTATAGACAATTGAATAAAGTGACGATTAAGAACAAGTATCCGCTTCCGAGAATAGACAACTTGATGGATCAATTAGTGGGTGCTCGAGTGTTTAGTAAGATTGATTTGAGGTCGGGCTACCATCAGATTAAAATGAAGGATGAAGATATCCAGAAGACGACTTTCATAACACGTTATGGACATTATGAGTATTCTGTGATGCCTTTCGCTATTACTAATACGCCAAGAGTATTCATGGAGTATATGAACCGTATCTTTCATACTTATTTGGATCGGTTTGTAGTGGTGTTCATTGATGACATTTTGATTTACTCTAAATTAGAAGAAGAGCATGCATGACACTTAAGAATAATATTACAAGTTTTGAAAGAGAAGAAGTTGTATGCAAAGTTTTCCAAGTGTGAATTTTGGTTAAAGGAGGTTAGTTTTCTTTGTCATGTGATCTCAGGTAGTTGCATTATTGTAGATCCATCTAAAGTGGATGTTGTGTTGCAATGGGAAACGCCAAAGTCGGCTTCTGAGATTAGAAGCTTTTTTGGATTAGCTGGTTATTATAGAAGGTTTATTGAAGGTTTCTCTAAGTTGGCACTTCCGTTAACTAAGTTGACTTGTAAAGGTAGAGCTTTTGTATGGGACGTTCAATGTGAAGAAAGTTTTATAGAATTGAAGAAGAGATTGACGTCGACTCCAATTTTGACATTACCTAATCCAGAAGAACCTTTTGTAGTATATTGTGATGCTTCTGAGATGGGCTTAGGAGGTGTGCTTATGCATAGTGATAAGGTGGTTGCTTATGTGTCAAGGCAGTTGAGGACTCGTGAAAAGAACTATCCTACGCATGATTTAAAGCTTGTCGCAGTTATTTTTGTGTTGAAGATTTGGAGGCATTATTTTTATGGTTCTAGATTTAAATTATTTAGTGGCCATACGAGTTTAAAGTATTTATTTGATCAGAAAGAATTAAACATGAGATAACGAAGATGGTTAGAGTTATTAAAATATTACGATTTCAGTTTGAATTATCATCCAGGAAAAGTGAATGTGGTGGCTGATGCGTTCAGTCGATAAACTTTACATATGTCGGTAATGATGGTTAAAGAGTTAGAATTAATTGAACAGTTCAGATATATGAGCTTAGTTTGCGAGGTGATACCGTAGAGTGTTATGTTAGGGATGTTGAAAATTAACCATGAATTTCTGGACAGTATCAAAAGAGCTCAGAAGTTAGATGTGAAACTCGTAGACTCGATGGTTGGAATTGATTAGTCAGAGGATAAAGATTTTAAGTTAGATGCGCAAGGTGTGTTGAGATTTTGTAATTGAATTTGTATTCCTGATGATGCAGAGATGAAGAAAGTGATTCTTGAGGAAACTCATAGAAGCAAGTTAAGCATTCATCTGGGAGCTACAAAAATGTATCAAGATTTGAAGAATTTGTTTTGGTGGCCTGGAATGAAGAATGATGTGGCTCGGTTTGTGTCTGCATGTTTAACTTGTCAGAAGTCGAAAGTTGGACATCAGAAGCCTGCAGGGTTGATGCAATCGTTAGAAGTTCCAGAATGGAAATGGGATAGAATTTCGATGGACTTTGTAACGGGGTTACCTAATACTTCAAGAGGACATGATTCTATTTGGATGGTTGTTGATAGGCTTACGAAGTCGGCTTATTTTATTCCTATTAATATCAGTTTTCCAGTATCAATGTTGGCGAAGATTTACGTTAGTGTGATTGTAAAACTGCATGGTGTTCCTTTGTGCATTATTTCAGATAGAGATCTGAGGTTTACTTCAGATTTTTGGAAGAGTCTACAAGAGGCGTTGGGTTCTAAATTGAGGTTGAGTTCGGCGTATCATCCCCAGACGGATGGTCAAACTGAACGGACTATTCAGTTGTTGGAAGATTTGTTGAGAGCATGTGTTCTTGAGCAGAGAGGTTTATGGGATACTTATCTTCCGTTAATAGAGTTCACTTATAATAACAGTTACCATTCTAGTATTGGAATGACACCTTTTGAATGATTGTATGGTCGAAGATGTAGAACTCCTTTATGTTGTCATGAGTCTGGAGAAAGTGTAGTGCTTGGACCTGAGATTGTTCAAGACACTACTGAGAAGGTGAAGTTAATTCGAGAAAAGATGAAAGCTTCCCAAAGTAGACATAAGAGTTATCATGACAAGCGAAAGAAGGATTTATAATTTCAAGAAGGTGACCATGTGTTTATAAGGGTTACACCTGTGACTGGTGTTGGGCGAGCATTGAAGTCTAAGAAGCTCACTCATTATTTTATTGGTTCGTATCATATTTTGGATAGAGTTTGGAATGTTGCTTATAGAGTGGATTTACCGCCTAACCTTTCGAATTTGCATGATGTGTTTCACGTGTCATGACTCCTGAAGTATATTTCAGATCCATCTCATGTGATTCATATGGATGATGTGAAAGTATGGATAATCTTACTGTGGAGACGATGCATGTATGGATCGCGGATCGTGAAATGAATACTCTAAGAGGCGAGGAGATTGCTTTGGTGAAAGTAGTCTGGTTAGGAGCTTCCAGAGAAAGCATGACGTGGGAGTTGGAAAGCAAGATGCGGGACTCCTATCCTGAGTTGTTTGAATAAGGTAAATTTTCGAGGACGAAAATATTCTAAATGGGGGAGAGTTGTAACGCCCGTTGATTTCATTAATTATTTAATTATATTATTTTTGGATTATTTGTTAGAAAGTTGTGAGATGTTGAAAATTGTTGGTATAAGTTGTTAGATTATTATTAATTAATTAATTAATAATAATAATGTTGGAATTAATGGAATAATGGTGTTGGGCTTATGTTATTGGTTGGAAGTAGTAATATAGGGGGGGTGTTGTTAAGCCCATTAAGAATAATGATAATGTGAGGTTCTACTTAAACAAAGGAATAAGGTTAATTGAGAGGTTTCCGGAAAAATTGGCCGTGAGAAGTGCAGAGGAAAGGAATAAGGAAAATAACAAAAGATAGGTTCGATCGTAAAATTTTAGAGCGAACTTCAATCCAAGGTAAGGGTGGGGTTCTGACTCTATAATGGGAATTTTGATGCATGATTGATCTTTGTTGAATTGAATGATGTTATTGTATTTGATTGGACATGAATTGGGATATTATGATTGTGTTTGTTATTTGGAAATTATGTTGTTATGATGATGATACCATGAGACCCCAACCTAAAACCTATGAGTAATAGCAATTAGGATTAGAGGATTTAATGATGAAAAAGGACTTGTAATTGGTGTACGAAAAGTATTGTTTTATGATGAATTGATAGATAGTGAAACTATATGTTTAGATGACTTTTAGGACCTGTAATGTGACAAGATCACAAGAAATTTTGGTCTGGTATAATACAGAATCGCAAACAGGAAAACCCTATTCGCAGAGAATCTCCGGGCGATACAAGGAGCATCGTCGGACGTCGGTGTTTCGCCGAGCGAAAGTGGAGGCGAGAATAAGGCAGATTTTTGGATGAGCTATTGGAGTGAATCGCACCTAGCATCGTCGGGTGAAGGGTGACGCGAAGGCAGTGTCACTGGGAGACGCGGGGCTTCGCCGGGTGACGATTGTCAGTAGCTGATAGATGTTTTTTGTTGGATTTTCTTAAATCGACCATAACTTTAGTATTTAGTTACATAAATGGTGTAGCAGAGTTAGAAAAGAATGAATAACAGTAAGGGCTATTTATTAGTAACATAAGGGAATAACTGTAGATTAGCATAAGTATAGCAAGTAAGATTATTAGGTTACAAAGTTGGTCTTGACAGGAGGTATAATATTAATAGGGATAATTGGTATATATATATAAGTCGTTTTGATATCGGTGTTATTAATCGTCGAAGTTGCATGTAGTAATGAGTTATGTTGAAATGCCTTTAATTATGAGCAAATATAAAGTTGTAGGCTTCTGGCCAATGTTGAATTAAGTTGAATTATTGTTGTTATTGTTATTACATTCATGTTGTTAATGCACACATAACATATCATGTTGGAGCTGATGCTCGTTAAGTTGACATGGATTGGCAAAATATTAAGATGAAGGCTTATGCCTTGTTGACGTCTCTATTTATTGGCAGATTATTAAGTTGGGAGTTTTGCTGCATTAGTACCACATGCATGTGCATAAAAATAAGTCGCATTCCATGTTGCATTATGTGTTGTCGTGTGGATGAATTCATGATGATAATGTTATTAAATAATTGTGATATGGTGTTTTGCATGATCCAATTCTATTATATTAATTATCATACCTATAATTATATTGTTAGATATCTCACCCCTTCTGTTTGAATGTTACCCCGATGTTGGTAACATGCAGGTAATCCACAGTTAAGGATGTTTACCTTCATTAGTTCGAGTCAGTGTCATTGCTCTGATACGTAACACTCGGGGGGGATGAACGCTTATTGTTTTGTTGTTGTTATTATTTCAGTTGATTGAACTTTAAGTTGTTGTTCATTAAATACTTGTTATTTGAAGTTGTTTCGGTTGAAGATGATATATCCTTTTAAGTTGAATATTTGATTCCGTTGCGTAGTCATGAAAGTTGTTAGTTTTAAAGATTAATTTATGCTGTTGTTGGTTCATCCAAGTCTAATGTGTTATGTATCTGTAATCAACGTCGTTGTTTTAAGTTGAGATTGTAGCATCCTGATTTAGTTGTTGAATTTTTATAACTCTAATTTTATAATAATCGTGAGGTAGAATTGGAGTGTTACAGGGGTGAGGGGAATAGAATAATTAAATGGTTAGTGTGTCTCCTGTTCTCATACCAGTTTGTAGCAGTAAGTATTGGAAAGATGAAAAGTTTGCATTTCGTTTCATCTGAAATACAATATACAAAGTGAAGTGGAATTGGTGAAGTAAAAAGTAGAAATTTTAGGAAGTAGTACTTATAAATGGACTACGTCAGAAAATGGTTATCAAAAGTAAATATTAGACTAAAAATAACCCCAAAATTAATAGGTGGAGGGTTTTTAGCAAATGGCAAATTTGATATTTCCAAGTACAATGATGTTCTTATATTATGAATTATTGATTTCATTTTGAAGATTAATGTTTCAAATCTCAACTATTTGAAACATAATAACAATTGGTTGAAACACTTGCCATATTTTCATTTATATGTTTCTTTTTATTATGGATCATTGACATTCTTTGTTTCTCAAATATGTTGGAAATCCACCAAAACCTATGATGAATTTCTACCAATCTTGATGAAAAAGATTGATAGCACCACACAATAACAATGAAGAATAAAAGATGAATAAAGAAAGAAAGTATTTTTTTTCTGCAGATTTTCTTTCTTCCCACAAACTGTGGAAAACTTTATTATTCACTTACAACTGCAAATTCTGTGAATATAACTTAATTGACTTGATTCAAAAAATAGGGGTTACTCCCTCTATTTATAAATTTAGGTTAGCTTGCTCTCTAAGCCAAAACCTAAAACTATAAAATCCCAAAATACCTATTTTGGAACTAAATTAAATCTATTTATTTTAGACCTAAATCAAATCTATCTAGATCTAAAACAAATTTATGTGTAACAAATCGTTTCCACACTTCTAAATCAAATCAAATCTTTTCGATATTCCCTTGTCTCTATCGAACAAACTGCTATGTCACAAGGAATTAATTTCAACACACCACCTAATTCATTGTGTTTAAGCTATCTACATTCATCATAGCTCTTAGTCTTCAAAATACTTCGACCTGCACAACCTTCGTCATGATGTCTGTAATTTGATTCTTAGTTCTGTAGTGTTTCAAGTTCATCGTCTCATCTGCTACCTGCTCTTGAAGATAGTGGAACCTCATTTTGATGTGCTTGCTTCGGCCATGAGCTATCGGGTTCTTCACCAAATTGATAACTGATATATTGTCGATCTTCAAGGTAGTTTCTCCATGATCTTTCCCTGTTATCTCTTTGACTAAGTTCACCATCCAAGTTGCTTGACATGCACAAAGAGAAGCAACTATGTGTTCTGCTTTACATGATGATAATGCCACTACTGGTTCTTTTCTAGAACTCTAAGCAACTGGTGCACCACCTAACATAAACGCATATCCTGCTGTTGATTTTTGATCTTCAGCTTCACTACACCAACATGAATCAATGTACATGTGATCGGTGGAAATAGAACTGACTGTTTTTGAAATGCTGGTTCGCGTTTGCATTTCGCAAAATGTCGCGGTAAGCAAGAGTCTCCACCGTCTTTTATTTTCTCCAACAAGGAAAGGACAAAAGCACAGCAAAATTCCTTTTCGAGATGTTTCTCGGTTCGGGAGGTAGATTATAGAAAGGGAAGGTGTTAGCACCCTTTCTATCCGTGGTTATCCACGGGCTCTTAGGTACTTGCTCATTGTGTTTTCAAAAATTGTTTGCTTTTCTTGTGTTTGTGGGTTTTGAAAAAGTTTCTTTTGAAAACTTCTAGGTAACTCTTGTATCAGTCCTCAAGAGTGTATGAAGTATTTGTTTGAAAACTTTTTGAAAGTGTAGGTGCAAAAAGTTGTTTTTTGTTTTGAAAGAGCAAGTACCCAGGAGAAATCTACCTACTCTAAGGAATTAAGTTGTGTAAATGTCCTTTAGACAGTGTTATCCCACTATTGAGAAGTAGGTAGAACCGTCGTTGGAGTTATTCGGGTCAATTCGATTATAGGGACATGTGGTCACCAAAGCAATAGTAGGACGCCTTAGCGGTAACCCTAATGTCCTAGATCCTTTTTATCCGAGGCAACCGTTTCGAGGCAACTGGATCTTTAGACAGGAGGGCGACCTCTAAAACACCCTATACTCAATGACCACGTCGAGGCAACCAAGTGAGGCATACCCTAAGAGTGGAATGTGCAAGTGTGTCAGATTTCATGTTTAAATTATCTTTGCACATGTATTAGGGTGAGCTACGGATTGATTTTATTTTCAGGCAAGTCTTGTCATGCATAGTTAACAGTTAATAATTGTGCGGAAAATAAATTGCGGAAAGTAAATCTACGCTATTACAAGGCGTCGGGTATTTACATCGCCAAAAACATAACCCTTGAAAAAAATAAATGCGAGAAAATAAAGGAAAGCGATAAAAGTCCTAATTACGATATTACATTCTCGGAACAGTTATATAGATATGATCAAAATAGGAATCAAGAATAAACATGCGCGAGAAGAAATTAAATCAGGACGTCCTTAGGGTTTTGACCCTTTTTTTAGAAAAGAATGGAATTTTGGTCCCTTTTGCAATTAATTAGATATTAAACCTAATTTACTAATTAATTAATTAATTAAAATAAAAAGTATTTTTTATGTTTTAACAAAATAAAATAAAAAGGATTGAAATTGTCAAAAGAAAAACCTAATTCTAGATTGATTTTATTTATTGTGAAAAAGATTAAAGTTAACCTAATTAATTAAATTAATTATATTTAGAATTTATTTACAAAATAATAATTAATAATGAATTTAATAAATAATAATAATAATAATATTAGTTTCTGAATTTATTGTGAAAATATTAATTAAGTTAATTAAATAATAATAATAGTAATTAATAATAATAATTAGTAAAAGAAAATAAAAAGAAAATTATGAAAGAACCAGGGGGTGTTGGGCCCTTAGAAGGTTAAAAAGCAATTCTGGCCCATTAACAATCAAGCCACGTTTGACTTCTGGAATTGTCTGCACGTTGGTTGACTAGGGAGTATGGTGTTCATCATCTTTTGGCCACTGGATTGATGCATAAGACACATGGCGTGCTGATCATTGGGGGTATATAGTGGAGTACATTGGAAAGCCTGCATGGGAACCTGTAAAGAAAAATAATAGAAACATTTGGGTGGACCTGGGAATCGAACCCAGGTCCCAATGATACACAGCCAACGCATCTACCACTCCACCATTCGCTTGCTTTTGTTATTATAATAATGAACAAATATAATATAAAAAACATAACAATTATGCTGGAAATATAAACAAGCGCGCGTTTTATTTGAACGCTCCAACCACATATTACCACGTCATCATCGTCTTCCCTAAACCTGCAAAATATATGTTAGATAGCGGGGGGTTTTAACCCCCATAAAACAGGATAACCAATAATAACGAATAGGCATACGATTAACATAAATATTTCGCGAGTATGGAATTCAATTCGTCTTGTTGCAACGATTTCAACCATAGGTCTTAGAGGTCCCAATTTTGCCTGGATAGTAAAGCCCTAATTCAAGAACTCAAGAACCCTATAATTCTCCAATGGCAACTTTCGATTCAATGCATAATAATTCAATTAACCTACGCCAAAAGCTTCCTGTGGATTCAAGCAATGCAAAACAACCAATAAATCATGTTAAATGCGCATGGAATATGAGTTTCGATTATGGAAAAGTCAAGCAAACCGTGGTTCTGTTTAGGGTGATTTCTGGAGCTATGAAACTGGAAATTGATTGCAAATCGTCCTGGGGACCTCCTGCAATGGATTGAAATCAATAAAAAACTTAGAATTGTGCTAGAACATGGAATTCAGTTTTCACTTTTCTTTGATTTTTTTCAATATGCTTATGGTGTTTCTGCAGCAATTTTCACGTCCAATGCATTAGGGTTGGGTTCTGTACTTATAGAGGACTGAATTTAGGTTAAATCTTTGCCAAGAGATCCATGCAATTGATGTTTCAATATTTGATTGAAAATCAAATATTTTCCAATCTTTTTGATTGGAAAAACTTGCCAAACTTGGAGATTCTTGTCCCCTTGATGTGCACACGAGTTTGCCAGCTCTTTTAGGTCATATTTGCTTCATGAAAAGATTGAAAAACTATATCTTGATATTTCCTACAATTTAAATTAATTAAATGAATTAAAATTGATTAAAAATCCAATTAATTAATAAAAAATAAGAAAATAAATTCAAATAGGCTTGATGGGTCGTGCATAAGCCTTGGATAAAGTTTCAAGAAGGAATTTGAGGCCCATTAGCAAAAATAAGGTATTTTGAGCAAAGTTGACTTTTGCAAATTCACAAAAATTTCCCAACTTCTCCAATGAATATCTTGCTCAATTTTGATCATATGAGCATGTTCTTGGACATTTTGGAAAGGTCGTGAAGTCCTCTAACCAATGCCTTTGGTCCCATGTCATTTGGATTTACCAATCTCAAGTTATGGTCTTTGACTTAAAGTGCCTTTTTGTTGACTTTTGAAATTGACCTATAATGTAGAAATTGATAACTTTTTGTGAGAGCATTTCTTGGACTTGGAATGTGAAGATGAATTGTAGGAAATGTCATCCCCTTCAAAATGAGCATTGGATGGGATTTTTCTGATGAAACATTAAAAAATTATGCCTTGGTCAAAATACAGTTGACTTTTCTATTGTCCTAAAATAGCAACTTTTGCATCTTTGATGATTTTTGAGCCATGCTTGTGGACTCATGATCAAGACTTGATCCAATGATAATTGTGTGCTCAAAATAAGATGTTGACCAAAAATTCTGATTTTTGACTGCCAAATGACCATTTTGCCCTTGCAGTTGACTGTGAAGCAAATAGGGCTTTTGACTGTGCAAACTGGCATTGTGAATTTTGAAACTTGGCATGTAGATGCTTGAGAATATGTATAGGCCTATGAGACTTGATTGAGCCATTGAAAACCTCAAATTCCTTGAGAGAACCAAAACCCTAATTTTGACTGGCTTAGGAGGCATTTGGACTGTGCAACCCTTGAGAGATCTTGAACCATTTGAAGATTATTCTTGATAAATCTTGAAGAATATGGGAGGGCAAATTTTGGGGTACAACAGTTGCCCCTGTTCAATCTTCTTAGACCTGAGGATGTAGATTGGCTTGCGTGCCTTTCGTGATCTGAAGGTGGAAGATGTTTGAACACTAAAGTGCCTAGAAATTTGCACTCGCATAGTAGAATATCAGCCATGTGATGTCAGGAATGGGCTTACAGATGCCATTTGGAGAGATGGTGGATGGGAGGATGGGCTTATAGATGCCATCTGGGGGTGTCGATCGCGTAAGAGATTCCTTAGCGAGAACTTGCGTACCTGAGAAAGAAAGATAATTTCCTGGCCTGTTACAGGTGTTGATCTTCAAACTCTTCATGTAGATAACTTTCCTGGCTAGTTACAGGTATCGAATCTACAATCAATCGCTCACAGATATGCCCTGGATAGATACAGGTATCGAATCTGGAACTTCAAAAGGTTGGTCGAGATAGCTTTCCTGGCTAGATACAGGTGTAGACCTCTAATCAGTCGCTCACAGACATGCCCTGGCTAGATACAGGTATCGAATCTGGAACTTCAAAAGGTTGATCGAGATAGCTTTCTTGGCTGGATACAGGCGTAGACCTCTAATCAGTCGCTCACAGATATGCCCTGGCTAGATACAGGTATCGAATATGGAACTTCAAAAGGTTGATCGAGATAGCTTTCCTGGCTGGATACAGGCGTAGACCTCTAATCAGTCGCTCACAGATATGCCTAGCTAGATACAGGTATCGAATCTGAAACTTCAAAAAGTTGATCGAGATAGCTTTCCTGGATGGATACAGGCGTAGACCTCTAATCAGTCACTCACAGACATGCCCTGGCTAGATATAGGTATCGAATCTGGAACTTCAAAAGGTTGATCGAGATAGCTTTCCTGGCTGGATACAGGTGTAGACCTCTAATCAGTCGCTCACAGATATGCCCTGGCTAGATATAGGTATCGAATCTGGAACTTCAAAACGTTAATCGAGATAGCTTTCCTGGCTGGATACAGGTGTAGACCTCTAATCAGTCGCTCACAGACATGCCCTGGCTAGATACAGGTATCGAATCTGGAACTTCAAAAGGTTGATCGAGATAGCTTTCCTGGCTGGATACAGGTGTAGACCTCTAATCAGTCGCTCACAGATATGCCCTGGCTAGATACAGGTATCGAATCTGGAACTTCAAAAGTTGATGGTAATCATCTTTTGATTGACCTTTTCCTGAAAAGGAAAATCATTAGTTGTATGCAATGTCATGATGTATGAAATGCATGATGTCATGATGTTCTCAGAACGAGATCGTGTCGTATGCACTTTATCATGTATGTAAATAGGAGGTATGAGATGTGATATGTTTATGAATGTATTTCCGTCTGGGTAAATAAATCCTTGACGAATGCCAGGAAGTTCGTTGAATCCTGGGCTGATGAAGAGTAGAGTTCTTCGTTTCCGCTGGGGAAGATGATTGCAAGAATAAGCCTGTAGGAGAAGATGACTCTGTTAGGGGATAAACTTGTGAAGATATTACTCTGCGAGGAATTACTCTGTGGAGAAGAGATGCTTCGCTGAGAATTTAACGATGACTCCGCTGGGGACTCCGTTGATAGGCTCTATTGAGGGATTTTGATGAACTCCGCTGGGGGATAGGAAGAACTTCGCTGAGGACGATCTTTCCTTTGTAAGTTGTTAAGGATAACCCAGTTAGACTCTGGTGGGGATAACCTTCTAAATATGGTTGGGGAGATGCATGTGTACTCTGCGGGAGACAAGCTTCCAGGATCTACTGGGGAGATGATCCAACTCTCCTGGGGAAGCTTTTGGACTGTACTGGGGAAGTGGCTCCACTGGGGTGTCTGGTATTCCACCGGGGAACAATCTTATATTAAGACTGTCGGGGATGCTTGCTAGGGAATATTTGTATACTCTGCTGGAGAATATTGAGATCTTTTGGGGATATCCAACTTCCTTAGGGCTGATAGTAGCCTAACTCTGCTCGGGGGAGAGTGTTGCTGATTTGCTAGGGATACTGTGCTTTTTCGGGGCTAATTGGGGGACCAACTCTGCTCGGGGGAGAGTATTGCTGAATCTTGTCTTACTCTGCGGAGAGTGGAGATATCTTGGTTACATTCTTCAACCGAACTTACCTTGGTACCTCGGTGGGTAGAGCAATTTATACAGTTCGGTCAATTCTCATTGCCCCAGTTTCTGCGGGAGAAGGTACCTGTGGAGGTGCTTGATGACTGCCGATTGACAAATCTTCTTCTGGTAGGCAAGTGACGAGATGACGGGACATATTTGTACGCTTTTGATCCCTAACTTTTTCCTGGACCGCCCTTTCGGGTTTTCAGTCCACCGGGATACCCATATTTTCCCAAGCCGCCTTTTCAGGTTTTCGACTTGCCGGGTGTGCAGATTTTTTCATTCTCATCCCTTATTTTTGCCCGAACCCTTTTGGTTCGCTGGGAAGCCCTTATTTTTGCCTAGGTGTGTCAACCTAGCGGGTCTTTGATTATGCGTAGTATTTTTTCGACTATGTCCACGCTCTCAGAATGTAGGGAGTTGTCACTGTCAGTAGTGTTGTCATATTACCAGAAGATCTTCGTTGATCATGCAAGATTCGTTGCTGGAATTCATGTCCAATGCCCCAAGTGACTCAGGCGGAGATTTGCCCCTGACTATTTGGCATCTTTGAGAGATTCTCTGAATCTTGACTGGACTGCCCCCAGATGAAGGACCATGATCATGTCTACCCCTTGGTTGGAAGTGTTTTTCCACTTGAGGTGATCCTTGAGAAGATTTTTGTTCACTAGATATTCGTCGTGCGAATTTCTCTGCTTTTTGAACAAATAGTCATATGCAAACAATGTTATTTTAAGAATGCAAAGCTTATGTCTGTCTTGAAGCTTTTGAAAATGCAGTTTTCAATAAAACAAGTGAATTTTTTGTAAAATGTGATGTCAACTCAGGATTTTACAGTAAGCCCTACAGGAGTCAGGATACCTTTTGTAACAGTATGCTTTCGAACTAACCCATGCTTCAGCTAGGACTTTTAAGGGTTATAACGTGGCCTGGTTCATGGTTTAAGAAACAAAGAATAAAGGCTCAAAGTATATTTGTACCCACCCGCTCTTCGTGATGTTCTTCAAACCTAAACTCAGCTAATCGTGCGTTAGACCTTGTTTGAGTCTTTGCTCTGATATTCCGGTGATGGTTCGAATATTGACAGTTTATTTTGAATAGGCGGTCACTTCTCTTTTGTTGAGGGTTTATAGGACCTCTTTCTTTTTTGATTTTGTTATCCCTGTTTTTTTGCCTGAACTGTTTCTTTTGTGATTACAGTCAGCGGGATGCCCTAGTTTTTGTAAGTCTCCTTCATAGGTTTTGACTTAATGGGCTTTTATCTTGAGAGATGATGACTGCCTGTCCTGACGATTATAGGGAACCATCACTGTCTTTTTGTCTCGGAAGGACTTCTTTGATGCCATTCGTTGTGCACCTGGATTAACTGAGAACACTACCCTTCCCCAGGTTATGATTAAGGGTTTTAATTTTTGAAAAGAAAAACTCCAACTTCTTTGGCTCAAAGGGGTTGACGAGGGATTATCTTCCTTATAACTCCACTGTTTAGGATTTGAAACAATGCTTGTACCTCATCATCGGGGTTTGTCCAAAAGCATACTGTAAAGATCGTGGTATCGTTTTCGTCATCCTCCCTCAAAAGGCTTAGAATTTTCAATCGAGAATTGAACATCACAAAAAAAATGAAAGCAATTTGAATATAGTGAATACGAATGGATTGATTCAAAATAGACATATGCAATGCATTGATATAGTAACAAAGTTTGACATGAATAAATGTTCGAACACTCAAAAGAAAATTACAACTTGAAAATTTCAATGAACAAAAGACGTTCTCAATGATTTGGTGATGGATCAGTGATCAAACTTGATCTCCTTGGCATCAATCAAGTCTTGGATCTTGTTCTTCAAACTCCAACAGTCGTCGGTGTCATGTCCAGGACTGTCAGAATGGTAGGCACATCTCACACTCGGGTTATACCGGGAAGAGGAAGTGTTGGGATTCCTAGGAGGGTCCCTTAGCATTACCAGATTCAATCTCAATAGGCATTGTAAAGCTTGAGACGGTGATACGTTGAGCTTGGTGAATTGCCTCCTGGGCTTGTTTGGATTACTCTGATCAACATGTTGTTCTTTGTGAGGTGATTGTTGGACCCTTGATGTAGTAGCACCTTGGAGAGGTCCATTCTTCACCATACCAAACTCTTGTCTTCTTGGAGGCTGATTACCGGTTTGATCCCCAGCCTTGACCGTTTGCTTCATGTCGTTGTCTTGACGAAGCTGGTTGACAATGGTTCTCAGCTCTTCTTGCTCCCGAGCTAAGCCTTGGATGAGAGCCATATGTCCCAGCATCTGGGTCCTCATTGCCTTTACCTCAACTTGTAGATGTTTCAGCCGTTCATCCTTACTATCTTCTGGACTGTTCTTGACCAAATTCCCCATGAGGAGTGTTCTCAACTCTTCCTGCCCCTTGGATAGGCTTAGGAAGATTTCCATGAATTGAGTCTCTTGAGTATGGAGATCCTGGTTGTCTTGTTGGAGAGCCATTGCTGAAATAAACAGCGAGAATATGAGAGACCTGTAAAGGGTAACCTGTTATGCAATGATATGTATGTATGCATGCAATGTTTTCAAGGATCTCGCGGGGTAAACAGAGAAACTTGTTAGAATTTGAATTTTGCAGCTTGACTGAAGGAACTTCATGTTGTTGAGAGTCCTTCTTCAAGAGTTAGGCTCACCATATCGAGTGGGTCATAGCCCCTGACTCAAGTTATCGTGTTTTGATCTCTAGACGATCTTGGCTAGAGGAAAATAAATCCCCTTTGCCCCTTGCTAGACATTTGGTTCATTATGACCTGCACCACAAACCCTTGAGATCCTTGAAATGGGTTAGTCCTTATGCAGGGTGTATGCAATGGTATGATGGTATGATGTTATGTTATGCATGGAGTGATGTAAGTAAACCCTGTTATGAGCCCAGATTAAGGACTGTAAATAAAACCTGCAAAAAACTCATGTTGTCAGATAATAAGAATGCGCAAGTAGTTCAGATTTGAAGGCACATAATTCACACAAGACAGCCCTTAGAGTTCAGGCCAGCATGAAGTTTAGGTACTACCCTCTTGAAGTTGGTTGGCTCAAAACATGTCATATCAAAAGTAACCGGGTTCTAAGGAGCTCAATATCATTGGATTGTTTTCTATGTTCATTGTTTTGATTTAGCCACTGAACTGGCGATCAAAATATTCCAAGAAAACAACCCTCAATGAGTGTAGTATCGAGTATCTACCAACTTCAGACTGCACCAAAGTCGGTCATCTCACTACCCCTAAAGAGGCCAGGATGGTCAAGTAAGGCTCTAGGTCGGTTGATGCTTCACAACACCACGCGGCGGCCCCGTACTCTCCTTTACTTGACTCAAGGGTTACCGGTACTCACCAAAGTGCCACATCAACGTAGCAACTGCTTCAACCGTGTCGGTATACCCCGCACAGTTCCCTCACAGTTTGTTGCTACTTCTAAAAGGTATCCCCCAGATCCGAGTTAGGATCTATGAAACTCCAATACAAGCCCACAATATTAAAGCAAACAAAGCAAGCAATTGAAAACAAGAGTGGTCTAATCCTAAGGTACACCTCACTTATTAATTATCCCCAGCAGAGTCGCCAGTTCTGTGATCGGTGGAAATAGAACTGACTGTTTTTGAAATGCTGGTTCGCGTTTGCGTTTCGCAAAATGTCGCGGTAAGCAAGAGTCACCACCGTCTTTTATTTTCTCCAACAAGGAAAGGACAAAAGCACGGCAAAATTCCTTTTCGAGATGTTTCTCGGTTCGGGAGGTAGATTATAGAAAGGGAAGGTGTTAGCACCCTTTCTATCTGTGGTTATCCACGGGCTCTTAGGTACTTGCTCATTGTGTTTTCAAAAATTGTTTGCTTTTCTTGTGTTTGTGGGTTTTGAAATAGTTTCTTTTGAAAACTTCTAGGTAACTATTGTATCAGTCCTCAAGAGTGTATGAAGTATTTGTTTGAAAACTTTTTGAAAGTGTAGGTGCGAAAAGTTGTTTTTTGTTTTGAAAGAGCAAGTACCCAGGAGAAATCTACCTACTCTAAGGAATTAAGTTGTGTAAATGTCCTTTAGACAGTGTTATCCCACTATTGAGAAGTAGGTAGCATCGTCGTTGGAGTTATTCGGGTCAATTCGGTTATAGGGACATGTGGTCACCAAAGCAATAGTAGGACGCCTTAGCGGTAACCCTAATGTCCTAGATCCTTTTTATCCGAGGCAACCGTTTCGAGGCAACTGGATCTTTAGACAGGAGGGCAACCTCTAAAACACCCTATAATCAATGACCACGTCGAGGCAACCAAGTGAGGCGTACCCTAAGAGTGGCATGTGCAAGTGTGTCAGGTTTCATGTTTAAATTATCTTTGCACATGTATTAGGGTGAGCTACGGATTGATTTTATTTTCAGGAAAGTCTTGTCATGCATAGTTAACAGTTAATAATTATGCGGAAAATAAATTGCGGAAAGTAAATCTACGCTATTACAAGGCGTCGAGTATTTACATCGCCAAAAACATAACCCTTGAAAAAAATAAATGCGAGAAAATAAAGGAAAGCGATAAAAGTCCTAATTAAGCTATTACATTCTCGGAACAGTTACATAGATATGATCAAAATAGGAATCAATAATAAACATGCGCGAGAAGAAATTAAATCAGGACGTCCTTAGGGTTTTGACCCTTTTTTGAGAAAAGAATGGAATTTTGGTCCCTTTTGCAATTAATTAGATATTAAACCTAATTTACTAATTAATTAATTAATTAAAAGAAAAAGTATTTTTTATGTTTTTTATGTTTTTAACAAAATAAAATAAAAAGGATTGAAATTGTCAAAAGAAAAACCTAATTCTAGATTGATTTTATTTATTGTGAAAAAGATTAAAGTTAACCTAATTAATTAAATTAATTATATTTAGAATTTATTTACAAAATAATAATTAATAATGAATTTAATAAATAATAATAATAATAATAATATTAGTTTCTGAATTTATTGTGAAAAATATTAATTAAGTTAATTAAATAATAATAATAATAGTAATTAATAATAATAATTAGTAAAAGAAAATAAAAAGAAAATTATGAAAGAACCAGGGGGTGTTGGGCCCTTAGGAGGTTAAAAAGCAATTCTGGCCCATTAACAATCAAGCCACGTTTGACTTCTGGAATTGTCTGCATGTTGGTTGACTAGGGAGTATGGTGTTCATCATCTTTTGGCCACTGGATTGATGCATAAGACACATGGTGTGCTGATCACTGGGGGTATATAGTGGAGTACATTGGAAAGCCTGCATGGGAACCTGTAAAGAAAAATAATAGAAACATTTGGGTGGACCTGGGAATCGAACCCAGGTCCCAATGATACACAGCCAACGCATCTACCACTCCATCATTCGCTTGCTTTTGTTATTGTAATAATGAACAAATATAATATAAAAAACATAACAATTATGCTGGAAATATAAACAAGCGCGCGTTTTATTTGAACGCTCCAACCACATATTACCACGTCATCATCGTCTTCCCTAAACCTGCAAAATATATGTTAGATAGCGGGGGTTTTTAACCCCCACAAAACAGGATGACCAATAATAGCGAATAGGCATACAATTAACATAAATATTTCGCGAGTATGGCATTCAATTCGTTTGGTTGCAACGATTTCAACCATAGGTCTTAGAGGTCCCAATTTTGCCTGGATAGTAAAGCCCTAATTCAAGAACTCAAGAACCCTAGAATTCTCCAATGGCAACTTTCGATTCAGTGCATAATAATTCAATTAACCTACGCCAAAAGCTTCCTGTGGATTCAAGCAATGCAAAACAACCAATAAATCATGTTAAATGCGCATGGAATATGAGTTTCGATTATGGAAAAGTCAAGCAAACCGTGGTTCTGTTTAGGGTGATTTCTGGAGCTATAAAACTGGAAATTGATTGCAAATCGTCCTGGGGACCTCTTGCAATGGATTGAAATCAATAAAAAGCTTTGAATTGTGCTAGAACATGGAATTCAGTTTTCACTTTTCTTTGATTTTTTTCAATATGCTTATGGTGTTTCTGCAGCAATTTTCACGTCCAATGCATTAGGGTTGGGTTCTGTGCTTATAGAGGACTGAATTTAGGTTAAATCTTTGCCAAGAGATCCATGGAATTGATGTTTCAATATTTGATTGAAAATCAAATATTTTCCAATCTTTTTGATTGGAAAAACTTGCCAAACTTGGAGATTCTTGTCCCCTTGATGTGCACACGAGTTTGCCAGCTCTTTTAGGTCATATTTGCTTCATGAAAAAATTGAAAAACCATATCTTGATATTTCCTACAATTTAAATTAATTAAATGAATTAAAATTGATTAAAAATCCAATTAATTAATAAAAAATAATAAAATAAATTCAAATAGGCTTGATGGGTCGTGCATAAGCCTTGGATAAAGTTTCAAAAAGGAATTTGAGGCCCATTAGCAAAAATAAGGTATTTTGAGCAAAGTTGACTTTTGCAAATTCACAAAAATTTCCCAACTTCTCCAATGCATATCTTGCTCAATTTTGATCATATAAGCATGTTCTTGGACATTTTGGAAAGGTCTTGAAGTCCTCTAACCAATGCCTTTGGTCCCATGTCATTTGGATTTACCAATCTCAAGTTATGGTCTTTGACTTAAAGTGCCTTTTTGTTGACTTTTTAAATTGACCTATAATGTAGAAATTGATAACTTTTTCTGAGAGCATTTCTTGGACTTGGAATGTGAAGATGAATTGTAGGAAATGTCATCCCCTTCAAAATGAGCATTGGATGGGATTTTTCTGATGAACCATGAAAAAGTTATGCCTTGGTCAAAATACAGTTGACTTTTCTATTGTCCTAAAATATCAACTTTTGCATCTTTGATGATTTTTGAGCCATGCTTGTGGACTCATGATCAAGACTTGATCAAATGATGATTGTGTGCTCAAAATAAGATGTTGACCAAAAATTCTGATTTTTGACTGCCAAATGACCATTTTGCCCTTGCTGATCACAATCTGCTTGTTCACTGGGTCGAACAACTTGTAACCTCCTATAAAATGATATCTAACTATAATCATTTGACTCGACTTGTCATCAAGTTTTCTTCTTAATTGATCAGGCACATGTCCATGTGCTATAGAGCAAAATACGTTTAGATGACTTAAGTTAGGCTCCGTACCATACCAACATTCTTCTGGAGTAATTCCTTCTAGCTTCTTCTTAGGACATTTGTTTAAAATGTATGTTGCAGTCGACATGGCTTCACCCCAAAACTCTTTAGATAAATGCTTGTATTTAAACATACTTCTCACCATATTCATGATGGTTTGATTCTTCCTTTCTACAGTTCCATTCTGCTGTGGAGTGTATGATTGCACCACCTCGTGCACAATCCCTTCTTTTTCACATAACTTGTCGATGTCTTTCGACACATGTTCTTCACCACCACCAGTTCTCAAAACTTTGAGCTTTCGACCATAGACTTAAACTTGGAAAATACCTCAACCACTTCACTTTTCTTCTTGATCAGGTAAGTCCATAATTTTTGACTAAAATCATATATGAATGTAACAAAGTATTTATTACCTCCATTTGAATCCATCTGGATTGGTCTACATACATCAGATTATATAACTTCAAGAATAGCCTTCAATCTGCTTCCTGAATCTCTGCTGAAACTATTCTCGTACTGCTTCACCTACACACATTCCTCACATGCCTCGTTTGGAATGTCAATTTTTTGCAATCCTAAAACCGTATTTCTTCTTTTTAAATCTCTGATGTCTCTGAAGTTGAGATGGCCTAGTCGATAATTCCATATCCATTCATCTCTGCTAGCTGCAGTCGAAAGACACTTGTGCTCCATCACATTAAGTTCGATTTTGAAAGTTCTATTCTGAGACATATGAGCCTTCAAGATTAATCTTCCATTTGTATCGAAGAATATCATCATCTTGTCTTTGACCAACACTTTGTAATTCTTTTCTACCAATTGTCCTATACTGAGAAAATTGCTTTTCATGCCTGGTATGTACAACACATTGGAAATTACTGACCTCTTGCCATCTTTCCTCATAATCATAACATCACCAATACCTTCAGTTGCTAGGGTATTGTCATTTGCAAATTTCACCATGTTCTTCATCGAGGTTTTTATGTTTACAAACCAATCTTTCCTTCCAGACATGTGTGATAAGCATCCTGAATCTAAGTACCACTGGTCCTTGAATCTATCTTCATCTCTTGTTATGACTATCAACATCATCTCTTCTTCTTCTTCTTCATGTTTTGCAAACTTTGCATCACTTTCTTGATTCTTTCTTTTTTATAGACAATCACTCAAATAGTGACCATACTTTTGACAATTGTAACATTGAATGTGACTCTTGTGAGGTTTTAGACCACCACCTCTTCCTCTATTCGTAACACCACCTCTTTGGTTGCCTTGGTATGGTCTTCTCTGATTTGACATGTTTTCTTCGTACTGATTTCCTCTACCAGTCGAATTGTTGTAGCCTCCTCTACTTTTATTTTTGAACCATTTTACTTTTCCTTTCTTGTCTCTTGTTGACTGCATTTACAAAGCCACGTCACTCTTTGACTTGCCCGCAACCCTTTCATCTATTCTTTGTTCATTAGATTCAAGTGCCTGTTGAAGTTCTTCCTTTGCCAAAGATGACATGTCCTTCGATTCTTATATGGCAACTACCACATGGTCGAACTTCAGAGCCGAAGATATCAAGATTTTTGAAACAATTACTCTTGTTGTTAACGTCTCTCCACAAGTCTTGATTTGATTCACTAGTTTTGTAACCCTAATGAAGAAATCAAATATACTTTCACTATCTTCCTGTAGCGGTAAAATCAGAGATCAAACTATTAATTAACTTGACTCACAAATAAGCAAGAGTCGCCACCACACTTTATCATATCCAAGGGAAGGGGAAAAGAGAAAAATAAAACCCATAAGTAAATATGCAATGCAAGAAGTAAAAGCAAGTGCAATAAAGAAATCTAAAGTTCTGGGGTTGATTATACAAAGGGAAAGTGTTAACACCCAATACATCTGTTGTACTCTACATGAACCTCTTATTATATCTGTGTATTAAAATTAGTTGTTTGCTGAAATATTAGTTTAAAGAGATTTTAAAAATGCAACGACCTAACGTCGAGGTTTTGACTTAAAAGAGTGTAAGTTTAAAAAAAAGATTTTTGGAGATCTAACTTAAGATTAGCAAAACTTAAAGATTGATGAAGGAATTCACATGATTATATAAGACACACTCGATGAAATGAAGTCAACGAATTAATCCTTTCCCTTGGATTCAAACACAAAGATAATAATCAGATAAAGATCGAATAAGAATCATGCATCCGATAAAAATGGATGGTAACCATAGTCTAAGTATTAAAGAACCAGTTTTAGGTTTTTTTCTTTATTAAGTGGCTTATAACAAGCAAAAAAAAGAAGCTCAAGTGAGCAAAGAGAAGATAAATTCTCAAGCGAGCAAAGAAAAAAATGCATAAAGTAAAGAAAATAAAATGCTATGGATGATAAATGACATAAAAGTAAAGAGAGGAAAATATAAAGTTAATAATTTGATTTGGGGTAAGTGTAACTTCATATGGAGCATACAATATATGTACCCATACATGTTAGAGAAATGACACTTTGAAGTTCATTCTCTTATACATGTAGTATAATTGACAAACATGCGGGATCAAGACAAAGTCAATGAAGATACATTATGACAAACTTATCATTAATCCCAAGTACCTTGAATGATCAAATGACCATTTAGAGGTAGATTGGAAATGATGAAAGTTCATTAAATATCGACAAGCTTAAATGAACTAAAAAAAAGCTCAAATACTTTCCAAATTGATCCAAATAAAAATGAAAATGAAAATAAAATAGATAAAGAAGAATAAGATGAAGTCTACAATAAAACTAGTATAAATGTCATAACTTTCTCAATTTTTCATGAAATTAGACAAATGAATAATAAAAATTTATCTACTCAATCTCACGACCAAGGATCCATGCTTAAAATAAGTAAGTAAGTAACAAAAAATTATTTAAAAAAATGAAAATTAAACAACAATAAATCGCTTTTGCTTTTGGAGGTTCAATAACACTTTTCAACTCTTGATTTTGAATCAATGGAGTTTCTTTCCAAAATGGTGATAATTATGCTACTAAATAAATAAATAAAGAGTAAAAATGTAATAGAATTAAATAAAGAACAAGTATAATAACCTACGTTTTTAATAAGAAATGGCTTGAAAGAAAATGAAGAGAGAGAAAAGAAGAGAGTTTTGACTTTGTTTAGTGAATGATTTATGGTATTGTTAGTTTCAAATGAAAGAAAGAAATGTCTTATTTATATGGTGAATGAGGTGAAATTGTTGATGTGACAATCCATGTGACTTTATGAGAATGGTTCTTGGTTATTGATAAGTCCAAGTTGACAATCCATGTGAAGTGTGAGAATGATTATTGATCATTGATAAATACAAGTTGGCAATCCATGTGAAGTGTTTGTACTATATTATAGTGGTTCCAACCTTTTTTTATTGACACAAAAAAACAAAAGGACAAAGAAATAATAATAATAAAAGAAACTAAAAGTGTTAGTGATAATAATAAATACAAAATAGAAAATAAAAGAGACATTAAATTAACTATTTATGATTTTTTTTCTTGAATTAAAATAAATGAAAATAAAAGTGCAAATTAAAAGATAAAAAATAAAATACATATAAGAAAGTAAAAGGACTTCTATAAAAAAATTTAGATTTAAAAAAATAAAATAAATGATAACAATATATAAATTTAAATTAATAAAAGAACATATTTTTGATAATTTTTTAGTAAAGAAGTAAAAATAGTAAATAAAAAAATAACATGATGCTAAGTATATTTTTTTTGTGATTTTTTTTAATGAAAAAAAAATCATGAATAAAACACAATAAAAATCAAATTCCACTAAATTCATAAAAGACTTCTAGCGTTTCTATTTTTTTGTGGCTTTTCAAAGCATAATCAGCTCTTGACTTGTAAAGAAAAATTGTAGATGACGTCAAGGAGAATCATATGCACAAAGAACCACTCATAATATCAAAATTTGAAGAAGTTGTGAATTTTTGAAATCTGACTTGGGAATTGGCAAAAATAGGTCAAACCCCTCGTGAACACTTGCTATGAATGATGCAGATGAAAAATGGGATCTTTAGGTCAAAAATTGGGGAAAGACAACTGCCCCTATTTAAGTTTCTTCTATCGAGAGATATGAAGATACTTAAATACAATATAAAACCCAATTTTTGACCCTAAGAATTTGCATAACGGATATACTATAATGTGCATTAGAGTAATGAATTCTTTTTTTGACACATTTTTTGTATATGATATGATATGATATACGACACACTCTATGGGAATAAGACTTGAAACAAAATTTATGGTAAACTGAATGAGTTGACGTGGCAAGACACGTTGGGGAAACACACAATATTTTGGAGTTCTGTCAAGGTGACAAGAAGCATCCATCAATACTTAAAAGGAGAAAACCCTTGGAAATATAGGGGACATCCAAGCATGACGTTGAATAAGGTGAAAACACTCTACTGGGGACAGTGACATCCAATTACTGACTTTGGACGACAAAAAAAATTATGAAAGAGGACCATGACATCAAATTATTAGCTTTGGATGGAGGTAAAAATATTTATGACATCCAATCATTGGCTTTGGATGAAAAGACGACCACGACATTCACTGATTTGCTTCAAATGAAGGGAAAACGGATGTGACATTCAATGATTAGCTTTGGATTAAAAGACGACTATGATATTCAATGATTTTCTTTGAATGAAGGAAAAAGGATGTGATATCCAATGATTAAATTTGGATTAAAAGACAACTATGACATTCAATGATTTGCTTCGAATGAAGGGAAAAAAGATGTGACATCCAATGATTAACTTTGGATTAAAAGATGACCACAACATTCAATGATTTGCTTCAAATGAAGGGAAAATATATGTGACATCCAATTATTAGATTTGGATTAAAAGCCGAGCACGACATTCAATGATTTGCTTCGAATGAAGGGAAAAGAGATGTGGCATTCAATGATTAGCTTTGGATTAAAAGACGACCACAACATTCAATGATTTGCTTTGATTGGAGGGAAAAGAGACGTGACATCCAATGATTAGCTTTGGATTAACAAAAAAAAAAAGTTAAGACATCCAATTAACGACTTTGGACGGTGACAAAAGATCATGACATCTAATATTTGCTTCAGATGGCAGAGAGAAACATGATATCTAATATTAACATTGGTTGAAAGTGAAAAGCGACAGCACACCCAATATTAGCATTGGACAGAAAGAGAAAAACACATCCAAGATTAGCATTGGTCGGAAAAGAGAAACAACACACCCAATATTAGCATTGGAATAAAAAAACACACCCAATATTAATATTAGAATGAAAACAACACACCCAATGTTAACATTGGAATAGAAACAACACACCCAATATTAGCATTAAACAGAAAGAGAAACAACACATCCAAGATTAGCGTCAGACGAAAAAGAAAACAGACGGACAACCATCTGCTTTGGTGGGTGCCAACTAAGTTAGACTTTGACCACAAGGAAAGATATTGATAACAACAAGATCTCGGTAAATACGAACAAGCGTGAAACACTCTTCGAGTTATGCGTGATATTAAATTTTATTGTGAATGATGTATGAGGGACCAATGCATGTAATGAAAATAATTACAACGACTAAGTTAGACTCTTTTTATGTGGGAAGATTGGAACATTGTTCCTTAACACATGGAACACTAACAACTCTACTTCTCAAAAGATATCTTGAACAACGTTTTGTCACAACTTGCCAAGTGTATAAAATTATTGATCTTTTTAGGAAGGACTGATGATATATGTTTGGGGACTGTCCCTGATTGATTGATAGCTACTTTAGGTTAACTGATCATTGCTTCAATTCGACTGATTCTTGAAATGACTGCTTCATTGTACGCTTGATACACTTGCCCCAGTATTAGTCATGAAGAAGGAATGTTGATAAACTTATAAGAGAAGTAATCACTAATATACAAATATGGGAATAAGCTCCAACAAGACCCTAAAGATAATTGCCCCTGATTAAAACATAGACCAAGTTTCTTGACAGTTTAAAAATTCCTTGATAATGAAAACATGTTTGGAAATAAAATTGTTCACCTAAAAATGGTAATTTAAATGTAAAGCTCATGCAAGAAGATCAAAATCAAAATCATTATTGGCAAGACATCATTGCTGAAAAAGCAAAGAGTTTACTGGCTAAAACACAATGGTTTAAATATTTGAAGTAAAAGATGAACTAAGGGATCACTGGTTAAAGTGCAATGATTTAAAGTAAAAGATAAAGCAGTGGCATAATGCCAAGAGCAAACGATTAGTGGAAACTTGGGAGTCAGTTGACGCAACCTTGTTGTAGTATGCTTTCAAAAGTAACCTAGCTTTAATTAGGTCTTTAGAGGGTTGTAACGTGGTCTAGTTCATAGTTTATGAAACAAATGATAAAGGCTACAATTTTATTTGTACCCACCCCATTCTTCGTGATGTTCTTCAGTTCTACGTTCAGTTAACTCAGACTATGCATTCAAGTTATAAGAGATTTCAGAATTGCAACACTGGTGATGATGATGGCTCAGAAGCTAAGGGATTCTTGAGATGGAAGTCACTTCTATCTTAGTGACTTCTCTTGATCTTTATTATCCCTAAATTTTGCCTGAACTGTTTCAATTTGGATTTACAATCAGCGGGATGCCCTCATTGGGAGCCATAGCCATACTCTAAAGTTGAGTACGGGTAGGCGCCAAATCAGCATTATATTGATATTACTTATAGAAATCTGCGGCAAGATCTTCCCAATTATGGACGTTGGCTCTTTCTAGTTGGTAAAACTAGTCGAGTTGTGTTCCAGATAGACTATCTTGGAAAAAATGCACCCACGAGTCTTTATCAGCGGAGTATGGTTGGATCTTTCTCACATATGACCGGAGATGCATCTTAGGGCATGACACTCCATCGTATTTTGCAAACAAGGGCACTTTGAATTTCGGAGGAATCACAATCCCCGACACTAGTCCCAAATCCTCAAAATCTAAGCCTGGCACCTTTTGTATTTCCGTCGCGCTCAAACGCTCTTCGAGATGTCTGTACTTATCATCAACTGGAGGATACTGTTCCTCAGAGTATTCTTCCTCTTCTTCCTCATTTTCAGATTCTGACGGGACCGTTATTTCCTTTCCTTTCCCCTCTCCTTCACTGGATGTTGTTGCAAATTCAAAGTCCTCCTCGTCTGCTCATGAAATATTCTCCCCATGTTAAAGACTCCATTTACCTTCTTTGTTTTCTTTTTCCTCTCTTCAGCCAGCAGAGTCTTCAACTCTTCTTGCCCCTTGGCTAGGGTCATGAGAAACTGTTGAAACTGCATGTTTTGAGCTTAGAGATCTTTGACTGTTTGTTCAAGATCCATCTTACTGAAATAAACAGTAGAGAGATGAGGAAACTTGTTGCAAAAGACCTGTTTATTTTATGATGAATGATATATGCATATGCAATGTTTTCAAGGATTTCAAAGATTCGAGTTCATTTTAGACAAAAAGAAAACACACGTTATATTAATAAGATAAAGTTTGAGTACATCAATGCCCCTTGGACAAAATAATACAAAACTCTAGGATAAAAAAGTAGTGTGCATCCTCTTTGGTGCAATGTAGGCATTTAGAGTCCTCTCCTCATGAAGTAGCCTAGTGAATTCCAAAACCTTCTTCTCACTTACGTAGAATTGGGCTTCGAAAGTATCTCGCTCTCCTTTGAGCTGTATCCAATCCATTTGTAGGTCTTCAAGAGATGTGGGAATATCAGGATGTAGGATAGTGTATGGAACATCTCCCTCCTTAACAGGCTCAATAATTACCGGAAGGATGGAAGGATAAGGCATCATAAGACTTTGAGCACGAGTTCGTACCCATTTGAGGTAAGGCTCAAGAGGGATGGAATTATTATGCCCCAAAGTCTTGCTATCCACCTTGTTTAGCATCCTCCAAGCTCGGATGAATCTATGGTGAAGACCTTGATCGTCGTTGTCGTAGTCGAATACCAAACCTTGAATCAGCATCTCGTGCAGGCCATCCCTTCGGGTGTAACCAAACTGTCTTAGAGCTAAACATGGGTTATAGGTGATGCCTCCCCTAATGCCAAGTAGAGGGACATTAGGGAATTCCCCACAACGGTCCACAATGGTAACATTCTCTTTGGATCGGGAGCACCAATGAATATCTGAATGTTTTAGCGTCGTTAACATTTATGACCACCTTGAACCTTACTCATTCTTTAAGACTAATTGGGGAAGATGAGAAATAAACCATCTTGCCAGGAGAGGAGTTCAATATATAAGGACACCTCTTTTCCTCATTGTGCGAGTGTGAAAAGAGTGTAGGATATCCCCTAGCAATGTAGGCACCGGGTTGCATGACATGAAGATTTTGACGGTGCTCACATCTATGAGTTGGTCAGGATTGGGAAATAAGACCATCCCATAGATAAGAAGATCCACAATTTCCTCAAAGGCTTTCAAGTCTAAGGAATTCCAACAACTTTGGGCTTTCTCAAACATGAACTTTGCTAAGAATCCTTTGACACCAATTCTAGTTTCCCAATGAGTTGTGACAACAGATGAGTGCAAGTTCAGAGCTTGAGAAATCTCTTCTGGATTTGGGTCTCTTTTTGTACCGTTGAAAGGTAGTTGATTGAGAATGAGAATCCTCAAGAGTTAGGAGAATTCTTCCAAAGTAGGCACAAGCTGATAGTCGGGAAATATGAAGCAATGGTGCAAAGGGTCAAAGATCACCTTCATCATATCCTCATCAGTGTTGGAGGTGACCAAGTTGAGTAGACGACCATGTCTCTCGGTGAATGGAGAGTTCTCATGGATCCTTGAAGCTAGCTCCTTAAGTTGTGGAGGAATTCTTACAAGGTTGACTTGGATAGTTTTCCTGCGAAGTGAATCTATATCCTACAAAACAAGAACAAAGATGAATCTCAAAGAAATCCTTGAAATGGTTAGTGGATGTATGTGATGTTCATGATGTCCATGATGTTATATACAAGTATGCATATACAAGCAAAGCAAACAAGTTCTTAGTTTTGGCTTGCATGGAGTTTTATAGGTAAGTACCCTCTTGAAGTTTAGTTGGTTTAAACCTGTCCTAGTAATAGTAATCGGGTTCTAAGGAGCTCAATATCATTGGATTGTTTCCTTGGTCATTGTTTCAGCTCAAGCCTCTTGAATGGAGACCGAAATATCCCAAGAAACCAAACCTCAATGAGTGTAGTATCGAGTATCTACCAACTTCAGACTGCACCAAAGTCGCTCATCTCACTACATCCTAAAGGCCAAGTTGGTCAAGTAAAGGGTTCTAGAAGTTCATTAGTGCTTTATGACATCACTCAGTGGCCCCGTATTCTCTTTGGTTAACTCAAAGGCTACCGGTATCCACAAATATGTCACACTAACATAGTTATTGCTTAGACCATGTCGGTATACCCCGCAGAGTTTCCACAATGTATTTTTATTTACCTATAATGTATCCCAAATCCAGGTAGAGGATTTCAAACCCAAACAAAGAACCATAATGTAAAGCATACAAGTCAAACAATGTAAGCAAATAAATGTGATCTAGCCCTAAGGTAACCCCACTTTTATAATTTTCCCCAGCAGAGTCTCCAGTTCTGTGATACGATGGGAGAACTGACTTGAGGGTTTTGCATTTTATCGTAAATGTTACGGTTAGCAAGAGTCGCCACCGAATTTTATTTTATCCAAAAGGAAAGGTGAAAAAGCACAAGAAAGACCTTTGAGATTTTTTTCTTGAGTTCGGGGGGTAGATTATGAAAAGGGAAGGTATTAGCACCCTTTTCATCCATGGTTTTCCATGGACTCTTAGTTACTTGCTAGATCACTTGATTTTGTTTTGAAATTTGTGCATTGTGTGGTTTTGAAAGTATTTTGTAAAAGAGGCCATTGTTTAGGCAATCTTTGTAATGATTCTCGTTCGTAAGAATGTATACAAAGATGTTTGTCTTTTTGAAAATGTTTCCAATGTTTGTAAGATGTTTGGAAATGTGTGTGTTTGTTTTTGAAAATAGCAAGGATAGTTGTTTGAAATGGATCAAGTAACTAGAAGTAATCTACCTACTCAAATGTCTTTCTTGTTCATTTTCTTTTCCTTTGATATTGTTGTCTTACCATTGATTTGGTAAGCAACCCTATCTTTGGATGTAAACGGGACGGGCGTGGGTCATCGTATAACCATGATTAGCAATGTTGCAAAGTACCTTAGCATTTTTGAGGGACTAAGATCATTTTGTAAGGCAACTTTGAATAGCGTCATCGAGGGACTATGATCTTATACTTGTTTGTTTTACTAAGATACTTCGCATGCGTAATATGGCCATTTTTGTATAAGGCAACCAAGTGGAGTAACCCTAAGGGTGCTTGTGTGCAAGTGTATTATTTTCATGCTTGATTTTGTCTTAGATTAGGGTTTTCTATTTGATTGTTTTTATCTTGCCATACAAACCCTAATTACTAGCATGTTAATGTAAAAGCGATAAATTGCGTAACTTAAAGATTGCTACGCTATTACAACATTTTATGGGAGGGGGTATACAAATTATGAATGGGGATTTGCAATAATGTAAACCTAATTTAATCTATTACAACCAAATCGAATTTGTACAAATATTTGAATAAATAATATACAATATAAATTAAATATGCAACGGTATGTATATGCAAGAAAAAAAAAAGATTTTTGTTTTTTATGTGAAAAAAAGAGTTTTAAGCTAAACCTAATAATTTAAGAAAAGGAAATTATTTTTAAAAATTGGTTAACCCTAATTCTAATTTGTTAAAAGAAAATAAAGTTCTTAAAGTATTATTTTTGTGTATTTTTGTCTTAAAAATAATAAAATAATATTTTATGAAATATTTTAATTCTTTTATACATTAGAATGAATATTTACAAGTGTGAGAGAAAAGAAATAAATATTAACCTAATTCTATTTTATTTTACAAGTTTATTTAAGAAAAATAGTTAATATATAATTTAATAAAATATTTTTTATGAGAAAATAAAATATTTTAAACAAAATGTAATATTTATCATGTTTTATATTTTTTATGAGTTTTTATGTTAAGGAAAATATATTTAATAAAATGGAAATGAAAATAAAAATAAATAATAAAATGTATGGGCCAGGGGTGCTGTTAAGAAAAAAGAGGTGGATGTTAGAAAAAATGAGGCCAATATGTTGAAGCCCACGCTGCCAAACAATAAAAAACAAAGCTGAAAAAATATGAAAAATGCAAAAAGCAACGCCAAGGTTCGAACCCATGACCTATGGTGTTTAGGTGCGCTGCCTTGCCACTGGGGTGGCTGTACATCCCTTAGTTCAAATGAAACTAAAAATACATAACACAAAGTGTTTCCTTGCCCTGTACTTCGTCTTCTTCCTCTAGCTAGCCGGACCAACCATATCTCTCTCATTTCCCTATGAAAATGGAAACTTCAAACATGAAAATGATAGTACTCTTTTCCACGATTTCAACCATGTAACTCATGTAAGCTAACAGTCAAAGATCAAACCTAATTTCATTGGCCCTAATTTCAAACCTAATTTTTACAGAAACTTGAAATCTAAAATTCTCTATACATAATAAATATAAATGAAATTTATGAACATGGTTGGATTTAGCACAAGGATATCTATATTTTATTTTCACAAATCGAGACCCAAGGATGCCTGTATGAAGAGATAGAAGTTAGAGTTCTTACCTCTTTTAGCTGAGATCTTGAATGGAGTTTGAGTGAGTTTTGAGGAGGCCTGAGGATCTCTTTAGCTTGCCTGGACCTCCCTGAGTGTGTCCCAATCTTTACCTTGCCTTGAAAGTGTCTGAATCTCCCTACCCAAGTCAACCTGCAAACTTGAAATGCAAAAATGGAAGATGGAGAAGGAGGAGTTACAGTGAAGGAATGATGGTTTGGAACACTTAGATATGATATAGGTTAAGTGTTTAGGTGATTAGAACTTGAAACACACGAGTAGATCTTGAGATTGCTATGCTTGATGCAAAACTGCAAGTTATGGCAGGTTTTTGGTGATAGAGAGTTTGGGATAGTTTCTGAGCTTTTTTAATTGTGTGTTAGGTTGTAATATGTTTGTGTATAAGTATAGAAAAGGTTTCTAATCAATTCCACACCAGGCTTCTGAGTTATAGACTTTTTGCTCTATTACTTGCCTTTTAAGAAAAGTGAGGAGACAACTCTCTACATCCTTGTACAAGCCTGATATGAGTTGGAACAAGTCTTAGGCACTTTGATTTTGGGTTATAGGACTTGTGTGTGCAGAAGGAACAGGTGCAAAGCTCAAGGAGTTGACAAATGCAAAAGTTGTGCTTTTCTAAAATGGAAATGGCAACTTTGTGCCATTTATAGAATTAAAGCTTGGACAAAGGCTCTCATGCTTAGATTAAAGCTTTATCAACCGTGTAAGAATTAAATTATGGATTTAGAAACAAGTTTGAGACCTGTAAAGCAAGGATTATGCAGCCTAGGTTTGGATTTGAATTTTGGTTCATCATGAAATGGCTTGAAATCAAAGTGAGAAATTGCCAACTTCATCTCTTCGATTCTCCCTACTCAAAAATGATCTCAAGGAGTTCTTGGACATTTTGGAAAGCTTGAAATGTGCTCTATAACTCATATTTGAATTTCTTTTCAAGATTCCTATTGGAACTAGGTGAAAAGTTGCCATGAAGTTAGGTTAAAAACCTGCTAAATTAGGGCAAAATTTCACTAAGTTATTTTAGTTCATGGGCATGTATTCACAAAATTATATCTTGAGATCCAAGCATCTTTAGGAAAAAATGTGTGAAGAAAAGTTGTATATTTCATGTAGATCTACAACTTTCATGTTGGGAACTTCCATTGAATCATCTTGTATCATTGTGAGAATTTGGCTTAAAGTTGAGAAAAAATAAGAAATTTTCTATACTAAGAAAAATTTCTAAGTTAAGAAAATTTCAAATTTCAAAACAAAATCTTCAATCTTTGATTTATTGATGAACAAGTTTCACATTTTGACATATTTTGATGAATTGTGGTCCTTGGCACTTGAATTTGACCAAAAAGTCAAAGTTTGACTTTTCAGTATACAGTTGACTTTTGATCAGTTGACTGAAAAATTTATCTGTCAATCCAATGGATTTGAAATGTTTTGAACCTTGTCATTAGGTAAATATGATGCAATTGAACCCTTGAAATCATGATTCAAATCAATTGGTCATTTTCTAGGTCAAAAATCAGAAATTGCTCTTTCTCAATCAAAACCCTAATTTTGACCATTTTGCCCTTTTGATGATTTGATCAAATTTCTTGAGGAATTGTGGTCCAAACTTGATCAAATGATTAATATGAGTCTAAAATGTTGATTTGGATAAAAAATTATGAAGTTTGATTGTAAATTGGCCATGGTTGACTTTTTCCTCAATATAGTTGATTTTTAGGTCAATTGTCCAAATGACTGATCAAAAATGTGATTCAAGGCTTGAAACTTGGCATGAGTAATCTTAGGGGTCTATAATGATACTTGAAATTCATATGAAGAATTGATAGTCCAAAAATATTTGTGCAATCCCAAACCCTAGTTTTGGGTTATCAATGCATGATGAGATGTCTTGAGCTGATCAAACCCTAATCCAGTCTTGAGTCAAAGAGATCTTGTGAGAAAAGTCTTGATAAATGAGAGGGCAAATTTTGGGATACAACAAAAGTGTATTGTAAAATTCTCTTGTATTGGAATGCATAGTTAAGTTAGTTGAGAACTACCCTGCCCTAGGTTAAGATTGCGGCTTTTTGTACAGAAAGAAACTCCAACTTCTAGGCTCAAATGGGTTGATAATGGATTAACTTCCTTATTTCTCCAATGTTTGGGAATTGAAATAATGTCTTACATCATCAGCGAAGTTTCAATTGAAAGCATACCAACAACAATTATGGGTACTTAGTTTTCATCATCCTCCTTCTAATCTTTGCATAAACAAAAGTTTAGTAAAGAAAGTAAAACAAGAGATATACAAAGGCAATAATTGAAACCATAAATTGATTCAAAGATGTAAAATGCTCATTTCATTAAAATTGATAAAAACAACAAACATACAATTTAAAAGGAAAACATTTTTGACATAGTTGGATGGAAAATACAAATAGAAATAAAACAAAGTCTAGTGCAATAATCAAAAGCAGGATGAGTTGTCCTTGTTGAAACACTTGCTGAGGAGAAACTGGCCTGAACCAACTGAAGCTTCACTTAGAATGGCCTGGCAAAGGGTTGTTGACAACATTAGGATTTTTGCTTTTGATAGTCAGAATCTTTGCCTTCACCAATTCTTGTACTCTAGTCTTTAGTGCATAACAATTTTCCAAATCGTGGCCTACACCACCTTGATGGAACTCACAATGAAGATTGGACCGGTATCATGTTGTAAGGGGATCTGGAGGAGGAGGCAGTGCCCTAGATGTGATCAAGACTTTCTGGACCAATGCAGGATACAATTCAGTATATCACATAAGAATAGGATCAAAGTGACCCCTATTGCGAATTTGACTCAGGTTGTTTCGAGGAGGAACATCCTGTGGCTATTGATTTAAAGCCTTGGGAAATATATCAATTGGTTGCCCCATGTAGGTACTTAGAATATTATTTCCTCTCAAGGATATAATTACTACTTTATCAACTCTTATTTTGCTCAACTTTAAGGTGAACACTAAACTCTTCTGAGCTGATTCAATAATATCACCGACCACCTTGTTTTTGTCATTAACTAGCTCAGAGATCCAGACATGTTGCTGAAGGATAAATGAGGTACGTGGTCTAGTAAACTTTGCAAACAGAGGTTGAGGAATATCCTTTGGGGATGAACCATGTATTGGTATATGAGTAATCAATGAATGGTGTTTCCCCTGAGTTGAAGGAATAATGTATGAGGTTGGAAAAGTATACACTTGCATTTTTGCAGTCAGTGGAGGGTTGCCTTATTTTTTTAACAAGACTTGTAGGATCCCCATAATTTGGTCCATCTGACACTTCAACCAGTTGACCTCTTCCCTTAATATCTCTTTATCTCGTTGAAGTTCTTCCATAGTTTTCTGAAACATTCCAGTCTAAAGTGTTGAGAACAATTTTGACGGTAAACGAACAACTAAAAAAGGAGACAATTAGAATGAATTTCTTGGACAACCTAGATGTATGCATGAATTATGCAAAACATAAAAAATGTTGGTTTTTATTTGAATTTGAAGGAGCTTAGGATATTAAATTGTAAACATCAAAGCATAAAGGAAGTGAATTCTAAATTAGATCAAAACATTGATGAAGTCATCACCAAAGTCAATCATCCATTTTGATGGATTAGGATTTTCACCCCATCAACACCCAAGATCCATTAAATTTGATGAAACTTATGATGTTTACAAAGAAATACTTCTAAACTCCTTGAAAACCAAGTGAAAAAGAGTTTCATGGATGCATGAATGTATGGTTATACAACAGTCACAAACAAGATCACAAGTATGGTTCAAAAGTTCGACGTCACGAGCATGGAGTCAAAGGGTGAGAACCAACCCAAAAGGTATGCACTAAAGGTTTATCACCTGTCGAACAAGGTTATAAGGAAATCCCAGAGTCTAGGCTCTTCCTTTGGATATTACCAATGTTCCAATTACTCTATAATTAGTAATATTCGTAGGAAAAACTCATCTGAATGCAGCATCGCGTGACAACTATTTCTGAATTACTCCGCTATAGTCTCCGTACTACATCTAAAAGGCCAATATGAGTTAAGGGTTCTACGGCTTCTCAGTTTCTCTGGCTCCCAGGTAGAAAGCAACAATGTCTTCCCGATTACTCAGTAAATGAATACTACAACCAAAGGGGCCTCCACTTAGTGGGGGATCTCATGCCTCCTTTTTCGGGATTACTCCCTCAAAATTAACATAACTATATCGCCCATCCTAATCTTAAGTTTGCCCAAGTCCGGGTATAGGACTTATAAGAGATCACCAAATACCAAAAGAATCAAGCAATTCCACATAAAACGGCAAACAAGTAATAATAACATAAACATATATATATATATATATATATATATATATATATATATATATATATATATATATATATATATATATATATATATATATATATATATATATATATATATATATATATATATATATATATATATATATATATATATATATATATATATATATATATATATATATATATATATATATATATATATATATATATATATATATATATATATATATATATATATATATATATATATATATATATATATATATATATATATATATATATATATATATATATAACAAGTTAGGCTTAACCCTCTTAGAATTTATCCCCAACATAGTCACCAATTCTGTAACGGTGAAAATCAAAGATCAAGCTATTAATTAAATTGACTCGCAAATAAGCAAGAGTCACCACCGTGCTTTATCATTTCCAAGGGAAGGGGAAAATAGAGAAATAAAACCCATAAGTAAATATGCAATGCAAGAAGTAAAAACAAGTGCAATAGAGATATCTAAAGTCCCGAGGTTGATTATACAAAGGGAAGGTGTTAACACCCAATGTATCTGTAGTACTATACATGAAGCTCTTATTATATCTGTGTATTAAAATTAGTTGTTTGCTAAAATATTAGTTTAAAGGGATTTTGAAAATGCAACGACCTAACATTGAAGTTTTGGCTTAAAAGAGTGTAAGTTTAAAAAAATGAGATTTTTAGAGATCTAACTTAAGATTAGCAAAACTTAAAGATGGATGAAGGAATTCACACAATCATATAAGATACACTTGATGACATGAAGTCAACAAATTAATCTTTTCCCTTGGATTCAAACATAAAGATGATAATCAGATGAAGACCGAATAAGAATCATGCATCAGATAAAAATGGATAGTAACCATAGTCCAATGATTAAAGAACCAATTTTAGATTTTTTTTCTTTATTAAGTGACTTATAACAAGCAAAAAAAGGAAGCTCAAGTGAGCAAAGAGAAGATAAATGCTCAAGAGAGCAAATCAAAAATGCATAAAGTAAAAAAAATAAAATGCTATGGTTGATAAATGACATAAAAGTAAAGAGACGAAAATATAAAGTTAATAATTTGATTTGAGATAAGTGTAACTTCATATGGAGCATATAATATATGTATCCATACATGTTAGTGAAATGACACATTGAAGTTCATTCTCTTATACATGTAGTACAATTAACTGTAGTTGTTTAGTTATTGGCATGCTTTTTTGGTAAAGCCAGGTGTGTGAATGTCATGACTGATGTCATAACATTCTAGTTTATTATGTACTGATTTATTAGGTACCTTTGCAGAAAAATATTGTCAGACAGGTGCTGCTGTTTATGAGTGTGTATCTGAGCATTTTGCAAAAAGATCACATTTACCAAAATCAGTAGACAGGATTTCAGATGTCATAACAAATGTTAAGACATCCTGTTCTGAACTAACAGTTATGCAGTTTGGGTAATTCTGAGTTTTTTCAGGAAAATGACTCAGTCTTTCCAGAACAGAAAATCTCGTGGACTTGTGTTTAACCTAGCTCAACCCTAACCTGGTTGATAAAGTCCTGTGACCTAGTCTTAAGGTTAAACGGAATTAACCCTAGCTTTTTGTGGAAACCCTAACTGAAGATGCAGCTGCTATATATTCAACAGAGCTGTTGTTTTGGAAAGAATCCCTTTTTGACAGAAGATCATTTAGAAGCTGTATAGTTTTAACTATTGTAATCCAAGCAAGTATCATTGTGATAAGTTACTTGGAATAGGCTTTAATTGTAAGGGTTGTGTATCACTCAAAGCTTTGAAGCAAGAGTGGTTTTGTGTCTCTTGACTGAAGCTTTGAAGCAAAGTCAAGTTAGGTTTATGTATCACTCAAAGCTGTGAAGCAAGAGTGTTTGTGTTGCTTGATTAAAAAGCTGTGAAGCATAATCAAGTGTATGTTTTGAAGAGTGTCTTCATCAATTCATTAGTCAATTGTTTTAAGTATCATTGCTGTGATTGAGGGGGAGTGAGTAGGAACTCAGGTTTAAGTTGTACTTAGATTGAAGTTGCATTGGGTAGGTCTTAAGTGAAGGAGATAAATTGGTTGGTTTATTCCTGAATTAATATCTCTTATAGTGGATTTCCTCCCTGGCTTGGTAGCCCCCAGAGTAGGTGTTGTTGCACACTGAACTGGGTAAACAATTGACTGTGTTCTTTACTGTTTTCTTGTATTTACTGTCTTATAGAAAGTCAGATACGGTGTCATAACATTGAACGTGACATTGAGTATCTGCAACCAGAATTTCAATTGGCATCAGAGCAGGCACCCTGCCTGTATTACTGGGTGAGATCTAGGGATATCACTTTCTAGCACTATGGACAAAGAAGGAGTTTTTGGAAATAGACCACCCATTCTGGATGGAACTAATTATGACTACTGGAAACCTCGTATGATTGCCTTCTTAAAATCTCTGGACAAAAAGGCTTGGAGAGCTGCTGACAAAGGATGGAACCATCCCACCATAACTGAGAAAGATGGGACAATCAGTCTGAAGCCTGAGGAAGATTGGAGTAAAGAAGAAGATGAGTTAGCCCTGGGAAATTCCAAAGCTTTAAATGCCTTGTTCAATGGAATTGATAGAAACATTTTCAGACTAGTACATCAATATGAACTGGCCAAGGAAGTTTGGGACACTCTCAAAACTACCCTTGAGGGCACTTCCAAAGTAAAAATGTCAAGGCTTCAGATGTTGACTACCAAGTTTGAGAATCTAAAAATGATGGAAGATGAAACCATTCATGAGTTTCACATGAACATCTTGGAGATTGCCAACACCTCAGGAGCACTGGGAGAAAAGATGTCAGAAGAAAAATTGGTGAGAAAGATTCTCAGATCCTTGCCTAAAAGATTTGCAATGAAGGTAACTGCCATAGAAGAAGCCCAGGACATCAGCAAGTTGAAAGTGGATGAACTTATTGGGTCTCTTCAGACTTTTGAGATGGGGATCACTGAAAATGGTGACAAGAAGAACAAGAGCATAGCACTTGTATCCAACACTGATGTTGAAAACAAGGAGGATGAAGAAGAAAATATTTCAGAAGCTATAGCCATGCTTGGAAGACAGTTCAACAAACTCATCAAAAGAATAGATCCAAAGTCAAGGTCTAATGTTCATAACATTCCCTCTGACATTGACAGTTCCAGCAGAAGACCAAGGTCAGAAGAGAAGGGAAATCAAGGCAGAGGAATTCAATGCCATGGTTGTGAAGGATATGGGCATATTCGAGCTGAATGTCCTACCTTTCTTAAGAAACAAAAGAAAGGAATGACTGTTACTTGGTCTGACTGTGATTCAGAAAGTAATTCTGAAGAAGAATCTGCCAAACTAGTTACTGCTCTAACTGGTGTTTGTACCTCTGAAAGTGACACTAGTGATGAAGAGGTGACATTTGAAGAACTGGCTGATACTTACAAGAAATTGTGTATCAGAAGTACTGAAGTCTGTGTGCAGAATGAGAAACAATCAAAACTCATCATAAAGCTGGAGGCTGAAAAAAGGGCAAACCTTAAAACTATAAGTCATCTAGAAGGGGAAGTTCAATTGCTGAACTCACAACTGAATCAAATGACCAAATCTGTCAAGATGCTGACTAATGGAACAGACAAATTGGAAGAGATCCTTCAGGTTGGACAAAATGTGGGAAATAAATCTGGACTAGGATTTGTGGAAGCAAAGAAATCTGGTACAGATAAGAAGATCAGGCCTGATAAGAAAATGTCAAAACAGATGTCTCAACACAACTCTCAACATCAGGAACAGAGACATATGAAGAAAAGGTACCAAAGATGGAGATGTCATCATTGTGGGAGATATGGCCACATAAAGCCTTTCTGCTTCAGATTGCATGGATACCCTAATCAGAACTCAGGTGTCAAACCTAAGTCTAAAAAGGTACCACATGCTCCTAAATGGAAGAAAAAGGCTACTGCCCTGATAGCCCACACTTCCCTGAGGGTCTCTGCAAAGGAAGACTGGTACTTTGACAGTGGGTGTTCCAGACACATGACTGGAATCAAGAACCTCCTCAATAATGTTAAACCTCACACCACCAGTTTTGTGACCTTTGGAGATGGTGCTAAAGGTGAAATCAAAGGAGTTGGTAATTTGGACTGCCCTGGAGTTCCAAGTCTGAATGAAGTACTGCTGGTAAAAGGGCTGACTGCTAATCTCATTAGTATCAGTCAATTGTGTGATCTAGGATTCAAGGTCAATTTCTCAAAATCTGAATGTCTTGTAATTAATGAAAAATAAGAAATTGTAATGAAAGGAGTCAGATCTAAAGACAACTGTTACTTGTGGGAGCCTGAGAACACTAATTTCTCCTTTGTGTGTTCCATTGCAAAAGAAGAAAAAGAGGTGAAACTGTGGCACCAAAAACTTGGCCATCTTCATCTAAGAGGTATGAAAAGGATTATCTCCATGGAGGCAGTCAGAGGGATTCCAAGACTGCAAATTGATGAAGGAAGAGTTTGTGGTGAATGTCAGGTTGGTAAGCAGACTAGGATGTCACATCCAAAGTCAAGACATCTGACCACCTCTAAGGTTCTAGAACTTCTTCATATGGATCTGATGGGACCAATGCAAGTGGAGAGTCTTGGTGGAAAAAGATATGCCTATGTGGTTGTGGATGATTTTTCCAGATTCACCTGGATTAACTTCATTAGGGAAAAATCTGATGTATTTGAAGTTTTTAAAGAATTGTGCAAAAGAATTCAAAGAGAAAAGGAAGGGTGTATTGTCAGAATCAGAAGTGATCATGGTAAGGAATTTGAAAACAACAAGTTTGATGATTTCTATTCCTCAGAAGGAATTAGTCATGAATTTTCTTCTCCTATAACTCCTCGGCAAAATGGAGTTGTGGAAAGAAAAAACAGGACCATACAGGAATCTTCCAGAGCAATGATACATGCCAAAAGACTTCCTATGTATTTTTGGGCTGAAGCTATGAATACAGCCTGCTATGTCCATAACAGGGTCACCTTGAGAAAGGGAACCTCATCCACCATATATGAACTCTGGAAAGGAAGAAAACCAACTGTGAAGTACTTCCATGTGTTTGGTAGCAAATGCTATATTCTGGTAGATCGTGAACAAAGAAGAAAACTGGACCCTAAAAGTGATGAAGGCATATTTCTAGGATACTCCTCAAACAGCAGAGCTTATAGAGTATTCAATTCCAAGACCAAAGCCATGATGGAATCAATAAATGTTATAATTGATGATTATCATGAGGAAATAGATGTCCCTTGTAATGTTGAGACATTCTTTGAGACTTCAACCCAACAGAATGATCTACCCAACACCACCACAACAGAATCTGAATCAAAGGAAGCTAGCAAGATCCCTTCCATCAGAATTCAGAAGGATCATCCAAAAGAGCTCATCATAGGAGATCCCAACAGTGGAGTCATTACAAGATCTAGAGAAATCATCTCAAACTCTTGTTTTGTATCCAAAATGGAACCAAGAAATGTCAAAGAAGCTTTAACTGATGAATACTGGATTGGAGCAATGCAAGATGAACTGAACCAATTCAAGCAACATGAAGTTTGGGAACTGGTTCCTAGACCTGAAGGAACCAACATCATTGGCACAAAATGGATTTTCAAGAACAAATCAGATGCTGAAGGAGTTGTCACCAGGAATAAGGAAAGACTTGTTGCTCAAGGATACACTCAGGTTGAAGGGGTTGATTTTGATGAAACCTTTGCACCTGTAGCCAGGATGGAATCAATTAGACTCCTATTGTCAATTGCTTGTCTTCTGAATTTCAAGTTATTTCAGATGGATGTGAAAAGTGCCTTTCTAAATGGGTACTTGAATGAGGAAGCTTATGTGGAACAGCCTAAAGGCTTTGTGGATCCAAATCACCCTGATCATGTCTACAAATTGAGAAAAGCTATATATGGCCTGAAACAAGCTCCTAGAGCATGGTATGACAGGTTAACAAAGTTTCTCTCAGACAAAGGATACAGAAAAGGAGGCTTGGACAAAACACTCTTTGTCAAAACTGAAGGAGGGAAGTTGATGGTTGCCCAAATATATGTTGATGACAAAGTGTTTGGAGGAATGTCAGAACCTATGGTTAAACATTTTGCTGACTAGATGCAGGCTGAATTCGAAATGAGTCTCATGGGAGAACTAACTTATTTTCTTGGACTGCAAGTCTCACAGATGGAGGACTCAATCTTCTTATCTCAAAGCAAGTATTCTAAGAACATTGTAAAGAAGTTTGGTATGGAGAATGCCAGTCACAAAAGGACTCCTGCTCCTACTCATTTAAAGCTTTCCAAAGATTCAAGTGGGGTTAAGGTGGATCAAAGTCTGTACAGAAGCATGATAGGAAGCTTGTTGTACTTAACAACCAACAGACCTGATATTGCTTTTGCAGTTGGAGTTTGTGCAAGATACCAAGTTGATCCCAAAGTCAGTCATATCAATCAAGTGAAGAGAATTTTGAAGTATGTAAGTGGAACTTACAACTATGGGTTGCTATATTCTCATGGTTGTGAACCAACTCTGACTGGTTACTGTGATGCTGATTGGGTTGGTAGTGCTGATGATAGAAAAAGCACCTCTGGAGGATGTTTCTTCTTGGGAAATAATCTGGTTTCCTGGTTCAGCAAGAAACAGAATTGTGTGTCTCTCTCTACTGCTGAAGCTGAATACATTGTAGCTGGTAGTAGCTGTTCTCAAATGATCTGGATGAAACAAATGCTTACTGAGTATAATGTCACACAAGATGTTATGACATTGTACTGTGACAATCTGAGTACAATCAACATTTCCAAGAATCCCATTCAGCATAGTAGGACCAAACATATTGACATAAGACATCACTTTATCAGAGACCTTGTAGAAGAGAAGACAATCAAATTGGAACATGTTGCCACTGAGCTACAGCTGGCTGACATTTTTACCAAGGCACTTGATGCAAATCAATTTGAAAACTTGAGGGGTAAGTTGGGTATTTGCCAACATGAGGAATTGTAGCAATTAATTTTGCTTAAAACAAGGGTTAAAGGAGTTATGCTTATTCTGATTGGGTTAAACTTATATTTTCCCATTTCCTTCAATTATTTTAATAAGTTGAATAAACACTCCTTTTCTTCCTTCCCCTCTCGTCTCCGCATCAAAACCCAGTCTCTAAATCAGTCCTCTAAGACTATCAAAATGTCTCAAACACCATCATCATCCAATACGACTATTTCAACCTCTTCCTCTGATCAAGATTCTAGGGCAATCTCATCTTGTCTGGATTCTAAAGTCCTAGAGATCTCTTCTCTTAGAAAAGTGGAAACTAACCCCACCAAGGTCAAAGAGCTGAGAACAAGACATGCAGGAAGGTCCCAAGCTACTGCCTCTGGTAATCCATCTCATCCTTCTTCTTCAGTTCCCTCTGAAATTGCAAATAGGGAAGGGTCAGCCTATGTTCGTCAAGCAATAGCTAAAATTGTTACAAGAATTCTGAACGAGAACCACTTAGTTCCTGGCATTTCTGTTCCTTTAAATCAAGAAAGTTCAAATGCTGAAACAAATCCAGATGTCTCTAAGGATGTTGAGACATCAGACAAAGAGAAGAATGTTGACATTGCTCACAAGAAAAGGAAGAAGCCCGAACCTTCTGAATCTGATGACAGTGCTTAAAGGTTGGTGGAGTTGCTGGTTGGTGGAGTTGCTGTTTCCTGGTGGAGTTTGCAAAGTGTGTTCAATTTTTGTCTTGTTGTGTTACTTTTTCTGGATGACTGTATAATCTTTTAAGAACATATATCTTTGGCCCATTTGTGGCTAAAGAGGGGGAGATATATTTTGGTAGACTTTATTAGACATTCTATTTTTCTGCCAAACTATTTATTCTGCTGCTATCTATCTCTGATTTCTTAGGGGCTTTAGCCAAAAATCTGCCAAAGGGGGAGTTTGTAGTTGTTTAGTTATTGGCATGCTTTTTTGGTAAAGCCAGGTGTGTGAATGTCATGACTGATGTCATAACATTCTAGTTTATTATGTACTGATTCATTAGTTACCTTTGCAGAAAAATATTGTCACACATGTGCTGCTGTTTATGAGTGTGTATCTGAGCATTTTGCAAAAAGAACACATTTACCAAAATCAGTAGACAGGATTTCAGATGTCATAACAAATGTTAAGACATCCTGTTCTGAACTAACAGTTATGCAGTTTGGGTAATTCTGAGTTTTTTCAGGAAAATGACTCAGTCTTTCCAGAACAGAAAATCTCGTGGACTTGTGTTTAACCTAGCTCAACCCTAACCTGGTTGATAAAGTCCTGTGACCTAGTCTTAAGGTTAAACGGAATTAACCCTAGCTTTTTGTGGAAACCCTAACTGAAGATGCAGCTGCTATATATTCAACAGAGCTGTTGTTTTGGAAAGAATCCCTTTTTGACAGAAGATCATTTAGAAGCTGTATAGTTTTAACTATTGTAATCCAAGCAAGTATCATTGTGATAAGTTACTTGGAATAGGCTTTAATTGTAAGGGTTGTGTATCACTCAAAGCTTTGAAGCAAGAGTGTTTTTGTGTCTCTTAACTGAAGCTTTGAAGCAAAGTCAAGTTAGGTTTATGTATCACTCAAAGCTGTGAAGCAAGAGTGTTTGTGTTGCTTGATTAAAAGCTGTGAAGCATAATCAAGTGTATGTTTTGAAGAGTGTCTTTATCAATTCATTAGTCAATTGTTTTAAGTATCACTGCTGTGATTGAGGGGGAGTGAGTAGGAACTCAGGTTTAAGTTGTACTTAGATTGAAGTTGCATTGGGTAGGTCTTAAGTGAAGGAGATAAACTGGTTGGTTTATTCCTGAATTAATATCTCTTATAGTGGATTTCCTCCCTGGCTTGGTAGCCCCCAGAGTAGGTGTTGTTGCACACTGAACTGGGTAAACAATTGACTGTGTTCTTTACTGTTTTCTTGTATTTACTGTCTTATAGAAAGTCAGATACGGTGTCATAACATTGAGTATCTGCAGCCAGAATTTCATTAACAAACATGCGAAATCAAGACAAAGTCAAGGAAGATACATTATGACAAACTTATCATCAATCCCAAGTACCTTGAATGATCAAAGGATCATTTAGAGGTATATTGGAAATGATGCAAGTTCATCAAATATCCGATAAGCTTAGATGAACTAAAAAAAAAGCTCAAATGCTTTCTAAATTGATCCAAATAAAAATAAAAATAAAAATAAAATAGATAAAGAAGAATAAGATGAACTCTATAATAAAACTAATATAAATGTCATAACTTTCTCAATTTTCCATGAAATTAAATAAATGATTAATGAAAATTTATCTACTCAATCTCACGACCAAGGATCTATGCTCAAAATAAGTAAGTAAATAACAAAAATTACAGAAAAAAAATGAAAATTTAACAACAATAAATCACTTTTGCTTTTGGAGGTTCAAGAACACTTTTCAACTCTTGATTTTGAATCATGGAGTTTTCTTCTAAAATGGTGATAATTATGGTACTAAATAAATAAATAAAGAGTAAAAATACGATAGAATTAAATAAAGAACAAATATAATAGCCTACCTATTCAATAAAAGGAAGAAATGACTTGAAAGAAAATGAAGAGAAAAAAAAAGAAGAGAATTTTGACTTAGTTTAGTGAATGATTTATGGTATTATTAATCTATTATCAATCTATTAAAAGTAAAGTACCTGGAAATTCCAAGTCTAACCTTTTGATTAGATGTTATAACTTTTCTTATTCCAAGGGTATAATAGACTAATCAACATTATGCTGTTACCATATTCATTTGGCATTTAATTTTGCTGACATGTCAATCTATCATAATTTTACACTATTTTTTATTTATTTGATTTATTAATTTATTTTATTTATATTTGAATTCCAATTCCAATGTTTCATTCACGGTTAATTTATTTATATTTGAATTCCAATGTTTTTTTTTTACAAAATTTGAATTCTAATGTTTGACTCATGGTTAATGAGGAAGGAATTGGAATGGCCAAATTAGATCTATTATAATTAAATGGAATATTATTCATTGCATGATTTAAAAATACCCACTATTTATCATTACACTACAAGATTAAATGTATATTATTGGAATTAGAATGAATTATTTTGATATTCCAAGATATCACAACTTCCCATGCATTCTAAACACTATATATAGCCATTCTAAACCCTTACTCTTTCACTCCTCAATCTTCTTCATGTTTGATAAAAGAAGGCAGTATATTCTCATCAATTTTATTGTTTATTTTGCTTACTATTATATTTATTTGTATCTAATTGAGATTTTTGTATTTATTTTCTTGATTTAATCGGTTCTTCTTTTGGAATACGTATGGATATGGAGGCTGATAATTGATTTCACACTTGAATCAGTAGGGATCAATCAACAAATTGAATAACGGATTGTTTCACAGTTTAATTTTTATACATTGATACGTAAAATGAAATTATGCTGATTACGATTTGATTTTGTCATGTGAAAACAGGTTTAATATAGTCACAATCTGTCTTAACAAGGAATTATCAAACTTTACCTCATGGTCGATTCAAGCATTTGTTTTCGAGGTTGAAGATAGAGAGAGGATTAGTGGTTCGGCTTATGGGGGTCAACAGGACATCTGTTGCACCAATGATCTTCCTAAACTCACTGTGTGCAATGATGGACAGGGCTGTCACCGGCCTTCTCCCATGAATTCAAATTGGCCTGAAGTTTATGGCGTGGCTTTTTATCATGCCCAAGAAATAAACAGTTTGTTTTTAGTTTTAATGCTTTATAATATTATTGTTTGCAGAGTTGTCTTAGCATTTTAAGTGCCAATATTCACCATGGTCATGGCTGAGTGACCATTTGCTTCTCTAATTTCACAAACAAAAATATTGCTAAAGAAGAATTGGAGACTGCCACAACAGAACCAGAGACCACTATTTTAAATCTACTTAATCGAGTCAATTTTCACATGTGATTCATCATCAAAGCCAAGTGTTAACTTATATTTTCATTCAAGTTATTTGATAGTTAACCTTATAATAGTAAATATATGTTCAATATGGTGCAGATGATTTGATTTCCCGAGCATTTGATTTCCATCTACATCCCTAATTGAAGATTAGGAAATTGAAACCATTGAATTTTATGCTTCCAAAAGGAATATCAATGGCTTTCATTGGCAGGTACTGATTATATACTAATTGTATTTTCTGACAGATAGCAAATGCAAATGTCTCATTGCAATGTTTGGAGGAACTGTTTTTGGAAGAGGAACGAGATTTTGATGAACATGAGGATAGTCAAATGGATGAGACTCTTATTCACCCGAAGTTCTAAAGTAATATGTTTTTAAGGGTTCAAGAGTAGCGGGTGTTGCTGAAGTTCATTACCAATAATTATCTAAGATGTATAAGATGATAAAACCAACGTTGATATGCGATCATTTTCTGGGTCTATAGAAGAATGTTTTTAACAAGATTTGATTCAAATTATGTATATGTATATTATTATTGCTTTCATATTTTGTATGTCATATCAACATTGGTTTTGCCATAATATATTTTTCTACTGTTTTAATGGAATTTATTTTACACCAAATTCTAAGTTCTTTTGAATGTAGCATTGCCTCTAGCATACAATCTTTTTTAAATAGAATGTCTCTTCTCCTAAAAAGAAGATAATAACCTACAAGTTGGTGTTGATGTGCCTTCAAAATTCTACTTTATTTTGAATCGAAATTATAATTCTCATTTGTCGTGAAATTTGAATAAAATTTTTATTTTGTATTGATATTTTTTTATTTTTAATTGCTATAATTTTAGAAACAAATATTACAATTTTTAATAAAATATTAACGATTTATTTTTTTAAAGTACGACTAATTAATATATTTTTATACAATATTAAAAACAAATATTACAATTTTTTAATCAAATATTGGAGTACCATTTAATTCGATACTTTACCAATCTATCTTTTGAATGGAGACATTATTATCATTTATTTTTATTATACTTATATGGAAATTATTTTGAATGGTGACATAAATATATTTAATTTTTATATATGATTTGATTCCATAAAATATTATGATCAATAAAATTTGAATTCTCTTTTAATATTATAGGTTTGATGATACTGTTTCATATTGTAGGAATATTATATACTTAATTTTTATATATGATTTGATTCCATAAAATATTATGATCAATAAAATTTGAATTCTCTTTTAATATTATAGGTTTGATACTATTTCATATTGTAGGAATATTATATACATTAGAATATATAAAGATATGAAAAAAATTAAATCAAAACTTTACAAATATATCTTTTGAATGGAGGTATTAATATTATTTATTTTTATTATATATAGAAAATATTTTGAATGGTCACATTAATACATTTTATTTTTATGCATGATTTGATTTCAAAAATTTATGATCAATAAATTTTGAATGGAATTATAATTTAACCAATAAAATTTTCTACCGACTTCTAAATATATTTGTGTATATTTTTTGAAAGGTTACATATTTATATTCTTGAAAAAAATAACGTAGTTTAAAGGATGTATTGTTAACTATAAATATATTGTTAATAAAATTAACAAAAAAGTATATTATAAATATATAAAAGATAAAGTAAATAAGAACTCTAATGTTTATCTTAAATATTTAATTTATCATTCTATAAATGTAAGAATAAATATTATTTTGTAATTATTTAGATCCTTATTTGACCTAAAATAAATTATTTCAATTTCTATAAAAAGGTTAATAAAACAAAATAAAATCAATTGAGATTTGATAATTTTTTTAAGTTTATGAAATAACTAAAATATATCATAATCTTTTCAAATTAACTTTATAATTGTAATCATGATAAAAAAATATTAAATGGTAATCATGAAAATTTAATGATAAATGATAATCATAAAAATTTATGATAAAATAAAAAATTATTGATACAATCATTTTAATAAATTAAATAATTTATAATTAATTTTATAAAGGTGAATAAATTACAAATAATTTTATAAATGTAATAAATTAAACTATTTATAAAATTATTTATATCAATAATAGTAAATTACATATATTTTAATAATGGACACACGAATTCAACATGCTTATAAACCGGAAAAAAGTTACAATAATTTTATAAACAGGAATAAGTTAATATCATTTTATATAAATTAATGGTATAATATAATGTATTAAATATTTATATAACACTTTATTAAATAAATTTATTTCATGAAATTAATTTTATATAAAATCATTAATATTTAATTATTGAAAATTCTCAATAAACTGGAAAATATTTATTACAAATCGAATATAATAAAACATAAGAAATAAATACATAATTTTGAAATGTTATATATGATTCATTGTAATAATAAATGTTAAATTATTATTTAATATTATAATAAATTTTCTGATATTCTTAGATTTAATTTATTCTTTTTCCCCGTATATAATAATAATGTTATATTATTATTTAATATTATAATTTTTGATTGACAATAATAAATTCATTTTAATTAGTTAGACATTAAGATAATAAATTTAATATATATCACTAATACACGATATTTATTTATAAATGTAATTAACTAAGAGACACATATTTATCACTGTTGAATAAATAAATTTAAGATGATATGGTAAATATTTATTTTTACAATTATTTTTATAAACTTAAATAACTTACAAATATTTTTATAAACGAACAAAATTCAAATATTGATGTAATTGTTTTTAACATGAATAAGTTAAAATGTTTTTATAAATTGTCACACGGGTTAAAGACACTTATAAACGAGAAAAAGTCTACATATTAATATAATTAATTTTACAAACTAAAAATAAATTACAATAATTTTTATAAACATGAATAAATTATAAATATTTTTATAAACCGGAAAAATTCAAGTATTGATACAATTATATTTATAGAAGAGTATAAGTTTCATATATTTTTATAAATAGACACACGCGTTCATTTTTATAAACGAGAATAATTTAAAATTATTTTTATAAATGAGAAATTCAAATTTGATAAATGATTATATATTGTAATTATATTAATATTAACAAACTGAGTACATGAAATAAATTCACGGGTAGAATAAATGTATCTATGACATACCAGATAATTGAAGTTAATATTTTAAATGACAATTAAGTTATATTTTTAAATACAAATTAGAAAATAAATTCATCTAAAATAAATTTCATTCATTAAATAAATATAGAAAATAATATACAATAGTTTTATCTATAAATTTTATTTATTTTTTATGTTCTTTTTAAAAATAATTGTAATTTAACGGGAAACTGTTATACAAAACCATTATCTCAGCTTGAAATTCAGGAAGTCCTTAACCTGATCCTGGCTCACTTCTTTTCACTGCCACATTCATTCCATTCCTGAGAAACCCTTTATAAACAACTCCAAAACCACCCTTTTCATTCCACTCTTTTCACTGCCACATTTTTTAAACTTTTTTTAGGAGAAGAGAAAGAGTATTTGAGTTTTGATTCCATTGATAGAACAAATTCAAGTTATACTGAAGCATATGAAGTTCTAACTCCTGAATTTCTCAGTAAATTAAGAACGTCAGGGCTTCCCAATCATATGCTCAAATTGAAGGTTGGTACACCTATTATGCTAATGAGAAATTTGGACCAAGCCGATGGGTTGTGCAACGGAACAAGATTAATTGTTACAAGATTTGCAAATCATGTCATTGAGACAAAAATCATGTATGGAAAGAACATATGTAACATTTTTTACATTCCACGAATGTCTATGTCACCTTCTGATTCACCTTGGCCATTCAAGTTGATTAGGAGACAATTTCCGATTATTGTCTCCTATGCAATGACAATTAATAAGTCACAAGGTCAATCTCTTGATAGTGTTGGATTGTATTTGCCTACTCCTGTGTTTAGTCATGGTCAATTATATGTTGCAATTTCAAGAGTTAAGAGCAAAAGTGGGCTAAAAATCCTAATTCATGACAAGGAGAATGTACCGTGTTCTACTACTACTAATGTTGTGTACAAGGAAGTCTTTCAAGCACTTTGATAGTTGGTAAACTTTATATCTTATACTTTACGATTCAAATTAAAAATCTATTTTGAATTAAAATATATAGTATGTACATTTTCCATGTATTTCAAGAAGTATATAATTTTTCCTATTTGTTCATGCAGACGTGATTTGTTGATAGGACCGACGCTTGCTACAAATATGGAGTTAAATGCCAACATGGTTTACATGAGACATATACTCAACTGAAAACATGGTAACATACTTAATAATTTAATAATCTATAAATGTAATGTGAATCTAGACGAGACCCGTGCGATAGCACGGGTTTGTTACTAGTTTCAAATGAAAGAAAAAGATGTCTTATTTATATGGTGAATGAGGTGAGAGTGTTGATGTGGCAATCTATATGACTTTATGAGAATTATTCTTGGTCATTGATAAGTCCAAGTTGACAACCTATATGAAGTGTGAGAATGATTCTTGACCATTGATAAATACAAGTTGACAATTCATGTGAAGTGTTTGTACTACATTATAGTGGTCCTAACTTTTCTTTATTGACACAAAAAAACAAAAGGAAAAAGAAATAATAATAATAATAATAAAAGAAACTAAAAGTGTTAGTAATAATAATAAATATAAAATAGACAATAAAAGAGACATTAAATTAACTATTTATGATTTTTTTCTTGAATTAAAATAAATGAAAATAAAAGTGCAAATTAAAAGATAAAAAATAAAATATATATAAGAAAGTAAAATGACTTATATAAATTTTTTTAGATTTTTTTTTGAAATAAATTATACCAATATATAAATTTAAATTAATAAAAGAACATATTTTTGATAATTTTTTAGTAAAGAAGTAAAAATAGTAAATAAAAAAATAACATGATGTTAAGTATATTTTTTTGTGATTTTTTTAAATGGAAAAGAAATCATGAATAAAACACAATAAAAATCAAATTCCACTAAATTCATAAACGACTTCTAACGTTTTTATTTTTTTGTGCCTTTTCAAAGCATAATCAGCTCTTGACTTGTAAAGAAAAATTGTAGATGACGTCAAGGAGAATCATATGCACTAAGAACTGCTCAAAATATCGAAATTTAAAGAAGTTGTGAATTTTTAAAATCTGACTCGAGAATCGGTAAAAATAGGTCAAACCACTCGTGAACACTTGCTATGAATGATGCAGATGAAAAATGGGATCTTTAGGTCAAAAATTGGGGTATGACACTTCCATTTGAAGCAATTCATACATTCTTTTATGAGTTTGTAACCTCACCCCTTTCACCTTCTCAGCGCCTCCAAACGATTTCTTGAGAATCACCCAAGCTTCTTTTGCAGATTCTACATCACTAATATTTTCGAAATTGTCTGATCTGACACATTGGTGAATTATAGAGAGAGCTTTATAATTCTTCTTCTTCAATTCTTTATATCCCGCTTCTTCCACTCTTGAAGCTCTTTCATCAAGTGGTTTTACTCCATATTTCACAAGATCCCAAAGATCTTGAAAACCGAATATAACCTTCATCTGTTTGCATAAATTCTCATATTTATCTCCTTTAAGAATTGGAAGATTTGATGGAAAATTTTCATTCGCATAATTCATCGCTATCATGAATTTCTTCTTCTTCTTCCTCTATCGTTCTTGATCGTTCTTCCTTTGAATCACTCAACCAAAACTCTTGATATCAGATGTTGGAAATCCACCAGAACCTATGATAGATTTTTATCAATCTTGATGAACAAGATTGATATCACCACACAATGACAATGAAAAATAAAAGATGAAAAAAGAAAGAAAATATTTTTCTATAGTTTCTCTCTGTCCACAAACGGTGGAAAACTTTATTATTCACTTGCAATTGCAAATTCTGTGAATACAACTTGATTGACTTAATTACAAAAAATTGGGATTACTCCATCTATTTATAGATTTATGTTAGCTTGCTCTCTAAGTCAAAACCTAAAATTATAAAAGCTCAAAATACCTATTTTGAAACTAAATCAAATATATTTATTTTAGACCTAAATCATATCTATCTAGCTCTAAAACAAATTTGCGTGTAACAAACTGTTTTCACACTTCTAAATCAAATCAAAATTTTTCGACATTCCATTGTCTTTGTCAAACAAACTGCTTCTACACAAAGAATTATTTTCAACAAAATATACATTATATTTTGTGTAATCATATTGTATATTTTTTGTTTATTGCATATTTTTTATTGTAATATTTTTATATTATAATTTTTTATCATACATTCAAAACGAATGCCCTTTTTATAAATAGGAAAAAATACACTCATCTCTCTTGACGGTCAATATATATATATATATATATATTTTAGATACATGCAAGTTTAAGAGAGGTGTGTGCATATTTTAAAAGTAGAGGAATGTCAATGATATTTTAAGTGACTAGTTAAATATGAGTGTAATTTTCCATTATTAATACATCTCAAAATATTATTTCTACAATACCAAAATAAATTTAATTGAATACACATATAAAAAAAGTTTTAATTACATAGAATTAGAACTAGTTAAAATAAAGAACTTCACTCCTCATTCCAGTCACATGTTCTTCCTGTTCCAGAAGCTCTCTTTACCAGTGTCATTTCACAGATCCAAATCTCAATTTTCACCTAAATTAAATTCGCAACAATTTCCCCATTTCACTGCGAAAATCTCAATCTTTAATCTTCTCCACCGCCATTTTCCATGGCAAATGCTTGGAGAAGAGATAAACCCTTTCGACTCCTCTCTCCAAAGTTTCTTTTTGTACTCTTCTCTTCCACTCTCCTCTTACTCTTACTTTTCCTATTCTACCCTTTTCTCTCTCCTCATCCTTCAAACCCTAACCCTAACTTCCTCACTCTCAACACCAATCTCTTCTCATCCTCAATCCCCCCTTTCGATTGCATCAAGTCCCCGCAAGCTCACCCGGTAATTGCAAGCGTCGTTGAAGGTGTTCGTTACCCGTTTCTGTTTTCGCTTTCCGATTTTGGAAACCTACCTGATAAGCCGCATAAGAACATTGTGAGGTTGCTTAAAGGGAAAGCTTTTCGAAAACCTGATATATCTGTGACTATTCAGGAGATTCTTGAGAAGGTTAAGAGTGAGGGGAGTGATGGGTTTGTTGTGGATGTGGGGGCTAATGTTGGTATGGCGAGTTTTGCAGCTGCGGTTATGGGGTTTCGGGTTTTGGCGTTTGAGCCGGTTTTTGAGAATTTGCAGAAGATTTGTGAAGGGGTTTACTTTAATAGAGTTGCGGATTTGGTTACTCTCTTTGAGGCTGCAGCTTCAGATCGGATTGGTAACATTACCGTTCATAAGGTGATATTTCTTTTTGCTGTTGTTCTGTAGTGCTTGAATTGAATTTTGGTTATTATAGTTTGTGGTGATTGGGTGAATTGAACTCTGGTTAGGGAGGGATTGTGGAAGAAACTTGGGTTAGTGTGTAGTTGGAATCTTCTATAGTAATCTAATGAGCTCAGAAGAAAAGAATCCTTTATGCTATGGGATATTGTAAAACTAACTGAGCAGAATGGAGTGGAGGGGATTCTTCTATAGTGGGGGATTGCTTTGATGGAGCAACAAAAACAGAGAATTGAACTGTTTTGGTATTTAGAATGAACTGGTCTTGTTTCTGGTGAATGAAATTGTGAACAATGAGAACCTAGCTCCTTGATATTTCCTTTTTGATTAGACATTCCATATTTTAATCCTACTTTGCATGATTGACCATAATGCTATATTTCTATTTTAAGAAAAGTTTATACTGAGAACACTTGGCAGAGTTATACACATTTATTTCTTGCCATTTTTCCCTATATCCGGGCAATCTTGCTCAAGAACTCTACTTCTATGTGAATTGAATTAATTAGGATGTTCATAGAGTTCTTTTTAGTTCAAGTTTAGGTTTAAGAATCTATTAGGATCAATTAGTATTGATTCATATTGGTATTGCATTCATTATTTTACCTTATTGTGTACAACTAACATGACTATAAATAAACACTCAGAGTGATCTCATTTGTCATAAAACATTACATAGAAATACAATTTCTATATATAGTAAGCAATTAAAGATGTTTCAAGTCTAGCTTCGTTAGTTCATTTTGGAAAAGCTTCACTGTTACTAATAAGGTATTATATATAGTTAGCATAAACACATAAACACATAGTCAACTGTGGATTTTCGATCCTCAACATCATTACACGAATTTGAGTCGGTGTAACCCACTAACTTACATTTTTTTCTTTCTTCATCAACTACAGGAAATAAAATGTCATACAAAGTTACTTTCAGATACCTTAGTATCCTCTTCGCCGCTGCTAGATGTGATACCTTTGGCTTCTGCATGAATCTACTCACCATGTCCACACTGTATGTTAGATCAGGCATTGTGTGACAAAAGTATCTTAGTAACCCAATAAGTCTTCTGTACTGAGTTGGGTTGACATCATCTTCACCTGAGTCTTTCGACAATTGCAGTCTTGGTTCGGCAAATGTCAAAGTCGAGTTGCATTCTTGCATCTCAAATCTCTTAAGAATTTCACTTGCATATCTTCTTTGATGCATCATCAATCCTCTACTACTCTTGTAAAATTCAATGTCAAGGAAGTATGAAATGCCGTCCAGATCAGACATTTCGATTTCCTTGCTAAGATCACCTTTGAAGTCTTCGATCTCCTTCTTGCAGCTACCTGTTATTAACAAGTCACATAGAGACATAGTATAAGCAATTTACTATTGCTTCTTACATATACTCCATGCTCAGTTTTGCACTTCACAAATTCTTTCTCCCTCAGTAAACTGTCAATCTTCTTATTACAAGCTCTTGGGGCTTGTTTAAGTCCATATAGGGCTCTATGCAGTCCGTACACTTTTCTTTCTTTGCCTTGTTTCACAAACCCAACTGGTTGTGCAACATAAATTCTTCGTTAAAGAGGCCATTTAGGAATGCACATTTCACATCCATCTGACACATGGGCCAACTGTTCATTTCTGCTAGACCAACAACCAACCTGATTGTTTCAATCCTAGCAACATGTGCAAAAACCTCATTGAAGTCGATTCCTTCCTTCTGAAGAAATCCTTTCGCCACAAGTCTTGCCTTGTGTAGAGTTACCTCTCCTTTGGGATTCAACTTCGCCTTGTATACCCACTTGACATCAATTGCCTTCTTGCCTTGAGGCAATTCGACAAGTGACCAAGTGTTGTTAACTTCATGGGACTTCAATTCCTCATTCATTGCTTTCACCCACTTCGAATCTTTCAATGTCTCAGCTGCATTGACTGGTTCGACATCTGCATAGAGAGCATAATGTTTCAGCTCACCTTCATTATCGACCACATCATCTGATGTAATCACACATTCCTGCAACCTTGCAGGCATGCGTCTTGTTCTTTGAGGTTTGCTTGAGCCTGTATCACATCTCACTTCTTCTTGTCGAACTTCTTCTCTTTCGACTTCAGAGGCTGATTCTTCACATAAGATTCTCACTGAATCCTTCTTTACATTTCTGTCAAATCCCATTCCTTAAGTTCATTTATGATCACGTCCCTGCTGATCACTACTTGCTTGTTCACCGGGTCGAACAACTTGTAACCTCCAGTCGAATGATATCCTATCAGGATCATTTGACTCGATTTGCTATCAAGTTTTCTTCTCAACTGATCTGGCACATGCCTATGTGCTATAGATCCAAATACCTTTTGATGACTCAAACTAGGCTTCACACCAGACCAACATTTTTCTGGTGTAATTTCTTCTAGCTTCTTCATCAAATGTATGTTGCAGTCGACACAACTTTACTCCAAAACTTTTTAGGTAAATGCTTGCCTTTCAACATACTTCTTACCATGTTCATGAATATTTGATTCTTTTTTTGTGCAGTTCCATTCTGGGTGGCACCACCTCATGCATAATTCCTTTCTCACATAACACGTCGAAGTCTTTCGACACATTCTCCACCACCATCAGTTCTCAAAATCTTGAGTTTTCGACCACTTTGTCTTTCGACCATAGATTTAAACTTGGCAAATACCTCTATCACTTCACATTTCTTCTTGATCAGGTAAGTCCATAATTTTCGACTGAAATCATCTATGAATGTGACAATGTATTTGTTACATCCAATCGAATTCACTTGGATTGATCCACATACATCAAAGTATATGATTTTAAGAATAACCTTCGACTTGCTTCCCGCATCCTTGCTGAACCTGTTCTTGTGCTCCTTCGCCTGCACACATTCCTCACACCTCGTTTGGAATATCGATTTCTGCCAACCCTGAAATTATGTTTCTTCTTTTCAAATCTCTGATGTCTTTGAAGTTGAGATGACATAGTCGATAGTGTCATATTCACTCACCTCTGCTAGTTGCAGTCGCAAGGCACTTGTGCTCCATCACATTAAGTTCAATCTTGAAGGTTCTATTCTGAGACATAGGAGCCTTCAAGATTAACCTTCCTCTCGCGTCAACGATTTTCATCATCTTGTCTTCGATTAACACTTTATAATTCTTTTCGATCAACTGTCCTATACTGAGCAAATTACTCTTTATGTCTGTTATGTACAACATTGGAAATTACTGACCTCTTTCCATCTTTCCTCATAATCAGAACGTCTCCAATATCTCCAACTGTTAGAGTATTGTCATTTGCGAATTTCACCATGTTCTTCATTGAGGGCTTTATCTTGACGAACCAATCTTTCCTTCCAGACATGTATGATGAGGATCCTGAATCCAAGTACCATTAGTCCTTGAATCTCTCTTCATCTCTAGTTGTGACCATCCTCTTCCTCCTCTTCCTCCTCCTCCTCCTCCTCCTCCTTCTCATCTCCTTCTCTTCTCCTCCTCCTCCTCCTCCTCCTTCGATTCTCCTTCTCCTTCTCTTCTTCTCCTCCTTCTCCTTCGATTCTCCTCCTTCTCCTTCTTCTCCTCCTCCTCCTCCTCCTCCTTCGATTCTTCTTCTCCTTCTCCTTCGATTCTTCTTCTCCTTCGATTCTTCTTCTCATTCTCCTTTGATTCTTCTCCTTCGATTTTTCTTCTTCTTCTTCTTCTTCTTCTTCTTCTTCTCCTTCGATTCTTCTCCTTCGATTCTTCTTCTTCTTCTTCTTCGATTCTTCTTCTTCTTCTTTTTTTTTTTTGATTCTTTTATTTTTTTGGACAATCACCAGAATAGTGACCATACTTCTGACAATTGAAACACTGAATGTGACTCTTGTCAGATTTTCGACCACCACCTCTTTCTCTATTTGCAACACCACTCTTTAGTTGCTTTGGTATGGTGGACTTCTTTGATTCGACACAATTCCTTCCTCCTGGTTTCCTTTACCAGTCGAATTGTTATAGCTTCCTCTACCTCTGTTGTTGAACCACTTTTCTTTGCCTTTCTTTTCTTTTGCTGACCGCGCCTGCAAAGCCACATCACTCTTCGACTTTTCCGCGACTCTTTCACCCATTCTTTGTTCATGAGATTCAAGCGTCCCTTCAAGTTCTTCTTTTGTCAATGTTTTGATAAATTCTTCGACTCTTCTATGACTACCACCACGTGGTCGAATTTTGGAGTCAATGACCTAAAGATCTTTGCAACAATTGATCTTGTTGTCAACACTTCTCCACATACGTTGGTTTGATTCACCTGTTTCGTAACCCTAGTGAAGTAATCAGTTATGCTTTCACTTTCTTCCATCTGAAGCAATTCATACGTTCTTTTGCGAGTTTGTAACCTCACCTCTTTCACCTTTTCTGCACCTTCAAAATACTTTTCCAGAATTTCCCAAGCTTCTTTCGCATATTCTACATCACTTACCTTTTCAAAATTGCCTGGACTTAGGCATTGATGAATTATAAAGAGAGCTTTATAATTCTTCTTCTTCAATTCTGTGTGCAGCCTCTTCTTCTTCTGTTGCGTCTTCTTTAAGCGGTTCTAACCCTTCTTTCACAAGATCCCAAAGATCTTGATAACAGAACACAACCTTTATCTGCTTGCACTAATTCTCATAGTTATCAACTTTTAGAATTGGAAGACTTGCTGAAAATGTCCGTTTGGATGATTAATTGGCATCGTGATTTTTTTGCCTTGAATCGCGCAACTGGAGCTCTAGATATCAGATGTTGGAAATCCACCAAACCTATGGAGAATTTCTATCAATATTGATGAACAAGATTATCATCAATACATAATAGTAATGAAAGAAAGAACTAGGGTTTGACAAAATATAGGAGAAGATGATTTTCTGCAGAGTTTCTCTCTGCCTATATAAACTGTGGAAAAATCTTATTCACTTTGCAATTGCAAAATTCTGTGAATACAAGTTATTAGTGATTACAAAAAATAGGAGTTTCTTCTTCTATTTATAATGAGTTTGCTTGCTCCTTAAGCCAAAGCCCACAAATACAAAAAAATCCAAAATAACTATTTCAGACCTAAGTCGAAATACTTGTCGAGGTTACTCCTTCAACATTTCGACACACTAAGTTAGACTAATTTCGATACAACTTTCCTTTTGTTGAACAACCTGCTTCGACACAAGGAATTACAATCTCAACAAAAATTAGTTGTCAGATTATTTTTTTTTATCCTTCACCAGATAAGATTTTTATATCATCACTTTTTTACTCAGTAAACTTGTTGTTAGCTTTGCATTTGAAGTCATGTTGAGGCTTTAAGGACATGTTTTCTAAAGAGCCAGTTGAGAACAATCATGACTGATTTTGACAGACCTGATTAGCTAAGATGGGGATATGGATTCTAGGCATTAACAAATATACAAATTTATACACATTAATCAAACTTGGCCATTGATTTGAAAAGACATATTTTGGACAATGATACACTGACTCATTAAAGAGCCAACTGGTCTGCTTACATTGTAAAAACTAAGATGAGTGTCGTAAGTTTCAATATTCTCCTCCAGGGGTGACAACTTGAAAATGTTGTCTTCATATTTTCATGTGCTACCAACGATAATCACTTTCCATAGCATCTCAAGAATAGTGCACAAAATGGAATGTGCACTGCGGTTATGAAAATGTTTTAATAATTTGAAACATGAGAAAGATGCAACAAAATTGTTCTATTTTTGGTTTTGATTATAGTTGTTGTCTAGTCTCTACCATGAAAGTTTATGTTTCTTGAAATAGTTATGAGGTGGAAATTTGTAACACTAGATTTACTGGTGAAAATGTGGTACCTTTATGGCAAGGCCCTAATTTTTTTGGACATGCAAAGTAAATGAATAGAAAATCAAACCATTTATCATGCAATGCTACTACTGCTTGTCATTCATGTGCTGATACTGTTTTTCTTTTTTTTCTTTCTGGGGTCTTAATTTACCAGTTGGTTGGTAGGCTGGACAATAGTGCGGTATCTGCAACAGGAGCAAAGTTGGCATTCAAGTCCAATGAGGAAATAGCTTTTCAAGTACGTACTGTTCCACTTGATGAAGTGATTCCAACATCAGAGCGTGTGCTTCTGCTCAAAATAGACGTTCAGGGCTGGGAATATCACGTTCTCAAAGGAGCTACAAAGTTACTCTCAAGGAAAGGAAGCCAAGCTCCCTATCTCATATACGAGGAAGATGAGCGTTTGTTGCAGGCTAGTAATAGCAGCGCTAAAGAAATTCGAGACTTCCTCCATAGTGTGGGTTATCATGATTGCACCCAACATGGCACAGATGCACACTGCACCAAGAAGGATTGATTGGAATTTTGGTTTGCTTTTGCATCCCCTATATGGAAAATAAAGTCATTCCTTGTTTATGTATACACTTTCCAGGTGACTGACACCACATCTCAGCAAGTTGATGAGCAGTGGACAATTAGATGAATTGATTACACGTGTGATGATGATGGAAACCATTGAGATGGGCAACAACTGCACTGCTAACAGCAAGCTGCTTAACAGCATCATGCAAAAAGTATCTAATGGACATGCATTACATTCAACACGATTATTGTGTAGATGTCTTTGGGTTTAATTGAGGTTTTGTATACAAGCTTTTAGTTGTAGGCATTCATTTTTGTATCAGACATACAGAATACCACGGGTTCTCATGTTTGATTTGTCATAATCGTAAGTTTCCAGTTACATTTGTTTATCAGACATACAGAATACAACAGGTTCTCATGTTTGATTTGTCATAACCAATATGAAGTTTGAAACCATATTTGGAAAAAACCATGTTTCGAATAAATGGGTACTGTGAAATTGTATATGTTCCAGTACAAAGTAAATAACTGCCCAGCTCAAATAAATAGAATGTGATATGCTTATGTGCTAGCAAGACTAAATAATAATAAATGAATTGTTATTAAGCGTCAACTTGTATGCAACTTGAAACATCTGAGAGCACTGCATCATCTTCCCCTAGCCACAAGCAACAACCCAAACTTCAGAAACCTCCTTGCAGGGTTCCCAAGATATCAATGGTTTCAAATCTGTAATTCTGTAAAAACCTGCGAGCATTTTAAGAAGCTTTAGAACCGTTGTATTCTAAGTTTCTTCTTGTGGTACAGTAGTAAGGATAGACCAAGTCACAAAACTACACCAAAACATAAATTTACAGCCTAGAGGTTGATACTTAAACTATGTGCAAATAGAAGATAGTTGTGTCAGTTACCAAAACAATTACTGTCTAGAGACACCGATTCCTGAGGCACAAGCCACGCAACTAATTCTTTAGGATTCTTTTGGAGCACTAGTTTTTGAAGAGCCAGCTCTTTCAACCATAACATCATAAAGCTGCTTCCCATTCTGTTTGGCAAACATAAATCAGCCAAACAATGAAGAAAATGTTAAGGTCTAACATCTGCAACTCTAGTATCTTGTTTAATATCTAACAATTTCCTATTTATATATTTGTTTCACATGCTTCCAAATTGCTTACAAAAATTATTGGGAAGAAATGAATTTGTCCTTCAGGCTTTGTTTGTGTTTCCTTGAAGTAAACCAAGATAGGGAAGTTTGGCCACCAGAATTCCCAATTAACAAAGGTTGAGTATCTACAACAGACAAACATCTTTTTTAGTCCTACACTGCTGTAAAAGTCAAGTCAGTGTTGAAACAAAGGATACTTACTTCCAGCGGTTTTTTCCTCCAACAAAAGCATTCTCGCCCGATTCGTCTAGCTGATCGCCTATCTTTACCTCCTAAAACACATTATGCATGTAACTCGAATATGAATAACTAAAGATGACAGAATACACAACAAATTAAAATGGCAATAACTAATAAACATTTACATCAAGACATGCAGATAAAATAATATATTAGAATGGTAAGAAGGAACAAACCAAAGCCTCATCATCAAAGACAAATCTCACTCTAGTTGTCTGTGGAAATAAAAAAACAAACAAACAATAATTAGAGAAAATGCCAGCTGCTGAAAAGGAATGCAAATATAATACAAATTGTAGCAAACAAAGAAAAATCAGCAGTAAAAATATCGTTCTTGCATTTCTTAATTACACTTTCGTCTACTAGTAATTACCTGGAATAACAGAAGCAATCCAAGGAGACCCACAGGTACAGCAGGTACTAGATTATCTGTATAAACCAACCCGCCGGCTATACCTGATAAAATAATTTGAAGTTATCAATAACTTAGGTCGTTCATGAATCTACTTATACAAGGAAATGCGATAAATTTCTTCCACTAATAATCATACTCAAGATTTTGATTCACCTATTATCAAAGGAACCTACAAAACTAAGGCAATAGATAGTTAACAGAGAAACTTGTTTTTCAGATGAATCAGACCAAGTCTTTTGAAAGAGTGTAGCTGGCCCAATTTAATAATAGTAAGCTTAAAATCATGTGAAGAGAGAATGAGTAACCACCAAGTAGTACAATTGGAATCCGGTAATCTGGTTCAGGAATCACAGTCTCTCTGATCACTCTACTCTTCACCTTCTTTCCAATTCCAAATCCAAACTATCAACAAAGAAATTCACATTCACATTTACAATTCATAGTACTAGTAACCTACAAAACACCGACACAATAACTGAAACACCACATCCGTGTCAGACACTAGATTGAAGTGTCAAGGCTACATAAGTAATGAAAAATACTTATACAATACAAGCTCAAGCAACCATAAAAAACCACACATAGTACCACTTGAGGTTGCTAGTTACCAGTGAGTTAACAACAAAACGGTTTCCATGGCTTCCTGCTACTTGTCTCCCAGAGAACTTTGGATTGAGCACAACTTGTCCACACAATGAAGTCCTGAAACCACTCAAGCATCCAATATTTTCATTCCCTGAAAAAACCGATAACATTAAAAATCCACAACTAATATCAAACTAAAGGGTATGAAATCTTTGTGAAAATATCAACTTTTGACTTCAATTTACACAGAACACCTAAGAATTATAGATGCCAAACGAAAGTACTTGCAAATTTGCTTACTTTGGGAGGGAAGAGAGCAGTGTACGGACAACAAAGTGCTCGCCATTTGTTTCTGATTAACAAAATCCTTGTCCTTGTTTTGTGTGGTGGAACAATAAGATTGATATTACGGTTATGCCCATGTTTTTGTGACATCAAAGGTATATTCTTTAGAATGTATCTAAGGGTATTAAAGTAATAAAAAGTGTGAACATTGATTAACCACGGATTCATATTCATTCAAGGGTCTTATCTTTTCCACAACTCCTTTATTACAACAGTTTACTTACTCCTTCTGTTCAGTTCAGTTCAGAGACAAAGCTTCACTACCCTTCTGATAATGGCGCACTCTTTGTCTTTTGCTCCTATCTGTTCCTTGAAATCTTCAAACACACCTGGTATTGTTAACTCTTTTTGTGTCAGTGTTTTTGTGTTGTCTTATCTTTGTTTTTTGATGTTTTGAATGAGAATTTCTTTGACTTTTAATAGGAGTTCTTATTGGTAATTCAGTTACCCGAAAGGCTTTTTCGGTGAAGGATGTTTGTCTGAATTCTAAAGTTAGAAACTTTGAGTCTTTGGAAGTTAAGGTGAGATTGATTTTAGTAATCCCAATTCACAAATAATTATGTATAAATTGAGTTCTATGAAAGGATATTTGGATATCTATTTTCTATTGGTGAGTGAAATCTAACATCGACGCCGCCTAACCTTACGTGTGTCCGTGTCAGTGTCATACTGACATTTATGATTATATTTAATTTATTTACTTTTCAAATTATTATTGGTGTTGCTGTGTCAGTGTCAGAATTGTGTTTGGGGAGTCCGTGCTTCATTCAATAAACTAGAATAGAATTAAATGGATGGTGAATCAGTTTTTGGTTTTGATTGAATACAGGCTACAGGAGATAGTACTCCAGCTACAAAAACAAGGAGCATTGTTTGTCCTGATTGTGATGGAAATGGTAAGTGAAAATGTAGATTTCAACTTCTTTTTTATGCTTATAGTTTGGAAATCTGCTTCATAGTTGAGGTTGAAGTCGAACATTCATGATGATTCTAGTTAGAACATAATGTGTTTGTTAGTTGCTCAAACTTTAGTTTCTTTCTTCAGGTGCCATATTATGTACTCAATGCGAAGGTGGTGGAGTTAATTTGATAGATCACTACAACGGACGATTTAAAGCTGGTGGATTATGCTGGCTATGCAGGTAATTAACTGTATTGAACAAACAATGTTCTAAACAAACACTTAATTATAATGTTGAAGACTATAGTTTATGTTCTAAACAAACACTTTTGTATTAGTAGTAGCAGAATGTGTAATCCTAATTTGTAACATGTATGTTTGCTTGCTTGTTTCAGAGGTAAAAAGGATATTTTGTGTGGAAGCTGTAATGGAGCTGGCTTTATTGGTGGATTCATGAGCACATTTGATGATTAGGAGAAGATTTTGGCTATATTGAATCTTGAAGATTGTTCTTAGCTTTGAACAAAGAGAAAAAGGAAGTCGACATCCACTTGTTCATGTGTTTTTAGTCTTTTTGTAATGCGAATTATTCATTTATGTATTCTGAGCTATTGTGGCAATAAGATTTTGTTTGAATTTCTAACCTTTTTTTTTTTTTGATTATACCTGAATTTATAATGGTTTAGTGGGTGAGTGTATACCTGCTATATTTTGTTTTGTTTTATAAGTATTTTGTTTGATTGGTTAAAGTAACACAATTATTTAAATTGTCATAATTGCTGTGACCATATTTTCTTAAATATCAATCAAATATAAATCTTTTGCCACTAGTTGAAGTTGATTGCATGGATCATCTCCTGTCACAATATTAACCATTCTTCTATTCAAATCGTTGATTTCAAGATTGATCGTATTTGACTAGAGTGGATCGTCAAGACCTACGAGCTGTGAGTTGAGCAACAACTGGAAGTGAGTTGAGGGGGGGTACCTGCAAGACACTTCGATGCTAAAGTAAGGTTCAGAGCAGTGCGAGCAAGTGTGAGAGTGAGTATGAAAGAATGAATACCTGACCCTCTCAAGAGCGATGATATTTATAGCCCCCAGCGCTGGGCCAAGGTCCCCATTGTTGGGCTGAGCAAGCAGGCCCAAAACGGAGACTACCAGGTTCTACGTGCGTAGTGGGGCCAACACGTGGTCCCCAACCTGGAGGAATTCCCCCGAATAGTTAGGAGGATATGGATGCGGTCTTTTCGGGACCAAGAAGACTCCGTGATATCCGGGGGTGTGGTGAGTCAATCCTACGAGGAGGGTGTTCGCGACGTCTTTGTGTCGTCGTGGGCCCTCCCCGCCAACTGTGGGATTGTCCAGGGGGGCTTGTCTTGGTTGACAAGAGGAGTGGAGTATGCTCGCGAGGTCCTCCTGACCGGCGACGAGTCTCCTCGTGATTCTTAGACTTATCCCCGTACAACAAAGTCGTGTTTTCCCGACGGTGAGGTTACTGTCCGACATAGTTGAGGGCAGGCTCGGTCAACAGGCCTACTCAAGCAGCATAGTTGAATCGGGCCTAGTATGAAGTTGAGCCAAGTGCAGGCCCAGTCCAGAACAAAGATCTTTATAAATAATTTATCTTATAGTTTTTCTAGGTCTTTATCTACCACTAGTTGTTTGACTCTTCTCCATTGATCCATTTTTCTTACCACAAAATTTACAAATCTTTTCTTTACATACAAAAACTATCTAAGTTTATTTTTCACCATATTTTTAACTATAAGTACTACCCCAATACTTTTTCTAATATTGTCATTTCTAATCTTATCATATCTAGTCTTTGTTGGAGGGAGATACTAGGGGCATCAATACATAGTGTAGGAATAAGCACCTTTGTGAGAGACACACCACTTCTCCACCTAAAACCTTAAAGTGATATGTGAGTGAGTTCTCCCACTTATATATGCTTAAGTCTCCACATTCCTATTCAATGTGGAACTATTTTCCCACTTACTCACACTTGCTATATTATTCCAACACCCCCTTAGTGTGAGTCCATAATTCTCCCCCACTTGTACCGCCATTGACATCTTGCAATGGAACACCACTTCCTGGGTGCATTTTGATACAAGTCTCTTTTGGTCCCTTTCTCGAACCAAAGGCTCATGATACCATGTTGGGAGGAGATACTAGGAGCATCAATATATAGTGTAGGAATAAGCACCTTTGTGAGAGACACACCACTTCTATACCTAAAGCGTTAAGGTGATATGTGAGTGGGTTCTCCAACTTATATATACTTAAGTCTTCACATTCCTATCCAATGTGGGACTATTTCCTCACTTACTCACACTTTCTATATTATTCCAACACCCCCCTCAGTGTGAGTCCACAATGCTCCCCCACTTGTACCGTCATTGACATCTTGCAACAAGACCACTACTTCCTGGGCGCATTTCGATACAAGTCTCTTCTGATCCCTTTCTCGAACCAAAGGCTCATGATACCATGTTGAGAGGAGATACTAGGAGCATCGATACATAGTGTAGGAATAAGCACCTTTGTGAGAGACACACTATTTCTCCACCTAAAACCTTAAGGTGATAGGTGAATGGATTCTCCCAATTATATATGCTTAAGTCTCCACATTCCTATCTAATATGGGACTATTTCTCCACTTACTCACACTTACTATATTATTCCAACAGTCTTGCCACAATTTCAATGCAACATCTTCCTCTCTGCTACACTTACTTTATTCTCGTGATGATTCTTAATCACCCAACATGCAGTTCCGTATAACATTGCAGATCTTACCGTAGTCAGATAAAATTTTCCCTTAAAGTAGAGTGGTACTTCCGTATCACATAAAACCCTTGAACCTTTTCTATTTCAGCCACCCCCACTTAAATTCTATGGTGCAAATCCCCTTCTAATTCTACATCGTTTTGTATTAAGAATCCAAGATATTTAAACTGTGTGACTTGCGGGATAATACAATCTCTAGCTTTCACCTCTATGTTAGAAACACTTTTACTTCAACTTTGGCGAAAGCCATGCATTTATAAAGATATTTTTCAAGTCTCCAACTACTCACTTAAATCCCCGTTCGACTCTCTAAAAAAGACTATATCATATGTAAAAAAACACACATCTCAGTGCTAGCTCTTGGATGTGTTCCGTGAGTACATCCAAAATCAAAATAAAAAGGTAGGAGCTTAGGTTTGAACTTTGATACAAACTTATTGTAATGGGGAAATCGTATCTGCACACTAGTCGATACTCCTTCATACATATCTTAGATAACTCGAATATATGAAATCCTAACTCCTTCCTTCCCTAGGGCTTTTTGAATGGATTTAAGATGGGGTTTTAAAAAAATTGATCCTCTTAGCAAAACAATCCTAATAAACGAATTTGGGTTAAACCATTAATCACAAAACAATTATCAAATCAAGGACTCTTAGAATATATCTTGAAGAGTGATTTTGCTTTAATCACGGAGATACCATCGTCTCTACGAAGCCCAAACAAGTATAAAGTGGAACGCGTTGCTAGCCATTTTTTGAGAATGACGATAATTTGGATTAGTAGGAGAAAATGCTCCTATATTTATATAGATAGCTTTTAAAACCCTAAGCTTTTATTCTAGAGTTTTCCAAAATTAACCTAATCTTATTTATATTTAACTAAATTCTTTTCTTCTTTGATATTTTTCTCATCTTGAAGTAATTTGATTAACTCTTTGAGTTTCTTTATGATTTTTGGCTTGTTGGATTTACCATGTAATTTGACAGCAATATTTGTATCTTTAGATTCTAGTACTAGATCAGGTTTACAATTCCACTTTTTGAATCTTAGCTACTCTTTAGAAATATAAATTTTGAAATCATTGCCAAGAGTTTTAATACCAGAGAACCATCTTTGAAGATTTTCTTCATTTTCACTTAGCGTCTCAACATCTTGATTATGTGTGTTCATTCTTTCCATTTTCATTTCAATCCAAATTTCATAGATTTTCTCAAAGATGTCTTTATTTATTTAGCAGTACCATAGTTAAAAACATAAATATACTCCCTAGTGCTTAATGTACTTGTCATCAAGTATTTAGATTTTAAACCTTGTTGCACTTTTTTCTTCTTCTGTGGTTCACCAAGCTTTCACCTCGTCCAATAATTAACTGAGGTACTCCCTAGTGCTTAATTGTTTTTTTAATACAACCTATTCCCTCATTTTTTTTAACCACCAAGGGAATAAATCTATTAGGGACCTTGCTTCAAATCCTATTTACCGTATTTTTTATGTTTTATTTATTTTTCAATTGGCTTAGGCACCAAACATTACATTTTTTCAGTTGTGTCTTACCCTTTTCCCTTTATTTATTTTGAATTACGAAAATAATATTTGTTGGATGAAAAAGAATATTGATTTTGTTAAATTATTTACTTAAATGACCTATGTTTCAAATGACCCTCATTTTTCTATTAACTTTTTTTATATTTTTAGATTTGTCTTTTCTCTCGGTTATTTTTCAAACTGGGGGAAATATCTTTTGCATGAATTTCCATGAACATGGCGTTTTTCTATTTTTAAATTTTAAATTAATTTATTCTCTCGGTTGTCCCTTATACCCGACACGAAAGTCCTTTTGCATGAATACTTCACAGAATTAGACTATAAATTTTCATTTATCTATCAACACTCTGCGTTTCATCGTTATTCTATCAAAAAAATCTAGGCGAATTTTGTCTTCATCAAAACACCCTAAACTCAGATTCCATCATCTCTTCTAACACAACTCTTCCAACATCAACTATGCCAACCAAACTCGAACGAAGCTTCGTCATCACGTTTTCGATACTTAACTCACTTTATCCTCTTAGAAATGTTTGTTTTGTTTTTGTGAATTGTTTATTTCTTATATATTATTGTTGTACCGCAAAATTTTCTCTCTCATTTTACTCAAAACATACTCCTAGAGGTCTTCAACTTGCCCAAGGATGCCTAAGAATTAGCCAGGCAAATTCTCTCATAAGGCAATGAACCTTGAACTAGGGTTTCCAATTTCATCAAGATATGTGAACTCCAAAGGTATCAAATCTTTTCCATTACCCTAATATGTCCTCAAGATCATCCATTCCAAGTTTCATGCCTTGCACAAGAAGTTTGCTTAGTTAACTGTTCAAATGCCTGAAAATTAACTATACTAGGTCAAAAGTCAACTGTGATCCACATACAGTCAAACTTCAATATTTTTGGTCAACATCAACATTTTAAAGTGATATCCATCATTTGATCAAGGGTTGATCATGATTCCTCAAGGAATGCTCCTAATTCATCAAAACTCAAAAGTTGCTAAATTAGGGTTCCTATAGGAAAAGTCAACCAAACTTTGACCAGACATAACTTTCTCATACTTTATCAGAAATTTCTTATACAAGGCTCATTTTGAAGAGGATTCAATTCCCTACAACTCATATTCAGCCCTCAAGTTCAAGAAATGCACTCATGAAAAGATATAAATTCAGACATTATAGGTCCTTGTCAAAAGTCAACAAAAACACCTTTTGGGTCAAAGCTTATTACATGAACATGGAAGATCCAATTAAGGTGAAACCATAAGGGTTGTTTAGAGGACATCCTAATCTTTCTAAAAAGTCTAAGAACACCCTCTTAGGGTCAAAATTGAGAGAGATGTGCATTGTCAAAGTTGGCCATTTTTGGAGATTTGCACAAAGTCAACCATGCCCAAAATGCATTTTTTTTCAAATGGGCCCAACTTTTTATGCTTGAAACACACTCCTAGCCTGGTCCACTACCCAAATATCCTTCCATGCATTTTTGGATTTATTTATTTAATTTACTTTGATTTTAATCATTTAAAAATCAAATTAAATCAAATAAATGATATGAAAATAATGAAGATTTGTTTTGATTTGATTTTGAAGTGAACCACAATCCAAATATGCTGTATAATGCCAAGAAGATTCGTGCAAGCTTGGAAAGGGAGGAGATATTCACATTTGGAAAGATTTGAAGCATAATGAAAGCACATTCATATCTTTGATTCTTGCCCAAAAACAACACCCTAATTTGATTCATATACATATAGTAGGGCATTCTGAACCCTAAGGACGGAGAGACAGAGGAGCAGCTTATTTCAAAGAGTGAAACAAAGTTTCAAAATTTCCAAAGAAAAGTGCAGATCGAATTGTTATTTACAGTCTAATTCAAGAAATTTCAAGGCCAGCAACACGTTCCTGGACGTCTCCTGAAGCAAACAACATCGGTTGCACGCGTCAAAGCATCCAAAATTGTATCTTGACACTCACGGTTTGATCACGTTTTCTTCAATCTCGATTTCTCTCATTCATACATTATACATGTTATTTGATTTTATTTTCGTGTTCATAATCACCACATGAAGGTGTCTGAATAGTCCAATTCGAGTTTGAGCACAGGTATCATCATCTGCCATTGTTAGGTTTCTAAAGCTTCAAATTGGGGATTCTCCATAGAGGCAAAATTAGGACCAATCAAGGATACCAATGAACTCAGGGCATAATTTCTAGTTGATCTATGCCCTTAGTTAGGATTTATTGGGCTTGTATTACATTTTTGAATATTGCAGGGTATAACTATGGACAAAAACTGTCACTATAGCCTTTAGTGACAGTTTTGTCTGTAGGTAAAGGGATGGTATCAAAGACGACGTTCTGAGAAGGAGACGATGATGTGGCTGACTACCATTGGAGAATTTGAAATTACGCGCGTTTTCTGGGTATAAGGTGTGTCTTTCCATTATATTATTATTTGTTATTATATTAACAACTAAACAAGACAACACACACGGCAAAGGGTAACACTGGTAAGAGGAAGGACCTGGGTTTGATCCCAGGTCCAGGCATTTTATTTATTTTCCTAACACGCTTTGCAGGATTCCATACACCACGCAACCAAGTGCCTATCATACACCACATCACCTCATCAATTGGATCCTCTCCATCCCAGATCTAACGTCTCCATCATGCAGGCGCGTGGTGGACCTCCTGAAGACCAGCTCCATTGAATCCTGCGCAGGCTCTGGGCCAATAAAGATGGGCCTATCACAAATTCAACTCCTCACCCCCAGAGTTGCTTTCACAACAGGCCCAGTTCATTTCTTTTTCTATTTTCTTTTGTTTTATTTGTTTAACCATTTTTTACAAAAAACAATCAAAATCATTTTTTTTATTAAATCAAAAAATCACAAAAAAAAATTGATTTAGGTTTTTATAATTAAAATTAATTTTTGAAAATTAATTATTTTAATTATTTCAACATAGATTATTTTGTTAAATAAAATTAACTAGAAATTAGGTTTAATTTTCAATTTAATTATTTTCTCAATAAAAAATACACAAAAATATTTTTTTATTAATTAGATTTTTAGGCATCTAATTTATTCCCGTATTTAATTCGTCTCGTGCGCATTTACTTATTTATAATTATTGTAGATATTTCAAGGTTTGTAATAGTTTTTAATTAGGGTTTATTTTACCGCTTTTTATTTACTGCCTATTCCCCAAGTTTTGGTTATGTAACCCCCTCCCAGAGGCCTTGTAATAGTTAGTGTGATGCGGTGGGAGAACTAACTTGAGGTTTTGCGTTTGTGTTCGCAAATGTTGCGGTTAGCAAGAGTCGCCACCGACTTTTCTTTTATCCAAAAGGAAAGGTAAAAAAGCACAGGAAAGACCTTTGAGATGTTTTCTTGAGTTCGGGGGGTAGATTATGAAAAGGGAAGGTGCTAGCACCCTTTTCATCCATGGTTTTCCATGGGCTCTTAGTTACTTGATTAGATCACTTGCTTTGTTTTGTTTGAAATGGTGTTTGGTGTGATTTTGAAAGTATTTTGTAAAAGAGGCCATTCGTTTAGGCAATCTTTGTAATGATTCCCGTTCGTAAGAATGTATACAAATATGTTTATCTTTTAAAAATGTTTTCAATGTTTTGCAAGATGTTTTGAAATGTGTGTGTGTTTGTTTTTGAAAATAGCAAGGATTGTTTTGAAATGGAACAAGTAACTAGAAGCTATCTACCTACTAAAATGTCTTTCTTGTGCATTTTTATTCCTTTGACATTGTTGACTTACCATTGATTTGGTAAGCAACCCTATCTTTGGATGTTAACGGGACGGGCGAGGGTCATCGTATAACCATGATAGCAATGTTGTCAAGTATCTTAGCATTTTTTAGGGACCAAGATCATTTTGTTTTAGGCAACCTTTGAATAGCGTCATCGAGGGACTATGATCTTATATTTGTTTTGTTTTGCCAAGATACTTCGCATGCGTAACATGGCCATTTTATTTTAGGCAACCAAGTGGGAGAAACCCTAAGGGTGCTTGTGTGCAATGTGTATCATTTCCATGCTTTTGTCTTGCATTTAGGGTTTTCTATTTTGCTTTGTTTTTGTTCTTGTTATGCAAACCCTAATTTACTAATCATGGTATATGTGATACGGTGGGAAGAACTGACTGTTTTTTGGAATGCTGGTTTGCGTTTTGCGTTTGTGTTAGCAAAATGTCGCGGTAAGCAAGAGTCACCACCGACTTTTATTTTATCCAACAAGGAAAGGAAAAAAGCACAGAAAAATTCCTTTTTCGAGACATTTCTCGGGTTCGGGGGGTAGATTATAGAATGGGAAGGTATTAGCATCCTTTCTATCTGTGGTTATCCATGGGCTCTTAGGTACTTGCTCAATTGTTTTCAAAATTGTTTTCTTTGTGCTTGTGGGTTTTGAAAAAAAGTTTTTTGTTTGAAAACTTCGATTTAACTCTTGCTTCTATCCTCAAGAGTGTATGAAGTGTTTTTGAAAACTTTGTTCGGAAAGTGTAAGTGTGAAAAGTTTTTGTTTTTTGAAAGAGAAAGTATCTAAGAACCATCTACCTATTCGAAAAAGGAATCATTCTATGCTAATTTCCTTTAGACAATGCTATCCTACTATTGATGAGTAGGTAGCACCGTCGTTGGAGTTTGAGGGTCAATTCGAATGAGGGACTTACAGTCACTAAAGCAATGTTAGGACGCCTTAGCGGTAACCCTAATGTCTTAGATCATTTGTTTGAGGCAACAATATCCGAGGTAACTGTTTCGAGGCGACTATGATCTTTTAGACAAGAGGGCGACCTCTAAAACGACCTATACTCAATGACCGTGTACGAAGGCAACCAAGTGGGGTGTACCCTAAGAGTGCGCATGTGCGAGTGTGTCGTTTTTAGTTATTTTATCTTTGTACATGTTAAAGGTGATCTAAGTTGATTTTAGGTTAAAACATTCAGTCTTGTCATGCAACCCTATTATCAAACATCTAACAATTATATTTTGCGGAAATAAAATACGGAATTTAAATTACAAGGCGTCGGGTATTTACATCGCCAAAGACAAACCCTTTTAAAAATAAATAAAGCGATAAAAAATAAATAAAGGTCCTATTAACTATTACAAACTGGGAGCAAGTACAATATTGGATAAAAGTAAATAACGCTTGCGGGAAATTTAATTGGACGCAAGATTAGGGTTTTGACCCTTTTTGAAAGAAAATATCTTTTTTTGGTTTTTTATTTAAGAAAGAAATTACTCCTAAATTAATTACTAAATTGAATTAATAAATTAAGTAATTAAAAAAAAAACTTTTTTTGGGTTTTTTTAATTTTAAGAAAGAAAAATAAAATAATTAAGTTAGTAATTAAAACCTAATTAAATCTAATTAAATTTTAATTATTTACAAAAAATGGGTTAAAATTATTCTAATTAAAACCTAAATTAATTAATTAGTGTTTATTAATAAAAATAAAAATTTGATTGAATACAAATATTTTGTGATTTTGTTCTATGAAAAAAAGAAATTTGATTGGTTAGTAAATTAAATAAAAATAATAAAAACAAATAATAAAGCAAATTAAATAAAATAAAAAGAGTGAGGGGTTTGGGCCTGCATTTGTGGTGTGATTAGCAATCTGAAGCCCAATTGCAGCTGACCCTTTGTTGACTTTTGAAATCCAGTGGGCGTGCGTGGACCTGGCCTATGGTGGACCCTCAGCCCGGAACTCTCAGATTTGGCCCTTGGCCATCTGGCCATTGGATGCCTGAGGGAGCATGGTAGTTCTCAATCCCAAGCGTGTACCTGATTGCCTGCAAGAAATTTGGAAAATGCAAATTGCTGGAGGCAGGGATCGAACCCCTAACCTCCAACCATTGGGTCTCTAAGCGCCTATGTGGCCACCACTGGGACGCTTTGTTGTCTTTATTATTATAATGCAAAATATATATTATATAAAAAACAAAAATCATTGCCAGAAGTTCAAAACTCGCGCACAACATTTGAATGGGCCAACCGGAGGATGACGCACACTCATCCCTGTCCTCAAGCCTGTAATAACATTACCTGCGGATTTGAATCCACAGCTAAATGCGCAAGCTTGTTCCAAAATTCATTCCATGCCACAAAAATGAGTTCTAAAGGCATGGTTGTACTCGTCTCCTCATCCCGGTCACAACCATACCCTTCTTGGTGGCCAATTATTCTTGAAACAAAAACGCCCAAAAAATCCAAGAAACCCTAGCTATGGCATTTTGCAATACATGTCATGCAAACGAAATTAAATAATGCCAAAAGCTTGGAAATATTGTGAGGATCACAAATATGCAGTTAGTTTGTTCAAATGATGCAAGAATGAGCCAAATCAATTTCAAGAATAGAGCTAGATATCGTGACACTTACAGCGCTTGTGAAGGTCTGAGAACGCTTGCTTTTGATCCAGATCGCTTGTGTGAACACCCAGGAAGAGATTGGGACAGGTCTCAGCTTCTGAAAACGCCTCTAGCTATGGATTCGATTCCAAGCTTTTTAGTGAATTTTCAACCTTTGTTCTGCCCCTTTCTGCAATTGCCAACCCTTGTCTCGATTCCCTTTGCTTGCTTATGTACTATAGAGTGTATTAGGGTAAGAATTATGGATTGAATCTTCCCATATCAATGCCTTGGGATTTGATTTGATCTCCTCTTTACAACTTGCCAAATTTGCCAAATCTCAATCTTTTTGCACATGAACTGGTGAGATTCGAGTTTGATGATGATAATGATGATAATCAAAACCTGAAACAGCCAAAAAATCTTATGTAATCAAAGTTTTGGATTTTATATGATTTTATTTGATTAAAAATGAATAAATTCAATAAAAAAACAAATAAAATAATAAAAATGAAATATGAGCTCATGGCTGAAGCTAGGACACGTGGGAAACTATGCAAGCTCAAATCAAATGGAAAAGAATGGGCCCATTTGACAAAACTTGAAGTTTTGGGGATAGCTGACTTTTGGCAATTTTGCAAAAATGTCCAACTTCAACAATGCATAACTTCTTCAATTTTGAGCTTTTGGAAGTGTTCTTGGACTTTTTAGAAAGATTGAGATGTACTATAATAAACCCTTTTGGTGTCATCTCATTTTGATATTCCATGCTCAAGTTAGAAGCTTTGACAAAAAAGGTGTTTTTGTTGACTTTCAAAAATGACCTATAATGTCCAAATTCATAACTTCTTGTGAGTGCATATTTTTATCTTGGGGTATGAATATGGATTGTAGGGAATTTCATCCTATTAGAAATGAGCTTTGGATGGGTCATTTCTCATAAAGTAGGAGAAAGTTATGCTTGTTCAAAGTTGAGTTGACTTTTCCTACAAAACCCTAATTTAGCAACTTTTGAATCTTGATGAATTTTGAGCAATCCTTGATGAATCATGATCAAACCTTGATCAAATGATGAAATATCATTTAAAATGAGAATGTTGACAAAAATTCTTGAAGTTTGACTGTATTTGGGTCACAGTTGACTTTTGCCCTAGCATAGTCGATTTTTGGACCTTTTGAGCAATTGACTGAACAAACTTCCTCTACAAGGCTTGAAACTTGACATGGATGACCTTGAGAACATACTATGACATTTGGGAACACTTGAGGTCATTTGTACTCAAAGATCTTGATGCAACACAAAACCCTAATTTGGGGTAGACTGTCTTAGGAGAGAGCTTGTCTGACCAATTCTTGAGCAACCTTGAGCAACTTGGAGATTTTTCTTGCAATGCCTTTGAGAAATATGGGAGGGAAAATTTTGGGGTACAACAGCTGCCCCTGTTCAATCTTCTTAAATCTGAGGATGTAGATTGGCTTTCATGCCTTTTGTGATCCGAAGGTGGAAGATGATTGAACACTAGAGTGCCCAGAAATCTGCACTCGCATGAAGTGGTATCAGCCTTGTGATGTTGGGAATGGGCTTATGGATACCATTTGGAGATCGCTGGCGGGAGGATATGCTTAAAGATGCCATCTGCAAGAGTGTCGATTGCATAAGAGATTCCTTAGCGAGAGCTTGCATACCTGTTGTTGTAGAAGATTCCGCTGGGGATGTCTAATTTTGTTGAGATTTAGGAACTTGCCTGTACTTCAGCTGAGAGAACATCTCTGCCGAGTTTTAAGAACTTTTCCGTAATTCAATTGGGGGGAAATCTGTCGAGATTCAAAACCTTATCTGTAATTCAACCGAGGATAATTCAGTTGAGATTTAAGAACCGGTCAGTACTTCGACTGAGGAAAATTGCCGAGATTTAGAACCTTATCTGTAATTCAACCGAGACTAATTCAGTTGAGATTTAAGAACCGGTCAGTACTTCGACTGATGGAAACATCTTCATCAAGATTTAGGAACTGTCTGTAATTCAACCGAGGATAATTCTGTTGAGATTTAAGAACTCGTCCACACTTCGACGGAGGAAAATTGTCGAGATTTAGAACCTTATCTGTAATTCAACCGAGAAAAATTCAGTTGAGATTTAAGAACCGATCAGTACTTCGACTGAGGGAAACATCTTCATCAAGATCTAGGACTGTCTGTACTTCAACAGAGAATAATTCCGTTGAGATTTAAGAACTCGTCCACACTTCGACGGAGGAAAATTGTCGAGATTTAGAACCTTATCTGTAATTCAACCGAGACTAATTCAATTGAGATTTAAGAACCGCCCAGTACTTCGACTAAGGGAAACATCTTCATCAAGATCTAGGACTGTCTGTACTTCAACGAAGAATAATTCTGTTGAGATTTAAGAACTCGTCCACACTTCGACGGAGGAAAATTGTAAAGATTTAGAACCTTATCTGTAATTCAACCGAGACTAATTCAGTTGAGATTTAAGAACCGACCAGTACTTCGACTGAGGGAAACATCTTCATCAAGATCTAGGACTGTCTGTACTTCAACAGAGAATAATTCTGTTGAGATTTAAGAACTCATCCACACTTCGACGGAGGAAAATTGTCGAGATTTAGAACCTTATATGTAATTCAACCGAGACTAATTCAGTTGAGATTTAAGAACCGATCAGTACTTCGACTGGGTGAAACATCTTCATCAAGATCTAGGACTGTCTGTACTTCAACGGAGAATAATTCTGTTGAGATTTAAGAACTCGTCCACACTTTGACGGAGGAAAATTGTCGAGATTTAGAACCTTATCTGTAATTCAACTGAGACTAATTCAGTTGAGATTTAAGAACCGGTCAGTAGTTCGACATAGTTGAGAACTTAACTGCATCCTTCTTGAAAGGTAAAGGTCAATCGTATGCAATGCATGATATATATCAAGCAATGATGTTCTCAAAATAAATGAGATTGGGTTGTATGATGCGTATATGCATGTGTCATGATGTATGGAAATGTAATGTTTGGTTGGGGAAAATAAATCCCGGATAGCTGCTGGAGAAAAGAGTTGGATTTTTTGTTTCCGCTGGGAATGGAGAACGAAGACATTGTGAGAATAAACTTGCGGGAGAGGATAACTCCATTGGGGAATAAACTGATGAGGAGATTACTCTATGGGGAAGAGATTCTCTGCTGAGGATTCCACTGATAAATTCCGCTGGGGACGAATTACCATTGCTGGTGATACTGAATCCTGTTGGGGATTGACTTCTTATTTGTGAAGGGAAAGAACTTCGTTGGGGACGATCTTTCAGTTGCGGCTTCACTGGGGGTAACCTTTTAGACTCTTATGGGGATAATCCTTTGAACTTGCTGGGGATAATCTTCCAAAGTCTACCGGGGATGATTCTTCAAACTTCACTGGGGAAGCTTTTTCAGACTGCGCTGGGGAAAAATTTCAAACTCCACTGGGGGATATCTTGTATTCTGCCGGGGAATATTCTTATACTCTGTTGGGGAATATTAAGACTGCCGGAGATATTAAGCCTTTTCAGTGTTGATGGTAGATAAACTCTGCTTGGGGGAGAATATTATCGATTCGTTCTCAGCTGCAAGTCTCAGATGGGGAGAGTTGACATTACTGTCTTACTCCGCGGGGAGTGAATGCATCTCAATCATATTCTTCAGCTGAATTTACCTTGTACCTGGTGGACAGAGCAACTGTACGGTTTGGATAATTCTTATTTTCCCCTGTTTCTGATATTACAAGTAATGATCTTTTGTTTCGCATGTATATATTTATGAGCAACAACTAATGTCAAATGCATATATCAAAAATGAACATTGGACGTTCTTTGCAAAACAAAACAGATAAAGGAAAAATAGTTTGAAATTTCTTTGAAAATGAATTGTATTGATTTTGAAGTTTGGCCTGTGAATAGGCATTTTTGTACAAGAGGATGACGTCCTAGTAAGAGAACACCGCCGAATAATAGAATTTACACAATTTGTGAAAAACTAAACAAAACAACTATGTGAATAATCCCACTGGGTTCCAACTCTGCTATTTCCTTTATGTTCTCGAGCATCTCATCACTTTGCTACTTGGTTGAAGGTAGATCAGATTGATTCGTTCCGTCCGAGCTTGATAGTTGATACCGAAGTCTGGTTGCAGGTGATCTAATGAGACACAATGTTACGCTTTGTTCCCTAATTTTTGCCTGCACCTCCCTTTCGGGTTTTCAGTCCACCGGGATACCCTTTTTTGCCCAAGCCGCCTTTTCAGGTTTTCGACTTGTCGGGTGTACAAATTTTTTCATTTTCATCCCTTATTTTTGCCCGAACCCTTTTGGTTCACCAGGAAGCCCTTACTTTTGCCTAGGCCAATAAACCTAGCGGGCCTTTGTTTATGTGTAGTATCTTTTCACTATGTCTGCATTGACGGGGTGAGGAAGGTCGTCACCATCCATGGTGGTTAGAATCATAGCTCCTCCTGAGAAAATGTTCTTAACCACAAATGGCCCTTCGTAAGTAGGGGTCCATTTGCCCCTGGGATCACCTTGAGGTAGTATGATGCGCTTGATCACCAGATCCCCAACTTGATACTCTTGTCGTCTAACTTTCTTGTTAAATGCCTTGATCATCCGCTTTTGATACATTTGACCATGACAAATAGCAGTAAGTCTCTTTTCGTCGATTAAATTCAGCTGATCAAGCTGGGTCTGAATCAGTCATCTTTGCTCAAACCTGCATCCTTCATGATTCGAAGAGAGGGTATTTGAACTTCAATGGGCAAGACTGCCTCCATGGCATATACCAAGGAATAAGGTATTGCCCCTGTTGACGTTCGTGCTGAGGTACGATACCCATGAAGAGCAAAGGGTAACATCTCGTGCCAATCTTTGTACGTCACCGTCATCTTCTGCACGATCTTCTTAATGTTCTTATTAGCCGCTTCAACAACCCCATTCATCTTCGGACGGTAGGGAGAAGAGTTGTGATGCTGTATCTTGAATTGCTTGCAGTGCTCGATGATCATCTTATTGTTGAGATTCGTACCATTGTCCGTAATGATCCTCTCTGGTACACCATATTGACAGATCAGATTGTGCCGAATGAACCGTGCCACGACGTTCTTGGTTACGGTAGCAAAGGAAGCTGCTTCAACCCACTTCGTAAAGTAATCAATCGCTACCAGGATGAAACGATGCCCGTTGGATGTTGTATGTCTGATCTCGTCGATCATATCAATGCCCCACATTGCAAAAGGCCACAGAGCTGTCAAGATGTTTAGAGGTACTGGAGGTATGTGCACCTTATCAGCATAGACTTGGCACTTGTGACAGGTTTGAGAATGCTGATAACAGTCGGCTTCCATTATGGACCAAAAATATCCTGCCCGAAGGATTCTCTTTGCCATGGTGTGTCCACTAGAATGAGTTCCGAAAGTACCTTCATGTAAATCTGCCATGATCCTTTCTGCTTCATTCTTATCCACACATCGCAGTAAGGTTGAATCATGGCTGCGCTTGTAAAGGATACCATTGCTGATGAAGAACTTCGCCTTGAACCTCCTCAGAAACTTCTTATCATTAACATATGCACCCTCGGGGTACTCCTGAGCCTCGAGATACCTCTTCACCTCATGAAACCAGGGTTTATCTGCTACTTCTCCAGTCTCAATGTCACAATAATGTGCAGGTTCGTCCAATCTTTCAATGATAATCCGAGGAGCTTCGTTGTCCCATTTGACTTTGAACATAGAAGACATCATAGCCAGCGCGTCCGCCAACTGATTCTCCTCTCTAGGGAAGTGTTCAAAGGTTATCTCCTCGAAATAGGGAAGCAACATCAACACATACTCCTTGTAAGGAATAAGATTTAGGTGTTTCGTATCCCACTCACCTTTGATCTGACTGATCACGAGAGCGGAATCTCCGAAGACACTCAAGAACTTAATCCTTAGGTCAATTGCTGCTGGAAGACCCATGATGAACGCTTCATACTCCGCCATATTATTGGTACAGTTGAAACATAGTTGAGCGGTGAACGGAGTATGAGAGACTTTAGGGGATATGATCACGGCGCCAATGCTGTTACCCAAAGCGTTCGAAGCTCCATCAAAGTACATAGACCATCAGGATCCTTCCTCAAGTCCTTCATCCGGTCCAGGCGTCTCACAGTCAGTCACTACCATGATACTCTCGTCCGGGAATTCAAAGTTCATAGACTGGTAATCATCCACTGCTTGATGTGCCAAATGGTCTGCCAACACACTTCCCTTGATTGCCTTTTGGGTCGTGTATTGGATGTCATACTCAGTCAAGATCATCTGCCATCTTGCTATTCTTTCGGACAAGGCAGACTTCTCGAAGATATACTTGATTGGATCCATCTTTGATATCAATATAGTAGTGTGAGTCAGCATATACTGTCTCATCCGGAGAGAAGCCCATGCCAAAGCGCATCAAGTCTTCTCGAGCAACGAGTATCAGGTCTCGCAGTCGGTAAACTTTTTGCTAAGGTAATAAATAGCATGCTCTTTTCGGCCAGACTCGTCATGTTAACCCATCACACACCCCATCGAATTGTCGAGTACTATCAAGTATAAGATTAAAGGTCTCCCTTCAACTGGAGGCATCAGAATAGGTGGCTCTTGGAGATATTCTTTAATCCTTTCGAAAGCGGCCTGACATTCATCGTTCCATCGTACCATTTTATCTTTCTTCAGTAACTTGAAGATTGGCTCACAAGTAGCAGTCAAGTGTGAGATGAATCGGGAAATGTAGTTCAGACGTCCCAGAAAGCCTCTGACTTCTTTTTCTGTTCGGGGAGATAGCATTTCCTGTATAGCTTTCACCTTTGCGAGATCCACTTGAATACCTTTATCACTTACGACGAAACCCAACAGCTTACCAGATCTCACTCCGAAGGTGCACTTGTTCGAGTTTTACCTCAGCTTGTACAACTTCAACCTGTCAAATAGCTTCTGAAGGTGATGAAGATGTTCTTCCTCAGTTTGGGACCTTGCAATCATATCGTCAACGTATACCTCAATCTCATGATGGATCATGTCATGGAACAAGGCGACCATGGCACGCTGATATGTTGCCCCAGCATTTTTCAATCCAAAAGGCATGACCTTGTAGCAAAAGGTACCCCATTGAGTAACAAAGGTTGTCTTCTCCATGTCTTCAGGAGCCATCTTAATCTGATTATAATCGGAGAAACCATCCATAAAGGAGAAGACCTTATACTGTGCGGTGTTGTCAACCAGAACGTCGATATGAGGCAGAGGGAAATCATCCTTGGGACTTGCCCTGTTCAGATCCCTATAGTCGACACACATTCGAACCTTACCATCCTTCTTCGGCACAGGAACCACGTTGGCAACCCACTGAGGGTAAGAAGTAACTGCTAAAAAACCGGCATCAAACTGTTTCATAACTTCGGCCTTAATTTTCTCAGACATCTCCGAGCGCATTCAGTGAAACTTCTGTTTCACTGACGGACAATCTTCCTTGGTAGGCAATCGGTGAACCATAATATCGTTATCTAACCCAGGCATATCTTCATAAGCCAAGGCAAAGATCTCAACATAGTTACGTAGCATCTGAATCAACCGTTGCTTAACAGTAACTTCCAAATTTGCACCGAACTTGACCTCTTTCTTGTCTATATCTGTACCCAGATTTATTGTTTCCACAGGCTCTTCATGCGGCTGTATGGCCCTCTCTTCTTGAAGTAGCAGTCTAGCAAGTTCACCAGGCACTTCACAATCATCTTCACCTTTGTCTTCGGCTAAGTTGATCGGACTTTCGAAGTCATAACTGGCAGTAGCAGAGTCGTTACCAATGAGATCCAGAGTGGATTCAGACCTGTATATGCGAGTGTGTGTAAAATAGCTGTTTTGCAATATATAATAAAAGAAAAACAAGGAGCACAAAATTTGAAATGCAAGAAACGTCCAATGCTTTTATTAATGATATATGAAAATGACACACATAAAGCCTCACAAGCAAAGCCACAGTGTCTCAGGTAAGACACTGGGCCGTAAAGTTTAAAACATTGTCTGTTACAAATTCAAAACAAAAGTATCATTACTGGGAAATAAAAGAAATTGGGATGAAGTCCTTTGCTGTCCAGTTGCTTAGTCCACCATCAGTAGTGGGATAGATCCAAATGTCGAACTCAGACTCTTCAACGTCATCTTCAATGGAATTCACTCCTGAATTGCTGATAAACAGGGGAGCTCTTCCGATCCGTACACTCCGTACAGCCTTTTGAGCTTCTGCAGTGAAACCCAAACCAAACTTGTTAGTCTTATATGCAAAATCAGGGAGTTGACCCCAATTCGCACACCCACCTTTCTCAACAACAGCCCGAGCATCCTTGAAGGATGCCATCTTCATAGGAGGATCTTCAGTGACAGTTTCAACTGATGCCAGTGTCTGGGGAACCTCTTCAAAATGATGAAACAGGGTCTCAATGAACTCCCCGTCCATCTCTACACATCGGAAAGAGTTGAGGTGGCTCACCATGTACTCCTCTTCCCCTCGTACCATAACAATTTTCCCTTTGACTGGGTATTTCAGCATCTGGTGGAGTGTAGAAGTCACTGCCCCAGCTTTATGGATCCATGGGCGACCCAGCAAACAAGAATAGGATGGCTGAATGTCCATCACATAAAAAGTAGACACAAATGTCTAAGAACCCACCTTCACTGGAATATCAACTTCTCCATGTACCATTCTCTTTGACCCATCAAAGGCCCTAACAACAATGTTACTTGGCTTCAACTCTAAACCTTCACAGTCCAACCAGTCTAGAGCTTTCTTAGGTAAAACGTTCAATGAGGAACCAGTATCCACCAATACATGGGCTAGAGTAGTTCCCCTGCATTCAATGGAGACATGCAGGGCATCATTGTGATTCCTCCCCTTAGCAGGCAAGTCGGCGTCAGAGAAACCCAACCCATTATCAGCAGTCAGACTAGCCACGCAATCTTTAAACTGATCAGTTGATGTTTCTTGCGGTACGTGCGCAGTTTTTAGGAAAGCAATTAGAGCCTTGGCATGGGCTTCTGAGCATAGAAACAGAGACAACATAGAGATTTTAGATGGGGTTTTCCCTAGCTGCTCGACTACATTGTAGTCACTCTTTTTGATAGTCTTCAAAATTTCCTCCATCTCTTGCCTAGAGGCTTCCATAGTAATCATCTTCGGTGCCTCCGTCCGGGAAGTTTCATCAGTGGTCCCTTTGCCCCGAGTATCAGATGACTCGGCAACAGGGGTAAGAACTTGAACATGAATAGTATTAGGTGCGCTAGCAGGCATAATGACAACAGGCGGACGAATAACTGGCAGAGAGATCTCAGGGGAGAAAAGTCTTCTGCTGCGGGTGACTTTACTAGACCCAACAATGTTGCTGACGTCAGTATCAACATTCAAATCTTGTTTTACTCCGTGATAGTACACGCCATCCCCATAGTGCCAAGGGACAACTTTATTTGATGTATAGGGGATAGGCCCAGGAACAGTGATGATCAATGGTGCAATTTTTGGAACAGATGCAATTCTAACAGGCTTTCTCGAGGAAGCCTTGGAAGAATTGTCGAAAATGGTGATTATGGCAACTTCTTCAACAGGAACCAAAGGAACAACAATCTTCTCAAATAGAATTTATTTATTATCCATCAGGCGTTGGACACCTGACTTCAAAAGATGGCAACCGGTAGGTAGGACGACACACAGATGGCAACCTTCGTCACAACCCAGAAATAAACAGGCTAACAAAAGGTTCTTCTTCACAGTCATCAAGGGAGTAACAATGTCTTTCACAGAAACCACAAACGAGTCTTCATCTATGGCATTCACTCCATGATTGGGCATAGGAGCAATCACAACATTAGGTCTTTCAGGTGCTTCGAACTCAATCTCCTTAGCATCAATCAGGTCTTGTACCTTGTTTTTCAAGACCCAATAGTTATCCGTATCATGCCCCGGGCTATCAGAATGAAAAGCACAGTGGGCATTCGGATCGTACATGGGTGATGCAGTGTTGGGGGTCTTCGGGGCCTCCTTCAGAATCACCAAGTTGGTTTTCAATAACTGTGGCATAATTTGGGATAAATTCATGTTGAGCTGAGTGAATTGTCTTCACGGACTCTCGGCCCTTGGCTGATTGTTGTGCTGAGGTGTAACAGCTGGTCTTGATATAACCACCGTATTAACAGCTTGGTGGCGTTCAGGTCTATTATGGCTTTTTGTGCTGTAAACAACACTCGACTCTTTCTTAAAGGGCTTCTTCTCGGTGCCTAACGAAGCACCCTTCTGTATTTTACCGCTCTTGATACCGGCCTCAGTTCTTTCCCCGATCATAATCAGCTCTGTAAATCCGGACGATGAGCTTCCAATCAGATGGTTGAAATACGGACCAGACAAGGTCCCCAGAAACCAATCCACTAGCTCCCTATTAGCCAAGGGTGGTTGCACTCTTCCAGCGAGGTCCCTCTACTTCTGAGTGTAATCTTTGAATCCTTCGCCCGCACCCATAGACATACCCTGGAGTTGGGTACGCGTGGGAGCGAGGTCGGCATTGTATTGGTACTGCTTATAGGAAGCAGCAGCCAAGTCCTCCCAATTACGGATACTAGCTCCTTCCAGCTGGTAAAACCATTCAAGCTGAGTCCCTGAGAGACTGTCTTGAAAGAAGTGGATCCAAAGGTTCTTGTCAGCGGTGTATGGCTAAATCTTCTTAACATACGAACAAAGGTGCAGTTTTGGGCAAGAAACCCCGTCGTATTTAGAAAAGGCTGATGCTTTAAACTTGTGGGGAATTACCACCCCAGATGACAGACCCAAGTCTCCAAAATCCAGACCAGGCACTTTCTAAACTTCCATCGCACTCAATCGGTCTTCCAGTTGCTTATATCTATCCTCGTCAAGAGGATACTGGTCTTCGTCAAAGTCAGTCTCGTGGTCAGATACCACAGGGCTAGGCACCCTTCTTTCTTCTTGGTTTTCTCCCCCTCTAGATGAGTGGGATAGGTTGACGTCATCTCGCAGCCTGTTTCCAAATCTGTGACCCATGTTCAGGAGGATCGTCTTCTTCTTCTTCTTCTTCTTCTTCTTCTTCTTCTTATCTTTCAAAATAAGGGTCTTCAGATCTTGCTGACCCTTGGCTAAACTCATGAACAATTCCTGGAACTGGGCATTTTGAGCCTGTAGAGCTTTGATAGCTTGATTAGTTGATGTTTTGGAAGACATGATGCTGAAATAAACAGTGAAGAAGATGAGAAAAACCTGTAAGGGTACCTGTTATGAGGTGTATGGAATGAAATGCGTATGATATGATTTCAAAGACTTTGGAGATTCAAATTCGTAAACCAAAAAAAGAAACACACTTTATTAGATAAAATTTGAATTCAATTGTTCAACAAATGCCTTTAAGGCGTTATAAAAAGGAAATACTGAAAAATAAATCAAAACTAGAAATAAATCAAAAGACAATCAGCGCTCCCATGGTCGTTTGCCTTTGGTGCTGACATAGTCGTTGAGGGTCCGCTCGTTCTCCAGTTGCCTTGTCATCTTCTGAATCTTCTGCTCTTGCTCGTGATACTTTTTTCTATAAGTATCCCGCTCTTCCCTTAGCAGCATCCAGGACCTCTTCAATGCCCCAATGTCAGTAGGCATGTACGGGTGGATGATGGTAGGTGGAACCCCTTCTTCATCAACAACCTCAATAGTTATAGGCAAGACGGCTTCGTAGGGCATTCCCAGCTTTTGGGCACGTATGCGAACCAATCGGAGATATGGTTCCATTGGTAGAGAAGTCTTCACACCCAACTCGTGTAGATCATACCTGTGTACCCTATCCCAGGCTCTTATGAATCTGCGGCGTTGCTCGTCACTATCCCCTTGGAAATCGAAGACAATACTTGGCATTAGCAACTCATGAGGTCCTTCCCTCCTAGCTCGCCCAAATTGACGTAAGGCCAAACACGGATTATAGGTGATCCCTCCATGGGTTCCTATCAGTGGAACATTGGGGTATTCCCCACAGCGATCAATAATAGCCACATCTTTCATACCCTTAATAGTCCAAATGATGTCATTATGAGAGAGATACATAATCCTGTAGGCCCAGCCCATGCCTTCCTTGTTCTTCAAAACTGATTTGGGGAGGTGAGAAATAAACCACCTCGCCAGCAATGGTGCACAACTCATAAGGGTTCCCCGCTTCCGAGCAGTACAAGCATAAAGGGAATGAAGAATGTCACCCAAGAGAGTGGATACTGGATTATCGGACATGAAGATTTTTACCGCATTCACGTCAACAAAGGAATCGGAGTTAGGAAACAACACCAAACCATATATGAGAAGAGCCAGAATGTCTTCAAACGCCTGGAAGTCTAGACTGTCCCATAACTGATTAGCCTTACCAACCAAAAACTTAGTCAAGAAGCCTTTTGTCCCACTTCTAGTCTCCCAGTTTGACATTACCTCAGCCTTTGTCAGATGGAGGGATGAAGCAATCTCTTCTGGCCTAAGGATCTTTTCCCAACCTGTAAATGGGGTCCGCTCTAGAATGGAGATACACAGTATATCAGAGAACTCTTCCAAGGTAGGGATCAACTGGTAGTCTGGAAAAGTAAAGCAATGGTACATTGGATCAAAGAACTGGACTAAGACACTCAACATCTGCTCATCCATCTTGGAGGTGACCAAACCCAGGAGGTGCCCATGTCTTCTGATAAAGGAAGAAGTATCTGGCATCTTTGCAATCAATTCCTTAAGCTGAGTGGGAACCTGGACAAAGTTGATCCGAATGGTGTTTCTACGCATGGGTGCCATGACCTACAAAACTGAACAAAGATGAATCCCTCCTGTCTTTGAAATAGGTTAGTCCAACGCAAAATGCATGCAATGTCATGATGTCATGATGTCATGATGTCATGATAGAAAGCACACCACAAGTATCCACAAATAGCAAACATGGTAAAGGTACACAAGTCACACAGAGAGCCCTTAGATTTCAGGCTGGCAAGGAGTTTAGGTATTACCCTCTTTCAGTTTAGTTGGTTTAAACCTGTCCTAAAAATAGTAACCGGGTTCTAGAGGATCTCAATATCACTGACCACCCTCAATCGGTCATAATTCCAGTTTAGTAACCTTTTCTTGCGGCCGAAATCATCGCGAGAGTTTGGTCTCAATGAGTGTAGCATACTGCTACTGTTCTATGGCCAAGTTGGTCAATTTAAAGGTTCTAAGGTCAGTTGGTGCTTAATGACCCCTTAGAAGACCCATATTCTCCTCGTTGCGCCACAAGGGGTATCGATACAAACTGAAGTGCCACACCAACGTAGCTACTGCTTCAACCGTATCGGTCTACACCGTACAGTTCCTTCACAGTTTATTGCTACTTACCTAAAGGGTATCCCCCATATCCGGGTTAGGATCTATAGTAACTCCGATTCAAACCCACAAAGATAAAGCATACAAATCAAGCAATTGAAAACATTATGATGAACTATTCCTAAGGTACACCCCACTTATAAGCGTCCCCAGCAGAGTCGCCAGTTCTGTGATACGGTGGGAAGAACTGACTGTTTTTTAGAATGTTGGTTTACGTTTTGCGTTTGTGTTCGCAAAATATCGCGGTAAGCAAGAGTCGCCACCAAATTTTATTTTATCCAACAAGGAAAGGAAAAAAGCACAGAAAAATTCCTTTTTCGAGATATTTCTCGGGTTTGGGGGGTAGAATATAGAATGGGAAGGTATTAGCACCCTTTCTATCCGTGGTTATCCACGGGCTCTTAGGTACTTGCTCAATTGTTTTCAAAATTGTTTTCTATGTGCTTGTGGGTTTTGAAAAAAAGTTTTTTGTTTGAAAACTTCGATTTAACTCTTGCTTCTGTCCTTAAGAGTGTATGAAGTGTTTTTGAAAACTTTGTTCGGAAAGTGTAAGTGTGAAAAGTTTTTGTTTTTTGAAAGAGCAAATATCTAAGAACCATCTACCTATTCGAAAAAGGAATCGTTCTATGCTAATTTCCTTTAGACAATGCTATCCTACTATTGATGAGTAGGTAGCACCGTCGTTGGAGTTTGAGGGTCAATTCGAATGAGGGACTTACGGTCACTAAAGCAATGTTAGGACGCCTTAGCGGTAACCCTAATGTCTTAGATCATTTGTTTGAGGCAACAATATCCGAGGCAACCGTTTCGAGGCGACTATGATCTTTTAGACAAGAGGGTGACCTCTAAAACGACCTATACTCAATAACCGTGTACGAAGGCAACCAAGTGGGGTGTACCCTAAGAGTGCGCATGTGCGAGTGTGTCGTTTTCAGTTATTTTATCTTTGTACATGTTAAAGGTGATCTAAGTTGATTTTAGGTTAAAACATTCAGTCTTGTCATGCAACCCTATTATCAAACATCTAACAATTATATTTTGCGGAAATAAAATGCGGAATTTAAATTACAAGGCGTCGGGTATTTACATCGCCAAAGACAAACCCTTTTAAAAATAAATAAAGCGATAAAAAATAAATAAAGGTCCTATTAACTATTACAAACCGGGAGCAAGTACAATACTGGATAAAAGTAAATAACGCGTGCGGGAAATTTAATCGGACGCAAGATTAGGGTTTTGACCCTTTTTGAAAGAAAATATATTTTTTTGGTTTTTTATTTAAGAAAGAAATTACTCCTAAATTAATTACTAAATTAAATTAATAAATTAGTTAATTAAAAAAAAACTATTTTTGGGTTTTTGTTATTTTAAGAAAGAAAAATAAAATAATTAATTTAGTAATTAAAACCCAATTAAATCTAATTTAATTTTAATTATTTATAAAAAATGGGTTAAAATTATTCTAATTAAAACCTAAATTAATTAATTAGTGTTTATTAATAAAAATAAAAATTTGATTGAATAAAAATATTTTGTGATTTTGTTCTATGAAAAAAATAAATTTGATTGGTTAGTAAATTAAATAAAAATAATAAAAACAAATAATAAAGAAAAGTAAATAAAATAAAAAGGGTGAGGGGTTTGGGCCTGCATTTGTGGTGTGATTACCAATCTGAAGCCCAATTGCAGCTGGCCCTTTGTTGACTTTTGAAATCCAGTGGGTGTGCGTGGACCTGGCCTATGGTGGACCCTCAACCTGGGACTCTCAGATTTGGCCCTTGGCCATCTGGCCATTGGATGCCTGAGGGAGCATGGTAGTTCTCAAACCCAAGCGTGTACCTGATTGCCTGCAAGAAATTTGGAAAATGCAAATTGCTGGAGGCAGGGATCGAACCCCTGACCTCCAACCTTTGGGTCTCTAAGCGCCTATGTGGCCACCACTGGGACGCTTTATTGTCTTTGTTATTATAATGCAAAATATATATTATATAAAAAACAAAAATCATTGCCAGAAATTCAAAACGCGCGCACAATATTTGAATGGGCCAACCGGAGGATGACGCGCACTCATCCCTGTCCTCAGGCCTGTAATAACATTACTTGCGGATTTGAATCCGCAGCTAAATGCGCAGGCTTGTTCCAAAATTCATTCCAGGCCACAAAAATGATTTCTAAAGGCATGGTTATACTCGTATCATCATCCCGGTCACAACCATACCCTTCTTGGTGGCCAATTATTCCTGAAATAAAAATGCCCAAAAATATCCAAGAAACCCTAGCTATGGCATTTTGCAATACAGGTCATGTAAACGAAATTAAATAATGCCAAAAGCTTGGAAATGTTGTGAGGATCACAAATATGCAGTTAGTTTGTTCAAATGATGCAAGAATGAGCCAAATCGATTTCAAGAATAGAGCTAGATATCGTGACACTTACAGCGCTTGTGAAGGTCTGAGAACACTTGCTTTTGATCCAGATCGCTTGTGTGAACACCCCGGAAGAGATTGGGACAAGTCTCAGCTTCTGAAAATGCCTCTCGCTATGGATTCGATTCCAAGCTTTTTAGTGAAATTTTCAACCTTTGTTCTGCCCCTTTCTGCAATTGCCAACCCTTGTCTCGATTCCCTTTGCTTGCTTATGTACTATGGAGTGTAGTATGGTAAGAATTATGGATTGAATCTTCCCATATCAATGCCTTGGGATTTGATTTGATCTCTTCTTTACAACTTGCCAAATTTGCCAAATCTCAATCTTTTTGCACATGAACTGGTGAGATTCGAGTTTGATGATGATAATGATGATAATCAAAACCTGAAACAGCCTAAAAATCTTATGTAATCAAAGTTTTGGATTTTATATGATTTTATTTGATTAAAAATGAATAAATTCAATAAAAAATCAAATAAAATAATAAAAATGAAATATGAGCTCATGTCTGAAGCTAGGACACGTGGGCAACTATGCAAGCTCAAATCAAATGGAAAAGAATGGGCCCATTTGACAAAACTTGAAGTTTTGGGGATAGTTGACTTTTGGCAATTTCGCAAAAATGTCCAACTTCAACAATGCATAACTTCTTCAATTTTGAGCTTTTGGAAGTGTTCTTGGACTTTTTAGAAAGCTTGAGATATCCTATAATCAAACTTTTTGGTCTCATCTCATTTTGATATTCCATACTCAAGTTAGAAGCTTTGACAAAAAAGGTGTTTTTATTGACTTTCAAAAATGACCTATAATGTCCAAATTCATAACTTCTTGTGAGTGCATATTTTGATCTTTGGGTATGAAGATGGATGGGAATTGAATACTATTCAAAATGAGATTTGGATGGGTCATTTATCATAAAGTATGAGAAAGTTATGCTTGGTCAAAGTTGAGTTGACTTTTCCTGCAAAACCCTAATTTAGCAACTTTTGAATCTTGATGAATTTTGAGCAATACTTGATGAATCATGATCAACCCTTGATCAAATGATGAAATATCCTTTAAAATGAGAATGTTGACAAAAAATCTTGAAGTTTGATTGTATTTGGGTCACAGTTGACTTTTGCCCTAGCACAGTCGATTTTTGGACCTTTTGAGCAATTGACTGAGCAAACTTCCTCTGCAAGGCTTGAAACTTGACATGGATTACCTTGAGAACATATTAGGAGATTGGGGAACACTTGAGGTAATTTGGACTCCAAGATCTTGATGCAACACAAAACCCTAATTTGGGGTAGACTGTCTTAGGAGAGAGCTTGTCTGACCAATTCTTAAGCAACATTGAGCAACTTGGAGATTTTTCTTGCATTCCCTTTGAGAAATATGGGAGGGCAAATTTTGGAGTACAACAGTATAAAAGCGATAAATTGCATAAAATAAACTAAGCTATTACAAAAAATTTTATGGGAGGGGGGATTACAAGTTTGAATGGGGATTTTGTACAAATATAAACATAAATATATTATTACAACCAAATCGAATATTGCGCAAATTAAATAAATAAAATATAATATTTAAAATGCAATTCAATGTGTGTATGTTAAAAATGTTTTTGTGTTTTGTTTTTGTATGAAAAATAATTTAATTTAAACCCTAGAAAAAGGAAAAAAATATTATTTATTTTTGGAAGGGATGAAACCCTAGTTTTTTAATTAAAAGAAAATAATATTCTATATTTACTAACTTGTATATTTTTGTATAAAAAATGATAAATAATATTATGTTTAAATATTAAAAATTAAATATATATATAAAATAAGTATTTATGAGTATAAATAGTATAATAAAAATATTAAGTATTTTTTATTATATTTACAAGTTATTTAAGAAAATAAGTTCTATTTATCAAAATAAACTATTTTTCATGTGAGAAAATAATAATAAAAAAATAAAATAAAAAGTGTGAAAAAAAAATCAATTTTTGACATTTTTTATCATTTAAGAAAAATAAACAAAAGCATTAAATATGAAAATATGGAAAAAATACAAAAAATATAAAAAGCTAGTCAGGGGGTGCAATAGCAAATCAGGGGGTGCAAATATCAAAAGCAAAAAGGCCCAAAGCACAAAAAGCCCAGAACACTTCGTCCTTGTCCTTGGTTAACTTCCTGCGCGCGCTTTATGTTCAAATCTGTATCTCTCTTATGCTTGCACAAAAACAAAAACTCATAACATGAAAAATGTGGCATTTGAGCTCACGATTCCAACCATATAAATTATGTAACCTAACTCTTAAAGATCAGAGATAATTTTTGAATCCCTAATTCATGACCTAACTTTTTCAGAATTTTCAATCTTCAAATTCTCTCAGCACAAGTAATATAAATGAAAAGTATGGATATGTACAACTTCGTTATGATAAGGACTACATTTTTTCTTCACAAATCGTGGCTTGAAGTTGCCTGTATAAGGAGATAGAGTTTAAGAAAATACCTCCTTTAGCTGGATTTGAGTAGAGCAATGTAGGGACTTTAATGGAGGCCTGATGATTGCTTGAGCTTCCTTGAACTTCCCTGAAGCTATTCCAATGCTTATCTTGCTTTGAGGATGACTGTAACTCTCTGAACAAGTCAAGCTGCAAGCTTCCAAGGTGGAAATGGAAAATGCTAAAACAGGGGTTACAGAACCAGGGTGATGGATTGGATTGATTCGTTATCAAGTGTATGCGAGGTTTGAACTGTTTAAACACAAAACGCACGAGCCAAATGAGAGTTGGCTGTGCTTTTGCATATTCTAAGTATTTTGGCAGAATTTTGGTGTTTTTGAGTTTCAGAGAGTTTCAAGTGTAAACCAATCATGCTATGCCTTGTAACAAGTTTGTATATTTGTATAGAAGTGATCCAAAGTCAACCCTTACTAGCTGTGCAAGCTCTAGCACCTTTTGCAACTTTTCTTGCATTTGAAGTAAAGTGAAGTGACTAATCTCACATGCTTGTCCTTGCTTGATTGAGGCCTGAAATGAACTTGTACCAATTTCTTGAGAGCTGTCTAAGTTGCTTATATCAAAGAGACAGGTTCAATGCTCAAGATTGACAAAGTTGCAAAAGCTTCTCTTTATGAAAATGGCATTGTGAACTTTTTGCCCAAAATGGAAATATCTTTTATACAAAGCTTCAAAAGCAAAGATAAAGCCTTTTTCAACTGAGTTTGCATTAAATTATGGAGTGTATAGCAAGTTTAGGACCTGTAAAGCAAGATACAACCAGCATAGATTGGATTTGCAACTTGATGCTATGTGAAAAATGGCTTGAACAAAAGTGAGAAAATGCTAACTTCCCTTCTTCGATTCTCCCTACTCAAAAATGATCTTGGAGAGTTCCTTGACATTTTGGGAATCTTGAAATGTTCTCTATAATCCATATTTGAAATGCAATTTCAGATACCTCTTGGAACTAGGTGAAAAATGTCCATGAAGTTGGGTCCAAAACCTGCCTAAATTAGGGCAAAATTTCACTAAGTTAAGAAGTTCATGGACCTATATTCAAAAATTCATAACTTGATATCCAAGCATATTTTGGGAAAACTTTGTGAAGAAAAGTTGTATATTTCATGGAGGAATACAACTTTCATGTTGGAAGTTTTCTTTGAATCAAAATGCATCATGGTGAAAAAGTGGTGAAAAGTTGGGAAAAAATAAGAAAATTTGTATACTTAGAAAAATTCTAAGTTATGAAAATTTTCAAATTAAAACCCTAATTTTAAATTTTGAGTTTCTTGGTGAACAAGTTTCATATTTTGACATATCTTGATGAATTATGACCCTTGTCACTTGATTTTGACCAAAAAGTCAAAGTTTGACTTTTAAGTGTACAATTGACTTTTGATCAATTGATTGCAAATTTCATCTGTCAATCCAATGAACTTGAGATCTTTTGAACCATGTAATTAGGTCAAGATGATTCCGTTGAACCCTTGAAATCATGTTTGACCTCAATTGGTCATTGACTAGGTTAAAAATCAGAAATTGCTCTTTCTCAGTCAAAACCCTAATTTTGACCATTTTGCCCTTTTGATGGTTTGATCAAATTTCTTGAGGAGTTGTGATCCAAACTTGATCAAATGGTACATATGAGTCTAAAATGTTGATGTGGATAAAAAATTATGAAGTTTGACTGTAAATTGGCCATAGTTGACTTTTTCCCCAATACAACTGATTTTTAAGTCAACTGTCCAATTGACTGACCAAAATGTGGTTCAAGGCTTGAAAGTTACCATGAACAATCTTAGGGGTCCAAGATGATGTATGAAGGTCACATGAAGCATTGGTGTTCCAAAAATCCTTGTGCAAACTCAAACCCTAATTTTAGGTTATCAGTGCAAGATGAGATGTCTTGAGCTGACCAAACCCTAATCTTATCTTGAGTCCAAGAAGTCTTGTGAGAAAAGTCTTGATAAATGAGAGGGAAAATTTTGGGGTACAACAGCTGCCCCTGTTCAATCTTCTTGAACTTGAAGAGTTAGATTGGCGATCTTTGCCGTTCGTGACTCGGAGGTAAAAGAGGATTGGACACTAGAGTGCCCATAAATTTGCACTCGACAAAGTGTAGTTGAGGGAATGGGCTTAAAGATACCATTTGGAGAGGTGATAGAATCTTGTTGCAGATAGGCTTGTAGATGCCATCCAAGAGTGTTTCCTGAGTTGTAAGTTATAAGTCAGAAGAATAAGTATCAGAATGGTATCCGTATCTATAACATATCTGAACTGTATTTGGAGACTTGAAATCTGAATGAGAAACAGAACAACATCCGTGTCTGGAGCGTATCCGTACTGTATCTGATTTTGAAGACTTAATGAGTATCAGAATGTCATTCGCATCTGGAGCGTATCTGAACTGTATCTGGGTGTTGAAGTCTGAATAAGTAATAGAATAACATCCGCGTCTGGAGCGTATCTAGACTGTATCTGAATTTGAAAACTGAATGAGTATCAGAAAGGCTTCCGTGTCTAGAGCGCATATGTACTGTATCTGAAAGCTGAATCTGAATGAGTAACAGAATGACTTCCGTGTCTGGAGCGTATCTGTACTGTATCTGAAAGTTGAATCTGAATGCGTAACAAAATGACTTCCGTGCCTGGAGTGTATCTGAACTGTATCTTGATTGCATATTGTTAAACGGTAGCTGTTAATCTTATCCTGAAAAAGGTAAAATATTAGTTGAAACACAAAGTTATGTTGCATGAAATGTATGATGCAATATATGTGTTTTATCAATGTTTATGATATGTGGATGTAATGTGTGCATATGTAAGCTGATTTACTGTATTGCTGAGGAAAATAAATCCTTGACTGCTACTGGGGACAATAAATCCTTGATTGCTGAAGATATGTGGATTCTTCATGTCTTGAAGTTGGAGTATTGACAAAAATTCTGTTGTGAGCAATGCCATATACTGCTTGAGTAATCTGCTTGGGGAATCCCGAGAATTTTAATGACTTCTGCTGGGAACTAATAAGGAGAATCTTCAATCTGTTGGGGATCAATGAAAACTATGGGAAAAAGCTTGTTCCTGTTTGGAAAAAGTTCAGGAGTTTCGGTCGTCTGCCACTCTACTGGGGAATTAACCTAGGTTAAGGATAAACAAAAGTTAACTGTTATTCGGTTGATTTTCGGGCTTCAAGATAACTTGCTAGGGAATTTGGAGAAACTGAATGGTTTCTGCTGGGGATTGAGAGTTTGAAGTTTTAGCTCCGCTGGGAATCTTAATGATGTACTGTAGGGATTGCTCGTGGAATAGCCTAAAGACGTTTTCCTATTCTTTCAATCTGTCAGTAATTGTTCTCTTCCATTTTGTTTATTTGTAAACAATAATTATGTTCAAATGCATATGTTCATTAATGAATCATTGAACGTTTTTGCAAATAAAACACAAGTGTAAAGAAAAAGGAAAATAGTTTTATGTACTTTGAAAGAGATATCTTTGTATTTACTTTGAATAAGTATTTTGTACAAAGGAGACAAACATCATAGTAAGAGGATGGCGTCATAAAAGTAAGAAATTTTTTACAAAGAAAGATAGCTATGTGTAATAATCCCATGGGGTTCCCATTCTGCTATAGCCTTCATATCTCCGAGTATCTTATCCATTTGCTGCTTCGTCCGAAGATGATTGAATTGATCAGAAGCTCCGAGTTTGTTAGTGAAGAGATTGCCCCTAAAGTGATCCGACGAGACATAGTCATACGCTTTAATTTCCTAACTTTTGCCTGGACCGCCCTTTCGGGTTTTCAGTCCACCGGAAAACCCTTTTTTTCCCAAGTCGCCCTTTCGGGTTTTCAACTTGCCGGGTGTACAAATTTTTTATTATTTTATTTCTAATTTTTGCCCGAACCTTTTGGTTCGCCTGGATGCCCCTTTTTTGCCCAGGTGTGTCAACCTAGCGGGTCTCTTATGCGTAGTATCTTTTGACTATGTCTGTGTTCACAGGGTGTGGCAGGTCGTCGCCGTCCATGGTGGTTAAGATCATTGCCCCACCAGAAAAGATGTCCTTGATTACAAATGGTCCTTCATAGGTAGGAGTCCATTTGCCCATGGGATCACTTTGTGGCAAGATGATGCGCTTGATCACTAGATCTCCAACTTGATATACTTGGCGTCTGACTTTCTTGTTGAAGGCCTTGATCATCTGCTTTTGATACGTCTGACCATGGAAAACAGTAGTAAGTCTATTTTCATCAATTAAGTTCAGTTGATCAAGTCGGGTCTGGATCCAATCGTCCTCACTCAAACCTGCATCTTTCATGATTCTCAAAGAGGGAATCTGAACCTCAATAGGTAAAACAGCCTCTATGCCATAAACCAAAGAATAGGGTGTTGCCCCAGTTGACGTGCGAGCCGTGGTACGGTACCCGTGGAGAGAGAACGGTAGCATCTCATGCCAGTCCTTGTAGGTGACTGTCATTTTTTGTATGATCTTTTTAATGTTTTTATTAGCAGCTTCGACTGCACCATTCATCTTTGGCCGATAGGGGGATGAATTGTGATGTTGAATCTTGAACTACTCGCACAAGGCGGTGATCATAGTATTGTTAAGGTTTGTATTGTTATCAGTGATGATCCTTTTTGGGATACCGTACCAGCAAATGAGATTCTGCTTGATGAAGCGAGCGACAACATTCTTAGTAACAGATGCTAAGGAAGCTGCTTCGACCCACTTGGTGAAATAGTCAATGGCCACTAGAATGAAGCGGTGTCCATTGGAGGCTGTAGGCTTGATCTCCCCAATCATATCGATTCCCCACATAGCGAAGGGCCAAGGATCTGTTAAGACATTTAGAGGAACCAGAGGCACGTGCACCTTGTCTGCATAAATTTGACACTTATGATAGGTCCGGGAGTGTTGATAGCAGTCAACTTCCATGGTAGACCAATAATAGCCTTCCCGTAGAATTTTCTTCTCCATCGTATGCCCACTAGAGTGAGTGCCAAAGGCACCTTCATGTAATTCAGCCATGATCTTTTCAGCTTCAATCTTGTCCACACAACGGAGCAGAATAGAATCATTTTACGTTTGTATAGGATGCCATTACTCGAGATACCTTTTAACCTCACGAAACCATGGCTGGTCCACTACTTCTTCAGTATTAATCTCGTGACAGTGTGCCAGTTCGTCCATTCGTTCAATGGTGATATGGGGAGCCTCGTTATCCCAATTAAGTTTAAACATAGATGGCATTGTAGCTAGAGAATCTGCTAGCTGGTTTTCTTCTCGTGGGAAATGCTCGAAGATAATCTGCTCGAAATGTAGTAGCAATGTCAAAACATGTTCTTTGTAAGGGATAAGGTTTGGATGCTTAGTGTCCCAATCTCCTTTGATCTGACTGATGACCAAAGCTGAATCCCCAAACACATCTAAAGACTTGATTCCCAAGTCTATGGTAGCCTTGAGTCCAAAGGTGCATGCTTCGTATTCTGCCATGTTATTCGTACATTTGAAGCAAAGTATGGAAGTAAAAGGAGCATGGCATCCTTCCGGAGATATGAGAACATCGCCGATACTGTTACCAAGTGCATTGGATGCTCCATCAAAGTACAGGGTCCATCAGGATCCTTGTTCCGATCCGTCATATGGCCTGATTTCTTTACTGTTGTCCAATGTCATGATGTCTTCGTCAGGGAAGTCAAACTTCATGGACTGATAATCTTCTACAGCTTGATGAGCAAGATGATCAGCTAGCACACTGCCCTTTATAGCTTTCTGGGTAGTGTACTGTATGTCATATTCTGTTAGGATCATCTTCCATCTAGCTATCCTCCCAAACAGAGCAGGCTTCTCAAAGATGTATTTTATCAGATCCATCTTAGATATCAACAAAGTGGTATGAGTCAACATATACTGTCTTAGCTGGCGAGCATCCCATACCAGAGCGCAACAAGTTTTCTGTGAATATCTGGTTTCACAGTCGGTAAACTTTTTGCTCAGGTAATAAATGGCGTGCTCTTTTTGGCCAGACTCGTCATGCTGCCCCAGTACGCACCCCATTGAGTTCTCTAAAACGGTCAGATACATGATTTAGTGGTCTTCCCTCGACTGGTGGCATCAAGACAGGAGGCTCTAGTAAATACTCCTTGATTTTATCGAAAGCAATCTGACATTCATCATTCCATCTGACTACTTGATCTTTCTTCAACAACTTGAAGATTGGTTCACAAGTAGACGTTAGGTGAGAAATGAATCTGGTAATATAGTTCAGGCGCCCCAAGAATCCTCTGACTTCCTTCTCAGTGCGAGGAGCAGGAATTTCTTGTATTGCTTTAACCTTGGCAGGATCAACCTCGATGCCTTTGTTGCTGACAATGAAACCTAAGAGTTTACCGGACCGGACTCCGAAGGTGCACTTGTTTGGGTTCAATCTTAACTTGTACTCCTTCAATCTAACAAACAACTTTTGCAAGTGATCAAGGTGTTCTTCTTCCGTTTGTGACCGGGCTATCATGTCATCTACGTAGACCTCTATCTCATGATGTATCATATCATGAAACAAAGCTACCATGGCGCGTTGATAGGTTGCCCCGACATTCTTCAGTCCGAATGGCATCACTTTGTAGCATAATGTACCCCACTGTGTGACAAATGATGTCCTCAGGTGCCATTTTGATCTGGTTATATCCTGAGAATCCGTCCATGAAAGAAAATACTTTGTGCTGGGCTGTATTGTCGACCAGAACGTCGATGTGTGGAAGTAGAAAATCATCTTTAGGGATGGCCCTGTTTAAATCTCTATAATCCACGCACATTCTTACTTTGCCGTCCTTTTTAGGAACGGGAACAATGTTGGCCACCCATTGAGGATAAGAAGTAACATCCATAAATCCAGCATTGAACTGTTTCATAACCTCCGCTTTGATCTTCTCTGACATGTCAGGTCTCATGCGAAAAACTTTTTTTTTCACTGGTGGAAAGTCTTCTCTTGTGGGTAGACGATGTACCACAATATCTGTGTCGAGTCTCGACATGTCTTCGTATGACCAGGAAAAGATCTCAACATAATCATGTAATAGCTGAATTAAGCGCTCTTTGACACTCGCCTCTAGATTGGCACCCACTTTGATTTCCTTTTTATCTTCCTCGGTACCCAAGTTGATTGTATCCAACAGCTCCTCATGAGGCTGAATCGCTCTTTCCTCTTGCTGTAGTAATCTGGCCAATTCCCCTGGAACCTCACAATCTTCCTCACCTTCGTATTCGGCTTGGTAGATCAGATCTTCAGAGTCACTGAAGGCTATAGCAGTATCGTTACCCATGGAATCCGGCATGGAAGGGTACATGCATTCGTGAGTGTGGGTGTGCGTAAGGGTATAGCCATCTTAAAATAATAAAATGTAAAAGAAAGACAATGAGCACAAAAGGTTTATATGTGAAAAAGCGTCCATGATTCATTGAATGTCATATGAAGATGAAATAAAAACCCTTACAAATGGACCATTGTGCCTCGGGTAAGACACAAGGTTTTTAAAGTGAGAATTGTTTGTGAATATTACAAGTCCAACAGAAACGTAAAAGATAGATTACTGAGATATGAAAGTTATTGGGATGAAGTCTTTGGCTTCCCAGTTGTGAAGTCCTCCACTGACAGTAGGAAATATCCAATCTTCCAAGCTGCCATCCTCTTCATTGTCTTCTACTGCATTGACGCTTTGGTTGCTAATCTTCACAGGTGCCCCCCCCAGCACGGGCACATCGCACAACCTTTTAACCAATTGAAGTAAACCCCAAGCTAAACTTGTCTGATTTGTACGGAATGTCTGGAAGCTTCCCCCAGATGGTGCATCCTTCCTCTTTCACTACTGCCTTTGCATCCTTTAGAGATGACACCCGAAGTAGAGGTCTTGTGATCTTAGGAATCGAGGATACCGCCTTGGTCGCTGCTACTTCTGGAGAGACTTCTTCAAAATGTTGGAAATGGGTTTCAATGAACTCGCCATCTAACTCCACATATCGGAAAGAATTCAGATGACTAATCATATACTCCTCCTCCCCATGGACAGTTATTATCTTCCCTTGGACGGGGTACTTCAGCATCTGATGCAAAGTGGAGGTGACAACACCGGCATTGTGGATCCAGGGACATCCTAACAGACAGGAATAAGAAGGACGGATGTCCATCACATAGAAGGTGGAGTTGAATATCTGAGTTCCCACTTTTATTGGGATGTCCACCTCCCTGTGGACCATCCTCTTCGAACCATCAAATGCTCTCACCACTATGTTGCTGTGTTTTAAAGTTAGCCCCTTGCAATCCAATCTATCAAGGGCTTTCTTCAGTAAGACGTTTAAAGATGATCCAGTATCAACCAAGACATGGGCTAGGGTTGTTCCTCTGCACTCCACTGAGACATGTAATGCCTCGTTGTGTTTTCTCCCTCTGGGTGTCAAGTCAGCATCAGAGAAACCCAAGCCATTATCAGCTGTCAAATTGGCCACACAGTCTTGGAACTGGTCAGAAGACGTCTCTTGTGGCACATGAGCTGTCTTCAGAAATCTTACCAGAGCTTTGGCATGCGCTTTAGAGCACAATAGCAGGGCTATCATAGAGATCTTGGAAGGGGTTTGCCTCAACTGTTCAACCACATCATAATCACTCTTTTTTATTATCCTCAGGATTTCTTCCATCTCCTTCTTGGATGTTTCAAGAATAGCTAGTGATTGAGCCTTCTTCTGGATAGGATCCTCTTGAACGTTCTTTCCTTTATTCTCAACAGTGGAAGTAGGGATAGGAATCATGTTGTCTTTGTCGGTAAGTACGCTTGCAGGTATAATCACTGGTGCAGAGGTAATCTTTGGAACGGCCACGGGTCCAAAGACTGCCGTTGGAGGGGCAATCTCTGGAGAGAAGACTCTACCACTACGGGTAATCTTGCTGGTTCCAGCAATATTGCTAATGTTGGAATTGTCCTCTTCGGAGCTTTCTTCTTCGGCATTCTGTTCATCATGTTTAATACCATGGTAGTAGATTTCTCCACCATAATTCCATGGTACTGTTTTATCTGATTTGTATGGGGCTGGCCCGGGAATTGTAATCTTAAGTGGAGTAGTCTTTGGAGCAGGTGTAATCCTAACGGGTCTTTTAGGTGCCCTGGAAGGATTGGCGTAGATGGTTATAATTGAAACTTCTTTAACTGGAATGGGTGAAACAGGAGCATTCTCAAACATAATTTCTCGGTTATTAATCAGTCGTTGGATACCTTTCTTCAACAGAGGGCAGCTAAATGATGAGGACATGCAAACATGGCAGTCTTTGTCACAACCTGGGAAAATACCAGCTTTCAACAAGTTCAACTTGATGGTCGGGAGCGGAGTTAACAGTTCATCCATGGTAGCAACAAACAGATCTTCTTCAATAGCGTTGGCATTGTGACCATGCCTAGGCATTGGAGTGGAAATAACATTCGGTTTCTTAGGCGCTTCAAACTCAACTTCCTTCGCGTCTATCAGGTCTTGAATTTTGTTCTTCAGAGCCCAACAATTGTTGGTGTCGTGCCCTGGACTTTCAGAATGGTACACGCACCTGGCATTCAGATGGTAATATGGAGACGCCGTATTGGGATTCTTTGGGGCCTCTTTTAAAGTGGCCAGATTCAACTTCAGAAGATGTGGTAGAACTTGAGCTAGAGTCATGTTAATCTTAGTGAATTGCCGAACTGGCCTCTCCACCCTTTGCTGGTTAGTTCTTGACTAGTCTGATGCAGGCTTTGGAATCATTACGGCCCCTACCGTTGGTCGACATTCTGTTCTTCCCTGATTCCTCTGTGAATAGACATCAGATACTTCCTTCCTACTAGTGAATGGTTTTTCACAGCTGTTGAGGAAGCCGCGTCTTTCTGAATTTTCCCACTTCTTATACCAGCTTCCACCCTTTCGCCGACTAAAATCAATTCAGTAAACCCTGCAGAAGAACTTCCAATCAGATGATTGAAGAAAGGACCTGATAGAGTTCCCAAGAACATGTCCACCAACTCCCTCTCAGATAGAGGGGGTTTCACCCTTCCGGCTAGATCTATCCACTTTTGCGCGTAATCTTTAAAGCCCTCATTGGAAACCATAGCCATACTCTGAAGCTGAGTACGGGTAGGCACCAAGTCGGCATTGTACTGATATTGTTTATAGAAAGCTGCTGCCAGGTCTTCCCAATTATGGACGTCTTCCCTTTCTAATTGGTAGAACCAATCAAGTTGCATTCCTGATAATCTGTCTTGGAAAAAGTGGACCCACAAGTCTTTGTCGGCAGAGTGTGGTTGAATCTTCCTGACATATGATATGAGGTGCATTTTAGGGAAAGAAACCCCATCATACTTGGCAAATAGTGGCACTTTAAACTTTGGCGGGATTACAATTCCTGACACCAGCCCCAACTCTTCAAAATCTAGCCCTGGTACTCTCTGGATTTCCATAGCGATTAGTCGCTCTTCAAGGTGTTTGTACTTGTCATCAGCCGGAGGGTATTGTTGTTCAGAGTAGTCCTCCTCTTCCTCTTCTTCTTCAGAATCTGATGGTACTGCCGTTTCTTTTCCTTTTCTTTCCCCTTCTTTAGATGTTGTTGGGAATTCTAAGGTCCTTCTAGCTTGTCCCTGAAATCTTCTTCCCATGATAACCACACCATTTGGCTTCTTCTTCTTTTTCTCTTTCTCTTTTTCTAGCAGAGTCTTCATCTCCTCTTGCCCCTTGGCTAAGGTCATGAGTAACTGCTGAAATTGTGTATTCTGAGCTTGCAGATCTTTGACCGTTTGTTTGAGATCCATCGTACTGAAACAAACAGTAGAGAGATGAGGAAACTTGTTGCAAAGACCTGTTTATGCTTACAATGAATGATATGTATTCATGCAATGCTTTCAAGGATTTAGAAATTCAAATTTGTTTTAAACAAAAAAGAAACACACGTCATATTAATAAAATAGAATTGGAGTACATCAATGCCCCTTGGCAAAATAATACAAGATTCTAAGGTAAAAAGACATTGCGCATCCTCTTTGGTGCAATGTAGGTATTGAGAGTCTGCTCTTCATGAAGTAGCCGAGTGAGTTCCAAAACCTTCTTCTCGCTTGCATAGAATTGGGCTTCAAAAGTATCGCGCTCTCCTTTGAGCTGTATCCAATACCTTTGTAGATATTCAAGTGATGTCGGTATGTCAGGATGTAGGATAGTGTTTGGGACTTCTCCTTCCTTAACAGGCTCAATAATCACTGGGATAATGGAGGGATAAGGCATCATAAGACTTTGAGCGCGGGTTCGTACCCACTTGAGGTAAGGCTCAAGAGGGATGGAATTCTTGTGTCCCAAAGTCTTGCTATCCACCTTGTTTAGGATCCTCCAAGCTCGGATGAATCTCTGGTGAAGTCCTTGATCGTTGTTGTCGTAGTCGAAAACTAATCCTTGAATCAACATATCATGTGGGCCATCCCTTCGGGCATAACCAAATTGTCTTAGAGCTAAGCATGGGTTGTAGGTGATGCCTCCCCTAATTCCAAGTAGAGGGACATTAGGGAATTCCCCATAACGGTCAACAATAATAACATTCTCTTTGGATCGAGAACACCAATGAATATCTGAATGTTTAAGTGTCATCAACCTTTGTGACCACCTCAAACCTTGCTTATTCTTCAAGACTGATTGGGGAAGATGAGAAATAAACCATCTTTCCAGGAGAGGAGTGCAACACATAAGAACACCTCTTTTCCTCATTGTACGAGTGTGAAAAGAGTGTAGGATATCCCCAAGCAATGTAGGCACCGGGTTACGAGACATGAAGATTTTGACAGCGCTCACATATATGAGTTGGTCAGGATTAGGGAACAAGACCATCCCATAGATGAGAAGAGCTACAATCTCCTCAAAAGCTTGCAAGTCCATGGAATTCCAACAACTTTGGGCCTTCTCAAACAGAAACTTTGACAAGAAGCCTTTGACACCACTTCTAGTTTCCCAATGAGTTGTGACATCAGATGAGTGCAAGTGCAGAGCTTGAGCAATCTCTTCTGGCTTTGGATCTCTTTCCGTATCGTTGAAGGGTAGTTGATTGAGAATAGGAATCCTCAGAAGTTGAGAGAATTCTTCCAAAGTGGGCACAAGTTGATAGTCAGGAAATGTGAAGCAATGATGCAAAGGGTCAAAGAACTGGAAGAGAACCTTCATCATATCCTCCTCTGTGTTGGAAGTGACCAAGTTGAGTAGACGACCATGTCTCTCGGTGAATGGAGAATTCTTAGGGATCCTTGAAGCTAGTTCCTTGAGTTGCGAAGGAATTCTTACAAGGTTGATTTGGATAGTTTTCCTGCGAAGTGAATCCATAACCTACAAAACAAGAACAAAGATGAATCTCCAAAATCCTTGAAATGGTTAGTGAATGCATATGATGCTCATGATGTCCATGATGTTATGCACAAGTATATATGTACAAGCAAATCAAGCAAGTTCTTAGTTTAGGCTTGCATGGGGTTTCATAGTTAAGTACCCTCTTGAAGTTTAGTTGGCTCAACCTATCCTAGTAGTAGTAACCGGGTTCTAAGGAGCTCAATATCACTGGATTGTTTCCTTTGTTCATTGTTTCATTTCAAGCCTCTTTACTGGCGACCGAAATATCCCATGAAAATAACCCTCAATGAGTGTAGTATCGAGTATCTACCAACTTCAGACTGCACCAAAGCCGGTCATCTCACTACATCTTAAAAAGGCCAAGTTGGTCAAGTAAAGGTTCTAGAAGTTCATTAGTGTTTCATGACATCACTCAGCGGCCACATATTCTCTTTGATTGACTCATAGGCTACCGGTACCCACAAATATGTCACACTAATATAGCTATTGATTAGACCATGTCGGTATACCCCGCACAGTTTTCACAATGTATTGCTATTTACCTATAATGTTTCCCAAATCCGGGTTGAGGATTCAAACCCAAACAATAGAACCAAAATGTAAAGCATACAAGACAAACAATGTAAGCAAGTAAATGTGATCTAAACCCTAACGTAACCCAACTTTTAAAATTTTCCCCAGCAGAGTCGCCAATTCTGTGATGCGGTGGGAGAACTGACTTGAGGTTTTGCGTTTGTGTTTGCAAATGTTGCGGTTAGCAAGAGTCACCACCGACTTTTCTTTTATCCAAAAGGAAAGGTAAAAAGCACAGAAAACACCTTTGAGATATTTTCTTGATTTCGGGGGGTAGATTATGAAAAGGGAAGGTGTTAGCACCCTTTTCATCCATGGTTTTCCATGGGCTCTTAGTTACTTGTTTAGATCACTTGCTTAGTTTTGTTTGAAATGGTGTTTGGTGTGATTTTGAAAGTATTTTGTAAAAGAGGCCATTCGTTTAGGCAATCTTTGTAATGATTCCTGTTCGTAAGAATGTATACAAAGATGTTTGTCTTTTGAAAATGTTTTCAATGTTTTGCAAGATGTTTTGAAATGTGTGTGTTTGTTTTTGAAAATAGCAAGGATTGTTTTTAAATGGAACAAGTAACTAGAAGCTATCTACCTACTCAAATGTCTTTCTCGTGCATTTTTATTCCTTTTACATTGTTGACTTACCATTGATTTGGTAAGCAACCCTATCTTTGGATGTTAACGGGACGGGCGAGGATCATCGTATAACCATGATAGCAATGTTGCCAAGTATCTTAGAATTTTTTAGGGACCAAGATCATTTTGTTTTAGGCAACCTTTGAATAACGTCATCGAGGGACTATAATCTTATATTTGTTTTGTTTTGCCAAGATACTTCGCATGCGTAACATGGCCATTTTATTTTAGGCAACCAAGTGGGAGAAACCCTAAGGGTGCTTGTGTGCAATGTGTATCATTTCCATGCTTTTGTCTTGCATTTAGGGTTTTCTATTTTGCTTTGTTTTTGTTCTTGTCATGCAAACCCTAATTTACTAATCATGGTATAAAAGCGATAAATTGCGTAAAATAAACTAAGCTATTACAACAGTTTTTATGGGAGGGGGGATTACAAGTTTGAATGGGGATTTTGTACAAATATAAACCTAAATATATTATTACAACCAAATCGAATATTGCACAAATTAAATAAATAAAATACAATATTTAAAATGCAATGCAATGTGTGTATGTTAAAAAATGTTTTTGTGTTTTGTTTTTGTATGAAAAATAATTTAATTTAAACCCTAGAAAAAGGAAAAAAAATATTTATTTTTGGAAGGGATGAAACCCTAGTTTTTTAATTAAAAGAAAATAATATTCTATATTTATTAACGTGTATATTTTTTTTATAAAAAATGATAAATAATATTATGTATAAATATTAAAAATTAAATATATATATATAAAATAAGTATTTATGAGTATAAATAGTATAATAAAAATATGAAGTATTTTTTATTATATTTATAAGTTATTTAAGAAAATAAGTTCTATTTATCAAAATAAACTATTTTTCATGTGAGAAAATAATAATAAAAAAATAAAATAAAAAGTGTAAAATAAATAAATCAATTTTTGACATTTTTTATCATTTAAAAAAAATAAACAACAGCATTAAATATGAAAATATGGAAAAAATACAAAAAATATAAAAAGCTAGTCAGGGGGGTGCAGTAGCAAATCAGGGGGTGCAAATATCAAAAGAAAAAAGGCCCAAAGCACAAAAAGCCCAGAACACTTCGTCCCTGTCCTTGGTTAACTTCCTGCACGCGCTTCATGTTCAAATCTGTATCTCTCTTATGCTTGCACAAAAACAAAAACTCATAACATGAAAAATGTGGCATTTGAGCTCACGATTCCAACCATATAAATTATGTAACCTAACTCTTAAAGATCAGAGAGAATTTTTGAATCCCTAATTCGTGACCTAACTTTTTCAGAATTTTCAATCTTCAAATTCTCTCAGCACAAGTAATATAAATGAAAAGTATGGATATGTACAGCTTCGTTATGATAAGGACTACATTTTTCTTCACAAATCGTGGCTTGAAGTTGCCTGTATAAGGAGATAGAGTTTAAGAAAATACCTCCTTTAGCTGGATTCGAGTAGAGCAATGTAGGGACTTTAATGGAGGCCTGATGATTGTTTGAGCTTCCTTGAACTTCCCTGAAGCTATTCCAATGCTTATCTTGCTTTGAGGATGGCTGAAACTCTCTGAAAAAGTCAAGCTGCAAGCTTCCAAAGTGGAAATGGCAAATTCTAAAACAGGGGTTACAGAACCAAGGTGATGGCTTGAATTTATTCATTATCAAGTGTATGAGAGGTTTGAACTATTTAAACACAAAACGCACGAGCCAAATGAGAGTTGGCTGTGCTTTTGTAGATTATGAGTATTTTGGCAGAATTTTTGTGTTTTTGAGTTTCAGAGAGTTTCAAGTGTAAACCAATCGTGCTATGCCTTGTAACAAGTTTGTATATTTGTATAGAAGTGATCCAAAGTCAGCCCTTACTAGCTGTGCAAGCTCTAGCACCTTTTGCAACTTTTCTTGCATTTGAAGTAAAGTCAAGTGACTAATCTCACATGCTTGTCCTTGCTTGCTTGAGGCCTGAAATGAACTTGTACCAATTGCTTGAGAGCTGTTTAAGTTGCTTGTATCAAAGAGACATGTTCAATGCTCAAGATTGACAAAGTTGCAAAAGCTTCTCTTTATGAAAATGGCATTGTGAACTTTTTGCCCAAAATGGAAATATCTTTTGTACAAAGCTTCAAAAGCAAAGATAAAGTCTTTGTCAACTGAGTTTGCATTTAATTATGGAGTGTATAGTAAGCTTAGGACCTGTAAATTAAGATACAACCAGCATAGATTGGATTTGCAACTTGATGCTATGTGAAAAATGGCTTGAACAAAAGTGAGAAAATGCTAACTTCCCTTCTTCGATTCTCCCTACTCAAAAATGATCTTGGAGAGTTCTTGGACATTTTGGAAAGCTTGAAATGTGATATATAATCCATCTTTGAAATGAAATTTGAGATACCTCTTGGAAATAGTTGAAAAATGTCCATGAAGTTGGGTCCAAAACCTGCCTAAATTAGGGCAAAATTTCACTAAGTTAAGAAGTTCATGGACCTATATTCACAAATTCATAACTTGAGATCCAAGCATCTTTTGGGAAAACTTTGTGAAGAAAAGTTGTAGATTTCATGGAGGACTACAACTTTTATGTTGGAAGTTTTCTTTGAATCAAAATGCATCATGGTGAAAAAGTGGTGAAAAGTTAGGAAAAATAAGAAAATGTTTATACTTAGAAAAATTCTAAGTTATGAAAATTTTCAAATTAAAACCCTAATTTTAAATTTTGAGTTTCTTGGTGAACAAGTTTCATATTTTGACATATCTTGATGAATTATGACCCTCGGCACTTGATTTTGACCAAAGAGTCAAAGTTTGACTTCTCAGTGTACAGTTGACTTTTGATCAGTTGACTGCAAATTTCATCTATCAATCCAATGAACTTGAGATCTTTTGAACCATGTAATTAGGTCAAGATGATGCCATTGAACCCTTGAAATCATGTTTGAACTCAATTGGTCATTGGCTAGGTTAAAAATCAGAAATTGCCCTTTCTTAGTCAAAACCCTAATTTTGACCATTTTGCCCATTTGATGGTTTGATCAAATTTCTTGAGGAGTTGTGATCAAAACTTGATCAAATGGTACATATGAGTATAAAATGTTGATGTGGATAAAAAATTATGAAGTTTGAATTTAAATTGGCCATAGTTGACTTTTTCCCCAATACAGCTGATTTTTAAGTCAACTGTCCAATTGATTGACCAAAATGTGGTTCAAGGCTTGAAACTTACCATAAACAATCTTAGGGGTCCAAGACGATGTATGAAGGTCACATGAAGCATTGGTGGTCCAAAAACCCTTGTGCAAACTCAAACCCTAATTTTAGGTTATCAGTGCAAGATGAGATGTCTTGAGCTGACCAAACCCTAATCTTGTCTTGAGTCCAAGAAGTCTTGTAAGAAAAGTCTTGATAAATGAGAGGGAAAATTTTGGGGTACAACAGTTAGGACTTTAATTTCTCGCACTTTTAAATTGCCGCAACTATGAACTGTCTATATGTATGGATAATAGGATTGTATGCGAAAGATAAATCAATGATTAAAAGGTAGATAACCCTAATTGTGCAAAGAAAATTAACTGAAAAAATCACACTTGCACATGTTCACTCCTAGGGTTTATCCCACTTCGTCTGCCTTGGGTAAATGATCATGAAGTATAGGGAGTCTTAGTGGTTGTCCTCCAGTCCCAAAAGATAAAAAATGACCCATCCAGATGTTGCCTCGGAAAGATCTTTAAGACTCTAGGGTAACTACTAAGGTTTCCTATCCATTCCTTTTGTGACCGTACTTATCCATTCGAATGTCCCTTAAAACTCCAACGATGGGGCTACCTACTCCTTAATAGTAGGATAACACTGTCTAAAGGAAACGAGAAAACGAACAGTCTTTTTCGAGTAGGTAGAAACTCTTAAGTACTTTCTCAAAACAACAAAAACCCTTTTTCACAAACACTCAAAACATTTTTCAAAAACAACTTCGTCACACTCTTGAGGATAGATACAAGGGTTACCACGAAGTTAAACAAAAACTTTTCAAAACACACAAGCAATTTCAAAATGAGCAAGTACCTAAGAGCCCGTGAAAAACCATGGATAGAAAGGGTGCTAACACCTTCCCTTTCTATAATCTACCCCCCGTACTCAGAAACTCTCGAAAAAAGGTTTTTTCTGTTCTTTTTCCTTTCCTTTATTGGATGAAATAAAAGTCAACGGCGACTCTTGCTTACCGCGACATTTGCGAATATAAAACGCAAACAAGTATTAACAGTCGGTTCTGCCATCCTATCACATAACTGGAGACTCTGCTGGGGAAATAATAAGTGGGGTATACCTTAGGATCTAGGTCATTTTTAAAATTGCTTTCTTATTTGTTTTGCCTGCTTTATCTTCGAGGGTTTTGTTTGGGTATTACTGAAGATCCTACACCCAGATCTGGGAACACCTTTTAGGTAAGTAGCAATAAACTATGAGGGAACTATGCGGGGTATACCGACACGGTTGAAGCAGTAGCTATGTTGACGCGACACTTTGGTTGGTACTGGTAGCCCTTGAGTCAATCAAGGAGAATACGGGGCCACTGCGTGGTGTCATAAAGCATCAATTGACCTTAGAACCTTTAATTGCACAACTTGGCCAATAGAACGTAGCGAGATGGTCGGATTTGGTGTATTCCCAAGGTCGACAAATACTCGATGCTACACTCATTGAGGTTTGACTCCTGAGTTTTGTTTAGTTGCGAGTCAATCGCCTATTGAATGAAGCTTGGGGGAAAGATCAGTGATACTGAGATCCCTTAGAACCCGATTACTATTTATAGGACAAGTTGAACCAATCCAGCTTCAAGAGGGTATGACCTTAAAACTCATGCATGCCTAAACCTAAGGCTGCTTGTGTGACTTATTTTCCTTCATTGTCTAACAACTTGAATTCTTTGCAGGGTTGTGTTTGTCACCTTACATCTTTGCTTAATGCATAACATACGCATCATAACATCATGCCACATCATTTCCTTAACCATTTCAAGGATCTTAAGGGTTTGTGATGCATGTTATGGTGAATCAGACGTCTAGCAAGGGGAAATGGGATTTGTTTTCCTCTAGCCGATACCGTCAAAAGACTAAAACAAGACAACTTGAGTTAGGGGATATGACCCACTTGATATGGTGAGATTGACTCTTGTAGAAGGACTCTCAACGATATAGAGTTCTTAAATCAAAGCTGCAAAATTCAACTTCTGACATTTCTTGTTTACCCTGCGAAGTCCTTGAAATCATTGCATACACATATCATCCATGACATTACATAAACAGGTACCATAACAGGTTTCTCATCTTCTTCGCTGTTTATTTTAGCAATAATGTCTTCTGAACAAAGCATCAAGGACCTCCAGGAATAAAATGCCCAATTTCAGCAAATGTTCGTAGCCTTAGCTAAGGGGCAGGAAGATCTGAAAGCCGTTATTCTGAAAGAGAAGAAGAAGAAGAAGAAGAAAAAGAAGACCGTTGGTGTCCTAAATCTGGGCAGAAGATTTAGGGGACCGTTGAAGCAAACAATTGATATGACCTCTTCATCCAAAGAAGGGGAGAATCAAGAGGGAAAAACAAGGGAGGAAGACCCTAGTCCAAGAGTTTCTGAGGATGAATCTGACTATGACGATGAACAATATCCTCTTGCTGAGGATAGATACAAACAATTGGAGGATCGTCTAAGCGCCATGGAGATCCAAAGAATACCAGGGCTGGATTTTGAAGATCTGGGTTTAGTATCTGGGATAGTCATCCCACAAAAGTTCAAGGATCCAATATTTGTGAAGTATGATAGGGTGTCTTATCCCAGGCTTCATATCCGTTCCCACGTGAGGAAGATTCAGCCTCACACTGCTGATAGGAACTTGTGGGTCCATTTCTTCCAAGATAATTTGTCCAGGACTCAGCTTGAGTGGTTCTATCAACTGGAGGGAACCAATGTCCGCAACTGGGAAGATCTGGCTGCTGCTTTTTACAAGCAGTATCAATATAACGCTGACCTTGCCCCTACCCGTACTCAACTCCAGAGTATGTTCATGGGTGCAAGCGAAGGTTTCAAGGACTATGCGTAGAAGTGGAGAGATCTGGCAGGGAGAGTCCAACCCCCTTTATCTTATAGGGAGTTGGTGGATATGTTTCTTGGTATATTGTCTGGTCCATTCTTCAATCACTTGATTGGTAGCTCCTCATCTGGTTTCACCGAGCTGATATTGACTGGAGAAAGGGTAGAAGCTGGGATCTGGAGCGGCAAGATCCCGAAATACACCTCGTCAAGTGCTGTAAATAAGCCATTCATGGGTAAGAAGGAGGTCAATTCCATTTATAACTCAAGAGGTCAGAGCAGAGTTGAGCGCCGTCCAACGGTAGGGGCTATGATGATACCTAGGCCTACGGCTACTCAATAATGAAATAATCAGCCAAGGGTGGAAAGAACTCAAAGGCAGTTCACCCAAATCAACATGCCATTGTCATAAGCATTGCAACACATGTTGAATATGAATATGATTATGGTGATAAACCCTCATCCGAACCCTAAGACTTACTCTCTTAACTACAATCCGAATGTAAGGTATGTTTATCATTCTGGCAGCCCGGGGCACGATACCAACGATTGTTAGGCGCTAAAATACAAGATTCAGAACATGATTGACGCCAAGGAGATCGAATTCGACCCTTCTGAGACCCCCAATGTGATCACTGCTCCCTTGCCAAAACATGGCTAGGATTGAAAGCATTTTTGTTCATTTAATTCTCAAGTTGTATTTTCTTTGCTTATTCGAACAATTATTGTCATGTCAAAACTTTGTTATTTCATTAATGCATTACACATGTTTTGTCTTGAATTAATATGTTTTCACTATGCTTAAACTACTTTATACTTACTTTTCGTGATATTCAACTCTCGATTAAAAACTCTAAGCCTTAGAGGGATAATGACGAAAACGATACCATAATCTCTACAATATGCTTTTGAACAGACCCCGCTAACGATGTACAGGAGTTGTTTCAAATCCTAAGCAGTGGAGTTATAAGGAAGATAATCCCTAGTCAACCGCTTTGAGCCAAAGAAGTAGGAGTTTTTCTTTCACACAAATTAAAACCCTTAATCACAACCTGGGGCAGGGTAGTTTTCTTAGTTAATTCAGGTGCGCATTCAGCCGCAATATGCCGCTTCGTACATAATGAATGGAATCGAAGACGTCCTTCCAAAACAAAAGACGGTGATGGTTCCGTATAATCGTCGAGACAAGCAGTCGTTATCTCTCGAAGTAAAATCCCATTAAGTCAAAACCTATGAAGGAGACTTAAGAAAAAACAGGGGCATCCCACTGACTGTAATCACAAAAGAAACAGTTCAGGCAAAAGACAAGGATAGTACAATAAAAAAGACAGAGGTTCTACAAATCCTCGATAAAAAGATGTCTGCCTATTCAAAATAAACTTTCAGTATCCGAACCATCACCGGAACATGAAGAACATTCCAAAACTCAATTGGGATTCAAAATGCACAATTAACTTAGCATAGGGCTGAAGAACACCACGAAGAGCGGGTGGGTACAAATAAAATTTGAGCCTTTATCCTTTGTTTCTTAAACCGTGAACCAGGCCACATTATAACCTTTAAAAGTCCTAGCTGAAGCATGGGTTAGTACAAAAGCATACTGTTACAAAGGTATCCTGACTCTTGAAGGACTTATTACGAATCCCGAGTTGATATCACATTCTTGCAGATTTTGTTTTACTACACAAAATACATTTTCAATTTTTTTTCAAGACAGACATGAGTTTCGCATCCTTTAAAATGACATTGTTTGCATATGACTAATTGTTTGACCGTAGAGAAATCCGCACAATGGATATTCAATGAACAGACACCCTCTCAATAGACAGAACCACCTAAGTGGGAAAGACACTTCCAATAACAGGCCTTTCATAAGCAAGGGGCATGACATAATGTCTAATACACCTGAGGCAGTCTCTCCAAAAGTGCCAAATAACCAGGGGCAGATCTCCATCTGAATCACTTTGGGCATTATGCATGCATTCCAGCAATGAATCATGCGCCATCAAGAAAACATTCTTGATAGTACCATAACACTACTATGGACAGTGACAATTCTCCGTACCCGGTGAACGTGGATATAGTAGGAAGATACTACGCATGAAAGAGACCCACTAGGTCGAATGGCCTAGGAAAAAATAAGGGCATCCCGATGAACCAAAAAAGGTTCGGGAAAAAGTTAGGGATATACATGTGAAAAAACTGTACACCCGGAAAGCCGAAAACCTGAAAAGGAGGCTTGAGCAAAAAAGGGTATCCCGGTGGACTGAAAACCCAAAAGGGCGGTCCAGGAAAAAGTTAGGGATCAAAGCATACGACTATGTCCCGTCATCTTGTCACTTGCCTATCAATAGAAGACTTATTGTTCTGGTCGGCAGTTACCAGGCACCTCATGAGTTGAGATAACACTCAAGCTATTCACAAAGCCTCTGCATGTACTTTCTCCAGCAAGTACAGGGGCAGAAAAGTCCTGATGCAAAGTCATTTATGTATCCTCAGTATGCGTCCCAATGACATCTACACTCCCCACAGAGTAGAGGCAGCTAAAGCTTTGACATCGGCTTCCCCAAACAGGAGCTACTTTCCCCAACAAAGTTCCTTCAGAGAGCTGACATCTATATTCCCCATCCGAATTTTATAATCGCAAGCGGCTCATAAAGTTTTCTCCCAAACATAGTTTATTCCTCTGAATACAGAAGCTCAATCCACGACAGAGTTCATCCCTTCAGCTATGGAAGTTCATCCTCCAACAAAATTATTCCTCCGTAGAGTTATTCTCAAGCAGAGCCTCTCCCCGGTAGAATATTCACAAATAGACAAAGAGAAAATCCCATGCATAGTCATCTCCTATTCACCATCCCCAGCGGAAGTAGAAGAACCACTATTTTCTATAACAGTCAGGAATGCTATTTCCAGTACTCTCCAACAGTAGCCAGGGATTTATTTTCCCAGACTTGGACATGTCATAATAGCATTTCATGTTCATACATCATGGCGTGCGCACACATATTGCATACAACATAATCTCATTTATTTTGAGAACATCATCATATAATGCATTTCATGCATCACACATAATTAATCATGTACCTTTTTCAGGAAAGATGGTTATCATCAACAATTTCCAACAGGTCCAAGATTAGATCCTGAAACTAAACAGAGTAATCATTTGCGCAACCAAATGCAGCTTTACACGGGTTTGTCACGAAGACATCTTACACGAATTTCTCCTATATACAGCTTCACACGGGTTTATCCTGAAAAATCTTGCACGGATCCCTTCTCATACACTCCCAAATAAATTTTCACACGAAATCATCACAAAGTAACCTTACCCAGGTTCCTTCCGAAGTTTCACACGAACTCATCACAAAGTAACCTTACCCAGGTTCCTTCCGAAGTTTCACACGAACTCATCACAAAGTAACCTTACCCAGGTTCCTCTTGAAGTTTCACACGAACTTATCACGAAGTAACCTTACCCAGGTTCCTCTTGAAGTTTCACACAAACTTATCACGAAGTAACCTTACCCAGGTTTCTCCTGAAGTTTCACACAAACTTATCACGAAGTAACCTTACCCAGGTTCCTCCTGAAGTTTCACATGAACTTATCACAAAGTAACCTTACCCAGGTTCCTTCCGAAGTTTTACACAGACTTAGCCCAAAGTAACCTTACCCAGGTTCCTTCCGAAGTTTTACACGGATTTAGCCCAAAGTAACCTTACCCAGGTTCCTCCTGAAGTTTTACACAAACTTGGTCTGAAGTAACCTTACCCAGGTTCCTTCTGAAGTTTTACAACAAACTTAGCCCTAAGTAGCCTTACCCAGGTTTCTTCTGAAGTTTTGCATGAACGTATCCCGAAGTAGCCTTACCCAGGTTCCTCCTTACAATTTCCCGATGTAGTTTCACCCGAACTCATCCCGAAGCCACCTTACCCAGGTTCCTCCTTACAATTTCCTGATGTAGTTTCACCCGGACTCATCCCAAAGCCACCTTACCCAGGTTCCCTCTCGGTTCAGATACAGTTTTACCCAAACTCCTCACGAAGCCACCTTACCCAGGTTCCTTCTCGGTTCAGATGCAGTTTTACCCAAACTCCTCACGGAGAAACCTTACCCAGGTTCCTTCTCATAGCCCTACTATCCAGGCTTTCATCTCGAAGCAACCTTACCCAGGTTCCTTCCCATAAGCCCTATTATCCAGGCTCTCACCTCAAAATAACCCTACAACCCAGGTTCCTTCTCATAGCCCTACTATCCAGGATTTCATCTCGAAGCAACCTTACACAGGTTCCTTCCCATAAGCCCTACTATCCAGACTTTCAGCTCGAAGCAACCTTACACAGGTTCCTTCCCATAAGCCCTACTATCTAGGCTTTTATTCTAAAGTAACCCTATGACCCAGGTTCCTTCTCATATCCCTACTATCCAGGCTTTCATTTCGAAGCAACCCTACGATCTAGGTTCCTTCTCACAACCCTACTACCCAGGCTTTTATTTCGAAGTAACCCTACCATCCAAGTTCCTTCTCTTTTATCTCTGGACAATATCTTACAACACTGCTAAAACCTGGACCCGACCAGACACGGGCGGTTTCACATTTCCCCAGTAAGTCGCTGTGCAGCCTGGACCCTAACCAGATATGCAACTCACTTTTGTCATATCAATCAAGAGTTAATTCCCCAGTAGAGTAATGGACAACCAAAGCTCCTATACTCTATTTCCCAGGACATAAATCAACATTCCCCGACGAAGTCCTCCTCAACGGCAGGTACAAGAATTCTCGCAAAGGAATCTCTTATGCAACCAATATCTTTTCTGGATGGCATCTTTAATCCCATCTCTGACGATTCTCTGTCGACTTCCAAATGGAATCTGCCCATTCCCGATATCACCAATCAGTATTACTTTATGCGAGTGCAAATTTCTGGGCACTCTAGTGTTCAATCATCTTCTACCTTCAGATCACGAAAGGCAGTCCAGCCAATCTACATCCTCAGGTTTAAGAAGATTGGACAGGGGAAGCTGTTGTAACCCAAAATTTTCCCTCTCATTTTACTCAAAACATACTCCTAGAGGTCATCAACTTGCCCAAGGATGCCTAAGAATTAGCCAGACAAATTCTCTTCTAAGGCAATGAACCTTCAACTAGGGTTTCCACTTTCATAAAGATATGTGAACTCCAAAGGTATCAAATCTTTTCCATTGCCCTAATATGTCCTCAAGATCATCCATGCCAAGTTTCATGCCTTGCACAAGAAGTTTTCTTAGTTAACTGTTCAAATGCCTGAAAATCAACTATACTAGGTCAAAAGTCAACTGTGATGCACATACAGTCAAACTTCAATATTTTTGGTCAACATCAACATTTTGAAGTGATATCCATCATTTGATCAAGGGTTGGTCATGATTCCTCAAGGAATGCTCCTAATTCATCAAAAATCAAAAGTTGCTAAATTAGGGTTCCTATAGGAAAAGTCAACCAAACTTTGACTAGGCATAACTTTCTCATACTTTATCAGAAATTTCTCATACTAGGCTCATTTTGAAGAGGATTCAATTACCTACAACTCATATTCAACCCTCAAGTTCAAGAAATGCACTCATGAAAAGATATAAATCCAGACATTATAGGTCCTTGTCAAAAGTCAACAAAAACACCTTTTGGGTCAAAGCTTCTTACACGAACATGAAAGATCCAATTGAGGTGAAACAAAAAGGGTTGTTTAGAGGACATACTAAGCTTTCTAAAAATTCCGAGAACACCCTCTTAGGGTCAAAATTGAGAGATGTGCATTGTCAAAGTTGGCAATTTTTGGAAATTTGCACAAAGTCAACCATGCCCAAAATGCATTTTTTTTTCAAATGGGCCCAACTTTTTATGCTTGAAACACACTCCTAGCCTGGTACGCGACCCAAATATCCTTCCATGCATTTTTGGCTTTATTTATTTAATTTACTTTGATTTTAATCATTTAAAAATCAAATTAAATCAAATAAATGATATGAAAATAATGAAGATTTGTTTTGATTTGATTTTGAAGTGAATCACAATCCAAATATGTTGTATAATGCCAAGAAGATTCATGCAAGCTTAGAAAGGGAGGAGATCTTCACATTTGGAAAGATTTGAAGCATAATGAAAGCAAATTCATATCTTTGATTCTTGCCCAAAAATAACACCCTAATTTGATTCATATACATATAGCAGGGCATTATGAACCCTAAGGACAGAGAGACAGAGGAACAGCTTGTTCCAAAGAGTGAAACAAAGTTTCAAAATTTCCAAAGAAAAGTGTAGATTGGATTGTTCTTTACAGTCCAATTCAAGCAATTTAAAGGCCAGCAACACGTTCCTGGACGTCTCCTGAAGCAAACAGCATCGGTTGCACGCGTCAAAGCATCCAAAATTGCATCTTGATACTCACGGTTTGATCATGTTTTCTTCAATCTAGATTTCACTCATTCATACATTATACATGCTATTTGATTGTATTTTCGTGTTCATAATCACCACATGAAGATGTCTGAATAGTCCAATTCGAGTTTGAGCGCATGTATCATCATCTGCCATTGTTAGGTTTTCAAAGCTTCAAATTGGGGATTCTCTATAGAGGCAAAATTAGGACAAATCAAGGATACCAATGAACTCAGGGCATAATTTCTAGTTGATCTATGCTCTTAGTTAGGATTTATTGGGCTTGTATTACATTTTTGAATATTGCAGGGAATAACTATGGACAAAAACTGTCACTATAGCCTTTAGTGACAATTTTGTCTGTAGGTAAAGGGTTAGCATCAAAGATGACATTCTGAGGAAGGAGACGATGATGTGGATGACTACCATTAGAGGATTTGAAATTACGCGTGTTTTCTGGGCATAAGGTGTGTCTTTCGATTATATTATTATTTGTTTTTATATTAACAACTAAACAAGATAGCACACATGGCAAAGGGTAACATTGGTAAGAGGAAGGACCTGGGTTCGATCCCAGGTCCAGGAATTTTATTTATTTTCCTAACACGCTTTGCAGGATTCCATACGCCACGCATCCAAGAGCCTATCATACACCATAACACCTCATCAATTGGATCCTCTCCATCCCATATCTAACATCTCCAGCACGCAAGCGCGTGTTGGACCTCCTGAAGACCAACTCCACTGAATCCTACGCAGGCTCTGGGCCAATAAAGATGGGCCTATCACAAATTCAACTCCTTACCTCCAGAGTTGCTTTCACAACAGACCCAATTTATTTCTTTTTCTATTTTCTTTTGTTTTATTTGTTTAATCATTTTTTACAAAAAACAACAAAAATCATTTTTTTATTAAATCAAAAAATCACAAAAAAAATTGATTTAGGTTTTTATAATTAAAATTAATTTTTGAAAATTAATTATTTTAATTATTTCAACATAGATTATTTTGTTAAATAAAATTAACTAGAAATTAGGTTTAATTTGCAATTTAATTATTTTCTCAATAAAAAATACAGAAAAACATTTTTTTATTAATTAGATTTTTAGGCTTCTAATTTATTCCCGTATTTAATTTGTCTCGCGCGCACTTACTTATTTATAATTATTGTAGCTGTTTCAAGGTTTGTAATAGTTTCTAATTAGGGTTTATTTTACCGCTTTTTATTTACTGCCTATTCCCCAAGTTTTGGTTATGTAACCCCCTCCCCGAGGCCTTGTGATAGTTAGGACTTTAATTTCTCGCACTTTTAAATTGCCGCAACTATGAACTGTCTAGATGTATGGATAATAGGATTGTATGCGAAAGATAAATCAATGATTAAAAGGTAGATAACCCTAATTGTGCAAAGAAAATTAACTGAAAAGAGTACACTTGCACATGTTCACTCCTAGGGTTTATCACACTTCAGTTGTCTTCGATAAACGATCATGAAGTATAGGGAGTCTTAGTGGTTGTCCTCCAGTCCCAAAAGATAAAAAATGACCCATTCAGATGTTGCCTCGAAAAGATCTTTAAGACTCTAGGGTAACTACTAAGGTTTCCTAACCATTGCTTTTGTGACCGTACTTGTCCCTTCGAATGTCTCTTAAAACTCCAACGATGGGGCTACCTACTCCTTAATAGTAGGATAACATTGTCTAAAGGAAACGAGAAAACGAACAGTCTTTTTCGAGTATGTAGAAAATCTTAAGTACTTGCTCAAAACAAAAAAAACTCTTTTTCACAAACACTTTCAAAACAGTTTTCAAAAACAACTTCGTCACACTCTTAAGGACAGATACAAGGTTTACCGCGAAGTTAAATAAAAACTTTTCAAAACACACACAAGCAATTTTAAAATGAGCAAGTACCTAAGAGCCCATGAAAAACCATGGATATAAAGGATGCTAACACCTTCCCTTTCTATAATCTACCCCCCGTACTCAAACTCTCGAAAAAATGTTTTTTCTGTTCTTTTTCCTTTCCTTTGCTGGATGAAATAAAAGTCGGTGGTGACTCTTGCTTACCGCGACATTTGAGAATACAAAATGTAAACCAATATTAATAGTCGGTTCTGCCACCGCATCACAATTATGTTTAATGAGATTATTTTGATAATGTTGATAAAAATGGGTTATTTTGATAGAAATATTGTTTTTCTTGAATAATGTTAGTTTGAGAAAGTGGTGTCACTGAACACTAAAATGATGATATAAAGGTTATTTTTCTTGAATAATGTTAGTTTAAGAATATGTGTAACTCTACTTGCCGTAAGCTTGATTAGTATAGTAAAATGTAGATGTTGTTTATTTTGTTTCAAGTTAAATATTTGTAGGAAGTGTTATGTTGTGTTAAATGATCTTAGGAAGTGTTATTGTTATTGATTTTCAAAAGACCATATATACCATGATTATAGTATAGTTCATATGCATTAGGTGCCTTAGCAGAGATTTGTTGATTAATGTTGTTGTTGAGTAGTGTAGTTCTTATTTACATATAGATGGATGATTCAACCAACACCTCTAATACAACCTCTGTTAATACTAAAAATAAAAGAAAAACTAGAGGTTCCATGATGATGACCAAGGTGTCAAAATCCCACGAAAGAAGTGTTCGCTTCCTAGTTGAATTTTCCAATAACTGGTAAAGCTTATTGTTGTACCCCAAAATTTTCCCTCTCATTTCTCAACGGATCAGAAATTGTATACAACTTCTGGGCCAATTTTCACGTAGGTTCAGTCAGAAGTTGCAAGAGTAATTCAAAAAGGGCTTACAAGGCATGTCATAAGCTTTCTGGAAAGTCTGAGTACTCGCTCATACCATGCTGGAGCGAAAAGATTAGAGGATCAGAAGTTGGATGTTTGTTCTAATTTGCGCTGATGCTGAACTTCTGGTCCAGATCTAAGCTATGATGCACAATCTCATAGCGCATGATTTCTGGTTTGATAAATTCCATCATCATTTAATTCTCACAACCACTTTTAAGTTTTTATCCAAAGGATTTCCCCACGTGTGAGATAGAAGTACCATTGCTGTCCTTGAAAAATAAACTTTTGTACAAGGTTATGCTGGGCCCATGCTTTGCTTTTGCCTTTGAGGGTACTTTTTCTTAATTCATGCTTACAAATCCAGCTTAGGCACGACTAAAAGCTGATAACCACCATACTTGCTTCAAGAACAAGGCAGCACCCTAGCATATGAAGGCTATGTTCAATGCTTCGATCAGAACATCACTCTTCAAGTCTCATTCTGGTCTTCTACGATCAAAACATCACCAAATCCCAAAACCTCGTTTAAACAAACTGCTGCACTGCTACAACACAATCCTATAACCAACAACTAATCCAGTCCACACCTGCATTTTCCCAAATCCCATATTTGCACCAAATACAAAAAGCTGTGATAAAAAAGCAATGGAACAATATGCAAAAAATGTTCAAATCCCATTTGCTTTCCCCCTAAAACCACAACAAACTTACCTATAAATAAGTTGCTCCATCACACTTGCAAGGGGCTGACTTTTAGAGAGAGAGAGAATTATCAAAGAGAGAAAAGAAAATAGTAAAAACCTTCGCAAATCCTAAACAAAACCTTTGTTCTTCTCTTTGAATCAAAGAACATAACCACTATTCTGTTGCTCTCGCTGACTCCAGAACATCTGAAAGCAGCAATTCAAGTCCCAGAAACACGCTCTAGATTCAAGGTAAGTCTTTCTGACTTTGCATCTTTTCATTCAGAACATCATTAAATATGTAAGTACCATAGTATTGATGTTGTCCATATCATTGCATAAGTAGAAAAATTATGGATCGGAACTTCTTGAATAAAGCTAGGCTCAAAATTAGAATTAGAACTTCTATAAACTGCTGTGCTTTTATCCTTCTGATTTGCTGTTAAGAACTGAATAAATTGCTGATATGCTGATTAATACGAAGAAAGGTTGAAATGTAACACAAAACTTCTGAGTTCTCCTCACTGTTTCAATACACAAAACTTCTAAGAATTTCTCACTGATCTAACACTCAAAAGATCAACACATAGAAACCCAGAAATTCTGCATTTTCCCTCTAACGTTTCTTGCAGGACCTCAGAGTGTATCAATCCAGAACATCCGACGCTTCCTTCTGAACCACAACGTGGCCGACATCATAACTTCTGATCCCCTTTGTTTTGCTTTCAGCAACATGTTAATTCTATCTCTCATTATTTCCCTTTTTTTTTATCATTTTCAATATTAATACCCTTTTTATTAATATAAAAAAGACATAAAAATATTTTCTTTTTTTACTAATTAATTTATTTCTTTTTCTTAATTCATTAAGACAAAAAAACATTTTCTAAACAAGTCTTTTTTCTTTCTTGCATTGTACATTTCAATATGGTTGTAATAGTTAATTAGGATTTAAATTCTTGCAACCCCCCATTTGTAAATTTGTACCCCTATCCCCAAATGATGTAATAGCGTAGGAATTTACATTTCCGCAATTTATTGCTTTCATAAATGCTAGTAATTAGGGTGCGTATGGAAAGATATGAAATCAACAAATAGATAACCCTAATCAAGACTAAAATGCATGTAAATCAAACACACCATTCACACTTGCACCCTTAGGGTAATCCAATTTTGTTGCCTATCGGAAAATAGCCATATCCCTCGAACATGGGCGTTTTAGCAAAGAACCTCGATAAAAGATCGTAGTCCCTCAATGACCCTCAATGTTGCCTTTGGTAAATGATCTAGTCCCTAAAACGACATTGCTAAAACGTTCCATACGTTGCCTTCTATGACTATACAAACGTCCCACACCCGTCCCTTCACATCCAAAGATAGGGTTACTTACCAAATCAATGGTAAGATAACAATGTCAAAGGAAAGAGGAAATAAACATGAAAGACTTTTGAGTAGGTAGATTGTTCCTAGTTGCTTGCTCATTTTCAAACCAAAACATCCTTGATTTTTTCAAAACAAACACCAACACTTTCAAAACACCTTTTAAACTTGAAAACATTTTCAAAAGATCAACACTTTGTTTACATTCTTACGAACGAGAATCATTACAAAGTTTTCCTAAACGATGGCCCCTCTTCAAAATACTTTCAAAAAACACACAAAGCACATTTTCAAACAAAAGAAAGTGATCTAGCAAGTAACTAAGAGCCCGTAGATAACTACAGATGAAAAGGGTGCTAATACCTTCCCTTTTCATAATCTACCCCCCGAACTCAAGAAAACATCTCAAAGGTGTTTCCTGTTCTTTTCAGCCTTTCTTTTTTGGATAAAAGAAAATTCGGTGGTGACTCTTTCTAACCGCAACATTTGCAATCAAACGCAAAACAACCAAGTCAGTTCTCCCACCGCGTTACAGAATTGGCGACTCTGCTGGGGATTTAATTTAAAAGTGGGGTTACCTTAGGGCTAGATCACATTTACTTGCTTTCAATGTTTGATTTGTTTGCTTTACATTATGGTTCCTTGTTTGGGCTTTCTTTGATCCTCCACCCGGATCTGGGACACCTTGTTAGGTAAGTAGCAATAGATTATGGAAACTGTACGGCGTAGACTGATATTGTTGAAACAATGGCTACGTTAGTGTGACATATTTGTGGGTACTGGTATCCCTTGTGTTGAATCTAGGAGAATACGGGGCCGCTGAGTGGCGTCATGAAGCACTAACTGACTTTAGAACCTTAATTGAACAAACTTGGCCATTTAGGACGTAGTGAGATAACCGGTTTCGGTGGAAAGCTGAAAATTGGTTGATACTCGATACTACACTCATTGAGACTAGACTTTTGGGATATCCCGACCGCAAGAAAAGATTGATTGTGCTGGGAAAATGCTTAAAAGAAAGGTCAGTTATTTTGAGACCCCTTAGAACCCAGTTACTATTAACTAGGACAAGTTTGAGCCAACTAAACTTCAAGAGGGTACTTACCTATGAGACTCCATGCAATCCTAAGCCTAAGGACTTGTTTGTTTTGTTTGAATATACTTACTTGTACATAACATCATAAACATCATAACATCATACGCAATCTCACTAACCATTTCAAGGATCTCGAGGGCCTTTGATGCAGGGTCACATTGAACCAGACGTCTATCAAGGGACAAGAGGATTTATTTTCCTCTAATCAAACACCGTCAAAGATCGAGTGCAACAAAGGGCTACAACCCACTTGACATGGCGAGCTTAATTCTCGTGGAAGGACATCCACCGATACAAAGTTCTCCAATCAAAACTGTAAGTGACTACTAACCCCGCGAGATCCTTGAAAACATGCATCCACATATCATGCATCATATCATGACAGGTTTCTCCCATACAGGCCTCCTTATCTTCCTACTGTTTATTTCAGTAAGATGGATATGGAACAAACGGTGAAAGATCTCCAAGCTCAAAATGCTCAAGAAGTCAATAGGCATCCTGAACTTGGGAAGGAGACTTAAAGGACAACTCAAGGGGGCTCTAGATCTTCCAACTCCATCCAACATGAGGGATAGTCATGAAGAAGACAACAATCTAGAGATTGATGAAGTCGAAGCTGATTACTCTCAGGAACAATATCCTCCCGTTGGTGACAAGTACAAACAGTTGGCGGATTGCCTCAATGTTATGGAGACTCAGCAGATACCTGGCTTGGATTTAGGAGACATGGGCTTGGTTTCTGGAGTGGTCATCCCGCCAAAGTTCAAAATCCCTACCTTTGCCCTGTACGATGGAGTCTCTTTCCCTAAGATGCACTTAAAGTCTTATGTCCGCAAGATTCAACCATACACAATTGATCCGAAGCTTTGGATCCATTGCTTCCAAGAGAGCCTAGTAGGGACTCAACTTGAAGGGTTCTATCAATTGGAGAGTTCTCGCATCCACACCTGGGAGGATTTAGCTACTGCTTTCTATAAGCAGTACTAGTATAACGCTGATCTTGCACCAACTCGTGTACAATTGCAGAACATGACCATGGGTTCCAACGAGAGCTTCAAAGGATATGCCCAAAAGTGGAGAGATCTGGCTGGTAGGGTGCAACCCCCTTTAAATGATAGGGAGTTGATTGACATCTTCATGGGAACTTTGACAGGACCTTTCTTCAAACACCTAATCATAAGTTCCTTAGCCGGGTTCACCGAGCTAATACTGACTGGAGAAAGAGTCGAAGCTGGAATCAAAAGTGGAAAGATCCAAGAAGCTACACCCTCTGATGCTCAGAAAAAGCCTTACAATGGGAAGAAAGAGTCCAATGCTATGTATGGTCAAAAGAGTCGTCATGACCAACACGTGGGGGCAGTCCTGATCTCTGGTTCTGCGTCGCATCGGCAACAGCAACAGCAAAAGGGAAGTCGACGAAGGCCAGACGAGCCCAAAAGACAATTTACCAAGTCGAAAACCTAAAAAGGCGGCTTGGGCAAAAAAAGGGTATCCCGATGGACTGAAAACCCGAAAGGGCGGTCCAGGCAAAAATTAGGGATCAAAGCGTACGACTATGCCCCGTCATCTCGTCACTTGTCTACCAGAAGAAGATTTTTCAATCAGCAGTTATCAAGCTCCTCATAGGCCTTCTTCTCCCGCAGAAACTGGGGCAATAAGAGTTGTCCAAACTGTACAAGCTGCTCTGTCCTCCAGATACAAGGTAAGTTCAGCTGAAGAACATGACCAAGATACCTTCACTCCCCGCAGGGTAAGACAAGATTCAGCAAATACTCCACCCGAGCATAGTTGGTCTCCCGTTAGCCCTAACAAGGCACAGTATCTCCAGCAAGTCAGCAATACTCTCCCCCGAGCAGAGTCAGGCTACTGTCATCCCTAAGGAAGTTGGGTATCCCCAGAAGAGCTCAATATTCCCCAGTGGAGTATACATATGTTCCTAAGCAAGCATCCCCGACAGTCTTAACATTCCTCGACAGAAATATAAGATTGTTCCCCGGCGGAATACAAGATACCCCAGTGGTGCCATTTCCTCAAAAGTTTCCCCAGGAGAGTTGAACCATCTCCCCAGTAGATTCTAGAAGCTTATCCCCAGTAGATTCTGGAAGCTTATCCCCAGTAGATTCTGGAAGCTTGTCCCCTGCAGAGTACATATCTCTCCCCGGCTTTATTCAAAGGTTATTCCCCACCAGAGCTTATAACTGGGTTATCCTCAGCTAATTACCATGGAAAGATCGTCCTCGGCGAAGTTCTTCCTATCCCCCAACGGAGTTCATCAAATTTCCCAACAAAACTTATCAACGGTATCCCCAGCGGAGTTATCATCAAAACCTCAGCGAAGTATCTCTTCCCATAGAGTAATTCCCCGCAGAGTAATCTCTTCGCCAAGTTTATTCACCAACGGAGTCATCTTCTCCTAACGGTTTATTCTTGCACTCATCATCCCCAGCGGAAACGAAGAACTCTACTCTTCAAATATCAGCCCAGGATTCAACAAGCTCCCGACACTCGTCAAGGATTTATTTTCCTAGACGAAAATACATTCATAGACATTTCACATTTCATACATCCTATTTTACATACATGATAAAGTGCATACGACACTATCTCATTTTGAACATCATGACATCATGCATTTCATACATCATGATATTGCATACAACTGACGTTTTGCCTTTTCAGGAAAAAGGGTCAACCAAAAGATGATTACTATCAACTGTCGCAATTCCAGATTCGATTCGTGTATCCAGCCAGGGCATATCTGTGAGTGATTGATTGTGGATTCGACACCTGTATCTAGCCAGGGCATATCTACATGAAGAGTTTAGAGATTTGATTCCTGTATCTAGCCAGGGCATATCTGTAGACGACTAATTCCAGATTCGATTCCTGTATCTAGCCAGGGCATGTCTGTGAGTAATTGATTGTGGATTCGACACCTGTATCTAGCCAGGGCATATCTGCATGAAGAGTTTAGAGATTCGATACCTGTATCCAGCCAGGGCATATCTGTAGACGAAGAATTCCAGATTCGATTCCTGTATCTAGCCAGGGCATATCTGTGAGTGATTAATTGTAGATTCGATACTTGTATCTAGCCAGGGCATATCTGCATGAAGAGTTTAGAGATTCGATTCCTGTATCCAACCAGGGCATATATGTAGACGACTAATTCCAGATTCGATTCCTGTATCCAGCCAGGGCATGTCTGTGAGTAATTGATTGTAGATTCGATACCTGTATCTAGCCAGGGCATATCTGCATGAAGAGTTTAGAGATTCGATTCCTGTATTCAGCCAGGGCATATCTGTAGACGACTAATTCCAGATTCGATTCCTGTATCTAGCCAGGGCATGTCTGTGAGTAATTGATTGTAGATTCGATACCTGTATCTAGCCAGGGCATATCTGCATGAAAAGTTTAGAGATTCGATTCCTGTATCCAGCCAGGGCATATCCGTAGACGACTAATTCCAGATTCGATTCCTGCATCTAGCCAGGGCATATCTGTGAGTAATTGATTGTAGATCCGATACCTGTATCTAGCCAGGGCATATCTGCATGAAGAGTTTAGAGATTCGATACCTGTATCTAGCCAGGGCATATCTGTAGACGACCAATTCCAGATTCGATACCTGTATCTAGCCAGGGCATATCTGTGAGCGATTGATTGTAGATCTATACCTGTATCTAGCCAGGAAAGTATCTACATGAAGAGTTTTAAGATCAACACCTGTAACAGGCCAGGAAATTATCTTTCATTCTCAGGTCAGAGGTCTACACCTGTATCCAGCTAGGAAAGCTATCTCGACCAAACTTTTGAAGTTCCAGATTCGATACCTGTATCTAGCCAGGGCATATCTGTGGACGATTGATTGTAGATCTATACCTGTATCTAGCCAGGAAAGTATCTGCATGAGAAGATTGAAGATCAATACCTGTATCTAGCTAGGAAGTTATCTTTCATTCTCAGGTCAGAGGTCTACACCTGTATCCAGCCAGGAAAGCTATCTCGACCAACCTTTTGAAGTTCCAGATTCGATACCTGTATCTAGCCAGGGCATATATGTGAGCGATTGATTGTAGATCTATACCTGTAACTAGCCGGGAAAGTATCTGCATGAAGAGTTTGAAGATCAACCCCTGTAACAGGCCAGGAAATTATCTTTCTTTCTCAAGTACGCAAGTTCTCGCTAAGGAATCTCTTACGCGATCGACACCTCCGGATGGCATCTTTAAGCCCATCTCCACAGCTATCCATTACATCTCCAAATGGCATCTGTAAGCCCATTCTCGACAAGGTTCTGTCACATCTCCAGATGGCATCTATAAGCCCATCCTCCTATCCATCATATCTCCAAATGGCATCTATAAGCCCATTCCCGACATCACATTGCTGATACCTCACTATGCGAGTGCAAATTTCTGGGCACTTTAGTGTTCAATCATCTTCCACCTTCGGATCACGAAAGGCACACAAGACAATCTACATCCTCAGGTCTAAGAAGATTGAACAGGGGCAACTGTTGTACCCCAAAATTTGCCCTCCCATATTTCTCAAGACATGTCAAGAATCATCTCCAAGTTGTTCAAGATGGCTCAAGAGTTGGACAGTCAAATCATCTCCTAAGGCAGTCAATTCAAAATTAGGGTTTTGTGTTGCATCAAGGTCCTTACATCCAAATGACCTTAAGTGCTCCTTAATGTCCTAACGTATGCTCAAATTCAGAAGGTATCCGACTGTGTGAGTTTTCTCGAAGAAATATGGTGAAAAAAGTGTGTTGAAAGTGCAGTTTTTACGCACTAAAAAATTCATAACTTGAAGATCGTGGCTCGTTTTGAACCCGTTCTGGTGGCCAAAATTCCTTCTTGACATTATCTACGTTTTCATCTCTCACGGATGGAAGCCAATTTCGATCAGAAGGTCTTCAAAAATATGGATTTATCAAGTATTTTCATACAGAAAATTTGTGACAGAAGTTTATTTGCGTCATGTTCAGAAAATCATAACTTGGTCGATTTTCATCGTATCAAGCTGGTTCCGGCGCCAAAATTTCACAAATTGAGTTGGCTACATTTTCACAGAAGGTATTGAGTTCAAACGGTATTCAAAAGGCCTTTGTTTTTTGCTCAGAGTGCGTGACACACTGAAAATCCTGAATGCTGAATATTGTTTCATCTGGGCCGAAACTTCGAAAATTTATAACTCGGTCAATTTTTATCGGATTGGGCATATATTTTTACACAAGGTCACTGACTCATAGATCTACAACTTTGCTTCAAAAGTCGAGACCGGATTATGCTCCGATCAATACCAGTTTTTTATTGAAGAACGTGTCAGAGTCGACACTGGAGCCCAAAATAAGTTTGTCTGAGCTGAAACTTCAAAAATTCATAACTAATTCACTGTTTATCCGATTGAGCCGATTTTCGGACAGGAGTTAGCTCTCGATATCGGCTACATTTTGTTTTCACATTTCAACTTCAAAAATTGCACTTAAGTCCCTGCGATTTAGCCTGGAGGCTCAATTGCACATTTAAAACCCATTTTCTTTACCCTAATTTCCATTATATAATCACATTCTTTTCACACAAACAAGGAGAAGAAAAAAAACCTTACCACAACACTGTCAGAATATCAAATTCTTTCAAAAACCCTAAAACCTTGAAATCCTTATTACAAATCCCTCTCTCACTACAAACAAGCCATCTCAGTTACAAACCAACATCTCACTACTTCTTCAGTAAGGGTAAGACTGGTTTGATCTCCATGATCAAAAAGGCATAAAAGCATTCATGTCACTACTTTTCCAGTAAGGGTAAGGTTGATTTGATCTCCATGATCAAAAGGGTATAATCATTCATACATGCCATATTGACCTAAACATTAAATTTCTTCATATATTGGCTTTATTTGTATTTTATGATATATAGTAATTTATTTAATGTGTTCATGAGATTCAATACTGCAGATTTAGACAGGATCCCATGCAGGTTCATTAAGGAACGTTGAGGCCAAAATACAAATGGCCAAAAGCCAAAAGCCAAATAGCCAAAACAGAACAGCTTACACATGACATCAATACATGGCGAGACAAACATCCTGAGAAGGTTAAGGAACATTGAGGCCAGAACACAAATGGCCAAAAGCCAGAACACAAATGGCCAAAAGCCAAAACACAAATGGCCAAAACAAAACAGTTTACACATGACGCCAATAGCTGTTTCACCCCTCCAATCAGGCTCGTATACTCCTAAACTCTCTCTCTATTTTTATTATGTTCCTTTAATTAATTAATCGTTATTATTTTTATTAATCACTAACCAATTAACATTTTTTCTTAATAAAATGAAAAACACAAAAAATATTTTATTTATTAAAAGTAACTTCATCACTTTTATTTTTGTAAATAAATTAATTTAATCAATTTAGCTTTAATTAGATTTAACTTTTAATATTTTTTGCAATATTTAAAATCAATTTAGAATATTAGGTTTTTATTAGCATTAATTCAATTTATTTTATTTCTTTAAAAATTCAAAAATCCAAAAATATTTTCATTATTTAATTTAATTTAATTGTTCATTTAGTTTAATTCCTTTTAATCCAAAAATAACCAAAAAAATCACTTTCTTTCAAAAAAAGGGTCAAAACCCCAAAAAACTCGCATCCGATTTAATTTCCCGTACGCGATCCATTTTATCATATTATTGTATCTGTTTCCCGGGTTGTAATAGATAATTAGGACTTTATTTATTTATCGCTTTTATTTACTTTTTCACATTTACTTTTTCAAGGGTTTGTTTTTGGCGATGTAAATACCCGACGCCTTGTAATAGTTTAGATTTACTTTCCGCAAACTATTAACTGCTAGATGTATGCTAACTAGGCTATGCATGACAAGACTTCTCTTAAATTAAAATTAACCCGTAGCTCACCATAATATGTACAAAGATAACATTAATTGAAACCTGACACACTCGCACATGCCACTCCTAGGGTACGCCTCACTTGGTTGCCTCGACGTGGTAATTGAGTATAGGGTGTTTTAGAGGTCGCCCTCCTGTCTAAAGATCAAAAGTTGCCTCAAAACGGTTGCCTCGGATAAAAAACGATCTAAGACATTAGGGTTACCGCTAAGGCGTCCTACTATTGCTTTGGTGACCACATGTCCCTATAATCGATTTGACCCGAAAACTCCAACGATGGTGCTACCTACTTCTCAATAGTGGGATAGTACTGTCTAAAGGACATTTACACAACTTAATTTCTTTTGAGTAGGTAGAGGTTCTCAGGTACTTGCTCTTTCAAAATAAAAATACTTTTTCGCACTTACACTTTTCAAACAAAAGTTTTCAAACAACACTTCATACACTCTTGAGGACAGATACAAGAGTTAAATCGAAGTTTTCAAACAAACTTTTTCAAAACCCACAAACACAAGAAAAGCAAAACATTTTGAAAACATAGTGAGCAAGTACCTAAGAGCCCATGGATAACCATGGATAGAAAGGGTGCTAACACCTTCCCTTTCTATAAATCTACCTCCCGAACTGAGAAACATTCTCGAAAAGGAATTTTGCTGTGCTTTTGTCCTTTCCATGTTGGAGAATATAAAAGACGGTGGCGACTCTTGCTTACCGCGACATTTCGCGAACCAACATTCCAAAACAGTCAGTTCTATTTCCACCGATCACAGGATGCCATTCTGATACTCATTCAGATTCAGCTTTCAGATACAATTCAGATATGCTCCAGATACGGATGCCATTCTGATACTCATTTAAATTCAGCTTTCAGATACATTTCAGATACGCTCTAGATACGGATGTCATTCTGATACTCATTCAGATTCAGCTTTCATACACAGTTCAGATACGCTCCAGATACGAATTCCATTCTGATACTCATTAAGATTCAGCTTTCAGATACAGTTCAGGTACGCTCCAGATACGGATGCCATTCTGATACTCATTTAGATTCAGCTTTCAGATACAATTCAGATACACTCCAGATACGGGTGCCATTCTGATACTCATTTAGATTCAACTTTCAGATACAGTTCAGATACGCTCCAGATACGGATGCCATTCTGATACTCATTCAGATTCAGCTTTCAGATACAGTTCAGATACGCTCCAAATATGGATGCCATTCTGATACTCATTCAGATTCAACTTTCAGATACAGTTCAGGTACGCTCCAGATACGGATACCACTCTGATACTCACTCAGATTTAGCTTTCAGATACAGTTCAGATGCACTCCAGATACAGATGCCATTCTGATACTCATTCAGAATTAGCTTTCAGATACAATTCAGATACACTCCAGATACGGATGCCATTCTGATACTCATTCAGATTCAGATTTCAGATACAGTTCAGATACGATCCAGATACAAATGCGTTTCTAATACTCATTTAGATTCAACTTTCAGATATAGTTTAGATACGCTCCAGATACAGATGCCATTCTGATACTCATTCAAATTCAACTTTCAAATACAGTTCAAATATGCTCCAGATACGGATGCCATTCTGATACTCATTTAGATTTAGCTTTCAGATACAATTCAGATATGCTCCAGATACGGATGCCATTCTGATACTCATTCAAATTCAGCTTTCAGATACAGTTTAGATACTCTCTAGATACGGACGCCATTCTGATACTCATTCAGATTCAGCTTTTAGATACAGTTCAGATACGCTCCAGATACGGATTCCATTCTGAGACTCATTCAGATTCAGCTTTCAAATACAGTTCAAATACGCTCCTGATATGGATGCCATTCTGATACTCATTCAGATTCAGCTTTTAGATACAGTTCAAATACGCTCCAGATATGGATACCATTTTGAAACTCATTTAAATTTAGCTTTCAGATACAGTTCATCTTTCAGATACAATTCAGATACGCTCCAGATACGGATGCCATTCTGATACTCATTCAGATTCAGCTTTCAGATACAGTTCAGATACGCTCCAGATATGAATGCCATTCTAGTACTCATTCAGATTCAACTTTCAGATACAGTTCAGATACGCTCTAGATACGGATGCCATTCTGATACTCGTTCAGATTCAGCTTTCAGATACAGTTCAGATACGCTCTAGATACAGATGCCATTCTGATACTCATTCAGATTCAGCTTTCAGATACGCTCCAGATACATATGCCATTTTGATACTCATTCAGATTCAACTTTCAGATATAGTTCAGATACACTCTAGATACGAATGCCATTCTGATACTCATTCAAATTCAACTTTCAGATACAATTCAGATACGCTCTAGATACGGATGCCATTTCGAGACTTATTCAGATTCAGCTTTCAGATACAGTTTAGATACACTCCAATTACGGATTCCATTCTGATACTCATTCAATACTTTTTTCCGTTCAGATACAATCACAACATAGATTCATTCTGACACTCCCTCACACAGCTGCCAGATACATACGACACAATATCATTTATTTTGAGAACATCATTGTACCATACATTTCATACATCATGACATTGCATACAACTAACCTTTCTTATTTTCAGGAAAGATCAATCAACAGAAAATTATCGTCAAAATTTTCAGTAAGTCAAATACAGATCAATTCCCAAGAAAGGATTGGTCAACCGTCTACGTAGAAGATGCTTTCTCTGGTTCAGATAAATTGCTCAAAGATTTACTCTGATTCTCTCCAATTATAGAATATTCAAGACCTCTTTCAGTTCAATTTAAATCTCTCAACAGTTTATCCTGATACTTTCCAAAAGAAATATTTCTGGTTCAGATAAATCTCTCAATAATTTATTCTGATTCTTCTCCAGATCCCTGCCGATTCAATTTAAATCTCTCAACGATTTATCCTGATTCTTTCCCACAGACAGTTTCTTTGGTTCAGATAAGTCGTTCCAAGATTTATTCTGATTCTTTTCCAGTTGAAATCAAGTTCAGACTTAGACCATCCTCTATCAACAGTCACCCTTGGATGGCATCTACAAGCCCATCTCTGGCAGATCTCCATCATTCCTCCAAATGTCATCTATAAGCCCATTACCATCTCATCTTCGAGTGCAAATTTCTGGGCACACTAGCGTTCAATCATCTTCCACCTTCAAGTCACGAGTGGCAGATTCACCAATCTAACTCTTCAAGCGTAAGAAGATTGAACAGGGGCAGCCGTTGTACCCCAAAATTTGCCCTCTCATTTCTCAAAGGATTATCCTGGACCCTCAGTTTTTGCTTCCATCCAATTTCAAGCCTTGAATTACAAATTTTCCAAGAAAGTCATTCACAAGGGCAAAATTGTCATTTGTACACTAAAAAGTCAAACTTTGACTTTTGGATTAAAATTAAGTTTCAAGGATCATATTTCATCAAGACATGTTGAAATATGAAGTTTGTTTCATCAAGAAATTTAAAAGTCATAATTACTTTGGAAAAGTCAAAATTCTAAATACTTAGAATTTTTCTAAGTGTTTAAGAAATATGACAAGCTCAGAACTTCTGGCTAGATTATTACCATGATGCAAGCTGATTCTAGAAGAACTTCTAACTCAAGACTTTTAGATCTCAATGAGACCTAAAACACTACAGAACAAAACTTCTTCCAGAAGTGTTGGGATTTCAAGTTGTACGTCTTCAAAGACACGTCTCTAAAGCTTAGGCACTTAGTAAATTCTAAACATTTTCAAATCAGAAATTGTCTACAACTTCTGGGCCAGTTTTCACGTAGGTTCAGTCAGAAGTTTCAAGAGTAATTCACAAAGGGCTTACAAGGCATGTCATAAGCTTTCTGGAAAGTCTGAGAACTCGCTCAGAACATGCTGGAGCAAAAAGATTAAAGGATCAAAAGTTAGATGTTTGTTCTAATTTGCGTTGATGTTGAACTTCTGGCGCAAATCTAAGCTATGATGCACAATCTCATAGTGTAGGATTTCTGTTTTAATAAATCCCATCATCATTTAATGCTCACAACCACTTTTGAGTTTTTATCCAAAGGATTTCCCCACGTGTGAGATAGAAGTACCATTGTTGTCCTTGAAAAAAAAACTTTTGTACAAGGTTATGCTGGGCCCATGCTTTGCTTTTGCCTCTGAGGGTACTTTTCCTTAATTCATGCTTACAAATCCAGCTTAGGCACGGCTAAAAGCTGCTAACCACCATACTTGCTTCAAGAACAAGGCAACACCCTAGCATATGAAGGCTATGTTCAACGCTTTGGTCAGAACATCACTCTTCGAGTCTCATTCTGGTCTTCTGCGATCAGAACATCACCAAATCCAAAACCTCGTTTAAACAACCTGCTACACTGCTACAACACAGTCCTATAACCAACAACTAATCCAGTCCTCGCCTACATTTTCCCAAATCCCATATTTGAACCAAATACAAAAAGATGTGATCAAAAAGCAATGGAACAGTATGCCAAAAATGTTTAAATCCCATTTGTTCCCCCCCCAAAACCATAACAAACTCACCTATAAATAAGTTGCTCTATCACACTTGCAAGGGACTGGCTTTTAGAGAGAGAGAGAGAGAGAGAGAATTATCAAAGAGAGAAAAGGAAACAGTAAAAACCTTCGCAAATACTAAACAAAACCTTTGTTCTTTTCTTTGAATTAAAGAACATAACCACTATTCCGTTGCTCTCGTTGACTCTAGAACATCTGAAAGCAGCAGCTCAAGTCCCAGGCACACGCTCTAGATTCAAGGTAAGTCTTTCTGACTTTGCATCTTTTCATTCAGAACATCATTAAATATGTAAATACCATAGTATTGATGTTGTCCATATCATTGCATAAGTAGAAAAACTATGGATCAGAACTTCTTGAATAAAGCTAGGCTTAGAATTAGAATTAGAACTTCTACAAACTGCTGTGCTTTTATCCTTCTGATTTGCTATTAAGAACTGAATAAATTGCTGATATGCTAATTAATACGAGGAAAGAGTTGAAATGTAACACAGAACTTGAGTTCTCCTCACTGTTTCAATACACAAAACTTCTAAGACTTTCTCACTGATCTAACACTCAAAAGTTCAACACATAGCAACCCAGAACTTCTGTGTTTTCCCTCTAACATTTCTTGCAGGACCTCAAAGTTTATCAATCCGGAACTTCTGACGCTTCCTTCTGAACCACAGCATGCCCGACATCAGAACTTCTGATCCCCTTTGTTTTGCTTTCAGCAGCATGTTAGTTCTATCTCTCATTATTTCCTTTTTTTTATCATTTTCAATATTAATACCCTTTTTATTAATATAAAAAAGACATAAAAATATTTTCTTTTTTTTACTAATTAATTTATTTCTTTTTCTTAATTCATTAAGACAAAAAAACATTTTCTAAACAAGTCTTTTTTCTTTCTTACATTGTACATTTCAATATGGTTGTAATAATTAATTAGGATTTAAATTCTTGCAACCCCCCATTTGTAAATTTGTACCCCCATCCCCAAATGATGTAATAGTGTAGGACTTTACATTTCCTCAATTTATTGCTTTCATAAATGCTAGTAATTAGGGTGTGTATGGCAAGATATGAAATCAACAAATAGATAACCCTAATCAAGACTAAAATGCATGTAAATCAAACACACCATTCACACTTGCACCCTTAGGGTAATCCCATTTTGTTGCCTAACGGAAAATAGTCATGTCCCTTGAACATGGGCATTTTAGTAAAGACCCTCGATAAAAGATCGTAGTCCCTTGATGACCCTCAATGTTGCCTTCGGTAAATGATCTAGTCCCTAAAACGACATTGCTAAAACGTTCCATAGGTTGCCTTCTATGACTATACAAACGTTCCACGCCCGTCCCTTCACATCCAAAGATAGGGTTACTTACCAAATCAATGGTAAGATAACAATGTCAAAGGAAAGAGGAAATAAACATGAAAGACTTTTGAGTAGGTAGATTTTTCCTAGTTGCTTGCTCATTTTCAAACCAAAACATCATTGCTATTTTCAAAACAAACACCAACACTTTCAAAACACCTTTCAAACTTGAAAACATTTTCAAAAGATCAACACTTTGTATACATTCTTACGAACGAGAATCATTACAAAGTTTGCCTAAACGATGGCCCCTTTTCAAAATACTTTCAAAAAACATACAAAGCACATTTTCAAACAAAAGCAAGTGATCTAGAAAGTAACTAAGAGCCCGTAGATAACTACGGATGAAAAGGGTGCTAATACCTTCCCTTTTCATAACCTACCCACCGAACTCAAGAAAACATCTCAAAGGTATTTCCTGATCTTTTCAGCCTTTCCTTTTTGGATAAAAGAAAAGTCGGTGGCGACTCTTGCTAACCGCAACATTTGCGATCAAACGCAAAACAACCAAGTCAGTTCTCTCACCGCGTTACACTTATGGTGAACATGCTAATAGTTTTATGAGTTATGTGTCGGTACAAGATAGAAATAAAGTCAGCATTTTGGTAGATGATTGGTACAGAGTTTCTGATGATTTGAAAGATCAACTATGCACCGACATTATGGTATTTATTTTAAAATTTATTAATTATTTTAAAAATATATATGACCACTTACTTTTTTGGTTTAATACTACAACTATTTTATATAAACGTAGGAAGTGTTTATTGTTCCAGATGATGATAAGCTTTTTAAAAAGAAATGGATTGCATATACCAGTGAGCATTGAAGGGGATTTAAGAAACATCTCACAACTGATTATATTAAAAAACAAAGCTTGAATAAGAGCCTCTATATGTGATTTATCAATTTATTGATAAAGACATGTGTGAGAAGTTTGTCAAGTCTCACAACATTCATGAATTCTTGGCTAAGAGCCAAAAATGAAAGGATAATATGGCAAGAAATATCTATCCACATAGAATGTATCCTAGAGGATATGATAAACTAGAACAAATAATGATTAAAGAAAAAAGAAAACAAAGAGAACTAGAGTTGGAAGATCCTTATAGAAGCCTTGATCACAACCCATCTCCACCATCACGCCATGAGAAATGGAAGAGGGCACGCCAAAGACCACGAGGCGAGTTCACATCCAGGAGATTGACCATTTTTCTGGGCTTTTTTTGACGCGTTCTGACTTATTCAGACTGCTTTAAAAGGGGACATTTGGCATCTTTTCAAGGATTCTGTAAATTTTGACTAAAAGTGACAAAAAAGAGTACCCGGAGTGCAACTTGAGAGCATTAGAAGCCACTAAAGGCCCGTTCTTCAAGGATTTTATCATGTAATCTTCATAATATCACTTGGTATTTATTTGTGTCGATATGGGTGGCTAAACACTTCTAGGTTTGGTTTTGTTTGATGAACTTATTTTGAACCTGTTGGGAGATATATTTAATTTGTCAGTGCATGAATAATTGAAGTTATATTTTTATTTAATTTCCTCTTGCGTGTAATGCTTTTTATTTGAGATACTCATTTAATTTGATTATGGACACATAAGGAATACTGACCATTAGTCTATGCGTTGGAACTAGGGAAATTATTGTACTTACGCTGGTTGATTAGGGATATGAGACCTTTAGTAGTGGAATTTGAGTTAACATCCTGTTGTATCGCCTAATTTCACTTATGCCGGTTGAATAGGAATAAGAGACCTCTAGTAGAAATTAGTATGCTATACACCAAGGGACTGGGTATAGTGTTTTTATTAATTTTCCGTGAAAATATAACAAATTTATCATTCATTTAGTGCATTAAACATTAACAGGGGAGAAATAAGGGATTCTATGAAAAACCTGACCACTTTCGCATTATTTTTGGAACAAATTTTAATTTTCAAAACCAATCTTGAAAACCCTCCTAATTGTTACCTTTTAAACTTGCACAACTATTTTTTTTGTTAAATAGCTATCCTTGTAGATACAATCTTATTTTATTACTTCGACGCTATCGGTACACTTGCCGAGAAGTCATCAAATTTTTGGCACTGTTGTCGGGGAATCTTAGAGGAAAATTGGAAAGCTTTTAGATAAGCCACTCTAGAATATGAGAATTTAGTGGAGAAAAACTTACTTGTTTCTTCGGATAATGAAATACACGAAGAAACAATCATGACAACCATACCACCACCTCTTACCATGGGGGAACATTGCAAGCGAATTGATGTAGAGAAAATTTCTAGGGGTTTTGTACCCGCTAGCCATTATAACTTTAATATTAAGAATTTTGTGCTTTTAGGTCTAAGGGACAAACCATTTTGACGTAAGTGCAACTCAGGATTCATGGGAGCATCTTGCTCGCTTCTATGAAATAACTTCAATATGCAGACCAACTGATGTTATTGAAGATCAGGTGAAGTTGAGGATGTTTAGTTTCTCGCTAGTTGGAAGACTCAAAGATTGGTTACTATGTCTTCCTAAGGGTACCATTGCAACATGGAAAGAGCTGGAGGACAAATTTTGGAGAGATTCTTCACTACCACATAGTTTACTGAGAGAAAAGCCTAAATCACTAATTTTGAGCAGCAAGAGACTGAATATCTTTATGATTTATGGGAGTGATTTAAATTGCTATTATGCAAGTGTCCAAATCGTAATCTAAGCAACATGGATCGAATGCATAACTTTATTTAAGGGCTTGGGAGTCAGAACATATGCTTTTGGATGCTTCTAAGGGAGGCACAATCAGGACGATGGTTGAAGCTCAGGTAAAAGATTTGATTTAAAAATGTGTTTGAACCAATATCGTTCAAAGAGTGAAAGAGCTATAAAGGTCGAAACTACAGGTACACCAAAAGGTATATTAACTTTAGATGATCATACTACATTATTAGCTCAAATTGAATGATTGAAGAAAAATCTAGCTGAAAGCAACTTAAATCAAGCTAACGTGAGTTAGGTACAAGCATTAAAGTGTGATTTATGCGAAAAAGGACATGCAAATAGAATGTGTTCTACAGAAGATTCTAGTGAAGAAGCACATTTTACAAATTTCCAACAGAATAATACTTATTCAAACACCTAGAATATAGGTTTGAAAGATCATCCGAACTTCAAATGGAGCAATAATCAAACCTTGAATGCAAATCAGAGTACTCAACAGACTCAACAACCTCCATTTTAGAGGAAATTGTCACATCTTGAAGAGATTCTCAATAAGTTCGTCCAAGCAACTTAAAGTATTTTTGAACAGGTAAGAAAACAACATGAAACCATGAGCAAAAACCTTGATGCATCCATAAAAAATTTAGAGATGAAAATTGGTCAACTATCCCGCCAAGTGGCTGCTTTTCCAAGTTCTAGTGGAGGATTTATTGCTAATACAATTGATAATCCTAAGAATGAAACCTGTAAATCCTTAGAGTCAGGGTTTGGACTAAACACCAACTTGAAAGATGATGAAATAGATGAAGAAGTAGAATTTAGGAAAGAGAAATAAGTGAGGGAAAACACGAGTGATTACTCTGAGAGAGGGGTAACAATTGATCAACTTATAAATAAAAAATAACCCTTGAAAATAACTAAGAAACAAATTTTAAATGACCCTAGTCCTGAGCTGCCTTAGTATATCAAACCACCTTATCCGATCATCAAGAAGAAACCCAAGGATGAAGAAGAAGTAGGGCTGTTTAAATTTTTTAAGGAGATGCTTGCTAAGCTTCAAGAAAGTATTTCTTTTAATTAAAATTTGAAACTAATGCCCAAATATGCTAAGTTTATAAAGGAGTTTCTATCTGGTAAAAAGAAGACAAATGAGCGCTTGATGGGAGATAACCCATCGATAAGCTTATTTTAGCAAAATTTTAATTCCTTGTTATTTGAATTAATCATGTTCTTTTTTGTAGGTTATCAAAAGAAAGGTGGAAATTATAAGGGAAGAAAGTGTGTAAATTAGAATTGGGAGAAGAAAGGAAGAAAAGAGGAAAAGTTGCTGGAAAAATCATGCAGGATATCGCACGTGTGATAGACCTATATCACACATGCGATGGTAATTATCACGCGTGCGATATTAATGTTATCCAGCTATCCGTTGGAAATGGCCGTCAAATATAACCGTTAGGGGGTTTCGTTAGTATCACACACATAATAAGTAGTTTTGCTGCCTACAAATTGAGATTTTTTGGTTATTCTTACTCACACCACTCCTTTTCTCCTCTCTCAAGCACATTTTCTTTGATATAACACTTTCTCGTTCTATTTTTCTTGCATTTTTCATGTTTGTGTTGATACATCGAAGATGGGTCCTAAGAGAAGCAAAATTTAAAAGGGTTCAACTTCATACCCTTAACCTGCACAAAATGCTCCAAATTTTCCAAACCTCAAGTACCTCTCCAAAGCAAATGTTGAGAAATATCTCAAATTGGTAGATTATCACATTGTGAGGGAAAGGGCATTCGATTGTGACAACTTAGTAGGTTTTGGAGATGTAGTGGAGATGATACAACAAAGGAAATGGGTAAGATTTAATAATTTTATTCAAGAAACAAAAATATCCATTATTTTAGAGTTTTATGCAAATGCGGATTTTCAAAGTTCCATCTCTTATACGTCATATATGCGAGGTAAGTACATTGACTTTTCTCATGCTGCTATTAATTCTCTTCTTTTTCTCCAACTTCCCGAGTGATGTGCTATTAGAGTTAAAAGAAATGAACACCATATTATTCATAAACCCACGGCTCAGGAAATTCTTGATGCTTTTTGTAGACCTGGGGAGGAATGGGTGATTAAGCACAACCTTAGGTTGTGGCTTAAAACCTCTAAATTTTGCCCAATTCCGAGAGCATGGGCCTCATTCTTTGTGAAAACTTTAGAAGCCACGTCTAACTAGTCTCAATTTTATAGTTAAGAGGTGTTTAGGACTTTTAGCTCTTTTGAGTGGAGAGCCTATATATGTGAAGTATTTAATTGCTGAAAAATCAAATATACGACTAATGCTACACAACGAGCTTGTGGGAATTTTTGTATTATTAATGAATTGTGCAGGTTAGCCGGAGTCCCTACTCACCCAGATGATGAGATGATAAGTCCTAAAGCTCCAATCAACGTATCAACCATTAGAACGATTCAACTTAATCAATAACCAATGGGAGCTCAACAAGATCAAGAAAATAATCAAGCAAGAGGTTATGAAGAATTCTACCATCCCCATGTTCAAAATCAAGAAGCGCAAATACAAAATGATCACCAAGCATAGAAATTTCAAAGGAGAACGGAAGCTCATGCAGTGGGTATAACAATATGGGCAACAAAGATTTCACCCATATTATATGCTGAACCCCCACACTTTGAACCAGTGTTCACAAACTTCTACAATTAACAACAAGACCACACGCCCGCCAAAAGTTTAAGAGCGCACTTTGCAAGCGCCGAGGACATGCACAATTACTTCAGAGATCAATATCGAGAACAAGAGAGAAGAAGAGAACATATGAGAAAAATAATGGGCCAGACAAAACATCAACTTCAACAACACAATGAACGACATGCAAAACTCTTCCTGATTTTATAACATGTGAAAAAGAATATGTAGCAATTTTTAAAATTTTAGCAAGTTTTCATTATTTCTTTTATTCCTAACAAATAGTAATATCTACTTATAAGTTCTCTTCCCCATTATATCAGTTAATTTATGCTTGAAATTAATAAACAAGTTTGTTGGTGTTGTTTCTTTCAGATTTATAATAAAATTATAACTTTAGCAATGAACAAATAAACCAAGAGCACCACCAAAAATAAGTTTGATTATCTGGAAAGTCCCTTGCGGATTGAGAGTTTAGGAAGAAAAGAACAGCCAACTAACTTGTACTCAATCTCCAGACACCTCCGCTAGTAAGGTTTGAGCATAAAATTCCATTGTTTACTTTTCATTCTTATGATAGTATCCATACATTTGTTATTTTTTAGAATTTGAATTATTTATAATTTAATATATTTGGTTTGATAAATACATACCCAGGCACTTGTTTGTGGTAAACTCCGAGCCTTTGTACATTGGCCCATATATCATGCTTATATCCTTTTCTAACCACTTTAAGCCTAAGCCTTTTCTTTTAGTGACATAGCTACATATATTGACCAGAATTTTTGTTTCAAAAAGGAAATCAATTCCCCCAAAGAGGGTAATCCATTTCCACAACAAAATTTTGTTTTCCAGAGCCTCTGTTCTTGATTTGTGTCAAAGAGGAAATCAATTACCCTATTTAGGAAAATCGATTTCCTAAGAGCAGTTTTTTTTTTGCCTGTTTTCTCGTTTATGTTCACAACACAAGAAATGATCCATTAGTAAGGCTTTCAACATGCAACCCCTAAGGGCATGGGTTCAAGCCTTAGAAGCCACCATCCCTTTTCTATCATTTGTTATTTTTGTTATTTTTTTCTTCAAATTTTTCCATTGGTTGTCTATGAGCAAATTAACTCCTTTTGCCTTGATTTTTTTGCATGCTCCTCTACTTATCTATATATTTTTCCAATCCATGAAAAACTCCAAAAATAATATTTATTTGACTATTTTTGTATTGTTGAAAACCGTGTTTTTTAGTTGTTCTTTTTAAGACATTTCCTTGACTTCCATGATAGATTCTTGACTAAATCCAATTGGAATGATCCTAACATGTCATGTATTGATTATTGTTTGATTACATACTTGTGTAATTTGCATGCTCCCTTAAGCTCACTTGATTCATCTTAATCCTTGATGAATATTTGAACCAAGATAGACATTAGAAGTTTTAATCCAAGCATGACAACATTAGGATATAAGTTCCCCATTTCAATCCAAACTCTAAGTCCACCATGGCATGAAAACATTAGGTTAGATTCCCTTCAATCTCAACCTTAGGTCCATTTTTCATGACAAAATTAAGATTTCAAGTCCCTCTTTAGACTTACTTTCTCTTTGTATTGCATCTCTTTAAGACTAAAACATTTTCTCAATCAAATCTAAAAACCCTTAACAAATGTTCAAAACCCTTTCAAAACTAAAGGTGTGAAGGTGATGAGTGTATCCTTGGACGAGGGTCCACTTATTATCTCTCTCCTAACAAAAACACAAACCAAATACAAATCATTTTTCCACTTGGCTTTTCCCTTTTAAAACCTTTTCAAAAAAGACATGTTAACTCTGTTCTACCGCAAACAGACAAGCTCTAACTAGATTGTGAACTTAACAACGTTCATAAAAAACACACAACAAACAAACATTTTAAAGAAGAACTACAATGTTATGATTCCTTTCGGGGATGCATAGGCACAGGGTTGTAAAGCTCAGGCGAACTCACTAATAAAAATCTTTTCTCTTTCCCAACAAATTTATGCATACATTACCCTTTAGAAAGTAAGTTATAGATATATACACACCAATTTATTAGAATAAAAAGAGTGGATCCTGTGGAGTACCATAAATGTGAGGGGTGCTAATACCTTCCCCTTGCGTAATCGACCCCCTTACCAGAGATTTGGTTACAAGGCCATGTTCTTTTCCTTCTTTTTTTGAGGTTATCTCTATATTTTTCTTTCCCTATTTTCGGGATAAATAAAGTTAAGTGGCGACTCTGTTTGTTTTAAGGAAGCTCTATGCATATTTTTCTTTCCCTTGGATTTAGACGCAAATAAAAATATAAAGACTAAATAATCAAAAATGAAATTAAATAAATAGCAATTAAATAACTAAATAATTAAAAACCAAAAATTAAATAAAATAAAGAAAGACAAAATTATACTAATATATATTTTTAGTATTTTTAGTATTTTTAATGAGGGCAAGAAAGAATTAATTATAAACTTAACCTAATATTTTTTTGTATGAATTTTTAAATGAAATAAGGCAAAAAGACTTGAAAGTTAGAAACAAAAAATAAAGTGCAACAACTAGGACTTGAACTCAGATTCCGAGTGTTATAACAAAGCTGCCTTACCACTTAACCATGTTTGTCTTCTGTTATATTTATGTTTCAAATAATATAAGATGAAAAAGTTAACTAAGTTGGGCTTAAAACAAACCCAAAATCCAGATCCACCTTAGAGAGAGATGAAGGGTTTTTTCGAAACCCTAAGGACAGGAAAGAGGTGTTGTTTGATACATTGGAAAGGGGTTCAACATTAATTTATTTAATTCCCAATGAAATAACAGTAAATGCTAATTCAAAGGAAAAAAAGGAAAAATGCAAATCATTAATCTCACGCTTATTTCTAATTTTCCTCTGTTCCAATTCCAACGATTCTATTCTTTCTCGCGAACATTCAACAACAACAACAACTTCCCTCTGTAAGACCACAACAAACCTCCTCCTTCGTGATTTTTTTCAACCAACAACACTCTTACAATTCTTTCTTGCTCTTAACTATGTTTTTACACTTCTCAAAACAACAACAACAAATTTTCATCGGCTCTGTTCTGATTCTACTTATCATGTACCAAACTAACAACAACACTCCACCTCTTTTTGTGATTCTCAGTTCTCTCTCCTTAACAACAATGTTTTTCCGCTCATCTCTGTTCACGTTTTCTCGCGGATAAAACTCTTAGTGAACAAAAAATAATATAACTCACAGCTAAACAAACTCAGAGAATAGACATGGAGGCATGCAAAAATAGGGAAAGAAGAATTACTTGTCGGAATCTATCTGCGGAGCTTCACAAAGGTAAGTTATATTGAATGAATCTTGGAGATTGATGTTGTGCTTCTTGTTGTTGCAAGTCGTGTTGAGGCTTCATTCAAATCTTCTTCTTGATTTCTCTTTTCACTGTGATTTTCTTCTGCCTTTTCCCCCTAATTTCTTCCTGATTTTCTTTCTGTGATTTTTTTCTTTGTGATGGTGTTTGATTTGCATCCGTGTTTGGTTATACAGGTTCTGATAAGGAGTTGAACAGGGGAATGTATAGGTTTTGATAAGAGTGAAGAAACTTTTAAGTCAAGAAAAGTGACCTATAACGCTTTGCTAAATTTCATGGCCTTCTAAGCACAATTTGGCCTCGAGCTTTGAAGAAAATTGTAGATGACATCACTTATGATAAGTTTTAAAAATAATTGTCTCAAAACATCAAAAATTGAGGAAGTTATGATCTTCGCAAGTTGGACACGAGTTTCTTGAAATTAGGTCAAACTCGCAAAATGACCTCTAAAATATTCAAATTTTTGATGATCCTTCGCACATAATCAGCTCTTGATTTGTCAAGAGAAGTGGGAGATGACGTAAATGTGAGTCATATGCAAAAAGAACCACTCAAAAATATGGAATAATGAAGAAGTTATGATCGTTTGAACTTGAAATTGCAAAAGTTGACTTTTGGTCGAAGTGCTTTGAATCGACTTGCAAAATTGATCTTTCCTCGCATTCCAAGACATATTGATGCACATATGGACCAATGATGATGAAATATTGAATGCAATTTTGGTTAAAGGCTAAACTTTGATGAAGTAGTCTTTGAGAATTGGTGATTCACCATACTTGAACACTTGAGGGATCCAAAACCCTAATTGAGGCGCAACACCTGGCACTCTTGATTCAGACCTCTCTCTGCACATGAAACCAAAGAAACACAAACATACACATTTGTATGGGATTAGAAGTTAGTTATGCATAAAATAAAATGTTCACAATAATTGATAATCTCTACATAAGCAATGCTCGGAGGTGAGCGGGTTAAAAAAACCAACTGTATCTCGTGACCTTGATGATATATGAGAATGCAAATGAATGTGGGATCTTAGGTCAAAAATTGGGGTATGACAGCTGCCCCTATTTAAGTTTCTTCTATTCGGAGATATGAAGATTGAAATCTTTGTTTCGACGAGATTGGAGATACTTAAATATAAAATACACAATTTTGGTCCTAAGATACCACAATGATTTTGTGATATGATACGCATGCGATGCTTTGAATTTTATGGGGAATGACGCCACATGAGATAAACTACTGCTGGAGAAACCAAGAACCTGATAAAGTAAATCCACAGGGAAAAATATTAGAACTTTACTGGGGAACAGAGCCACAAAATTCGAATGAGAGACTCTTATTGGGGAACAACTCTGAGAGAAGAAAAAATACTGACTCTATCAGGGAGGACGCCTTGCATAGGTTGTGAAAATATAAATGGCTACTGATTCAAGATGATGGTAAATTTCCAACTCAGTGTCAAAGGTAGAAAATCAAAAAGATACCGACTCACAAATGACGGTAAACTACCAACTCAATGGTCGAAGGTAGGATCGAAAAAGATAACAACTCACAGATGACAGTAAACTACCAACTCAATGGTTGAAGGTAGAAGATCAATAATATACCGACTCATAGATGACGGTAAACTACCAACTCAATAGAAGAAGGTAGAAAAGTAAGAGATACCGACTCACATATGACAATAAACTACCAACTCAACGGTTGAAGGTAGAAGATCAATAAGATACCGACTCACAGATGACGGCAAACTACCAACTCAATGGTCAAAGGTAGGGTCGAAAAAGATACCGACTCACAGATGATGGTAAACTACCAACTCAATGGTTGAAGGTAGGGTCAAAAAAGATACCGACTCACAGATAACGGTAAACTACCAACTCAATAGTTCAAGGTAGGATCGAAATAGATACCGACTCACAGATGACGGTAAACTACCAACTCAATAGTTAAAGGTAGGATTGAAAAAGATACCTACTCATAAATGACGGTAAGCTACCGGCTTAATATTGAAGGTAGAGGATCAATAAGACATCGACTCACAGATGACGGTAAACTACCATCTCAATAGTTGAAGGTAGAGGATCAATAATATATTGACTCACAGATGACGGTAAACTACCAGCTCAATAGTTGAAGGTAGAGGATCAATAAGACACTGACTCACAGATGACAGTAAACTACCAACTCCATGGTCGAAGGTAGGATTGAAAAAGATACCGACTCACATCTGACAGTAAATTACCAACTCAATAGTTGAAGGTAGAATAAAAAAGATACTGACTCATAGATGACGGTAACTACCAACTCAATGGTTGATGGTAGAGGATCAATAAGATACCGACTCACAGATGACAGCAAAATACCAACTCAATGGTCAAAGGTAGGATTGAAAAAGATACCAACTCACAGATGACAGTAAATGACCAACTCAATGGTAGAAGGTAGGATTAAAAAATATACCGACTCATAGATGACGGTAAACTACCAACTCAATGGTTGAAGGTAGAAAAAACATAGAACAATACAAACTTTTATTGATGGTAAAGAAATAGAAGACACACCGATGTTTACTAAAGGAGAAACTACCAACTTCCACTGAAGGTAGAGAAACAAAAGATGCACCAACTTTTACTGAAGGTAGAGAAACAAAAGATGACACCAACGCTTACTAAAGGTGAGACTACCCACTTCCACTGAAGGTAGAGAAAAAAAGATGCATCAACTTTTACTGAAGGTGAGCTACTGATTTTTACTGAGGGTAGGGATAAAAGATGACACCGATTTTTACTGAAGGTGAGCTACCGACTTTTACTCAAGGTAGAAAAAGATGACACCAACGTTTACAGAAGGTGAATTGCCGACTTTTACTAAAGGTAGAAAAATAATAAACCTTTCCGCGAAGAACGAGTTCCAATTTCTTCTTTATCAAGTCTTCTACATGATCAGGATAATATACAAACTTCTATGCAAGACTTTTTCAGAGAGATACCATTTGATGTTGATGAGAAAACTTCTCAAAAGAGATACCATTTGCTGTTGATGAGCAAACTTCTCAAAAGAGATACCATTTGCTGTTGATGAGCAAACTTCCCAAAAGAGATACCATTTGCTCTTGATGAGAAAACTTCTCAAAAGAGACACCATTTGCTGTTAATGAGCAAACTTCTAAAAAGAGATACCATTTGTTGTTGATGAGCAAACTTCCCAAAAGAGATACCATTTTTCTATTGATGAGCAAACTTCTCAAAAGAGATACCATTTTCCGTTGATGAGCAAACTTCCCAAAAGAGATACCATTTGCTGTTGATGAGCAAACTTCTCAAAAGAGATACCATTTGCTATTGATGAGTAAACTTCCTAAAAGAGATACCATTTACTGTTGATGAGCAAACTTCTCAAAAGAGTTACCATTTACTATTGATGATAAAACTTATCAAAAGAGATACCATTTACTGTTGATGAGCAAACTTCTCAAAAGAGATACCATTTGCTGTTGATGAGCAAACTTCCAAAAAGAGATACCATTTTCTATGTAAACCTCCCCGAGAACCTGGTCATATGCCACGAACTGGTCTCAGTTTCTTCTTTATCAAGTCTTCTACCTGATAAGGATAATATACAAACTTCTCAGCGGGAATTTTCCGAAGAGGTGCCGTTTGCTGAGTAAACCTCCCCAAGAACCTGGTCATAAGCCACGAACTGGTCTTAGTTTCTTCTGATACTAAACCTCCCCAAGAACCTGGTGATAAGCCATGAACTGGTCTCAGTTTCTTCTTAATCAAGTCTTCCACTTGAAAAGGATAAAATATAAACTTCCCCACAGGACTTTTCCGAAGAGATGCCGTTTGCTGAGTAAACCTCCCCAAGAACCTGGTCATAAGCCACGAACTGGTCTCCGTTTCTTCTTAATCAAGTCTTCCACCTGATAAGGATAATATACAAACTTCCCCACAGGAATTTTACGAAGAGATGTCGCTTGCTGAGTAAACCACCCCAAGAACCTGGTCATAAGCCACAAACTGGTCTCAATTTCTTCTTAATGAAGTCTTCCACTTGATAAGGATAATATACAAACTTCCCCATGGGACTTTTCCGAAGAGATGTAGTTTTCCGAGTAAACCTCCCCAAGAGCCTGGTCATAAGCCACGAACTGGTCTCAGTTTCTTCTTAATCAAGTCTTCCACCTGATAAGGATAACATGCAAACTTCCTTACGAGACTTTTTCTGAAGAGATGCCATTTGCTAAGTAAACATCCCCAAGAACCTGGTCATAAGCCACAAACTGGTCTCAGTTTTCTGATAATAAACCTCCCCAAGAACCTGGTCATAAGCCACAAACTGGTCTCAGTTTTCTGATAATAAACCTCCCCAAGAACCTGGTCATAAGCCACGAACTGGTCTATATTTCTTCTTAATCAAGTCTTTCACTTGAAAAGGATAATATACAAACTTTCCCACAAGACTTTTCCGAAGAGATGCCGTTTGCTAAAAAATAAGAGTTGTTATGTTGGAGATAGACAAACTGCTCATAAAGAGACTGCCATTTGTCATAAGGTAAAAGTATGCTGGAAATACATAAGCTGCTAAAATAAAGAGGCCGCCACTTGCTGCTTAGGCAAAAGATTTCAATATAGTGTTATAAAGACATTATTGGGAATGAGAATCAATAACTTCATCAGGGATAAATAAACTGCTCATGAAGAGACCACCATTTTCCATAAAAGAGGAAATCCATAAGTAATCAAGTCGCTCAAATAAAGAGTCCACCACTTGTTATCATGTCGAGATTCCAAAAGAGTGTTGCAACAACACTATCAGGGAACAAAGTTCATCTTCAATGGGGAACTATGAATAAAATCTTCCTGAGGAGACAAACATATTTATAGGCGCAAAATAAATTCACTCTCAATCTAGGCTTCACAGCCTAGAGAAATCCACAGGGTAACATCTGCAGGAGATGAAGCTCAATCCAAGAACAAACTGGAAAGAAACAGTTAAATAAGACTCTACCAAATGAGGAATAAACTCAAGTGGGACTTATCCTATCTTGAGATGAAAGGAAGGCTAAAACAAAAACCCTTCCACGAGGAATAAACTCAATGGGGAGTTGAAAAGGATGTACACTTTCTGCTAAAGTTGTCACTCTATTTGGAAAGAGGAAATAAGTTACTTGGGGATAAACACAACCAACGAAGATGGACCCAAAAATATAGAGAAATGCGAATGTGCATGAATGATGTAAGTGTGAATGAATAAATGAATGTCCTATGTATGATGACAAAACAGACAAAATAGATAAACTGGAGATGAAAATACATCACAATACAAACATATACTCGACTAATCTTGACAAGATGAGAACATTACTGGAGATAGAACAAAAGCCATCAACAGAGAATATTTCTGTTGTAAGGATCTAATCTCTCCGGAGAGGAAGATACTTTTCGAGAGAAAACCCAAAGTCCAATCTTATAACATCAATAGTCCATTGAAAGGATAACAACATGAATTCTGCTGCAGCTGGAGAAAATCTTGCTTAGATGGAACTATTGGTGAACACCATCATCTGATAATATGTATAAAGAAGATCACATATCTTGACAAATATGGATTGCCCCTGGAACTATTTTTGGATGCCCCAAGTTTACTGCTGATAGACTGCATGATGCTTGACAATTCTTGCGAATAACTTCAATTCTTAAATGCCCCAAGTTACATGGTTTACGAGAAGAAATCGTCTCAAGAGGATTTTACAAAAAACCTTGCATCCAAAATGCCCTAATGTCTTCAAACTCTTGGAGAGATTCGTTGAATCTCGATGTGACTGCCCCATATTGACTGTATTTGGAAAAATAAAGTCCTCAAATATACCCCATGAGGGTAATCAAACTATGAGGTAGTAACATGTTCATGCTGAAGGTCTTTAGGAGACATGCCCCTGGCTATGATCATTCTTAGAAATAATTCACCAATTACTTAACAAAGTTTTAGACCTCAAAAGATTAAAATCATCACTAGTTCTTATATGTAAGCTTCCTTGATATTAAGAAAATCTTTTACAAGCAGAAAAAGTTTATTCTTGAGAATGACAATTCTAATACAATAGTTATATAAGTCTTGAAGATTTTGTTTTTACAAGATGTCGCCAAGGGTGAATGAGTGCATCATTTATTTTGTATAAAAGATAACAAAAGCATATGATACCAACACAAATATTTTAGAAAAACTTATGGGAGTCAGGAAACACTATCTCGTTGGAGTATGCTTTTGAAATAAACCCTATTTAAATTAGGACTTTTGAAGGTTGTAACATGACATTGATCGCGACTTTGTGAGTCTTAAAGAATCTAGACCGCAAGTATACAGTCCTATCGCGTGTAGATTTAAAGATGATCAAATCCCAAGGGATTAAATGTCGAACTACCGTTATCTTAGGTTACTACATAAATCTAATGCTAATAGTGTAATTAATAGGGGGTTTAGGGAACCTAACTGATTATAATCTAGTTTAGATTCAAGGGAGAATATCAGTATGTAATGGTCGAACTTCGGGGATTTAGAAACTCATTGACCTAACTCGGATTAACAAAACAGTTTCTGGTAGAAAGCATTTGTTTGAAAACCCTCTTCTCACACTCTCGTGTTTATTGATTCAGATCCTATGATCAAACCTAAGTGAGTGCTCTCGCTGTTTCAATTAGGGTTTAAAAATAGTTTTTGGAAACAAACAAAACCCAATCAACTTAAAAGTGCTCTCACTGTATTTTAAGTTGATGCACAATTACTACTGTCCAATTATTATCTCAAACTCTCGTTTTATTGATCCTGACCTCTATCTGTATTTTACTCTCGTAACAAAACAGTTAATATTTAAAACTAGTAATTGAAACCAGAAAATTATTCTTTCTTTAAAAGGAACTGATCAATCAGTGTTGCTGAAACCCCGTTGGCTATATGACCTTACATACTGATAAATAAATTTAGCCTAGCATATTAAACGACTCAATAACAGTGCAACATAAATAATTATCATCAAACAATTTAAATAAACAAAACATTACAGACAATCTTGGCATAAATAAATAAAGTACTTAAATTAAACCTGAAAATATTACAACAGAATATTTGTCTGATGTCAGATGTTTCCCACAGATCGGTAAAGAAAATAATGCGGAATGAAATAATGCGGAGAATATTTTTGGTAGAGTAACAGTAAAAACAAGGAAAAGAAAAAACCCGTTCTAAAATGGAGATTTGAGGTACTATTTATAGCCTTGGGGATGCGTGGGAGTTGAGATATTTTCTCCTCCGAAATTGACTCAGTGTAACGGTCGTTACACTCCTTGTTTTGAGGGAGGGCTGGCGTGGCAGGGTGTAACAGTCATTACACTCCTTCTTTTGAGGGAGGGCTGGCGTGGCAGGGTGTAATGGTCGTTACACTACTTCTTTTAAGGAGACACTTGCATGGTGGGGTGTAACGGTCGTTACACTCCTTTGGTGGATTGGGCCAACGCTTCTTTCTTGGGCCTTTTGCTTTTAGTGCACCCTATTCTACCACACACCCCTCAATGCATAATTTCTCTTGATTAGCTTGACTTTTCTTGACTTTTCTTGACTTTCTTCGCACATGCCTTGCAAACATTAAATTCCTGAAAGCATAGAAAATACCATCATAATACAAATAAAGAGTAATTTAATTAATTAAAATGCGGATAAAATTCATGTAAAATGATCCAAATATTCGATACATTTCCGGGTTATCAAACTCTCCTAGACTTGAACCTTTGCTTGTCCTCAAGCAAAATAGAGTAAAAATCGTTTAACGCATGGTCTCCGACACAATCACATGACACGACTCAAATCATACATGGTTGAGGGGCGTTACATTAGAAAGATGGAACTAGGCTCCGACACTAATGATACAGAAATGACATAAAACCACATGGTCAAAATACTCTATCCTATTGAAAACTAGTCCGAATTATGCTATCATAGCTCAACCTAATTCTTTTAGTTTGAAATCAACCGCTTTCATTCTAGCGCAATCACATTAAGCCCTTTATATTTAACATGCACATAATAGAGTAGCCGATTAGCGGTTCTGGTCTCTTTTGCACAGGTTTCTGGTACACAAGTTGGTAACCCTTTTTCTTTCCCAAATTATAAGTCTCGGGGGATCGAACCGTAGTTCGCCCTACCAAGTTCAGAACCAGATACCACTGAACAGGCTTACAACTGGTTGTTATATTAGTTTTTGTAGGTACCGCTACTGTTGGATTAAATGACCTGGCAAGGGTCACCTAACTTAATTAGCGCATTCCCTATTATATCTTGATGCTTAACATTTTTTCTTCTTTACTTTTTAGGACCAGTCACTTATATTCATCGGCTCCCTACGTAGTTTGTGGATAAGACGGTGCTGACTGCTAGTATAAACTACTCGAGGTTGATCCAAAACTAAAACTTAAGGCTTCGGTATCATAACCACTCAAACTGATTTGCATGATCAGGAAGATTTAGGTGTCAAGGCGGTATTATTTTTGTCGACTCTTTTTCAAAAAATCTAATGCAGCCTAATTGCGAACAACCTATATACTTTTCGAATGTACCGAGCTAACGCATCGAGTAAAAAAAACTTTTTATGGTTCAAGAAAAGTGTTGAAGTACGAATAACTTACGAAAATGGTTTTTTATTTATTGAATGGAAAGGGAAATAACAGAAATTTAAATAACTTACTAGGAAAATGGAAAAACATAACATAGGTAACATATGTTTCCTCCCCTACACTTGAACTGAGCATTGTTCTCAATACGACAAATAAAGTGAGAAAAGAAAACGAACATAAAACTTAAGAAATAATAATAAAAATGTAAGGAAAAAGGAAAAAAATATTACTCCTCATTGTTGTCTCTAACGTTTATGCTACTGAATGCTTCACCTCGTGCCCTTCCTCCTCGTGTTCTTACTCCACCTCTTCTGGGTCTAGGAGGTTCTTCGCCATTGTTGTAAACATAAGCATGCAGGCCTTCAACACGGAATAACAAGTGCACATTTCATCGGTCAGGTTAGAAATGTCGCGATGGTTCCAATAAGCGTTATCGCGTTGATCGCGCTGCAACTCTTGCATCATTTGCATCAGTTCTTGTTGACGTTGATCTTGAAGTAAAAGTGATGCATAGATAGCTTCAATGGTGGCTGGATGAGGAGAATTTCCTTCTTGTTCTTGTTGTGGCCCTTGTTGATTCATTTCTGGTACAACATTTTCTACACCTGCTTGACTTTCCTGCATGTGCTCTCCAGGGGCTGGTGCCTGCAAATCATAAATCCAATTTGCAGCGATGTCGATTCTTGTTACATTTGGATTCGGTAGAATAATACTTGGGACGACCTTGTGCTACACCATCAGGTTGTACCTTCCATCCCTTCTTGCTCTGACAAGATGACCAAACTGGCAATACTAAATATCAAGAAACTCATCCTACCAAAAAGGTAGTTGATCCAACCTATTTTGTAAATTCAGATAGTTGGCAATAGCAGTGACTATACCTCTTATACAGAAAGGTGATGCACTTGCATTCCTTGATAACAGAGACAAGATGTGGTTGAGGAGGAATGGAATTCTAAGATCGGGATCGAGGGAGCAATATAGAAAATACATTTCCCTAACGTCCACCTTATTGTTGTTTGCTCGCCCGAACACTGTATTGGCTAGAACATGGTGGAAATAGCGGATGCATGGGTTGTGTATGTGAGTGGATAGAAGCTCAGCCCAGTCGTTTACCTGAGTATTAGTTAAATGTTCCTAAATTTCAAACGATCTTGACTTCCAATCTTCTTTAGGAGGAATTCTATATTCCACACATTCACCATGGTTGCAGTGAAGTATCTGACTCAGTGTCTCTTGATTCATGGTGTACTCTGTGTTGAATAATCTGAAAGTTACTGCGCCGATTAAATACTGACCGGTTTCTGGAGTGGATGGTGTTTGGTAGGAAAAAGAACTCAAGAATTCCAACACGAGGGATTCATAAGTTGGAATATTCATGGTGGTAATGTTATAGAGACCAGATCCATGAAGCATAAATTGCACACTTTCAAGAAATCCCAAGTCACGTAAGCAATCTTCGTCGATATACCTTGTTGGAAGTATACCCTCTGATGAAACCTTCGGTAAAGTTTCTCTTGTCGATGTCCGTCGGCTCCATTTCTGAATACCATATCAGTGAGGTTCGGCTCCTCTCTTTCTTCTTAAGCTCTTCTGGCCATTTGTGATAGGTGCTGGAAATGATAGGGTTTATAGGGTAGAAGAGATGTTGAAGAAAGTTGGTGTGATAGTAGAATTCTCTTCAAGAGTTTATATAGAAGCAAAGTTTTAATGGTGAAGAGAAAATTGGTGGGGGTATTGAATGGTGGTACGCATAATCAAAGACCCGCTAGGTTGACTGGCCTAGGAAAAAACAAGGGCTTCCCGGCGAACCAAAAGGGTTCGGGAAAGATAATGGATGAAAAGAAAAAAATCTGTACACCCGGCAAGTCGAAAACCTGAAAAGGCGGCTTGGGAAAAAATGGGTATCCCGGTGGACTGAAAACCCAAAAGGGCGGTCCAGGCAAAAGTTAGGGATCCAAAGCGTACGACTATGTCCCGTCATCTCGTCACTTGCCCACCAAAGGAAGACTCGTCAATCAGCAGTTATCAAGCACCTCCACATGTACCTTCTCCCACAGAAACCGGGGCAATAAGAATTGTCCGAACTGTACAAGATGCTCTGTCCACCAAGGTACTGAAGTATATATTCAGTTGAAGAATGTAACCAGGATACCGTCACTCCCTGCAACAAAAGACAACAATGGTAGCTCTCACCACTGAGACTTGCAACTACGGATGAATCAGCCATACCCTCTCCCAAGCAGAGTTGGTCTCTCATTAGTCCTAAAAAGGCACAGTATCCCCGACAAGTCAACGACACTCTCCCCAAGCAGAGTTAACCTACTGTCAGCCCTTAAGGAGGTTGGATATCCCCAGAAGATTTCAACATTCCCCAGCGGAGTATACAGATGTTTCTAAGAAAGCATCCCCGACAGTCTTAATATTCCTCGACGGAAATATAAGATCATTCCCCAGCGGAATACCAGACACCCCAGTGGAGCCATTCCCCCAGTACAATCCAAAAGTTTCCCCAGGAAAGTTGAATCAATCTCCCCAGTAAATTCTGGAAGCTTATCCCCAGTATATTCTGGAAGCTTATCACCTGCAGAGTACACGCATCTCTCCCCGACCATGTTCAAAGGTTATTCCCCACCAGGGCCTATAACTGGGTTATCCTCAGCTAATTACAACGGAAAGATCGTCCTCGGCGAAGTTCTTCCTATCCCCAGCGGAGTTCATCAAATCCTCCAATGAAGCTCATCAACGGAATCCCTAGCGGAGTTATCATTAAAATCTCAGCAAAGTATCTCTTCCCACAGAGTATTTCCCCGCAGAGTAATCTCTTCACCAAGTTTATTCCCTAACGGAGTCATCTTCTCCTACTGGTTTATTCTTGCAATCATCATCCCCAGCGGAAACGAAGAACTCTACTCTTCAAGCATCATCCCAGGATTTAACAAGCTCCCGGCATTCGTCAAGGATTTATTTTCCCAGACGAAATACATTCATAAACATCACATCTTCATACATTATGACATGCATACGCATCATACAACATAAATCTCATTTATTCTTGAGAACATCTTAATATCATGCAGTTCATGCATCATGACACTGCATACAACTAACATTTTGCCTTTTCAGGAAAAGGTCAATCAAAAGATGATTACCAACTACCTCTGCAGTTCCAGATCAACACTGGTAACAAGCCAGGAAAATTCTGTGGATGACTGATCATGGGTTAATATCTGAAACCAGACAGGACAATTATCTACTTGATCATCATGAAGTAACCCTACACCGGTTCCTTCTCAATTTTCAGACGAATTTTTACACAGACTTATCATCAAAGTAACCTTACACCGGTTCCTTCTCAACTTCAGATGTAGTTTTACACGAACTCATCATCAGGCAACCCTACACCAGTTCCTTCTCAATTTTCAAATGAAGTCTTACACGGACTCACCCTCATCACAAAGTAACCCTACACCGGTTCCTTTTCTTTCAGAAGAAGTCTTACACGAACTTATCATCAAAGCAACCCTACACTGGTTCCTTTTCTTTCAGAAGAAGTCTTACACGGACTTATCATCAAAGCAACCCTACACCGGTTCCTTTTCTTTCAGAAGAAGTCTTACACGGACTTATCATCAAGGTAACCTTACCCCGGTTCCTCCTAAAGTTTTACACGAACTTACCTCAAGGTAACCTTACCCCGGTTCCTCCTAAAGTTTTACACGAACTTACCTCAAGGTAACCTTACCCCGGTTCCTCCTGAAGTTTTACAAGACCTTACCCTGCAGTAACCTTACCCCAGTTCCTCTAGAAGTTTTACACGAACTTACCCCGAAGTAACCTTACCCCGGTCCCTCCAGAAGTCTTACACGGGCTTATCTCAAGATAACCTTACCCCGGTTCATCCTAAAGTTTTACACGAACTTTTCTCGCAGTAACCTTACCCCGGTTCCTCCAGAAGTCTTACACGGGCTTATTCCAAAGTAACCTTACCCCGTTTCATCCAGAAGTTTTACATGAACTTATCCTGCAGTAACCTTACCCCGGTTCCTCCAGAAGTCTTACACGGACTTATCTCAAGGTAACCCTACACCGGTTCCTCCCAAAGTTTTACACGAACTTATCCCAAGGTAACCTTACCCCGGTTCCTCAAGAAGTTTTACACGAACTTATCCCGAAGAAACCCTACACAGGTTCTCTCTCTCCAGACGTAGTTTTACACAGGCTCATCATCAGTCAACCCTACACAGGTTTCCTTCATTCCAAGATGCAGTTTTACACGGACTCGTCATCAGTCAACCCTACACAGGTTTCCTTCCTTCCAAGATGCAGTTTTACACGGACTCATCGTGAAGCAACCCCACACAGGTTCCCTCTTTCAACTTACAAAGTTACAATTCTACAAACTACAGGTATGCAAGTTCTCGCTAAGGAATCTCTTACGCGATCGACACCCCTGGATGGCATCTTTAAGCCCATCTCCACAACTATCCATTACATTTTCAGATGGCATCTATAAGCCCATCCTACTATCCATCATCTCTCCAAATGGCATATGTAAGCCCATTCCCGACATTACATTGCTGATACTACACCATGCGAGTGCAAATTTCTGGGCACTTTAGTGTTCAATCATCTTCCACCTTCGGATCACGAAAGACACGCAAGCCAATCTACATCCTCAGGTTTAAGAATATTGAACAGGGGAAACTGTTGTACCCTAAAATTTTCCCTCCCATATTCTTCAAAGGTTTGTCAAGAATTACTTTCAAATGGTTCAAGACTTCTCAAGGATTGCACAGTCCAACTGCCTCCTAAGCCAGTCAAAATTAGGGTTTTGGTTCTCTCAGTGAATTTGAGGTTTTCAAGGGCTCAATTAAGTCATATATGCCCATATACATTGCCAAGCATCTACATGCCAAGTCTCAAGACTCACAAAGGCAAATTGCACAGTCAAAAGTCCTATTTGGTTCACAATCAACTGCAGGGGCAAAATGATCATTTTACAGTCAAAAGTCAGAATTTTTGGTCAACATCTTATTTTGAAGCCACAATCATCATTTGATCAAGTCTTGATCATGATTCCACAAGCATGGCTCAAAAATCATCAAGATGCAAAAGTTGCTATTTTTGGACAGTTGAAAAGTCAACTGTAACTTGACCAGGGCATAACTTTTTCATGGTTCATCAGAAAAATACCATCCAATGCTCATTTTGAAAGGGATGACATTTCCCATAACTCATCTTCACATTCCAAGTCCAAGAAATGCTCTCACAAAAAGTTATCAATTTCTACATTATAGGTCAATTTCAAAAGTCAACAAAAATGCACTTTAAGTCAAAGACCATAACTTGAGATTGGTAAATCCAAATGACATGGGACCAAAGGAATTGGTTAGAGGACTTCAAGACCTTTCCAAAATGTCCAGGAACATGTTCATATGATCAAAATTGAGCAAAATATGCATTGGAGAAGTTGGGAAATTTTTGGGAATTTGCAAAAGTCAACTTTGCCCAAAACACCTCATTTTTGCTAATGGGCCTCAAATTTCTTCTTGAAACATTGTCCAAGGCTTATGCACGACCCATTGAGATTAAATTGAATTATTTTCTTATTTTTATTAATTATTTGGATTTTTAATTGATTATTAATTCATTTAATTCATTTAAAATGTAGGAAATATGAAGATATGGTTTTCAAATCTTTTCATGAAGCAAATATGACCAATATGAGCTGGAGATTTCGTGTGCCAATCAAAGAGACAAGAATCACCCAATTTGGCAAGGTTTTCCAATCAAAAATATGCAAAAAGATTTGATTGAAATCAAATATTGAAAACATGAATTCCATGGATTCTTGGCCAAGATTGTAACCTAAATCCATTATACTATATATGCTGAACCTAACCCTAATGCCATTCACGTGCAAGCTGCTGCAAAAAGCCATAAGCCAATTCCAAAAATATCAAAGAAAACTCAAAACTGAATTCTACTTTCCACGCCAATTCAAAGCCTTTTCTTGATTCCAATACATTGCTAGGTCTCCCAGGAACGATTTGCAATCAAAAACAAGCTTCATAGCTCAAGAAATCGTGGCAAACAGTTTTACGGTTTGAAGCTTTTTTCCATAATCGCATATCATTATTCATGCATATTTAACCTCTTTTTATGGATTATTTTGTGTTAATAGGACTCACAGGAAGCTAATGTGTGGTTCAATTGCCTTGAAACGTCCTGAAACATAAACTACCATTAACGAATTCTAGGGTTTATGAGTTCTGGAATTAGGGCTTTCTTGACCAAGCAAAATTAGGACTAATGATGCCTGTAACGCCCCAGTTTTAATTATTTGATTTATTTAATTGGGAATTTATTTTATTAGAATTAATAAAATAAAAAGAATTATTTATTTTGGAATATTTGAAGAAAATAAAAGAAATAAGAAAATATTGGGTTTTTTAAGTTATTGGGCTTGGATGTCGTTAGTAAAGAGTGGGGGTGCAAAAGAAATAAGGATATATATTTTGGAACTTAAGTTATTTCTCACTTTTCACGATAAAACAGAATTTGGGGATATTTGGGATTGGAGCTCTGAAGAACGAAGAACAATCGCTCAAGAGTTCAAAGCTGCAATTTGATAAGGTAAGGGGGGCTACTACTCGATTTACTTTTGCTTATGGGTTTAGGTACGATTGATTTTGGATAATCGTAGGGAGAAACCCCAATTTTTAGATGTTCTTAGGGATCAATAACCTTAGGGTTGAACCTTGTTAGAAAAGGTTTAGGTTCCCAAATTTTATGAATCAATTAGGGATTTTAGGTTCCTATGGTGGATTTGGAGTATATTTGTATGATCGAGAGTTTCCCTTAGGTAATTTTAGGGATAACCTCAATGATGTTAGGATTTCCCTAAAGGACGGGTAATATGTAACTTAAGGTCAATTTTATAAAACTTGTTGTTGATGAAAGAATTGTTGATAAAATAGGATGTTTTAAAAATGAAAATTCTGAGTTTGGATTGATTTTGGAAAATGAGACCTTAAGTGAATTGACGCTGTTCTTAAGATTGGAAATTGACTAACTTAGAAGGGAATTGTGTTCCCAATTGATGTGTTGCTTTGAGTTATGCAAAATTGATGTTGTTATGTACCGAAATGCACGTTTTGGCTGGTATTTTTCGTGTTTGGCTACTGTTCTGAGCATGCTGCAGGTACATGGATATTTTGTACGCGCTCATCAACACGGGCCGTGTTGCTGCACACGGGCACCCGTGTTGATCTTCTGTGTTGGCAAAAATAATGTGTTTCTGGACACATTTCCACACGGGCAGTGTTGCTGCACACGAGCACCCGTGTTGACCTCATGTGTTGGCTTCTGGATTCTGTTTTCTGTGCATGCTGTTATGTACGGAATTGATTCTGTTTTGATGTGCAGTGTTTTATATGTTTTGAATATGCTGCTTATTGATTCCCTAGTGTTGTTTGATGCTTGTATAGAATAATGTTTGTATGTTATGATACCAACACTACGTGGATGCTATTGTCATGCTTTTAGATGATGTTATCAAGCATGAATTATGATATAACTTGATATGATTGGTTGGTGTTCAATAGTATGCTGAGTGATTACATGCTATCCATATCCTGTTATGATTGATAATGTTGATGTTGCATGATATGTTTTCTTGATGTTAATAGTATGCTGAGTGTTACATACTTTACATATCATGTTGCATTTGTTAATTCCCATTGTGTGGAATTAACATGGTGGCCAATATACGTGTCCGCGATTTAATGGAATGTTGAGGCGGTAGCCGTGTCCGCGATATAATGGAACGGTGAGTTATCCGTGACCCGAGATTTAATGGGGCGGTAAAATGGTACCACATGCATGGGTGTGTTGCATTATATTGAATATAACATGAATGGATGATTTTCCAATGTTGTATTTAATTGATTGTATGCATGTATTGTTGCTAAATTGTTAATGATGTTTGATGTTAATTATAAGTATGAAAAGTAATATGTTACGAATATATGAATTGTAAAGGTTTCGTAAACTATGAAACATGTTAACTGTTCGGGTGATGCTTATGGTTTTCTGAATTGATTGTTATGAACGTATAATCAAAGGTATAATTGGGATGCTCACCCTTACTGTTGAACATTTCAGATTGAGGAGCTTCGCTCAGATGATTGGCGAAGACTTGCTGTTTCTAGTTTATTTCTGTTTAAGTATTGTCCGGGTCATGCTCTGATAGTTGTAACTCCGGGAACGTTTGTTTGTCGAGCTGCTTTAGTCAGACTCGTTTATTTCCTTAGTATTTGGTTATAATATGATGTTGATATATTCCAGGTGTTAATCCCTGATGATGGAAAATATTATAACTTTGGTTTTATTAAATATAATATTCCGCTGTGTAAACATGTATGAGTTGCTTCTATGTTATGCATGACAGGAACTTGTTTTTATTAAAAGAGAATTGTGACATCCTCGTTAATACATGTACTCTGAAAATATGATTTTAATTATTTGCGAAATTGTATGCGGGGTTTTAGAGGGTGTTACAATGCCCATGGTTGAAACCGTCTGAATGAGACGAAGAAACTGAGACTCTCGCGAACAATTTATGTTCATCCCACGCCTAATCGCTATTATTGGACATTCCATATTGTGGGGGTTAAAAACCCCCGCTATTTGCTTTGTTTTGCAGGTGTTCAACGAGGACGATGATGCGTTGTCAGCGTGCTACTGGATAATTCAAATGGCACGCGCTTTTTCATAATTGTTAGCACATGTTGTTTTTCTATAATATATTTATTGTTCACTATATTAACAAAGGCATTCAGCTGGCGTAATGGAGGATGAGTTGTCTGGCAACCATTGGGACCTGGGTTCGATTCCCAGGTCCACCCAAAAGCTCCATATTATTTTTTCTAACATGATTGCATGCAGCTTCCTAAACGTGTTCCATCATACACCTCACGCACCAGCTTGCCATGTGGCCCCAATCAACAATCCAAAGGCCAGAAGGTGATGAACACCATGTGCTCAATCAACATGCACGTGGACAATTCCAGAAGTCAACAGGCTTGAGTGCTATTGGGCCTAAAATTTCCAGCAAAACCTCCTAATTGGGTCCATCAACCCCCCTGGTTCTTTCACAATTTTCCTTTTATTTTCTTTTTACTAATTTTTATTAACTCTTATTAATTATTATTATTAATTCATAAATTAATTATTTTTCATATTAAATTCAGAAACTTAAAATATTAAATATTTTTATTATTTACTATTTTCACTATTAATTATTTTGTAAATAAACACTAACATTAATTAATTTAGTCTTTTTGTTAATTAGGTTTAATTTTAATCTTTTTCATAATAAATAAAATCAATCTAGAATTAGGGTTTTCTTGACTTTTAATTTCTTTTTATTTTTTATTTTCATTAAGACTTAAAAAACATAAAAAAACATTTTTTTCTTTAATTAATTAATTAGTTATTAGGTTTAATATTTTAATTAATGGCAAAAAAGGACAAAATTCAATTCTTTTCTCAAAAAGGGTCAAAACCCTAAAGACGTCCTGATTAAATTTCTATTCGCGCATTATTATTTATTTTGATTATATTGATGTAACTGTTTCCGAGGATGTAATAGTTAATTAGGCTTTTACCGCTTTCTTTACTTTTCTTGCATTTATTTTCCAAACGGGTTTTGTTTTTGGCGATGTATAGACCCGCGCCTTGTAATAGCGTAGATTTACCTTCCCGCACTTTATTTTCCGCACTCTTAACTGTTAATATGCATGACAAGACTTGTATGACAAATAAAATCAACCCGTAGCTCACAAATACATGTACAAGATAATCTTAACCGAATATGACACACATGCACATGCCACTCCTAGGGTACGCCTCACTGGTTGCCTCGACGTGGTCGTCAAGTATAGGGTGTTTTAGAGGTCGCCCTCCTATCTAAAGATCCAGTTGCCTCAAAACGGTTGCCTCAGATAAAAAGGATCTAGGACATTAGGGTTACCGCTAAGGCGTCCTACTATTGCTTTGGTGACCACACATGTCCCTAATAATCGAATTGACCCGAATAACTCCAACGATGGCGCTACCTACCTCTCAATGGTGGGATAGCACTATCTAAAGGACTCTTACACATCCTAATTCCTTAGAGTAGGTAGATTTCTCCTGGGTACTTGCTCTTTCAAAAAAAAAAAACATCTTTTCGCACCTACACTTTCAAAAGGTTTTCAAACAAATATTTCACACTCTTGAGGACAGATACAAGAGTCACTTAGAAATTTTTCAAACGAAACTTTTTTTCAAAACCCACATACACTTGAAAAGCAAACAATTTTTGAAAACATAAGAGCAAGTACCTAAGAGCCCGTGGATAACCACAGATAGAAAGGGTGCTAACACCTTCCCTTTCTATAAATCTACCTCCCGAACCGAGAAACATCTCGAAAAGGAATTTTGTTGTGCTTTTGTCCTTTCCATATTGGAGAACATAAAAGATGGTGGAAACTCTTGCTTACCGCGACATTTCACGAACCAGCTTAAAAAATAGTCAGTTCTATTTCCACCAATCACACTGGCGAACCAAAAAGGTCCGGGAAAAAATTAGGGATAAAGAAAAAAATCTGTACACCCGGCAAGTTGAAAACCTGAAAGGGCGACTTGGGTAAAAAAGGGTTTCCCGGTGGACTGAAAACCCGAAAGGGCGGTCTAGGAAAAAGTTAGGGAATTAAAGCGTATGACTATGTCCCATTGGATCACCTTACGGACAACTTGCAAACTCAACACCCCTGACCAATTCAATCATCTTCGGACAAGGCAACAAATAGACCAGATGCTCAGAGATACGAAGGCTATAGCAGAATGGGAACCCCATGGGATGATTACACATAGCTATCTTTTCTTTGTATTAAAATTTTCATTTTTTACGATGGCGTTCTCCTACTAGAATGTTTGTCTCAATGTACAAAAATACTTACTCAAAGTCAATACAAAGATATTCCTTTGACAATGCAAAACTATCTATTTTTTCTTTACTCTTATGTTTTATTTATAAAAACGTCCAACGATTCATTGTTGAACATATGCATTTGAACATAATCACTGTTTACAAATAAACAAAATAAAAGACAATTACTGATGGCTTTAAGGGATAGAGAAATCTCTCCAAGTTATTTTCCATAAAAATTCTTTTCCCGCAGTGTGCAGTTTAATCCCCAGCGGAATAAAGCTTCCAGTTATCAATCCCCAATAGAAATTGTTCAGAGTTTTCAGATACAATTCAGATACACTCCAGACACGGATGCCATTCTGATACTTATTCAGATTCAACTCTCAGATACTGTTCAGATACGCTCCAGACACGGATGCCATTCTAATACTCATTCAGATTCAACTTTCAGATACAGTTTAAATACGCCCCAGACACGGATGCCGTTCTGATACTCATTCAGATTCAACTCTCAGATACTGTTCAGATACACTCCAGACACATATGCCATTCTGATACTCATTCAGATTCAACTTTCAGACACAGTTCAGATACACTCCAGATGTGGATGCCATTCTGATACTCATTCAGAGCCTTTTCTAGATACAGTTCAGATATGTTCCAGACGCGGATGCCATTCTGATACTCATTCAGAGCCTCTTCCAGATACAGTTCAGATACGCTCCAGATGCGGATTCCATTCTGATACTCATTCAGAGCCTCTTCCAGATACATTTTAGATATGCCTCAGACACGGATGCCATTCTGATATCGGTCTCCAGATGCGGTACAGATACGCTCTATACATGGATGCCATTCTGATACTCATTCTTTCAGCGTATAAATTACAATTCAACAATCACTTTGGATGGCATCTACAAGCCCATCTCCAACAAATTTCTATCACTTCTCCAAATGGAATCTTTAAGCCCATTCCCTCAACCTTCACATCGTCGAGTGCAAATTTATGGGCACTCTAGTGTCCAATCATCTTCCACCTTCGAGTCACAAATGGCAAAGCTTGCCAATCTAACTCTTTAGGCTTAAAAAGATTGAACAGGGGCAGCTGTTGTACCCTAAAATTTTCCCTCTCACTTATCAATAATTTACTCACAAAATCTCCTTGGGCTCAAGACTGCACTAAGGTTTGATCAGCTCAAGACACCTCCTTAGGCACTGATGACCAAAATTAGGGTTTGGGATTGCACAAGTATTTTTGAACTATCAATACTTTATATGACTTTCATGGACCATTATGAACCCTCAAGATTACTCATGTCAAGTTTCAAGCTTTGGATCACACTTTTGATCAGTCAATTGAGCAGTTGACCTAAAAATCATTTGTATTGGGAAAAAAGTCAACCATGGCCAATTTACAGTCAAACTTCATAGTTTTTGATCCACATCAACATCTTAGTCTCATATGTATCATTTTATCAAGTTTGGACCATAATTCCTCAAGAAATTTGATCAAATCTCCAAAAGGGCAAAATGGTTAAAATTAGGGTTTTGGTTGGGAAAGGGCAATTTCTGATTTTTGACCTAGCAAATGGTCAATTGGTTTAAGGAATGATCTCAAGAGTCCAATTTCATAATTTTGACTTAATGGCATGATTTAAAACATTGCAAATCCATTGGATTGCCAGATGAATTTTGCAGTCAATTGATTAAAAGTCAACTGTACACTGCAAAGTCAAACTTTGACTTTTTGGTCAAAATCAAGTATCAAAGATCACAATTCATCAAAAAATGTCAAAATAGGAAACTTATTCATCAAGAAATCAAGATTTCATTTTGAAAAGTCAAAATTTCTAAACTTAGAAATTTTTCTAAGTGTAAAAAAATTCTTATTTTTTCATAACTTTGAGCAATTTTTTCATTATGATGCAAGATGATTCAAGAGAAACTTCCAACATGAAAGTTGTAAATATCCATGAAATCTACAACTTTTCTTCACACAACTTCTCATAAAATTTCTTGGATCCCAAGTAATAATTTTATGAATACATGCTCATGAACTAAAAAAGACTTAGTGAAATTTTGCCCTAGTTAGGCAGATTTTTGACCTAACTTCATGGCAATTTTTCACATATTTCCAAGGGGAATCTTCAAAAGCAATTAAAATATGAGTTGAAGAGAATATTGAAAGCTTTCCAAAATGTCCAAGAACTCCTTGAGATCATTCTTGAGTAGGGATAATCGAAGAGAGGAAGTTGGTGTTTTGTCACTTAAATTATAGGTCATTTTCATGATGAACACAAATGCAAATCAATGTTAGGCTGCATGATCCTTGCTTTGCAGGCCTCAAACTTGTTTGTCACCCCATAATTAATGGATTACATAAACGTTTGAGCTATGATCCAAGTGATTTAAGCTTTATCTAATTCACATTGCCATTTTGGGAAGAAAGTTAACAATACCATTCTTGAAAAGCAAGCTTTATGCATAAAGTCCACTCTCGAGCCTCTAACTTGTTCCCTATGATCAAACTTCATATAAAAAGTCAGAAGAAAGTGTGTTTAAAGCATAACCACTCTATCTTAGCAAGTACACAAGGCATTGAAACTTGTTTTCTAAAAAATCACATGTTATGCATAAACATGTAATTTCAAATTTTGATCAACAACAAGTCTCAAAACTTGTTGCTTATAAATAGAATCACTATTTGTGATCTATGACACGAGCTTGAAGACACTAAAACTCACTCAAACTCCCTCTAGTCAGAAATTGTCTCAAAACACCATTGTTGTGCAAGTTCTGACTTTACATACCAAACTCCAAATCTCCTCGTGCGTTCTTTGGCCTTTCACTTCCAAAAGCTTCTAAATATCAAATACAAACAATCCAAAGTCCATTTTCTCAACTGTAACACCTCCATCATCAAGTTCAATTTTCAAAAATAGGGGTCTGCAACTTGACTTCTCCAGAGTTCCTCAACCACTTTCAGCTCAAGCTAATCATTGCATTAGCTTCCTGGAACCTCAAGGAAGCTAACCTGATCATTGTAACACTTTTAATCAAGCTCATTTGCATTTCATGATTTCCAGTTTTGAGGTATTTTTCTTGAACTTCTATCTCATTACTTAGGTATTGTTAGGCTTGTATTTATGAAGATAAAATGTAGACCTCATTGCCACGAAGCTGTACATATCCATAGTTTGCATTTACATGGCCTAAGCTTAGAGAATTTTAGAGTTGAAGTTTCTGAAATTTTTAGGGTTCAAATTAGGGCCAGAGAAACTCTCATTTATCTTTGACTTTTAACTTTAGTTATTTACATGGTTAGATTCGTGAGGAAGAATGCAACAACTTTCATTTTGTCATCTTCCATTTTTGTTGAGAAATGAAGAAGTTACAGGTACACCGGCTAGAGGTTAAAGATGAAGTCATTAGGATTTGGTTTGCCTTACATATTTATTGTTTTGTTTATATAAACTGATGTATAGCCACCCGAGTGGTAAAGCGCGCGCCTGTTAACCTATGGGACCTGGGTTCGAGCCCCAGTGGTACCATTTTTTCCCTTTTCACATTTTCTGATTTGTTTTTTTTGCAGGCGCTGGGCCTGGCTCTTTTTTTTTTGTTTTTGCTGATTAACTCCATGCCTACTTCATGCACCCCCCTGGCCCATTTGTATTTATTTATTTATTTATTTATTTATTTCATTTTCTCTTTAAATACATTTTCTAAAAAACTAAAAAATCATAAAAATACAAAAAATGATATATTTTATATTTCGACTTATTTTATTTTATTTTTTCCCTAAACAAAAAATATTTTATTTACCATACTTTATTTATTTTTATTAACTAAATCTTATAGACTTAATTAATAATTATATTATTTATTTTTCTTCATACCATTTAAAAATATATTATTTAAATACCAAAAAAGACTAAAAATATTTTTAATGCTATAAATATTTTCAAGATAAAAAATGCTAAAAAAATACTTTCCTTAACTTATTTTCTTTTGATTAATTAATAGAATTAGAGTTTTCTTTTAAAATATTTTTCTTAATAAATTCAAACTTAATCAATTATTTTCTTTATTTAAATTAGGTTAAGACAAAACATCTTTTTTGATGAAAATTAAACAAAATTTATCTTCTTTATATTTTTTATCCTTATACATTTATTCATCATTATACTTTGTATTTATGTAATTCTTGTACAAATTCAATTTAGTTGTAATAGATTAATTAGGTTTATATTTTTGCAATCCCCATTTACCAATTGTACACCCCTCCCCACAAATGTTGTAATAGTGTAGTAACTTTAAGTTTCGCAATTTATCGCTTTTACATACCATACTAGTAATTAGGGGTTGTATGAAAAGAATAAAATCAATCAAATAGAAAACCCTAATTCAAGACAAAAACAAGCATGAAAACAATACACTTGCACACAAGCACCCCTAGGGTAAAATCCACTTGGTTGCCTTACAAAATGGCCATATTACGCATGTGAGGTATCTTAGCAAAAACAAGCAAAAATACAAGATCATAGTCCCTCGATGACGCTATCTAAGTTTCCTTTCAAAATGATCTTAGTCCCTAAATAAAAATGCTGAGATACCTTGCAACATTGCTAATCATGGTTATACGATGACCCACGCTTGTCCCGTTCACATTCAAAGATAGGGTTACTTACCAAATCAATGGTAAGATAACAATGTCAAAGGAAATAGGAAATGAACATGAAAAACTTTTGAGTAGGTAGAATGCTCCTTATTACTTGCTCAATTTAAAAACCAAACATCCTTGCTATTTTCAAAACAAACACCTACACTTTCAAAACATCTTACAAAAGTTGAAAACATTTTCAAAAGACCAACACTTTGTATACATTCTTACGAATGAGAATCATTACAAAGTTTGCTTAAACAATGGCCTCTTTACAAAATACTTTCAAAAACCACATAAAGCATAATTTTCAAACAAAAAGAAAGTGATCTAGCAAGTAACTAAGAGCCCATGGAAAACCATGGATGAAAAAGGTACTAATACCTTCCCTTTTCATAATCTAGCCCCCGAACTCAAGAAACAATCTCAAAGGTCTTTCCTGTGCTTTTTCACCTTTCCTTTTGGATAAAAGAAAAGTCGGTGGCGACTCTTGCTAACCACAACATTTGCGATTAAAACGCAAAACCTTCAAGTCAGTTCTCCCACTGTATCACAATGATAAAAAACTCTTCCTTAGACACTAAGGTATCATTCCGAGGTTTTCCAAATAGGGTAAACGCCAGAATCATGTGGAAATACCTAATAGAGGGGTTATAGATCTATGAAGAGTGCCTAGGAATAGAGCTCTCTTATCTCCGATTAGATATAGCTTCCCAAAAGTGGTCAAGCTGGCTGTCCACATACTTGTCATCTAGAATCTCAATGACAACATCAACACTAACTGGGAAGTCCAATAAAGTAGCAAGTTCACGAATGGTGAACCTGTGGGTAAAACCAAACAATCTGAATGAAACCAATCCTCTGGCCAACCCTAAACCAATATCAGGGTCGTAATGCAATGAGCTGAGGAACTCCAGTGTCAGGTTGTGGTAGGTAGGCTGTCGATGATGAATAAAATAATCCCAACCAATCTGGTTAAACATGAAGCAGACACTTTCCCTGATGCCCAATGCGGACAACATGGGGTCATGCACAAAGATGGTGAGATACATCTCTCTCGGAGCAAGCATCTCATAACGCTTCTGCTGAGCATCACCCATGAAGGTGACAAGCATAGTGTCAGAAAAGTCCATAGTGAAACTCAGTGAAGAAAAAGAAGTGTGAATCCTGTTGGTTAATCTGAAAATAGTTTTAAATCGGCATCGGCCTAATGCCTAAAAATAGAAAAGAAGTAAAGAACAGAAAAATTTTGTAAAATTTTTAAGAGAAACACAAAAAAAAACTTTTTGTAAATAAAATTTTAATAAAAATGGTGGGTTGCCTACCACAAAGCGTTTTGTTTAACGTTGGGAGCTCAACCTATATTAAAAAAATCAGAAATATATTTTGGTGACTCAGCCTGCAGCTGTATAAATCTTAAACTAGCTGAGTAGTCCCTATTCTTGATGCAGTGGTAGTGCTTCAAACGCTTCCCATTTACGATAAACGGATCACTGGTTTTTCCTTTGATTTCCACAGCACCACTTGGGAGTATTTTAATAACTTCAAAAGGTCCTGACCATCTAGAGCAAAGTTTTCCTGGAAATAGTTTGAGTTTGGAGTTAAACAGGAGTTCTACATCGCCCTTATTAAATTCTTTCCTAGAGATGCGTCTGTCGTGCCATTTCTTAGTTCGCTCCTTGTAGATTTTGGCATTTTTATATGTATCTAGCCTAAGCTCTTCCAATTCATGGATGTCTAGAATTCTCTTTTCTCCAGTGGCTTTGTAACTTAGATTCAGGGTTTTGATGGTCCAATAGGCTTTGTGTTCCAGTTCTACGGGTAGATGGCATGATTTACCATATACCAGTTTGAAAGGTGTGGTTCCAATGGGTGTCTTGTATGCTGTTCTATATGCCCACAATGCTTCATGTAGTTTAGGCGACCAATCTTTCCTGGATGTGGCAACCGTTTTCTCAAGTATTTTCTTAATCTCCCTGTTAGAGATTTCTACTTGCCCGCTTGTTTGTGGGTGGTAAGGTGTTGCTACACGGTGTCGGACTCCATACTTTGCTAAGAGTTTATTAAAATTTTTGGAAATGAAATGTGATCCACCATCACCGATGACTAATCTTGGAACACCAAATCTTGGAAAATTATGTTTTTGAACAACCTAATCACTATCTGTGCATCATTTGTTGGAGAGGCTACAACCTCTACCCATTTGGATACGTAATCTACTGCCACTAATATGTAATTATTTCTAGAGGACGATGGGAAAGGTCCCATAAAGTTAATTTTCCATACGTCAAATATCTCTACTTCTAGGATACCCTTTTGAGGCATCTCATCGCGCCTAGATATGTTACCAGTGCGTTGACACCGGTTGCATTTTGTAATTGCAGCATAGACATCTTTCCATAGACTGGTACAATAAAGGCCAACTTGTAGGACTTTTGCGCATGCCTTTGAGGTTCTAGCGTGTCCATCATAAGGGGCTTCATGACAATGAGATATTACGCTCTCCATTTCACTCTCAGGAACGCATCGACAGAAAATACCATCGGGGCCTCGCTTGAATGGTAAGGTCTTGTCCAAATAATAGTGTTTGAGATCGTGAAAGAATTTCTTCTTCTGCTAATAAGTTAAATCTGGTGGAAGGACTTTTGCTGCTAAGTAGTTGACATAATCAGCATACCAGGGTAGTGAAATTTGAGTAGATACTGCTTCCAATACTTAAATTGTCTTGTCATTGTTGCAAAATTCAGGGCATTCTTCAGCTAAGTTTTCAGACCTCATCTGGGCTACCAGGTGTTCATATGGAAAATCATCATTAATGGGTATCTCTTCAGGTTTAAGATTTTCCATCCTAGATAGATGGTTGGCAACAAGATTTTCAGATCCTGGTTTATCTTTGTTTTCCAAATAAAACTCTTGTAAGAGTAAGATCCATCTTAATAATCTTGGCTTGGCATCCTGTTTAGCTAATAGGTATGTGATAGATGCGTGACCAGTGTAGATAATAACCTTTGGGCCTACTAAATAGGAATGAAATTTATCTAATGCAAAAACGACTGCCAAGAGTTCCTTTTCTGTAGTGGCGTAGTTTATATGTGCAGAATCCAAAGTCCTACTTGCATAGTATATTGCATGGAGTTTTTTGTCTCTTCTTTGTCCTAGGACTGCTCATACTGCATAATCGCTTGCGTCGCACATTATCTCGAATGGTAGACTCCAATCAGGTGGTTGTATGATAGATGGGGATATGATAGTTTCTTTTAACTGTTCAAACGCCTTCAGGCAGTCATCATCAAATATGAACTCAACTTCTTTCATTAAGAGGTTAGTCAGAGGTTTAGAAATTTTCGAGAAATCTTTTATGAAGCATCGGTAGAAACTGGCATGGCCTAAGAAACTTCGTATTTCTCTTACTATTTTTTGGGGTTGGAGGCTTTCTATTAATTCAATCTTAGCTTTGTCTACTTCGATCCCCTTTTCAGAAACTATGTGTCCAAGTATAATTCCTTGTTTAACCATAAAATGGCATTTCTCCCAGTTCAACACTAGGTTTACCTGTACACATCTTTCCAGTACCCTTTCCAGGTTTGACAGGCATCCTTCAAAACTTTTCCCGCATACAGAGAAGTTATCCATGAACACCTCCATGATATCATCTATAAAATAGGCAAAGATGGACATCATACATCTTTGGAATGTTGCAGGCGCATTACATAGTCCGAACGACATTCACTGATAAGCAAATGTACCATAAGGACACATGAATGTTTTCTTTTCTTGGTCATCAGGGTGGATAGAAATTTGAAAGAATCCTGAATAACTGTCTAAATAGCAGTAGTAAGAATGCTTAGCCAATCGCTCAAACATTTGGTCAATAAAAGGTAGACGGAAATGGTCCTTTCGAGTTACTTTATTTAGTTTTCTGTAGTCAATGCACATTCTGGATCCACCCATAACCCTTTCTGCTATTTGTTCTCCTACTTTGTTTGTCGTGACTGTGATTCCTCCTTTCTTGGGTACACAGTGGACTGAACTAACCCATTGGCTATCTGAGATTGGATAAATGATACCTGCACTTAGAAGTTTAGTTACTTCATCCTTGACTACAGTGCTCAAGATTAGGTTAATTCTTCTTTGATGTTCTCTAGAGGATTTACAGTCATCTTCCAGCATAATGCGATGCATGCAGATGGAAGGAATTATTCCTTTAAGATCATCAATGTTATATCCCAAAGCATAGGGATATTTCCTTAAGACATGCAACCGTTTTTTCGTCTCAGTTTGTCCTAAGTCTACGTTGACTATCACGGGTCTTTTAAATTCGGGATCTAGGAATTCATATCTTAGGGTTCTGGGTAAAACTTTAAGTTCCAAGTTGGGTTTCTTCGGACAAGGGATATGATTTGGTGTCAGTGCTAGGAACTCGCTTAACCTGTCATCTCGATATTCAGGACACCAATCATCATCTTAAAAAATTAAGGGCATCGAAATCTTTATAGTTTCAGAATGAGCTTCTTCTTTTGACTCCATCTCTTTGACACATTCGTCTATTACATCTAACAAATAGCATGTATCATCTATAGCTGGGGCCTGTAGGAACTGTGTCAGGATAAACTCAACTTTCTCTTCTCTAACTTTAAAAGTTAGCTTTCCTCTCTTAACATCTATAATAGCTCCAGCAGTGGCTAAAAATGGTCTTCCCAATATTATAGGGGTTACGCTATCCTTTTTAATGTCCATAATGATGAAATATGTAGGGATGTAGAATTGACCTATGCGTACCAGAACATTTTATAGAATTCCCACTGGGTATTTGACAGAGTGATCCGCTAGTTGTATTGACATCTTGGTTGGTCTTAATTCTCCCATGTCAAGCTTTTGGATATGGACAGGGGCATAACGCTGATACTAGCGCCTAAGTCGCATAGAGCTTTGTCTATGACATACTTACCTATATTACAAGGTATAGAGAAACTTTCGGGATCCTTCATCTTCTGAGGCATTTTGTTCTGAATGATTGCGCTACACTCAACAATGAGTGTAATTCTCTCGTTATCCTCTATCTTTTTCTTGTTCGACAAGATTTCTTTGAGAAACTTAGCGTATGAGGGCATTTGAGTGATAGCTTCTGTGAATGGTATCGTGATGTTTAATTGTTTCAGAAGTTCAACAGATTTCTTAAATTTCCCCCACACTTCTAGATTGAGTAAGTGTTTGAGGATACAAGATTGGTGGTTTGTAAGGCGGCGGAGGCCCATAAGGTTTTTCCTTTTCTTCTGTCTCTCCATCACCTACCTCCTCCTTCTCTTTTAGTTCGCTTTCCTCCTCGGTTGTTTTTCCAGAACTTTGGGACATGGCTGGGTTTTCGGCTCTAGGGTCAATTGGTCCATCATATTCAGTTCCACTTTGCAATATAATAGCATGAGCATGTCCTTTTGGATTCGGTTGAGGTTGACCTGGAAATGTACCAGCAGGTGCAGTAGTAGGTGCTTGTTGTTGGGCCACTTACGAAATCTGGGTTTCAAGCATTTTGTTATGGGTGGCTAAAGCATCTACTTTGTTCACTAACTGTTTGATTTTCTCACTAGTGTGAATATTTTGGTTTAGAAATTCCTTGTTAGTTTGAGCTCGGGTAGCTATAAAAAATTTCATTAGAATTTTGAGGTTAGACTTCCTAGGAAAATTAGGAGCAGCTGCAGGTGATTTTTAATATCCTGGTGGTACAGAAGGTGCTTGGCCAGGCACATACAACACATTAGTGTTTTTATATGAGAAGTTTGGATGATTTTTCCATCCAAGGTTGTAAGTGTTCGAGTAAGGATTTCCTTGAGCGTAATGTACTTGGTCGGGGGGGGGGGGGGGGGGGGGGTTCCTGCCAAGATTTGGCATTCAGCAGCAGTATGTCTAGGTACTCCACATATCTCGCAATTCAGAGTTATAGCAACTACTGTGGCTGGAGGTACTGCAGTTAAGTTATCTATATTCTAGACGAGAGCGTCTACCTTAGCATGGATGCTATCAAGACTGCTGATCTCGTACATACCGCCTTTTTTCGGTACATTCTCTACAGGAGCTTTGTCTGCTTGACCTCTTTCACTCCCCCACTAATAGTGGTTTTGAGCCATACTTTCTATGAGAGCATAAGTAGTAACGTAGGATTTATCCATAAGTGCGCCACCAGCGGCGACGTCTATCATTAATCTTGTATTATAGAGGAGACCATTGTAGAAGGTATGGATGATTAACCATTCTTCTAGGCTATGATGTGGACATAGCCTCAACATGTCTTTGTATCTTTCCCAAGCGTCAAAAAGAGACTCATTATCCTTTTGTCAAAAATTGCTTATTTGGGATCTTAGCATAGCTGTCTTACTTGGTGGGAAATATCTTGCCAAAAAGACTTTCTTCAACTCATCCCAAGAGGTAACCGAGTTAGCTGGTAGAGACTGGAGCCAGGCTCGGGCTCTGTCTCTTAGGGAAAAAATGAAAAGATGAAGCCTTATCGCCTCTTGACTGACTCCATTATTCTTAACTATATCTGCGTATTGCAGAAACATCGATAAATGTAGATTAGGGTCGTCCATTGACCCTCTAGAAAACTAGTTTTGTTGTACAGTAGACAACAAGGAAGGTTTGAGTTCGAAGTTATTAGCCTCAATCGGAGGGGAAACAATGCTGTTATATGGTTCTTCATGCGAAGGAATAGGATAAGATTTGAGCGGACGTGGCTGATCACCCATGTCTGGTTCTTCAACTGGTTCGGTAGGAATAGAAGGTTGAGAGAGGGATTGATCTGTACGAGATACTCATACTCGACGTCTTTTAGTAATAGAGCGCTCAGGTTCAGAAATTGGTAGCACTAAGCCTTCACCTTTAGAGCGAGTGCTTGGCATACAATTGGGAATGGTGCCTTAGTCTTTACAGTGTAACTAAAAGAGTTACGATATCAACTTGTTAGTCCTCGGCAACAGAGCCAAAAACTTGATCGTGACTTTGTGAGTCTTAAAGAATCTAGACCGCAAGTATACAGTCCTATCGCGTGTAGCTTTAAAGATTATCGAATCCCAAGGGACTAAATGTCGAACTACCGTTATCTTAGGTTACTACGTAAATCTAAGGCTAATAGTGTAATTAATAGGGGGTTTAGGGAACCTAACTGATTATAATCTAGTTTAGATTCAAGGGAGAATATCGGTATGTAATGGTCGAACTTTGGGGATTTAGTAACTCATTGACCTAGCTCGGATTAACAAAACATTTTTCGGTAGGAAGCATTTGTTTGAAAACCCTCTTGTCACACTCTCGTGTTTATTGACTCAGATCCTACGATCAAACCTAAGTGAGTGCTCTCAATGTTTCAATTAGGGTTTAAAAATAGTTTTTGGAAACAAACAAAACCTAATCAACTTAAAAGCCTCCCGCTGTATTTTAAGTTGATGCACAATTACTACTGTCCAGTTATTATCTCAAACTCTCATTTTACTGATCCTAACATCTATATGTATTTTACTCTCGTAACAAAACAGTTAATATTTAAAACTAGTAATTGAAACCAGAAAATTATTCTTTCTTTAAAAGGAACTGATCAATTGGCGTTGCTGAAACCCCGTTGGCTATATGACCTTACATACCGATAAATAAATTTAGCCTAGCATATTAAACGACCCAATAACAGTGTAACATAAATAATTATCATCAAACAATTTAAATAAACAAAACATTATGGACAATCTTGGCATAAATAAATAAAGTACTTAAATTAAACCTGAAAATATCACAACAAAATATTTGTCTGATGTCGGATGTCTCCCACAGATCGGTAAAGAAAATAATGTGGAACAAAAAAATGCGGAGAATATTTTTGGCAGAGTAACAGTAAAAACAAGGAAAAGAAAAAACCAATTCTAAAATGGAGGTTTGAGGTACTATTTATAGCCTTGGGGACGCGTGGGAGTTGAGATATTTTCTCCTCCGGAATTGACTTAGTGTAACGGTCATTACACTCTTTCTTTTGAGGGAGGGCTGGCGTGGCAGGGTGTAACGGTCGTTACACTCCTTCTTTTGAGGGAGGGATGGCGTGTCAGGGTGTAACGGTCGTTACACTCCTGCTTTTGAGGAGAGGCTTGCGTGGTGGGGTGTAACGGTCGTTACACTCCTTTGGTGGATTGGGAAAGCGCTTCTTTCTTGGGCTTTTTTCTTTTAGTGCACCCTATTCTACCACACACCCCTCAATGCATAATTGCTCTTGATTAGCTTGACTTTTCTTGACTTTCTTCGCACATGCCTTGCAAACACTAAATTCCTTAAAACATAGAAAATATCAGCATAATACGAATAAAGAGTAATTTAATTAACTAAAATGCGGATAAAATTCATGTAAAATGATCCAAATATTTGATACATTTCCGGGTTATCAGATATTCTTCAGTCCTATATTCAGTTAATTTGATACTAGTGTTCGTTTCTCAGAAAAAGATTTCATGATGTTTAAAGAAGCGATAAGGCTTTCAGAGTAGCAGTCACCTTTCCAGTGTTTGTATTTGTAATCACGCGAATTTGTTCTTTGCCGAGGACTTTTCTTCATAATCCTTTCTTTGCATATTTTTGTTTTCCCTAACTTTTTCCTGAACTAATTCTTTTGAATTGATGGTTCAGCGGGATTTCCTGACTTTTGCCTAAGCGACTTATTTTTTCCAAGTTTCGACTTAGCAGGGCTTTTTGTCTCTTTCTTTTTTCATCATTTTTTATTCATTTCACTTTTCTTTCCTTTTGAACACGTTGCATGACTTCGAGTCATTTTTGACTTGTTGGAAGAATTATGACTGTTTGAGTCCTTAATGGATGAGGGATAACTGTTGTGGTATCGTCATCTGCTGATCTCCTGATGTGCAAGAGTTACCCATTGGGATATCGTCTTCTTTTGATGCACACTAATGATGGGCGAAGATTGACCATTGCGGTTTTGACTTTCTCCAACCTCTTGAAGGATAACCATTGTTATATCCTTGGACGTGAACTCTTGATGAGATTTGAATACTCAATCATATTAACTGAACATTACCCTGCCCCGGGTTAAAAATGAGGGTTTTTCTGAACAGAAAAGAAACTCATACTTCAAGGCTCAAAGGGGTTAAAAAAGGTTTCACTCCCTTATATCTCCGGTGTTTGTGGATTTGAAACAATGCTTGTACATCGTCAACACGATTTTATCCAAAAACATACAACCAGAAATCTTGCGTTTTAAATTCATCATCCTCCCTCCAATCTCTTCCTAGGCAAGATAATGGGTAACAAGTTGGTATCATAATGGAAAAATCAATTTTAAAATTGAAACAAATACGAGTGAAACGAATGGGTTTGTTCAAGACAAACATATTCATTGTAATAAGATTAAACATTCAAATGCAAACCAGTTCTTACATGCAAACAATGCAATGATAAACAATAAAAAATATAGATGAGAAAGCAGTAAAAATTCTAATAAACTAATAAGAATCTCTTATCTGGACTTGCACTGAAGGAAACATTTCCCAAACTTTGGAACTACCAATAACATAGATTCATTCATGCTTTGCTAACAGATTGTTTTAAACATTAGGGCCAATGTCCTTAAATGACAAGATACCGCTTCAGACCAACCTCTGAACTTTGACCTTCAAATAAGAGCAATCTTCCAAATCATGCCTAGGAGCATCCTGATGAAAGGCATAGGAAGCGCCAGCCTTATATCCTCTTGGCAGTTTTTCAGGAATAACTGGTCGAGCTCGAGTTTGAACCAGATTATTCTTCAATAAAGAAGGATACAACTCTGTGTATGTCATTGGAATTGGCTCAAATCTCATTTTACTATGATGACCTTTCCCTTGATTACCTTGTTGAGGTGCCCTCTGATATGCAATAGCAGTCGGAGCCACATTTACGACTGGAGTCACATAAGCAACTTGTTGATTCCTATTATGAGATCTCCCTTGCCTACCACGAAGTAGAACGTATGCGTCTTGCTCTTTCTCTTTGGAAGAACTATCACCATACTTCTTAGAACCATTTGACGAGTCCCCATCTTTAGATAAGAAGCCTTCGCAGACAACTTCCTCTAAACGGACTCCCATGCTTACCATTTTAGCAAAATCAATGGGAGCACTTGCAACCTTCTTCTCATAGTAGAAGGAATTGAGAGTTTTCAGGAAGATCTTTGTCATTTCTTTCTAATCTATTGGAGGGATCACCTAGGAGGCTACTTCACGCCATCTCTATACATATTCTTTAAATGACTCTTCATCTTTCTGAGTCATTGCTCTCAGCTGATTACGGTCAGGTGCCATAAATATGTTGTACTTATACTGTTGGATAAAAGCATCATCCAAATCATTGAATGTGTGGATGTTACTATTGTCCAATCCCATATACCATTTCAAAGCAGCACCAGTTAAACTATCCTGGAAGAAATGAATAAGCAAACATTGGTCATCCGTATGAGTGGACATCCTTCTGATTTACACCACCAGGTGGTTATGGGGGTAAGAGGTACCCTTGTACCTCTCAAATTCTGGCACCTTAAACTTTGTTGGCACTTTTATGTTAGGAACTAAGCAGAGTTCACTAACATTCTGTCCGAATAACTCTTTCCCTCTAAGAGCCTTTATTTCTTTCTGCATTTCAATGAATTGGTCTTGAAAGTCATCCAATCGGTCATAGAAGCCCACACTTTCACTTGGTGGAGGAATAGGACCATAAACTTCATTATTAACAAATGGCATGGCATTCACCATAGGAGGTGCAGTGTAACGAATCTCGTTTTTAGCAGCAGGAGTGATGTGCACCACAGGAGGTGCAGAAATAGCAGCAACTTGAGCATCAAAATTATAACCTTCTAGCATGAAGTTTTCAGGCATTCCCCACAGGTAACCCTGAAGCATACAATATTGAGCAGTAGTGACTGAAGTAACAAAAATGGGAACCAACAGAACCCCAGAAGAAACATTTTTATGTCGTGGCTGAGTAACATGAGGAGACGGAGGAGCAGGCGGTTGTTGATTCTGAGTAACCACTAATGATTCCACCAAAGTAGTCAAATTGGCAACACCAACTCCCAAAGCAATAACTTCTTCGCACAACTCGCGATTCTCTTGTTCAAGATTTTCCATCTTCTCTTAGCACGAGCGTTATACTACGTGACTAAAGGAAAAATAAGACTCGGGAATGACTTTCGAAAGTGAAACAAAAATGTAGAATGATGCATGGTTATGCAAATGGTAAGTTCACTTCATTTCTAAGGACTTCAAATTTTGATTCAAGCTTCAAGCAAGAAATAATTAACAAAAAAATGTGACAAATTATTTTAGTACAAAGTTAAGAGCCTAAAGGCTACAAAGGTACAAAGGCAAGAGATCCCAATCAACAGACCTGATGATGATCATTAAAAACACAAATCATAAACCCTTAGATGTTTCCCCAAAGTCTACATCAGCAAGGGTACTCCAAACTAGATTCTCATTACTCCACTCTTGGGCTCTTTTAAAGATCTCATTAGTTGCTTCGATCTTTGGTCTCTCAATTAGCTCTTTGATGAGTACATCCCTTATATTGATAATGCTTTCCAGATGATCAATCTCTTCTTGAAGCTGAAGGACATAAAAGTCTTCTTACTGATCTTCATCTTCAAACTTCGTGACCTCAACTTGAACTAACATCCAAACACTGTAACTAAAATCTTCTTCCTGATCTTCATCTTCAGACTTCGTGACCTCAACTTGAACTGGCTTCCAAACATTGTAACTGGCGATACTCCTCTTTCTAGTGTCCATTTATGAGTAATGAGCTTTATACGAGAATCAAAGATAAAATGGTCACAAGTCTACCCAAGCAATGGAGGCCAATGGTCACAACACTTAAAAGCAAGGTAGGCCACGAGATAGAGCTAGAAGAAGATGAGCCTCAAAAGCAAGGTAAGCCACTAGCTTTAAAATCTAACAAAAAATCTGATTCTAAGGTTTTGCAGGCTATGGAAGAAACCTCTGATGGATCCTCATCAGAAGAAGACGAACTGTCTCTCCTATCCAGAAGGGTGAATCAACTGTGGAAGCAGTTACAAAGGAAATTCAGAAATCCTAGAAGATCAGAGAATCAAAATGAACCCTCATCCAAATATAGAAAGTCAGAATCTTCCTCTGGACACAGAAGATCTGAAGGTTCTTCAGGACACATAAAGTCAAATAACAAGGACATCATCTGCTATGAGTGCAATGAGAAAGGGCACTACAAAAGTGACTGTCAAAGGCTTTAGAAGGAGAAGCCCAAAATGAAGTTCTTCAAGGAGAAGAAGAAAAGCCTCATGGCAACATGGGGCGATTCGGAAACCTCTGATGTTGACTCAGTCAGATGATGAAAGAGAAAACATAGCTCTCATGGCAAATGTGTCAGAAGACAGTGAAGCTTCTGGTTCAGACTCAAAATCAGACATTGAAGAGGTAATCCTTGACTTCACTATTAATTTTACTAAGGTTGGACTTGCAGAAAGTCTAAATGAAATTCTGGAAAAGTATCAGCAAATCAGAGTCAAATTCAAGAACCTAAAAAGGGATCTTGCCTCTGACTCTGAAAAGACTGAGAGTCTCAGATTAGAAAATTCTGAGTTAAAAGAGAAAGTTTCAAAATTAGAAAATGATTTTCAAAAATCTCAGAAGGAAATAATCTCAGAGACTCCCAGTAATGCTGATGAGATCATCAAAGAGTATGATCACAACTTTCAGAAGTTTCTGGCTAAAAACATAGATAGAAGCAAGATGGCTTCATTGATCTATGGAGTTAGCAGAAATGGCAGAAAAGGGATAGGATACCAAGGTAAGGTACCTACACCTAAGAAAGTCATAGACTTAGTCATAAAACGCACACCACTTAAATCACACTTCATATATGGGCACACACACGACATCAAATACACCAGTAATAATTACTCTGTCAAACCAAAATTCAACCAGAATTTTGGTAAAACTAACAAACCAGGACCCAAGAAGATATGGGTACCTAAGGACAAAATTATATATGTAGCAGATATCTTTAGCAGCAAGGCTAAAACACCAGTCATGGTACCTGGACTATGGCTGCTCTCGACACATGACGGGAAGAAGGCATATGTTCCAAAGCCTGGAACTTAAACCTGGAGGCTACGTGGGCTTTGGAGGCAACCAAAGAGGAAAGATCATTAGCTCTAGAACAATAGGTAATGGAAATCTTCCCTCTATAAATAACGTGTTGTTATTTGATGGATTAATGCATAACCTATTATCCATAAGTCAATTAAGTGATAACGGTTATGATATAATCTTTAATCAAAATTCATGCAAAGCTGTTAGTCAGAAAGATGGAACTATCCTTTTTAATGGAAAGAGGAAAAACAATATTTATAAGATAAAACTTTCTGAACTAAAGAGTCAGAATATAAAATGCCTTCTTTCTGTTAACAACGAGCAATGGGTCTGGCGCAGAAGATTGGGGATGTTAGTATGAGAAGAATATCTCGGATTAACAAACTCAATCTGGTCAGAGGACTTCCTAATTTGAAGTTCAGCTCAGATGCTCTGTGTGAAGCATGTCAGAAAGGAAAATTTGCAAAACCTGCTTTTAAATCTAAAAATGTTGTTTCCACCTCTAAGCCAGTAGAACTTCTGCACATAGACTTATTTGGACCAGTAAAAACTGCGTCTGTCAGTGGCAAGAAGTATGGGTTAGTGATCGTAGATGACTATAGCAGATGGACATGGGTAAATTTCTTAAGACACAAGGACGAGTCACACTCTGTGTTCGTTTCCTTCTGTAACCAAGTTCAGAATGAAAAGGATCTTAGAATTGTCAAATTCAGAAGTAATCATGGCGGGGAATTTGAAAATAAAAATTTTGAATCATTTTTAATGAAAAAGGCATCTTGGATGACTTCTCTTGTCCTAGAACTCCCCAACAAAATGGAGTTGTAGAACGAAAGAACAGAACATTGTATGAAATGGCCAGAACCATGATCAATGAGACTAATATTGCTAAGATCTTCTGGGCAGAAGCAATTAACACAGCGTGTTACATTCAGAATAGAATCTCTATAAGACCTATTCTGGAAAAGACTCCATATGAATTGTGGAAGAACAGAAAGCCCAACATTTCTTATTTCCATCCTTTTGGATGCACTTGTTTCATTCTGAATATCTAAAAATTATTTGAACAAGTTTGACTCTAAAACACAAAAGTGTATCATGTTAGGATACTCTGAACGCTCAAGAGGGTACAAAGTATACAATACAGAAACACAGATTGTTGAAGAGTCAATCAATGTTAGATTTGATGATAAGCTTGACCCTCAAAAGTCAAAGCAGAATGAATTCTTTGCAGATATAGAAGTTGAATTCACAGGTACTAAAGACAACTTGCCAGAATTTCTCAACAAAGACGCCCCCACAACCTCAGAAAAAAATATTGCAAGCCATCTAGCTCCTTCAGTTGATCAACTTCAGAAAAGGCTATCCAGAAGCAGCATAGCTCACCCAGAAGATAAAATCCTGGGAAAGAAGGATGAGCCAATCAGAACAAGATCAACATTCAGAAATTCTGAAGAATCCCTCATGGGACTGGTCTCTCTGATTGAACCAACAACAATTGATGAAGCGCTTCTAGAAAATGACTGGATTCTGGCAATGTAGGAGGAATTGAATCAGTTCACCAGAAATGACGTATGGCATCTGGTTCCCAAACCAAAAGGATTCAACGTCATTGGAACAAAATGGGTGGTCAGAAACAAACTGAACGAGCAAGGAGAAGTCATCAGAAACAAAGCACGACTGGTGGCACAAGGACATAGTCAGCAAGAGGGGATAGACTATACAGAAACCTTTGCTCCAGTCACCATGTTAGAATATATCAGACTCTTAATCTCATTTGTTGTACACAATGGCATCACTCTGTATCAGATGGATGTCAAAAGTGAATTCCTAAATGGCTATATAGATGAAGAGGTATATTTGCACCAACCCCCCGGGTTTGAGAATTCCAAACACCTAGAATATGTTTTCAAACTAAAGAAGTCACTCTATGGTCTGAAACAAGCTCCTAGAGCTTGGTGTGAAAGACTAAGTAACTTCCTGTTAGAAAAGGAATTCACCAGAGGGAAAATGGACACAACTCTGTTGTGTAAGACATTTAAGAATGACATTTTAGTGTGTTAGATTTATGTTGATGACATCATCTTTGGATCCACTAAACCCTCAATGGGAAGAGAGTTTTCTAAATGCATCCAGACAGAGTTTGAGATGAGCTTAATGGGGAAACTCAAATTCTTTCCAAGCATTCAGATAAGCCAAACTCCAGAAGGAACTTACATTCATTAGAGCAAATATGTCAGAGAACTTCTGAAGAAATTTGATCTCTCAGAATGTAAGCCCTCAAAGACTCCAATGCACCCCACATGCATTCTAGAAAAGGAAGAGGTAAGTAAAAAGGTAGAACAGAAAGTCTATAGAGGTATGATTGGTTCTCTCCTTTATCTGACGGCTTCAAGGCCTGACATTTTATTCAGTGTTTTCTTATGTGCTAGATTCCAATTAGATCCTAGAGAATCTCACTTAACAGTAGTTAAGCGAATTTTCAAGTATCTGAAAGGTACTACTAATCTGGGTTTGTTTTATAGAAAATCCAATGAATACAGCTTAGTAGGATACTGTAACGCTGACTTTGCTGGAGACAGAGTAGAACGTAAAAACACTTCTAGAAGCTGCCAGTTTCTGGGAGACGATCTGATCTCATGGACCAGAAAGAGACAGTCCACAATAACACTATCAACAGCAGAAGCTGAATACATAGCAGCTGCTAGATGTAGCACGCAGATGCTCTAGATGAAAAGTCAACTTGAAGACTTCAACATATTTGAGAGTAACATTCCTATCCTCTGTGATAACACATCAGCTATTTGTCTCAGTAAGAATCCCATTTTACATTCTAGGGCTAAGCATATAGAAATAAAACATCATTTTATTAGGGACTATATTCAGAAAGGAATTCTTACCTTAAAATTTATTGACACAGACCATCAATGGGCTGATGTATTTACAAAACCGCTTTCTGAAGATAGATTCAACTTCATTCTGAAACATCTCAGCATGAAGTTATGCCCAGAATAAAATGTTTTTTTACATATCTTAACCTTCAGAACTTTATTATTTTCTGTGAACATCTGATCAACCTGTCTTCAGAGGTTAGAAGTACATATTGCCTCATAATCTATCCATGAAGATCTGAACGTTTCATTTCAAGGATAGAGGCGTGCAGTTCACATCATCAAACACTTGTCATCCTCTCATAAGCTACCTTCTGAGGCTGAAAACGCGTTCAAATTCTGAAGGATCAAAGGCTCTGATTGGATGCATTGAGAAACTTGTCAGTGCTAACCGTTCAATATCTTTCTAAATCCCCTGATTTCAGGTTCATTAATGCATATAATCATTACTAATTTTTTTCTTGATTACTGTTTACGTTTTTACAAACCTATTTAAACTGAAAATTACTATTTCATTCATTCACTTTTACTCGCTTCAATATTCTCTCTTGTTTCAAGTTTTTTCGTTTTCAAAAACCTTTCCATCTTCTTCAAAGAACCAGTGTGAACAATGGCATCATCATCAAGTCTCAAAAATCTCAATGCTCCTGAATCTTCATCAACGAAACAATATGAAGAACCCATAAGAATGCTTCTCACTCCGATAGACAACCTGGAAGTTCTCTCTAAACTGATTATTGATTTTGAGAGTCTACATGAAAATGGGTTCAACCTCTATGAAGACGGTACTGCACAAGGATGGAACAGGTATTTTGACCTTCTGTTGGGTCCAACGTTTCCCATTCTCGTCAAAGAATTATGGATACATGCTTCCTCATCCAACCACCAGGTTACTTCTTAAGTTATGGGGAAGAAAATAGTGATAACAAAAGATCTTATTGGGAAGCTCATTGGATACAATGGTGGTGGAGTCAGATGCATTGATATGGCAGAGAGGTGTTCTGACCTAAAATCAATTGCAAGGGAAATCTTTATTTCTGGACAACCATCAAGCAAAATCAGAGATTTGAAGGATCATCACAAAATCTGGGCAAGAATCATTCTGGGATGCATCAATCACAGGAAGTCTACAAGCTCTCTTGATTACATCAATATTGATCAGCAATTTCTACTATATTTCATTTCAAAGAAGACCAAGATTAATCTTCCACACTTGCTCTTTAACCATCTCAGAACAAGTGTGATAGAGACTAGAGAAGACAAAAGGACTAAGAGGGATTGGATTCCCTTAGGAAGGCTGATATCAGATATTCTAACAGAAAACAGGCTGATAGAACATCTGACAGAGGCTCAAGAAATAAACACTTTGGAAGCAACTGCTGGGAAGCCTCTGAACACCAAGAATCTGAAGAAAATGAAGATCATTGAGAATATTAAGAAGGAACCAACTGTGGCTTCTCATGAGACCATTACTTCAAGGAGGATACCTCTGAAGTATTTTCCATTATTTTCTGAGATAGACTCCAAACCAGAAATCATAGTCAGATACCTTGAAGCTTGCAAGGCTGATGGAACTGCTCCAGAAATCAACATTCAGGATCTGCACAAGGCTGCTCCAGAGGTTGCGTTAAAGAAATCCAAGAAGAGGAAAGCAACAGGAGAAGGATCCTCTCAGAGGACACCTAAAGCTGCGAAAAAGAAAGGTAATCCATCTTCTGTTTCTGTTATAGAATCAATAACTGTTTCAACATCTGAAGCCATGCCTTCCCAACCTACAGAAAATCCATCACCCCAAACCTTTGAAGATTTTGACATAGAGTTTGATCCATCTATAACTCTAGGTAACTTTTTGAATGAACCTCACTCCCCTAATCAAAATACAAACCCAGAATATCATCAACCAGAACTTGCCAATGTTCTATCTGACATTGAATTGTTTGATCAATACTTTTCCTCACCACTCCCAGAAAATCCAAACATCCAACAACAACCAGAAAATCCACAACCACAACCACACTCTCCACAACCAGAAATTCCACAACCACACTCTTCTCAACCAGAAAATCCACAACCAGAAAATCCACAACCACACTCTCCTAAACCAGAACATCTGAACCCCAACTCACCACAACCAGAAACTCCACCTTCTGAAAACCCATCTTCTGATATTCCTGAACCAAAAACCCAACATGATGCCACAAACCAATCTGAAGACTCTCCTTCCGATTCTGATACCACAATCCCAATCCCTGGAATAACAAAACCTCTTGCAGTTCGCATGCTTCTCACTATTCATGATATTCCAGAAATCCCTTCATCCCTTGAATCCACACCACCAAACACCCCTACCAGACCAATTATTATTTCTGACTCTCCCACTCCATCACCCATTAACCGTCCAGCTGACAACTTTAGACTTGTCATTGATCCACTAGTGCTGGCCAGACTAGCTTCCACCTCACACAAAACTGCAATTCCCAAACCTAAACCAACTGCAACCACATCAGATGTTGGTACGAGTTTGTTGATTTTTGAAACAGAAATGTAGGAATGGATCAATTATTTGAAGCATGCAAGTCAAGAGATTTCTAATCCCGCTGCTTCTGATTCTTTGTGGGAAAGATTTAGAAAATGGCTAAACTTTGAAACTCAGAAGCTGAAGGGATTGGGTTATGAAAGGGCTCAACAGAACTTCAGTGATCAGCTGAAAGCTTTACAAGATCAAGTTCTGAGCCAATTGTTCAAGAAAGATATCCTCTCGCTGGATAATGCTCCCTAGAAAGAGCATCATCCTTCTGAAGTAGCTGAACCAGATTTAGATAGTCTCTCTCTGACTACTTCTCCAAAAGATATGATTGTAGCAGAAGAAATGGTTCACTCAGAAGAGGCTGCAGAATGTTCTGAACATCATCCAACCCCTGAAGAGACATAAACTTCCTCCTTAGTCATGCAAACTCTGGAAGAGTTGAAGAAAGAGAATGCCTTAATCCATGCAAGGCTGGATAAGCAAGAGGATACAAACAAAGAGATCAAGGGCATTCTGGATAAACAGGAAGACACTATAAAGGAAATTAAAGATATTCTGGGCAAGCAGGAAGAGTCAAGCACTCAAATCAAGAGCTTGTTGGAAGCGTTGTTCACACGTCTTCCCCCTCCTTCTTAGATTTTCTTTTAAAACTGTTTATCTGTAACTTTTATCTTTATCTCCTTGTTTCTGAAACTTGTCATTACATTCTGTTTTAAATATAACTCATCCTTTTTGGCTTTGATTATATTTCCTTTTTGATACCTGACAAAAAGGGGGAGAAAGTAAGATATTTTCAATAATGGTATACCGGGACAAAAGTCTCAAACATTCTGAATTATTTAACCTCTACTTTCTAAAAAGTTTGAACAGGAACAAATTTTGATAGGAGATGCAGCAAAAGCTCTGATGAGAGGGAACTTCAGGGAAGTAATCAACTCAAAGGGAGTCTTTCTTAAACTTTTTGTTCTCTATTTTTCATTGAAAATTCTAGTTTTTGTCATCATCAAAAAGGGGGAGATTGTTAAAACATAGTTTGATTCTACAACCCTTAGTTAGAGTTTTGATGATAACAAACACAAAGAACAAAATATGCACTCTAAAATTGTTTTATTTTGTATGCAGAAGTTATGACCAAAGCAGCATCAGAAGTTAAGCTATAGAAGCTACACGCTGAGGTAATCAGAATTTGCGCTGAAGAATGATGACCAGAACCTACGCTTAAATGAAGTAAACTCTGATTCTCAACAGAAGGATTATAATCTAAGTCATCAATGTTCTGAAGCATCAGCAACAGGCAAGGATGTAAGATTCTGAAGCGTTACTATTCAATCAAGACGACATCAATTACAACAGCTTCATTCAGACATGATCTTCTCAATATGGAAACTACTTAAATGTCAATTATCACGCTTAATGATCAACATGATTCCATTGCCTATATAAACAAGCTAAGTGATCAAATCGTTCACGATTTGCCAACGCTACTGCAATACAATTCAAAACTTTGCAAGCTTACTCATCTATATTCCACGCTCTAAAATTGTGTAAACTATCACAGTTGTGATAACTGTTTTTGTAACAAAAAACAACTACACAGAATTCTTGTATCTTTGTTTAAGACAGTTGTTCCTTGAGATTAACCGAATTGTGGTTGTACTCAAGAAGACATTGACAGTTGTCAAAGTTGTGATTGTAATCTGTTTGTGATTAGTGAATTAAGTCCTCATTGGAGAGAGGCGAAATCACCTTGACGGGTGGACTGGAGTAGTTTGAGATCAAATGAACCAGGATAAAAATATTGTGTCATTGCGCATTTGATTTCAAGTTTTCAATTCAACCCCCACTTCTTGTGTTTTTCACTTCTTCACTGATTTCTACCGTTATACAAAGACATGTCACAAATGCCAAATCTATGCAGACAAAATGCATGTGCCACTGACTCCTTTGAATGTCCTAAGTTCTCCTTGGCCATTTTCAATGTGGGGAATTTATATGATATGAATGGTCAAACCGAAATCCTCCAACAGACACCAATTCATACTAGTTTCCATCGACTACTTCACCAAATGGGTGGAAGCTGCTTCCTACGCAAATGTGACAAGACAAGTGGTTACTCGATTCATCAAGAAGAATCTTTTATGTAGATATGGGGTTCCTAGAAGAATTATTACAGATAATGGGTCTAATTTGAACAACAAAATGATGAAGGATTTATACGATGGCTTTAAAATTGAGCATCACAATTCCTCACCATATCAACTTAAGATGAACGGGGCCATTGAAGCTGCCAATAAGAACATCAAGAAAATCATTCAGAAAATGGTGAAGACATACAAAGATTGGCCTGAAATGCTTCCCTTTGTTCTTCATGGCTACCGCACTTCGGTATGTGCATCAACAGGTGCAACTTCTTTCTCTCTCGTATATGGCATGTAGGTAGTACTCCCTGTTGAAGTAGAGATTCCATCACTAAAAGTTATAATGGAAACCAAACTGGAAGAAGCAGAGTAGGTTCAGACATGGCTTGATCAACTCAATCTCATTTAAGAAAATGCTTGACAGCTTTGTGCCACATCCAGTTGTACCAAAAGAGGATGAAGAAAGAATTCGACAATAAGGTTTTCCCTTGAGTGTTCAAAGAAGGAGATTTGGTGCTTAAGAAGGTTCTACTACCTCGCCTTGATTCCTGTGGTAAATGGACACCCAACTACGAAGGTCCGTACATCGTAAAAATAACATTCTCGGGTGGCGGTCTTATCCTCACACCAATGGATGGAGAAGAGCTGCCACATCCAGCAAATTCAGACACTATAAAAAAATACTGTATAAAAAGCTCTCTAAGTTCAAACCCTATATGGGTAACTTAGGCAAAAAGGAGCATCTCGGTGGATTGAAAACTCTAAAGGGAGATCCAGGCAAAAATTAGGGACATACACAACATGTTTCTTATCCTAGTGGATTGAAAAACCGAAAGGGTGGTCCATGCAAAATTTAGGGATCTTATTCAAAAAATAAATAACAAAAAGACTGCGATCTAAGAACCACGACCATGAAGGAGAGAGATTGATCCAAATCATTTGACTTAGAAGCAAAGGAGATTCGAGCTATAAAAAAGACATTGAAGAAATAGTAGTAGGAATTATCATTTTTTTCATTGCCAATTTCAATTTTAATTTTTTTTTATAATTACCTCTTTCAAGGAATTGCATCTTGTACTCTCGCCTATTCAGAGGCATATTTATCAATAAAATATTTACTTTTTAAAACATTCAATTATGTTTTTCCATTTTCGAACTTGTTTGCAAATACTATGATTATTTCATATGAATACTACTTTGAAACCATCTTGGGGATTTGAAAAATAAAAGCATTTGATATGACATCAAAAAGCATTTTGGTTAGAAAAACATCAAAAGAAAATCCACGCCTATGTCCACGACTACGTTTGTAACACCCCAATTATACCCGACAATATAAATGTAAATAAGAGTTATAAAAATTATTCAACTGAATCAGGATGCCTCAAATTCAACTTAAAAACCATTGCATTCAACATGGATACATAACACTTTAAAACTTCTGCTGAACCAACATCAAAATAAATTAATCTTTTAAATCAACAACTTGAAAAATTATACAGCAGAGTCATAATACCATCTTCATCCAACATGAAAGCAACTTTTAAATAACAAGTACTTAACAACAATCAACTTAAAGTTCAACAACTGAAATAACAAATACTAAAGCAACAAGCATTCACCCCCCGAGTGTTACGTATCAGAGCAATGACGCCGACTTGAACTACTGAAGGTTAACTGCCTTCACTTTAGATTAGTTGCACGTTACCAACATAAGGGTAAAATTCAAACATAAGGGGAGAGATATCAAACACTATAATAGAACGTATGATAAATATTTTATCAGAATTAGTCTATGCAAAATCACCACTTCACAACTTTAAACAACATCAATCACAAAAAATCATCAACGAAACATAATAATTAATTCATCGACACGATAACTCAATATGCAATGTGAAATGCAACTTGCTACTATGCATATGCATGTGGTACCAATGGAGCAGAACTCCCATCTTAAAAATGAAGCAGAACTCCCATCTTAGAAATTGCTATCGAAATTGCTATCAAACTTGCAACTTAACATAATTCACACAACACGATTAACGACCAAAAACACAGAATGTACAGACAAAAGGGATAGGGAACTACGTGCCCCTCAACATGCATAAAAACTAGGACATCATAACAACTAAATCATACTCCTCGACACACACAGGGGAAAATAGGGTAACGACCAACCTATGCTCGTCGACACGTCCTGCAACCAAATTCTTCTAGAAAAATCCCACGCATTATTCCCCGACACGCCTCGCAGTCTAAAATGCTGCTCGGTACCTACTACTTCAGTATCCTCCCCGACCACTAATTCGACCAACAACACAGGTACGATACAACGTCTTAACAACCACACCACTATAATTCATAACTTCTGGCCAACCGCTCGGAGTAACACAGTAACGGGCAACTATATTTCTTATCAACAAATTCATCAACATACAAGATAGACTACAACACTAATTCCTAACTTCCGGCCAACTGCTCGAACCACTACAACATCGTAACGACCATACCATCATAACGACCACAACAACCTAACGACCACAACAACAGGAAACAATATGCACTAACCTACTCATGGATTAAACTGGGCAGTCACACAGATACACAAAACATCTATAACACACAATCGGGAAACTTCCTAAATTGGATTCACTAAACGGTCATACGGTTCTTCCCAACGGCCACAACATGAATTAACGAGCAACTTTGATAGCAATTTAGAAACATCCACGCACAAAAAGCATAAAACAACCAATTCCCATGTGATACACATCATAAGTCCCATTATAAGGTAAGAACTCCACCCTTACCTGGATTGAAGGTCGCTCAACCAAAAACTCTATCTGTAATCCTTGATTCAATCTGCTCGACACCGGGCAACTTGCTCCTCATCCGCGCAGCTCTAATTGGTCAGCATACAAAAATCTTTATTCTCCAACTAAAACAAATTCTTGTGTTAGCTTCACCTTATATAACAATCCTCTTGAGCCTAACTTACACCCCCACTTTACTACATCTAACCAATAGCATAAGTCCAATATTATTTCATATATTCCCTTTAATTCCACATTATAATTATTATTAATCAACTAATTAATTAATTAATAATAATCCAACAACTCACATCGATAATTCTTAAATGCAACTTCATAAATAATCCAAAAATAATTTAATTAAAGAAATGATTAAATTAAATTACGGGCGTTACAACGTCCACGCCTGCGATCAAAGACATATCCACGCGTACGTCTGTAACTACGTCCACGCCTGTGCATGCGATAGAAATATCAAAATCCTGCTGATATCATTCATCTTGTTCAAATCAATTCTAAATGCGACGATAATACAACATACATTGTTGGAGAGTTGGTAACACAAGAACAATCATTTAAAAGGAGAGAACACAATTTTTTCATAACCAGCATTTGGGGCATATACAAACATTAAATTTGGGGCATACACAAACATTACATTTGGGTAATATATAAATAATCGGTGCATATACATTTTGGGTTCCATATCAACTTAGGGCATTATGCATGGAATTTTGAGAACAAATCTTTGGTTAAAACTATGAACTTTGTTGTGGCTCATCTTTGGATCATTTGGTCCACAAAACAAACAAATACATTGGTTGAGAATAGACACAACTGGTAAAACTCTGATCTTATCTTTGGTCTATTTATCTAAGATTCGATTATCAAAACACTTTTTCATGTATTTATCCTCTAGGTTGTGGTAGGTATGCGAATTTCCAGAATTACGTTATTTATCCTCTAGGTCGTGATAAGTACATAAGACTACCCCCGTGTCGTTTATCCTCTAGGTCGTGATAAACACACAAACTTTTCAATCATCTATCCCCTAGGTTGTGATAGGTGTGCAAATTATCAGATTTATATTTTTCTTTCTCAATGAATACATCAGTCTATCTCTGTGTCTTTTATCCTCTTGATTGTGATAAAAACAAAATTTTCAATTATCTATCCTCTAGGTTGTGATAGGTATGCGAATTTTCAGGGTTATATTATTCATCCTCTAGGTCGTGATGAATACATAAGCCCATCCCTGTATCATTTATCCTCTAGGTCGTAATAAATACACTTGCTCATCTTCATATTACTTACTCTCTAGGTTCTAGTAAACATAACGAAATCCGTGATATAATTCATTGCATCAGTCTCTATTGGGCGATGGATTATCAACTTTGTTTAATTCATCCCCTAGGCTATGATGAATAGGAAAAATCTGCGTTATAGACTTACTATGTTAGTATCGAAGTGTTAGTAACTCAACTTTCAAACTTGTATTATTTACCTCCTAGAATGTGGTAAAATATGCAAAAAATCTACGATCTCTTTTAGATATTGACGAGTTACCCGCATCGTCGGATCTAAGTCGAATCTAAACTTTCTGTTCAAACTTTGGTAAGATGATTCATCATTATCTTTACATATTCTTTCTCAATACTCTTGGGAATGCATTACGGTGTATCCCTATAATCTTTAAGACAAATTTTTGGGTCTTCCATTATTTAATAAACTTCCGATTCGAACGTGCGAGACCTACGTATTCTCGCACTATTCAATCGAAAGGCAATGAAATAGGGGCAACCGTCGTACCCCAAATTTGCCCTATTAATTTCTATCCAGTTTATTCCTTATTGTTATTAATTTATAGCGTTATAATTAGATTATTGTTGTCTAAATTCAAAATTGTTTATATATTATGCGGTTTAAATTTATAGAGGGGATGTAGTTTTGTCATAAGGGTTCATTTTTAATAGCCCATTAAAATTCTAAAGCCCATGTTTGATAATGAGAAGGGGGAGGTGTGATTCTCATAGTTTGATCAATTAGGCCTCTTAAAAAGAAATTAGCGTTGTTGTTTTTCTTTTTCATGAATCAAATTATTGTGTTGGCCCAGTTCAAAGTAATAAGAGAAGGAGGTGCATCGTATAAACTATGGGTTTGGTATTTTGGGCCATCAAAATCTGATGGCCCATTAAGGGTTGATTTATTTTTAACAGAAAAGGGGGTGTGATTATTATAGTCCGATCAATTGGGCCTCTAAAAGAAGTTATTGGCCCACTTCAGATTTTTGGATAAGGATCTATATTTTTATAATTGTTATTTTTAAAACCAACATTCAGTTATTAATAATTATTATCCAAAAAATATCATTATTTACTTAATCAATATTTACTTATTAACCTTATTATTGTTTTATTTTTTATTTTAACATAAATTTTGACCGAAGTCAACGAGGGTTTGAAACCTTATTGCAAGCTAGCGGCGCGCTATTCTTCTTCGCTAAACAAACTTAAGAAACACATATTGTACAAATTAAGCAAAAAAAAAAAGCGTATCAAAATGTAAAATTAAAACCCTATTTCCTGAATTGTAAACCTAAAGCGTCGTATCCTTGTGAACAAGGTAGGTGATGGGTTCCTAACACATTCCCTTCGTCTAAAAACAAGTCAACAACTTAGAATCTCTGACCAAATTAAGGTTATCCGTTATATTCACTTCCCTAGGATAAAAATTAATGGCGGCGACTCTCTATTTTTACCAGTTATTACACCTTTGGAGTTCTACAAGGTGGCTAAAGCTGATAGTGTCAAGTTAGAACTGGAAAAGCAGGAGCAGAGTATGGAGCTTTCTTTTGCTGTGCAAGAGATAAAGAAGATGCTCCACGAGGACCGATTGAAAGACAAGGTGCTCAAAGGGCATGGTTTTCTTGAATGATTGAAGAGGCCAAGGGTTGAAAGTTCCTGCCCTACTTCTAACCATACAAAAGTGGTAGGAAAAGTCCTGACCGATATTGCAAAGAGTCAATAGAAGTTCGAAAGCATGCGGTTGTCCAAAGACAAGATGCAAGAAAATCACAGATAATAAATCAAAGCTTTGAAGAAACAACTCTGAGAGAAGGAAGCTAAGGCTAAAGAGGCTTGTAAACTACAGAAAGTTTCGGAAATGCAAATCTAAAGTCAGCAGGATCAGATTGACCAATTGACTAATCAAGTTGATGAGCTCAAGATTCAGCTCAAAGTGAAAGATGATCAGAAACTAGCAGTCGAAGCCCGGTTGAAGGGGAGAAGCATCCAGTTGTCCCAAGTCTTCGAAGAATTTGAAAATATCAAAGCTCAGTTTGGAGCTTGACATTAGTTCTCAGCTTTGTTGATCTCTTTGTATTTGTTAGGTTCACCACCAGATGTGTTGAACGGGTTCCTTTTGAATTTATCTGCATGAACTCATTGTCGAGAAAGCTTTGTATGGATGGTTATTTTGATGATATGAGCAGTCTCTTTCTTTAATGATGATTTGTTTATTTCTTGTTTTCTTTTGTTCTTGATGAAAAATATTTAATTTTCCTGGAAATGGTGAAAAATTACATGAATAATCATGCATTCATTCATATCATATCATAACAGGTGGTTCCAGTAGGTTTTCTTATGCCTGATCTGGTTCTTTTTCAGAGATTTCTACAACAAACTCTCACTGTTACAACACTCAAAGTAATTCTATAAGACAAATGAAACAAATTCAAGCCGATGTTACTGCTATGGATGTTAGGATGGACACTCGTGTCGAACATCTGTTCGAGATCGTCCAAAATATGGCCTGTTAGCAAGAAGAAACGAGAGCCTTAATTGTGAGGCATGTTGAGATTACAGATGAAAGGGTTGAAAATGTGATCACTCCTCAAGGAAACAATGGTAATCCATGAGGTGCTACTCTGAATGGTAATCCAAGAGTTGCTACTTTGAATGGTAACCTAGGAGGTGCTACTCTGAATGCTAACCTAGGAGGTGTGAGTCTGAATGGTAATCCAGGTGGTCAGAATCAGAATGGTCCTACTATGAACCTTGGTAATCCTGCTGATAATAATCAAGGTGTTTCTTTGATCCAAGTTATGGGAAATAACTTGCTAGGAATAAAGCGACTCTATTAGAGTAAAGTGATTCTCAATGATGAATCATCTCCCATAATGAAGAGACTACCATCCATTGGAGTAAAAACATCTCATCAACTAACTACCCCCCATAATGATGAGACTACCATTCATCAGAGTAAAACATCGCAACAACGAACTATCTCACATAATGACGAGACTACCATCCATTGGAGTACAAATATCAACAATGAACTATCCCATAATGGCGATACTACCATTCATCAAAGTAAAACATCTAAACAATAAACTATCTCCCATAATGACGAGACTACTATTCGTCGGAGTAAACATATGAACAACGAACTATCTCTCATAATGACGAGACTACCATTCATCAGAGTAAACATCTAAAAAAAAATATCTCCCATAATGATGAGACTATGATCCATCAGAATAAAACATCTCAACAACGAACTATCTCCCATAATTATGAGACTACCATTCATTGGAGTAAACATCTCAACAATGAACTATCTCCCATAATGACGAGACTATTATTCATCAGAGTAAAACATCTCAATAACAAACTATCTCCCATAATAACGAGACTACCAATCATCAGAGTAAACATCTCAACAACGAACTATCTCCCATAATGACTAGACTACCATTCATCAGAGTAAACATCTAAAGAACGGACTATCTCCCATAATGACAAGACTACCATCCATTAGAGTAAAATCTTAACAACGAACTATCTCCCATAATGACGAAACTACCATCCATTAGAGTAAAACCTCAACAAAAAACTATCTCCCATAATGAAGAGACTATCACTCATCGGAGTAAAAACGTCTTCTCTGGCATTTACAGACTTACTGGGGAAGAACATGTTGCTTAGATAAAGAGACCCATCACTTGCTGTTTACAAAGAGGATTGCGATAACGCTGTAAGGAAATGAATCTTGGATTTCTAGGAAAGTGCCAATACATTCCTAATGAGGAGATAAAGTCTTCACGTGCAAAATAAATTCACATTCTTAATCCAGGGATCATAGCCTAGAGGGGTCAAAATAATATTGATGTCGGGGACCACAAATTCAAACCAGAAACAGACCAGAGTTAAATAGTTAACCAAGACACCACCCGATGAGGAATAAGCTCAAATGAGGATCACATTCCATCCATATGATGAGATGAATAGGAAGGCTAAATCAAAATTCTTCCACGAGGAATAACTCAGTGGAGAAATTGAAAGGATATACACTTTTTACTTAAGGTTAAAAATCTATTAGAGATAGGGTAACACAACTTTGCAAAGAGGAAAATATGCCAACAAAAACATTGATGAATGTAAATGAGCAATGAATTTTTTAATTCAGCTATGCATAATGTATGTATGATTATATGAATGTTATCTTGTATATGCTGACAAAACAAACACACTACACTAGGGATAACCATACAACACCAGCTTGGATAAGGACGACACTCGGCTAAATCACATTTAGGATGAAGATTCCATAAGAGAGTAAGTACCAATTAAGGAAACAAATCCCTACTTCCCGACTTATCTCCACTGGAAAGAAACATGGATTGAGAAATAATCAAAGCAAGAAATCTGATAGCAATAAACTAATAAAGTTACAATAATATAACACCCTCCTCTTAGATTTACCGGGGAATATCATACAGTCTTCGCTAAGGAAGACAATGCCATGTCGTCTAGACTTCAACTGGGGATTCCGTACCGACTTCACTAGGGAAAATGAAACCACACACACCGAGTAGAGCCCAAATACATTCTTTAATATCAAGGGTAATGGTTGCGCAAACTTCTCTGGGGAGAATTTACGAAACTTCACGCGAATAACAACTTTAGAGGGAAGCATCATCTTCACTTCATTTGGGGATATAAGAATTAACAACGCATTAGGAAGTCAAAATAATGGGGATTTTAAATTAAACTCAGCACTTGGCGAGAGAAAACCCAAAAAATTGACAACTGTCTCAACACTTCTTAGAAAAGGTATTGCCCTTGTCTGGTTACTCAGTTCGAAAAAAATCCGCGTCAAGACCTGACTAGGGAATATGGGATAAAAGTATCAAACCACACAAAACCAACTCCATATAAATACTCGGAGAAAATCTGAACCAAGTTTTAACTGGGGAAAATAGGATTACAGGCCCAACATCGCACCATATATCAATTTGTATGAAATCTAACAAGCATAAGTGGAATATGCACATATCAACAGGAGTAATCCCGGGATTCCTCTTGGGGAATCTTTTCAAAACCTCATAATCCGTCCATCCTTGGAATCACTACTTTTGTCCCACTTGAAACACATAGTTTGAAGTAAAAAGTAATTTGCGAATTCTTTTCAATAACATGTTTTTATTATTAAGTCTTTTTGTTTTGAACATTACTACCAGTAATAAATGAAATTTTTGTAACCAGAATAAAATAAGAACTACAAAGAATTGGATAAAGGCTCAAACTTTATTAATAAAATGGTAGTCCACAAATGGCAAGACTCCATATTTAATTACAAAGTTTTGGAAAACGGTAAATACATGGAAAAGATACATTGAAATATAATGACCACTATTCTACCTAACAACATTGAACTTTTGAGCATATGTTTCAGTTGAAGTGTGGTGAGAATATGAGAAGATTGTTGCGTCAATGATCAAGTCTTGTCTGATGCAGTTACTTGCCAGTAAATCCCTACCTTTTGCCTAGGTTTCTCTTGCGGGTTTTCAACCTACCGGGAGAGTTTATTCTGCTAATGTCTCTAACTTTTACCTATACTGCCCTTTTGGGTTTTCAGCCTACCGAGGCCCTCTTTTTTGCCTAAGCCGCCCTTTCAGGTTTTCAACTTAGCGAGTTGTTCTTTTATTTCTTTAGGCAATGTATTTCTTGACTGCGTCAACATTCATAGGATGTGGAAACTCCTCACCATCCATAGTTTCAAGAATCAATGCACTGCCATAGAAGGCTTTCTTGACAACATACGGGCCTTCATAATTAGGAGTCCACTTGCCCCTAGAATCAGTGTCAAAATACTTGATCTTTTTGAGCACGAGGTCACCTTCTCTGAATTCTCGAGGCTTGCCCTTTCAAAAAAATATTTATTCATTATTTTCTTATATAACTGACCATGGAACAAATCCATCATTATCTTTTCTTTAATTAAATTCAACTGGTCAAACCCGTTCTAGACCCATTTAGCCTCTGACAAATTGGTTTCCATTATTACACGCAAAGAGGGAATCTCAACCTCAACGGGGTGCGCTACTTCCATACCATACACAAGAGAGAATGGGGTTTCCCCTATTGAAGTGAGGATGGATGTATGATACCCATGCAAAGCAAAAGAAAGCATCTCATGCCAATCTTTATAGGTAACAACCATCTTCTGAATAATCTTCTTAATATTTTTATTATCAACTTCAACAACCCCATTCATCTTAGGCATGTAAGGAGACGAGTTGTGATGGACAATCTTGAATTATTCACAAAGTTATGTCATCATCTTATTATTAAAATTTGAGCCGTTATTGATGATAATCCTGCTTAGCATGCCATATCGACATATAAGATTATTCTTGATAAAGCGCACTACCACCTGCTTGGTGACATTAACATAGAAAGCTACTTCCATCCACTTGGTGAAGTAGTCAATTGCCACTAAGATGAAACAATTTCCATTCGACGCCTTGGGTTCAACTATTCCAATCATATCAATACCCCACATGAAAAAGGCCAAGGGGAAGAAATAACATTGAGGAGCGTTGCAAGCACACGAGTCTTGCCAACATAAATCTGACACTTATGGCACTTCATAAAGTTGATCCTGTATTTTGACGAGATTACTTTCAATTATATCCCAAGATAATAGAATAACTTGGAGGATGCTTTGTCTACTCTGTCGTCCATGTTTAAGGTCACATGGGCAAATGAAGCCCCCTTTATCACCATTTTGAGGTTGGATGAGCCAGCGTTCTGTTATGAAATAGAAGAAGAGTTTGACTAGAAACCATGGTTTTATGATATCAAAATGTATCTTGAAAAAAAAGAATATCAAGAGGATGCTTCTGTCACTAATAAGAAGACTCTGTGGAAGTATGTAGCCAAAATTTTCCTCAATGGAGGTGTTCTGTACAAGAGAAACTATGACTCTATTTTTCTCAAATGCATGGATAGACACGAAGCAAACAAAATCATAGAGGAAATCCATGAAGGTTCCTTCGGGATGCATTCCAGTGGGCATACAATGGCCAATAAAATATTGAGAGTAGGTTACTATTGGTCTACAATGGAAAACAATTATTACAATCATTCCAGAATTTGTTACAAATGTCAAATTTATACCGACAAAATGCATGTGCTGCCTAATCCATTTAATGTTTTGACTTATCCCTGTCCCTTTGCAATGTGAGGCATTGATATGATTGGCTGGATTGAACCGACTTCTTCCAATAGACATCACTTTATTCTGGTGGATACTGATTACTTCACCTAGTGGGTCGAAGCAGTGTCTTACACCGATGTCACCAAGAAAGTGGTCACTCGTTTCATCAAGAAGAATATCATTTGTCGTTATGGGATTCCCAAAAAGATCATTACTGACAACGGGTCGAATCTCAACAATAAGATGATGAAAGAGTTGTGCGATAGCGTCAAGATAAAGCATCATAATTTTTCTCCATATCGTCCAAAGATGAATGGTGTTGTTGAGGCAACAAACAAGAATATTAAGAAGATTGTGCAGAAGATGGTTGTCACCTATAAAGATTGGCATGAAATGTTGTCATTCGCTTTGAATGGTTATCGCACTTTGGTGCGCACTTAGATTGGGGCAACCTCATTTTCTCTGGTATATGGCATAGAAGAAGTCCTTCCTATGGAAGTAGACATTCCTTCTTTAAGGATCATGATGGATGTACAAATGGATCAAGCTAAATGGGTTTAGAATAGACTTGATCATTTTAATCTCATTGATGAGAAGAGATTGACAACTATTTGTCATGGGCAGTTATACCAGAGAAGGATGAAGAAAGCTTCGACAAGAAGGTGCATCCTTGGAATTTCCAAGCTAGTGACCTTGTGTTGAAAAGGATCTTACCTCCCAAAATACAAATGCTAGGGGAAAATGGGCTCCTAATTATGAAGGACCATATTTTGTGAAGACAGTCTTCTCGAGAGGATCTATGATGCTTACAACTACGGATGAAGAGGATTTCCCTCACCCTGTCAACGTAGATGTAGTTAAAAAAGACTTCATATAAATAGACCCGCTGAGTCGACTGGCTAAGGAAAAAGGGCATCTTGGCGAACCAAAAAAATGAATAAGAGGTTCGGGAGAAAATTAGGGATATATTGAATAAAAGAATGAAAGAGAAAATTGGGTACACCTGCTAAGTCAAAAACCTGAAAAGGCAACTTAGGCAAAAATGGGTATCCTGGTGGATTGAAAACCCAAAAAGGGTGATCCAGGAAAAAGTTAGGGATTTAAAGCGAATGAATATGGCTTGTGTTGCATCTATGCTATCATTCTATACTGATGTTGGTTAGCTTGGAAGGATAAGGAATCAGTCCAATCAACTTTTTCAGAAAGCAAGGTACTAAGGAGCTTCGAGGTTATAAGATTCATAGCAGAGTCGGTACATGATAAACCCGTACTCACATTGCCATCTCTTTATTCTCTTTTGTATGCCTTGTTTTCAATTACCTCTTTTTAGGAATTTCTTCTTGATGTGAATGTATATTTACGGGCCAATCAATCAATAAGTATTTTTATCTAAATTGTGCCTCTTCATTTTTACTTTTACTATTTTGTTTGCAAAAGACGTCCAAATTTTTTGATAAACTTTTCATTTAAGAACATTAAAATATTTACATCACATGATATAAATATCTAAAATTAATTGAAGTTTTGGGTTTCTGGGATGATGGCTAAGGTTTCCATTCCACACGTGAGGCATGTTGATGTAGTTTCCCTTTTTGCAGGTACTGTTGGTTTTTCATGAAAAAGAGTGTACCAGTAAATGAACAAAGGAAGTTTTGATTGTGACCAACATGAGATTCTTAAATGGAAGGGTTGTTTTCTCAAAATAGAATCTAATATCCCTAGTAAGGGCGTACCCTCGCCCGAACAAAATCCTTTATCTCTAGTGAAGGCGTGCCCCTGTTTAGATAGAGCACCGATCCTCAACGTAGTATGCTCCTTTCAAGGTTTCCTGGAAGAATCACTTTATTTACCGATCAAAGATTCTTGATATATCCCTATGACGTTGACATTTACTATCCCGGTAAAGTTGGAATTTTCCTTCCCTATGAAGTTTACCTTTTTCTCCCGGGTGTGGTATGCCCCTCCTAAGGTTTCTTGAAGAGATTTATATTTACCTATGGGAGATTCTGGGTTGTATCCCCATGAAATCAGATGTTGTTCTCGTTGGAGCAATCGCTTCTCCACAGTAAAAATTATTTGTTGGTCTGAATCCTGCAATGATGGCTTCCCCAATGTAGTTTGTACCGATGAAATTGGTAGTAAGAGCTCTTCGCTTCCCCAGTGGAAGATGTGGTATTCTCTGCAGTGAGAGCCAAGTTTTGAGGTTGTTCCTGATTAACTGTCCTCTTATACCTTAGCGGAGCAAGTTTTTCTAATCCCCAATAAGGCCTGATGGTGATGAAAATCGTACAAGATCCTGTTTCCCTAGTATGGTGTGTACATGGAAGTGCTGGTCTGAACTCTTTTTATCCTCAATGATAAAATATTGTTAAGATATTCTCTAGTGGAGTTTTGAACCTCATGTTTCTAGTTCAAAGATTCTTTCTTCTTCCCCAGTGACGAGCTTTACCCTGGTGGTAAAATCCCCCGTGTGGTCTAATATGTGTTTTCTTTTGATTCAAGAATTCTAATTTTATCCCCAGTAGAAGTTATCTTCATCAAGGAAGTCTACGAGAGGAAGTTTCCATTCCCAGCGAAGTTTCTCCTCATCCTGATAAGAGACGAGGGATCTGTTCCCCAGGAAGTTAAGAGTTTGGTCAGTGTTCAATATTTTCTCTGGAGTGCAATTTATTTTTGCAGTATTCCGCCCAAGATTTTACTTCCCTAGTGATATCGATTCTTGGAAGTTGATGTTTCAAATCTATAATCTCCCAGTGAAGTTTAGATTAATTATTCTCATTAGAAGATCATATGTGCAAGGGTAATTGTTCAAAAGTTCCTTGTCTTCCTTGGAAGTCGATAATTGTCGTGGTTTCTCCAGTAAAATGCTAAACATGCATCATTAAACATGCATAATCAAAATTGCATCATTAAACATGCATCATTAAACACACATCTTCAAAACGCTTAGCATTTCCATTATATGGAGCATTACGCTGTAAAAGAAAGTTCAAACATGCTTTAAGGTATAAGCCAATTATGTTGAGTGCCTGAAATAACCAGATTTGTTTTATTCTCATGTTTGAATTACCTCTCTAGCTTGTCCCTAGGGGAGTCTTATCCTGTTCCACCAATGGGGTCTATTTTGGTTTACCATAAGTTGGGTCTTTGCTATTTCCCTTTTCCCTATTGAGGCGTACACTTTCCTTGCCACTGTAAGTTTTTGGTTATTTTACCCGTGTTTTCTTTTCCATTATAGTGCGAGTAAGAGTCGGTGTATTACCTTTTGTATTTCTCAAGTATTAGAGTGTCCATACTTGGTGTGTGGTTATTCAGATAATGGCCACTCTTGAAGAATTACACCCTGCCTTTGGCCTGAGGGATATTGTAGTTCTTGCATATTGAAAACCTCTAAAAGTCTAACATGTTTTGGCAATCCTTGTGTAGCGGTCGAAATGTTCAAGACTAAGCCATTGGATTTGACTAGACTTTATACAAATCAAAATAAAAATGCCATCGCGCTTTATTATTTCCAAAGGAATGGGAAAAGAGAGAATAACCCAAAAGAGGGGGAAAGATTCAAGGTAAGGGGGTTGGTTATGCAAAGGGAAGGTATTAGCACCCTAAACATCTACGGTACTCCGCAAGAACCTCTTTGTAAAATCTGTATATTTTGGCTATAAAAATATGTGTTGTATAGAAAATGGATGGTGGAGGTGAGAAGAAAAATATATTTTTTTATGATTTTTGCACCCGCCGCGGTTGCAAATCTTTACTGCCTATGTACCACCTTTCGTGCAATAGGGGATCAGGGTACACGTAGTTCCTCTTTTAAAAATTTAAAACACAAGTGTGTTGGTTGATTTTAAGAGATAAGACATCATCATCATTGTTCGTGTGGAAAATATACTTACTACCCACAATCATGAGAAAGGAGAATTTGCATCATCTCAAAGTGGAGGATATGGCTTGGATTTTAAAATCAACAATGCCTCACTCAACACCCAAGTGGAAAATATCTCACTTCACTATATATTGTAGAAGTATAGTTGTTTGCATCACTACAAGGATTGACAAGAATCTAATCTTTTGAGAAAAGTTTGAAGATAAAAACCAAAGTGGCAAAATGGTTTGAAATGAGATTGATTGACTTTTAGTCTTCTCACAAAAATGTCAAAGTATTATTAAATTGATTGGGGTTTATTTATGAAATGATTTTGAAAATGCATGGACCTAAGTCCAAGTTTATTAGGAAAGTAGTTTAAGTTTTGAAACAAGAAGAGTTTAAAAAGGAGGGAGAAGATTTTTGAAATTAAAGAAGATGGGAGGAGAAGAAGAGACTATCCTAAAGCATAAGGTAAAAGCTAAGGATAAGATACATCTAACCAAAAAGAAGCCAAAGCTTGACATTATGAGCCAAGATAGAATTCCCATTCTTTGGATTGAAACCAAACAAGCAAAGATACTAGACCTCTTCAAGTGTATTAAGTCTTCACAAAAATTGGGCAGAGTAACGACTGTATACGGGTGAATCCTAGATTACAAACAAAGGATGTAATCATAAAAACCTGCACATAAAAACAAACAAGCAACCCAATATCTTGAGGTAAACCTCAAGAACTCCAGACAAAATAATCAGATAAGATCACAAGGTCTCCAAGATTGGCCAAGGTTTCTAATCCTAAGTCAAAGAAATAGTCCCATGCTCCATAATGCCAAGGATAGTAACCAAATAGTCCAAGTACCATTAAGAGTTTTTTAGGGTTTATGTTGATTATTAAGTATCTTAAGAAAATAAAAGAAAATCTCAAGTGAGCAAAGTAAAAATCACAAGAAAATAAATGCTCAAATGAGCAAAGATAAAAATGGCATGAAATGAAAATGCTAAGAAAATAAATAGTACATAAAGCATAAAAAAGAATAAAAGCATAAGATAAACAAGTCAATAATTAGTGGTTAGTTGGATGACCATCTTGAAACTTGCATTTGGAACTCATTAGAGGATTGGTAGAACCAAAGCCTCCACACAACAAGTTGTATTTTCTTTTTGTCAAGTATATCATCCATTTGGAATTCTCATAAGTACCATTTAATGATCAACGATGTTTAAGTGATCTGCGTTGACCAAAGGTATTGTAGATCCATTAGAGGATTGGTAGAACCAAAGCCTCCACATAATGAATCTCAAGGTTATTGGATCAAACGGATCAAAGGGATCAAATTAACATACTTGGGCTTGCAATCATAAGTTTGGGCCACGAATGATCATTTATTCGAATTGGGACAAAATTTAGCGCTATGTTAAGCAATCGTAAGTGGACTTATATAGAAGTCACACCTATTTTGAGGCCGGTCAATAGCAATCTATGTACCATTTGTTTTGAGACATGATATAGAGATCATGCTCCAACAACATTTAGTGCAATGAGAAGGGGATGAGATGAAGAGGATTAGGGCAAAAAGATGAATAAACCACTTTTGAATTAAAAATTTAATCAAACTGTTATTAAAATCATTCATCCATTTTGGTGGAGTTGAACTCAACACCCAAGATCCAATGATGTTAATAAAGCCATAATTAAAAAATCAACTCAAGACAGCCGGAAAATAATCACAAAATAATATCATATTTAAAAATATACATTAAAGGGTTTAAAAAAAAGGAAAATAATGAGGAAAATATCAATTATGTTCAAATTAATCAAGAAATGAAAAATAAGGCCATAGAAAAATCAGAAGTGGATCCAAATATTTTTATAAAAATTTTGGTAATTTTTAAAAGTCAGAAACTATTTTTAAAATTAAAATAAATGGGTAAAATAAACAAAAATAGTAAAAAATACTAAAGTCAGAAACAGAAATAAAATAAGGTCACCAAGATTTGTCACAATATCATTGGATCATTCCATAATTTTTTTCAGAATTTAAAAATATAAAAATGCATTTTTAAACATTTTAAACAAATCAGATAAGTGTAAAATTTATGAAATTACCAAAACACAAAATTAAATTGTGAAAAAATAAAAATCAGAAAGAGAATAATCAAAAATATTTTTCATAATTTTTTCAGATTTTTTGGACTAAAAATGATTTTTTTATGATTTTTTGAAATTTAAAACAATTAAAATATGAAAATCAGAAAAAGAAAATAAAAGTAAAATATGTGGACCATTGGATGAGAGTCAAAACACGTTAGTAATCAAATCCAAGGGATCGGGCGCGCTGTGCATATCATGGTCATTAGTGAATAATGTACAAAATCAAATATAAATCAGATTTTTGAAAAATACAAATGGCACGCCATCATTGGTTGGAAGATGACACGTAGGTCATCTTCAACCTCCAGCCAAATTGATTTGCAGGTCTCTCAAACTGTAAAATCAGAAGCTCAGACCTATGCCAATCGTTTCGTCTCTTCAAGATGAAAACAACCACACCCTCGCGCCAAATTTATATAAATTGTAGCTCAAGCAATTTGGAAAGAAAGTTTTGAAAAGTGATTTGAAAATTCATGGTCAAAACGTATTTCCAGTGAAATGTAAGTATTGCGACTAGAACCAGGGCAACAAGAGAAACACAATGATATCAAAGTTTTAAAGAATTGATGAAGGAATCTACCTATTGAAGTTGAGTTGCAGAGCTCTGAAACTGGACTTCTATGGAATAGTATAGGGAACGATTCTTGAATGTAATTATATGGTTAGCTTCAGGGAAGATCAAGGAAGGTGAATTGAGGGAAAATGGATTGAAAAAGGCTTGAGAATGGATTTCGAAGTTGCTGAATTCTGGGTTGTGAAACAAGTTTGTCAGGGTGATTCTGGCTATCCAAGCTTGGGAAAATGGATGGGGGATGACCCTCTATTTATAGGGAAGCAAATGGGATCAAAAGGAAGAGTAAATGATGCATTTTTGAGGGAATTCGTGTGGGTCTGCATCATGAAGAAAGTGTGACTCAAACTTGATCAAAACACAGCTAAATCGTGTGTTTCATGATGCTAATCACTTCTGGCAAGTTGCTAAACATGATTAGAAACAAAAACGCATGGAAAACTTATGATTAGAAGCCAAGACAAAGATTTCAAAATCCTGACTTTGTGAAAAATTCAGTTTCAAACTACTAAATTCAAATCCATGGCATTTCCAACTCAAGGGGTCTTGGGGCATAATTCTTGATGCTTTGGAAAGATGAGGTTACAAGCTTTACAGTGGAAAAAAAATGGAATCAAATGGATGCTTGAACTGAAATTTACATGGAGTCAAAGTTGAAGAAAAAGAGTTGACTTTCCATACTTAGAAATATTTCAAATTCTTCTTTAAAAATGACCTATAATCTTTTGTATCCAAACATGGCCTTCCACTTAGAATTTGCTCTTGACCAAAAAATATGGAATGAATTAGATCTATTGAATGACATTTTGCAATTTGAACCACTCAAAATATCCAAAAATTGAGCAAGTTATGACTTGTTGAAGTTGGCCAAAAATCATAAAATGACCTATAATATTTTGCATTCTTAAGGCAACTTCCATCCATTTTCTAAATTTCCACATAAAAGAAGGCATAAATTACACATCTTTAAGATCATCATGGAAAAATAATGGGCTCAAGGTGATAAAAATTGACCAAGTTATGACCATTTGAAGTCACACATGGAAAATTGGGGATTCATCTAGATGACTTGTAATCTTTCTTCTTCACCAAGTTCCTTCCACATGAAAACTCCTTGGAAATTTTGAAGTGATTTATTGGTAAATCTTTGAAGAGAAGTATGTATTTGTAATTACTCAAAAATACCAAAAGATGAGCAAGATATGCTCCTTTGAAGTTCAAAACCCTAGCCTCTAGATCAAGAGAATGCTTTGAGGAACTTTGACAAGTTTGAACAAACTTCTTGTGCCAATATTCTTCCTTTGTGAATAGAAGTTGTTGAGGATGATGATGAGGACTCATAGCCACCAAAACCACTTCCATATTTTGAAATTAGATGGAAATATGCTCTTGTGACCAATAGGAACAAGACCTTGTCAAATCATGACAACTTCTTCCCTCAACCCTTTGTACTTTGAATCAGTTTTGATAACTTTGAGATATGTTGAACCAAAGTAAGCCTTGTCATGCCATTTCTTACAAAATCATTCCAATAGTGAAGTTTGAATTTCTCAAGCTATTGACTAGGGCATGGAAATAAACTCATGACCCCATGAAGCAACCTGCTGAACCTCATTGTCTTTACCTACATTATTAACAAGTAAGGCAAACCAAAATTGCATTTTATTAATTAGAAAGAAAATCTAACAAAATATTCATGATCACAAAATAAAACAAGTCAAGGTGCTTGGTAACTCCTCAAAAGAGCAAGGCTAAAGATAGGGAGAAGAACCAAAAGCCCTAATGTGATCTTGTTGTGATTGAATCAACATGGTATGATGAAGGAATCTTAGGGGAAAAAATTGGGGTAGAACAACTGCCCTTATTTAAGCTTCTTCTATCCAAAGATACGAAGGTTAAAAATCTTTCGTGTCGACGCGATCAGAGATACTTAAATATAAAACAAACCCTATTTTTGGCCCTAAGATGCCATGCAAATGCTTATGCATATGAATGCATATGAACAGTACCAAAGAGACACAAAGTATCACCGGGGATGCAAAAAAAATTAAGAAATAAAGGAGCAACCCCAGTAGGAAAATAAATAACTAGTGTACCAAAGGAACTGAATCAGAGAGGAAGATAACAAGCATCGACGTTCACTGCCAATGGTCTACCAACGTTCACTGAAGGTAGAGAGAGAAAATATCATACCATCGCTATTCACTGACGATGAACTATCAACATTCACCGAGGATAGCAAAAAGATAATAAACACCGACGTTCACTGCCGATGTCCTACCAAAGTTCACTGAAGGTAGAAAGAGAAAATATATCATATCACCGCCGTTCACTGACAATGAACTATCAACGTTCACTGAAGATAGCAAAAAGATAATAAACACCAACGTTCACTGCCGATGTCCTAACAACGTTCACTGAAGGTAGAAAGAGAAAATATATCATATCACCGCCGTTCACTGACGATGAACTATCAATGTTCACTGAAGATAACAAAAAGATAATAAACACCGACGTTCACTAACGATGTCCTACCAACATTTACTGAAGGTAGAAAGAGAAAATATATCATATCACCACCGTTCACTAACGATGAACTATCAACGTTCACTGATGATAGAAAAAAGATAACAAACACCGACGTTCACTGTCGATGTCCTACCAACGTTCACTAAAGGTAGAAAGAGAAAATATATCATATCACTGTTGTTGACTGACTATGAACTATCAACGTTAACTGATGATAGAAAAAAGATAACAAACATCGACGTTCACTGCCGATGTCCTACCAACGTTCACTGAAGTTAGAAGGAGAAAATATATCAAGTTTTCCCCAAAATTCTGGTGTTTCACCTAGAACGGGTCTCAACTTCTTCTTTAACCAAGGAAATCTTCCTGGAAAAGATCAAACATAAGTTGTCTCAAATAAAGAGACTTGTTACTTGTTGTCATGGGGAATTGCAAAGAGAAATGACTTTTTGGGGATAGAAACATGACTTCCCGGGGTAATGCCACGATATTCCTGCCGAAGAGATAAAGTCTTCCCGTGCAAAATAAATGCACAAACCAAAACTCAAAGTTTTCAGAAATCCAAAGTAAATAATATTGTCATCCAACAATAGATCCAAATCAGAAATAAATTGGAGCAAGACGGCCAATGAAGATACATCCTTTGTGAAATAAAACTCAAGAGGGAAAACCAAATTCAACTAAGCAAAGAGCGCTGCAGGAAGGTCAGAACACAATGTCAATGAACGATGATTTTTAGCCATGCACGATGTATGTATGAATGTATGAGTGCTATCATGCATATGCTGGTAAAAAGGATACACAATCAGTACAAACAAACAAAACCACCTCAGGTACTAACAACATCAGGCTAAACTTCAACCAGAAAGATCATTCTAAGAAAGGTAAAAACCAACTGCGGAAACCAAACCTATTTCCTGCCTTAACTTCACCGAGGAGAAACATAATCCGGAGGTAGCCAAAACAAACAGATACCGGGATAGAGCATCATTCTTCCGGCTTCATCGGAGAAACAGTTTTTCTTCAAACACAACATGCCTACTGAAGATTGCAAGACCAGCCTCAAATAAAGCAGACTGACGCCAAAACAACCAAACCTCACTAGGGAATTCAATCCTACCCTCTTGGAGATAAAATGCGGATTGAAACTTTACATCATGAAAACTTAATCCAATAAAAGATGTCCAGGGATAGCCTCCCTGGGAATCAAGAAGTTAACATTATAGAAAGAGGTCAAACCCACGGGGATTTTAAATTACAACCAACACTTGGTGGGTGGAAACCCAAAGGTTGATAATCATTTCAACACTTCTCAGAAGAGATATTGCCCTGGTCTAGTTGCATGGGAACTAAATACCAACAATAATGCCAATACTGCAGAAAGAGCGACATCTCAGCACACCAAGGGAATAAAACCTTTCATTATATGAGGGAAGACTTCGCTGGGGAATCTTGGACGGAGGCTTCTGACCATGCAAACCCAAAATCAAAAGTGAACCAAGACCTGACTGGGGATAATGGGATCACAAACCCAATACTGCACCTTACATCGACTGATATCGCCTTTAACTATCTGAGAAACACGCAAAGATTGCACACATACCAGCAAAATGACCTGAGAAAACCTTCACGAAGGAAGTAAATCTTCTTAAAACAACCGGAGTTTGTTGATTCTTGGGATCACCATTTTTGTTGTCATTGTTTCATCACAAATCCCAAAGTAAATTGAATTGTAAAGATCTCTTTTCTTTTTGAAAAGTCAATTTTCTTTTTAATCTTTTTGCTTTAAAATTAATTATCAGTAATAAATGAAGTCTTTGTAAGCTAAATAAAATAAGAACAAAAAGAATTGGGCAAAAGCTCGAATTTCATTAATAGAATGGTAGTCTGTAAATGGCGAGACTCCACGGATGATTACAAAGTTTGGGAAATGGTAATACATAATTGTAGCGGTAGAAATGTTCAAGACTAAGCCATTGGATTGACTAGACTTTATACAAATCAAAATAAAAAATCGCCACCGCGCTTTATTATTTCCAAAGGAATGGGAAAAGAGCGAATAACCCAAAAAAGGGGAAAGATTCAAGGTAAGAGGGTTGGTTATGCAAAGGGAAGGTATTAACACCCTAAACATCTACGGTACTCCACAGGAACCTCTTTGAAAAATCTGTATATTTTGGCTATAAAAATGTGTTATATAAAAAATGGATGGTGAAGGTGAGAAAAGAAATATTTTTATGATTTTTGCACCCGCCGCAGTTGCGAACCTTTAGTGCCTACGTACCACCTTTCGTGCAATAGGGGATCAGGGTACACGTAGTTCCTATTTTAAAATTTTGAAACACAAGTGTGTTGGTTAATTTTATAAGATAAGACATCATCGTCATAGTCCGTGTGGAAAAGATACTTACTACCCACAATCATGAGAAAGGAGAATTTGCATCATCTCAAAGTGGAGGATATGGCTTGGATTTTAAAATCAACAATGCCTCACTCATCACCCAAGTGGAAAATATCTCTCTTTACTACATATTATAAAAGTATAGTTGTTTGCATCACTACAAGGATTGACAAGAGTCTAATCTTTTAAGAAAAGTTTTAAAATAAAAAGCCAAAGTGGCAAAAATGGTTTGAAATGAGATTGATTGACTTTTAGTCTTCTCACAAAAATGTCAAAGTATTATTAAATTGATTGAAATTTATTTATGAAAATGTTTGGAAATGCATGGACCTAAGTCCAAGTTTATTATGAAAGTGTTTCAAGTTTAGAAATAAGAAGAGTTTTTTAAAAGGAGGGAGAAGATTTTGAAATTAAAGAAGATGGGAGGAGATGAAGAGACTATCCTAAAGCATAAGGTAAAAGCTAGGGATAAGAACCATCTAACCAACAAGAAGCCAATACTTGACATTATGAGTCAATATAGAATTCCCATTCTTCGGATTGAAACCAAGCAAGTAAAGATACTAGACCACTTGAGAGAACCAAACTTCAAGTGTATTAAGTCTTCACAAAAATTGGGCAGAGTAACGGCTGTATACGGGTGAATTCCATATTACAAACAAAGTATGTAATCACAATAACCTGCACACAAAACAAACAAACAACCCAATGTCTTGAGGTAAACCTCAAGAACTCCAGACAAAATATCAAATAAAGTCACAAAGTCTCCAAGATAGGCCAAGGTCTCTAATCCTAAGTCCAAGAAGTCCATCGCTCCATAATTCCAAGGATAGTAACCAAATAGTCCAAGTATCATTAAATATTTTTTATGGTTCATGTTTGATTATTAGGTGTCTTTAAAAGGAAAAGAAAATCTCAAGTCAGCAAAATAAAAATGACATAAAAGTAAATGCTCAAGTGAGCAAAAAAAAAGGCATGAAATGTAAATGCTTAAATTAAATGGTACATAAAACATAAAAAATAAAAGTATAAAGTAAAGTCAATTGTTAGAAATTAGTGGTTAGTTGGATGACCATCTTGAAACTTGCATTTGGAACTCATAAGAGGATTGGTAGAACCAAAGCCTCCACACAACAAGTTGCATTTTCTTTTTGTCAAGTATATCATCCATTTTAGAATCCTCAAAAGTAACATTTAATGATCAACGATGTTTAAGTTATCCGCGTTGACCAAAGGTGTTGTAGATCCATTAGAGGATTGGAAGAACCAAAGCCTCCACACAATGAATCTCAAGGTTATTGGATCAAAGAGATCAAATTAACTTACTTGGGCTTGCAATCATAAGTTTGGGCCATGAATGATCATTTATTCGAATCGAGACAATTTAGCGCTATGTTAAGCAATCGTAAGTGGACTTATGTAGAAGTCGCACCTATTTTGAGGCCGGTCAATAGCAATCTATGTACTTCATGTTTGGATAAATGATATAGTGATCACCATCCTTTAACATGTAGCACAATAAAAAAAAGAAATGGATAAGATGAAGAGGGAGGGGAATGATAAGCTAATTTGGATCACCATTTCAAAAAAATTTCATCTTTAAATTCAACCACTCCTCTAGATGGATTAAAGCACTAAACATATCATTAATCCAAAGAACCAAAAATGAATTAAATAATTCACTCTTAGGTAGATTTGAATTGATGAACATTTATCCAACTTCATCTACATCACAAAGTCCATTAAGTTTAAAGACAAATTGGACATTTAAAATTGCAATCCAAACCAACAATCAAAGAAGTGAGTAGAAAAATATTTGAGTCAAAACAGCCCCAAAACAAGGCAGAAAAAGTATTTTCGACACTGTTGCAATCGATTGTGCTGCGACATCAACCTATTACATCAGTGCAGTTTTTTTTTCCAAATCAACTTTCTGTGACAAACAATTGCAATGTTACAACAATTGATTGCAACCTGTTAAAATCAGTCGAAAACAGCATCTCAAGGATCAAATTTTTGTTCCAACTTTTCATCAAACACCTTATGATCATGGGTCCAATTGAGCATGAAAACTCCATCAAATTATGAGAAAATACCACAAATTGAATCATAAAACAGTGCTCAATGAATCAAAACCAGAAATCCGCAAGAGATCACATTGTGAAAGATGATGACCCAACTTACCAAAGGCAGAATAAGAGAATTATCAACAACTTCCAAAATTTGCTTCAATTCAACCACAAGAATCAATTACCAAAGCTTGGATGTAGAGAATTGATGAAGAAAAAGTGTTTGGATGAAGGTTTAGATCAAAGATTAGTAAGCCTCAATGCAAAGCTTACTAACTTTTTGAAAATGGAGCTTTGAGTGAATTTGGTAGATGGAGAGGATTGAGAGATTTTTTAGCAAGGTGATTTTTGCTGTCAAAAGCTTGAAATTTGAATGAAATGAGGGCTCTATTTATAGAGTTTTAGGATTGGGATTAGTGGTAATTTGGTAATTGATTCTTGGAGCCAAAATTGAATTAATGATATAATTTTCAAATTATGCAGAAAAATTGGAGCCAAAAAGATGACAGTTTTGAAATTGCTGGCTTTTTTCAAAAAATCACGTGTATTTTACTACTATGAGTCGACACAAGGGTCATATGCATCGACACATCCTTGTTGTATAACACAGCATGAGTCCACGTAAGCTTATATGTATCGACACATGCTGCTATTCCAACATATTACAGAATCCAACAATCTGCATGAGTCGACACATAACACGTACGTGTCGACACATGCTAGTTATACAAACAGGATGAGTCGATACATAACATGCATGTGTCGAAACATGCTAGTTATACACAACATGATGATTCGATACATACCTTTATGGGTCGATGCATGCTGTCTTTCGCCACAATACAAAATCAATCAACTTGCATGAGTTTGACACAAGCCTCTGTGGATTGATACAAGCTGCCTTTCGACACAATACAGAACCAATCAATTTGCATGAGTTCGACACAAGACTTTATGGATCCATACAAGATGCCTTTCCACACAATACATAATCCATCAATTTGCATGAGTTCGACACAAGCCTTTATGGATCCATACAAGCTGCCTTTCGACACAATACATAATCCATCAATTTTCATGAGTCGAAACAAGCCTCTATGGATTGATAAAAGCTGCCTTTCGACACAATACATAACCAATCAATTTCCATGAGTTTGAAACAAGCCTTTATGGATCCATGCAAGCTGCCTTTCGACACAATACAAAATCAATCAATCTGCATGAGTTCGACACAAGCCTCTGTGGATCGATACAAGATGCCTCCGACTTGGTACCTACAAAAAACAATTTGCAAAGACAAATATTTTTTTTTGTATTTTGATTAGAAGTTAGTAAACAACACATATACAAAATACACAACAAAGGTGCTTGGAGATTCCTCAAGAGCAAACTTAAAGATAGGAGATAGGAAAAAAAGAGGAAGAACCAACCCTAATGTGATTTTGTTATGATCAAGTTGACATGATATGATAGGGGAATCTTAGGGGCAAAAATTGGGGTACAACAGCTGCCCTTATTTAAGTGTCTTATATCCGGAGATACGAAGGTTATAAATATTCGTGTCGACGCGATTGAAGACACTTAAATATAAAACAAGAACAAAAGAGACGCAAAGTAACACTGGGGATGCCATAAAATGAAGAAACAAGGAGCAACCCCACCAAGAAAATAAATCACTGGTGAACAAAAGACATGAATCAGAGAGGAGGATAACAAGCATCGACGTTCACTGCCGATGTCTACCAACGTTCACTGAAGGTAGAGAGAAAATATCATACCACCATCGTTCACTGACGATGAACTATCAACATTCACTGATGATAGCAAAAAGATAAGAAACACTGACGTTCACTTCCGATGTACTACCAACGTTCACAGAAGGTAGATTTGAATATCATACCACCGCCGTTCACTGACGACGAACTATCAAGATTCACTGATGATAGAAAAAAGATAAGAAACACCGACGTTCACTGCCGATGTACTACCAACGTTTACTGAAGGTAGATTTGAATATCATACCACCACCTTTCACTGACGATGAACTATCAACGTTCACTGATGATAGAAAAAAGATAAGAAACACTGACGTTCACTGCCGATGTACTACCAACGTTCACTGAAGGTAGATTTGAATATCACACCACCTCCGCTCACTGACGATGAACTATCAATGTTTACTGATGATAGAAAAAAGATAAGAAACACTGACGTTCACTGCCGATGTACTACCAACATTCACTGAAGGTAGATTTGAATATCATACCACCGTCGTTCACTGACGATGAACTATCAACGTTCACTGATGATAGCTAAAAGATAAGAAACACCAACATTCACTGCCGATGTACTACCAACATTCACTGAAGGTATATTTGAATATCATACCACCGCCGTTCACTGATGATGAACTATCAACGTTCACTGATGATAGCAAAAAGATAAGAAACATCGACGTTCACTGGCGATGTACTACCAACATTCACTGTAGGTAGATTTGAATATCATACCACCGCCGTTCACTGACGATGAACTATCAACATTCACTGATGATAGCAAAAAGATAAGAAACACTAACGTTCACTGCTGATGTACTACCAACGTTCACTAAATGTAGATTTGAATATCATACCACCACCGTTCACTGACGATGAACTATCAACGTTCACTGATGATAGCAAAAAGATAAGAAACACTGACGTTCACTGCCGATGTACTACCAACATTCACTGAAGGTAGAAGGAGAATATATCATACCACCGCCGTTCACTGACGATGAACTATCAACATTCACTGATGATAGCAAAAAGATAAGAAACACCGACGTTCACTGCCGATGTACTACCAACATTCACTGAATGTAGATTTTAATATCATACCACCACCGTTCACTGACGATGAACTATCAACGTTCACTGATGATAGCAAAAAGATAATAAACACCGACGTTCACTGTCGATGTACTACCAACGTTCACTGAATGTAGAAGGAGAATATATCATACCACCGCCATTCACTGACGATGAACTATCAACGTTCACTGATGATAGCAAAAAGATAAGAAACACCGACGTTCACTGCCGATGTACTACCAACGTTCACTGAAGGTAGAAGGAGAATATATCATAAAGTTTTCCCTAAAATCCTTGTGTTTCACATATAATGGGTCTCAACTTCTTATGTAACCAAGGCACTCTGTCTGGAAAGGGTAATATGTAATCTGTCTCAAATAAAAAGACTTCCACTTATTGTCAAGGGGAAATGCAAAGAGAAATGACTTTCTGGGGATAGAAATAGGGCTTCCTGGGGATAGAAATATGATGTCCTGGGGAAAGAGATATGATTTTCTGGGGGTAGAAATATGATTTCCTGGGGAAAGAGATATGATTTCTTGGGGAAGGAGATATGATTTCCTGGGGAAAGAGATATGATTTCCTGCTGGGGGTAGAAATATGATTTCTTGGGGAAAGAGATATGATTTCCTGGGGAAGGAGATATGACTTCCAGGGGAAAGAGATATGAATTCTTGGGGAAAGATATATGTCTTCCTGGGGAAAGAGATATGGCTTCCTGGGGAAATGCCACGATATTCCTGCTGAAGAGATAAAGTCTTCTCGTGCAAAATAAATGCACAAACCAAAACTCAAAGTTCTCGGAAATCCAAAGTAAATAATATCGTCATGCAACCACAAATCCAATTAGAAACAAACTGGAACAAGACGGCCAACAAAGATACATCCTTTGAGAAATAAACTCAAGAGGGAAAACCAAATCTACCTAAGCAAGGAGCGTTGCAGGAAGGTTAGAACACAATGTCAATAAAAATGATTTGTAGCAATGCATGATGCATGTATGAATGTATGAGTGATATCGTGCATATGCTCGTAAAAGGATACATAATCAGTACAAACAAACAAAACCGCCTCAGGTACAAAAAATATTGGGCTAAACTTCAACCAAAAAAATAAATCCAAGAAAGGTAAAAGCAAGTGCGAGAACCAAACCTATTTCCTCTCCTAACTTCACTGAGGAGTAACATTATCCGGATGTAGCTAAATCAAACAGATACCGGGATAAAACATCTTTCTTCTGGTTTCATCGGAGAAACCAGTTTTTCAAAAGCAACATACCTACTGGAGATTGCAAGACCAGCCTCAAATAAAGCAGACTAACGCCGAAACAACCAAACCTCACTGGGGAATTCAGACCCACTTTGAAGGAGGAAAAACATACCGACCTCACTAAGGGAGACAATGCTTCATCATCGAGACATCTAATGGGGACTTCATGCGGACTTCATTGGGGAGGTCAAAACCACATCATCGAGGGGAAACCAAGATACGTTCTTCACTAGGGAAACGGGAGATACGTGCTTTTCGAAAGTAATTAATGCACCAACTTCTTTGGGGAGAAAGGTATTCTATCAAATAAATGAGGCCTTCACTAGAGAATATTGGATTGAGTCTTCACATCATACAAACCTATTCTAACAAAAGATGCCCTGGTATAGTCTTCCTGGGAAATCAAGAAGTCAACACTAATGCCAATACTGCAAAAAGAGCGATATCTTAGCACACCAAGGGAATAAAACCTTTCATCATACGATTGAAAACTTCGCTGGGGAATCTGGGATGACAGCTTATGACCATGCAAACCCAAAATCAAAAGCGAACCAAGACTTGGCCGGGAATAAATGGATCACAAACCTAATATTGTACCTTGCACCCACTGGTATCGTCTTTAACTATCTGAGAAACACACAAAGATTGTGCACATACCAGCAAAATGACCTGAGAAAAACCTTTATGAAGGAAGTAAATCTTCTTAAAACAACCGGAGTTTGTTCATTACTAGGATTGCCATTTTTGTTGTCATTGTTTCATCACAAATCCCAAAGTAAATTGAATTGTGAAGATCTCCCTTTTTTTTGAAAAGTTAATTTTTCTTTTTAATCCTTTTGCTTTAAAAATTACTATCAGTAATAAATGGAGTCTTTGCAAGCTAAATAAAAATAAGAACACAAAGAATTGGGCAAAAGCTCGAATTTCATTAATAGGATAGTAGTCTGTGAATGGCGAGACTTCATGGATGATTACAAAGTTTGGGAAATGGTAATATATAATGGAAAAGATACATTGAGATACAATGACCACCATTCTCCCTAACAACTTTTGAAATCCTGAGCAGCACCTTTTGTTGAAGTATGGTGAGGATCCGAGAAGATTGTTGCTTCAACGATCATGTCTTGTCTGACGTAGTTACTTGCCAAGAAAATCCCTAACTTTTGCATAAGCTGCCCTTGCGGGTTTTCAACTTAGCGGGAAATTTATTCTGTTTATGTCTCTAATTTTTGCCTAGACTGCCCTTTCGGGTTTTCAGCCTACCGAGACGCTCCTTTTTGCCTAAGCCGCCCTTTCGGGTTTTCAACTTAGCGAGCTGTTCTTTTATTTCTTTAGGCAAAGTATTTCTTGACTGCGTCAGCATTCATGGGACGTGGGAACTCCTCGCCATCCATAGTTTCAAGAATTAATTCACCACCAGAGAAGGCTTTCTTGACAACATACGGGCCTTCAAAATTGGGAGTCCACTTGCCCCTAGAATCAGTGTTAAAAGACATGATCTTCCCGAGCACGAGGTCGCCTTCTCTGAATTCACGAGGTTTGACCTTTTTATCAAATGCTTTCTTCATTCTTTTCTAATATAACTGCCCATGACACAAAGCTGTCATTCTCTTATCTTCAATTAAATTCAATTGGTCAAACCTGTTCTGGACCCATTCAGCCTCTGTCAACTTGGCTTCCATTATCACATGCAATGAGGGAATCTCTACCTCAACAGGGAGTACAACTTCCATTCCACATACCAGGGAGAACGGGGTTGCTCCTGTTGAAGTGCGGACATATGTCCGATATTCATGCAGAGCAAAAGGGAGCATTTCATGCCAATCCTTATAAGTAATAACCATTTTCTGGATAATTCTCTTGATATTCTTATTAGCAGCTTCAACAACCCCATTTATCTTTGGCCTGTATGGAGACGAGTTGTGATGGACAATCATGAATTCTTCACACAGTTCTGTCATCATCTTGTTGTTCAGATTCAAGCCATTGTCAGTGATGATTCTACTCGGCACACCATACCGGCATATAAGATTGTTTTTGATGAAACACACAACCACCTGTTTGGTAACATTGGCATATGAAACAGCCTCTACCCATTTGTTAAAGTAGTCAATTGCTACCAAGATGAAACAGTGTCCATTCGAAGCTTTGGGTTCTATCATCCCGATCATGTCAATACCACACATAGAGAAAGGCCATGGGGAGGAAATCACATTGAGAAGTGTCGGAGGCACATGGACCTTGTCTGCATAAATCTGGCATTTATGGCACTTCTTTGCAAATTTGTAACAATCAGATTCCATTGTCAACCAATAATAATCTGCCCTTAGCATCATTTTAGCCATCGAATGCCCATTAGCATGAGTTCCAAATGAACCTTCATGAATCTCATGCATCAACATGTTTGCTTCGTGTCTATCCATGCATCTGAGCAAGACCATGTCATAATTTCTCTTGTGTAACACATTTTCACTTAGGAAGAAACTGCCTGCCAATCTTCTCAGTGTCTTTCTATCTTTCCTCGATGCACCAATTGGGTATTCCCGAGTCTGAAGAAAATGCTGGATGTCATAATACCAAGGTTTTTCATCTGCTACCTCCTCTTTCGTAAACACATGAGCAGGCCTATCCAGCCGTCGAACTGTAATACGGGGTATATCATTCCAAGTATTCACTTGGTACATGGAAGCCAAAGTTGCCAGAGCATCCGCCATTTGATTTTCATCTCTAGGGATGTGATGGAATTCAACTTTATTGAAGAAGGGTAGTAATCTTTTAGCATAATCTTTGTAAGGGATCAAGCCAGGGTGACGAGTATCCCATTCTCCTTTAATCTGATTTATTACCAAAGCTGAATCACCATACACATCTAGAATTTTGATTCTGAGATCAATAGCTTCCTCAAGACCCATGATCCATGCCTCATATTCCACCATATTATTAGTGCAATAAAATGTTAACCTTGCAGTAAAAGGAATTTGTGATCCATGAGGAGTGACGATAAAATCACCAATTCCTTTACCATAAGCATTCACCGCTCCATCAAATATCATACTCCAATGAGATTCAGGGTCAGGGCCTTCCTCAGGCAATGGTTCATCACAATCTTTCACTTTCAGGAACATCACATCCTCATCGGGGAATTCATATTCTGCAAACCAGTGATCTTCCACCGGCTGGTGAGCCAGGTAATCTGCCAATACACTACTTTTGATAGCTTTTTGAGTGCGGTACTCAATATCATATTCAGATAACAACATCTGCCAACGGGAAATTCTCCCAGTAAGAGCAGGCTTCTCAAAAATATACTTGATTGGATCCATTTGGGAGATCAACCAAGTGGTATGATTCAACATATACTGCCGCAAATGCTTTGCCGCCCAGGCCAAAGCACAACACGTTTTTTCCAGCATGAAATACCGCGACTCACAATCAGTGAACTTTTTGCTGAGATAATAAATGACGAACTCTTTCTTCCCTGTTTCATCCTGTTGTCCCAGAATATAACCCATGGATTTATCTAACACTGTTAGATACATAATCAACGGTCTTCCTTCTACGGGAGGGAGCAAGATAGGAGGTTCAAGCAGATACTCTTTAATACTCTCAAATTCCCTTTGGAAGTCATCCGTCCACACACAACCGTGATCTTTCTTTAACAACTTAAAGATCGATTCACACTTTGCAGTCATGTGGGAAATAAATCTGGAAATATAATTCAAACGCCCGAGGAAACCCCTGACTTGCTTTTTCAGTTCTTGGTGCTGGCATTTCTTGAATTGCTTTGACTTTATCAGGGTCAACTTCAATTCCTTTCTGGCTAACAATAAAACCTAACAATTTCCCCGATCTAACTCCGAAGGTGCATTTATTTGGATTCAAGCGGAGACGATACTTCCTCAAACGCTGAAACAACTTCAACAAATCTTTTATATGCCCTTCTTCAGTTTGGGATTTTGCAATCATATCATCAATATATACTTCAATTTCCTTGTGCATCAGATCATGGAATAGGGTTGTCATAACCCTCTGGTACGTTGCACCAGCTTTCTTCAACCTGAAGGGCATCACTCTGTAACAGAATGTTCCCCAGGGTGTGGAAAACATTGTTTTTTCCATGTCCTCTGGAGCCATTCTTATTTGATTATACCCGGAAAATCCATCCATGAACGAGAATACCTTGAATTTTTCTGTGCTGTCCACTAAATGTCAATGTGAGGCAATGGAAAATCATCTTTTGGACTAGCTTTATTTAGATCTCTGTAATCTACGCACATGCGGACTTTTCCGTCTTTTTTCGATACTGGGACAATATTGGCAATCCATTAAGGATACACTGACGTCACAAGAAAACCAGCATTAATCTGCTTTAGGACCTCCTCTTTGATCTTTACTGCCATATCCGGGTGGGTTATTCTCAACTTTTGTTTAACTGGCGGACACCCTGGCTTCAACGGAAAATGATGCTCAACAATGTCTGTATCTAGATCAGGCATATCATGATAAGACCAAGCAAAAATATCCACATACTCTTTCAACAGCTCAATCAACCTGCTTTTTACATCAGGATGCAACGATGCTCCAATCTTAACTTCCCTCGGATCTTCTTCTGAACCCACATTAATCACTTCCAAAGGCTCCTTATATGGATGAATGGTATTTTCCTCGTGCTCAAGCAGCCGTGAGACCTCTTCTGGAATATCATCATAATCTTCTTCTTCAGCCCCAAACACAGGACATTCAAAGTTGGGAGAGGGTGTAGGGTCATTGTATTCAACGGGTTTTTTAATTTAATCTACACATATGATTTGTGATTATTTTTAGAGACTGACACATATAACAAGTGATCATGCATATTAATTTCCAGTTATTATTTATTTTGAAAAGGGTTTTTTATTTGATTACCATTTCCCAAGAAAAAGCAGAAAATAAATACATATTTTTGGAAGCAAAGACAACTTTTATTAATGATCTTAAAAATCAAAGCAAACAGATAAGCCCGTACAATACTTTCACCTTGGGCAAAGTGAAAGATTTTCAAAAGAAAGAAACAGATTATCAAAACAAATTACTTTGAAATATGTATGCAAGAAGGAACATCAATGGTGACCCAGTTCTGAACTCAGACTCCATGCGTCACATAATTTGGTACTTCCTGCTCTGCTTCATACTCTTCAACAACATTAATTCCAGAGCCAATTGGATGGAGGTAGCCTCCACTGCGGAAAACATCATGATAACTGTTCACAGAAGATTTTGACTTCAAACTTTCGCCTTTACCAATCTTCGAAGGGAAACCCAAACCAACTCTATTTTTGTTCACGGGTGGATCCACAAGTTATCCCAAAACTGCATTATGACCATTGCGTACAACCTGCTGCGCGTCCTTCAGCGAAACCACATAATTCTCATTCCTCCTTATGTTGTCAATAGATAGGGCTTGGAACTGGGTTCCAACAACAGCCTCATCCGCTTCTACAATACTGAAAGAGGATATATGGGATATCAACAACGCCTGCTCCCCATTTATGATCACCACCTTCCCTTCACGCACAAACTTTAACTTCTGATGCAGAGTTGAAGTGACAACCCATGCTTCGTGTATCCATGGCCGTCCAAGCAAACAACTATATGCGGGAATAATGTCCATGACCTGGAAGGTTATCAAGAACAATTGTGGTCCTATATGGATGGGCAAGTCCACTACACCGATGACAGATTTCCTCGACCCATCAAAAGCCTTCACAATGATGCCACTCGGGCGCATAGGTGCTCCTTGATACTTTAACTTCATGAGGGTACTCCTCAGTATAACATTCAACGTGGATCCGTTATCAATTATCACATTGGACAGCGAATCATTCTTGCAGTTCATAGATATATGGAGGGCCAAGTTGTGATTCCTCCCTTCGTCTGGTAACTCATCATCGCAGAAAATCAAATTGTTACATGACGTAATGTTTCCAATTACGCTGCTGAATTGATCTAATGGCATGTTATTCTCCACAAAAGCTTGGTCTAGTACTCTCATCAGTGATTCTCTATGAACAGAGGAATTCATTAATAAAGCTAGGTTAGATATCTTGGAAGGAGTATGCAATGGCTGATCTACAAATTTGTAGTCGCTCATCTTAATTATCTTCAAAATATAATCCACTTCTTTCTCTAATGTAGCTCCACTAGTCTTTCCTGCAGCTTTCTTAGGCTCATTGTTCTCAACAATTTTCTTTCTAGCAACAACATCTTTTTGAATAACCGATGCAAACACACGACTACTACGGGTCACCCTGCTATTATCAGCTATATTTCCAACATCTGGCATTGGCTGGATGGGAATCTCTACCCCATCTTCTAAGATTGTAGCATTGTATTTGTAAGGCACAACCTTGTCTGATTCATAGGGAACAAGACCTGGAAGACTAATTACCAATGGGGTAACAACTGGTTTGCTATGGTACTCCACCTCAAGATGATTGGGTGCACCAAAACAAGGTACAATGACATTAACCCCTTCCCCAACACAATCAGGCATCAAAAAGTCATTTTCGGCAAACAAATCTTCGTCTGAAGAGAAATACTCATCCGTGGAGGCATACTCTTCTTCTAACTCTTCTTCCATTAAACAAACTTCAACCATATTAATCTCATGATAATCATCTCTCTAACCTGTGATCTTGATAGTTCCATTGTCTAACAGCAATTGAACACCCTCCCTCATAATAGAACATCCTCGGTGGTCTCGGCAGCAAACTATGCAAGATCCATATTGGTGTTCCACCTGACCAGTAGTAAGGCAGAAGGTAGCATGCAACTGCATGAGATCCTCATTCAAATACTCCACATCATATTCTTCCCTAGGCCTGATTATATGGATTAAACCCTCATCCATCATTTCCTGTAAATCAGCCTTTATCTTCTCACAACCCTGTATGTTTGTACTAGAAACAACACAACCGGCATGGTCATGCGTATAGTAACTGAATTCATAGAGGTCTGCGTGCATCTTCACCAAATCTCCTCGAACTAGATTAATGTCAAAAATCTGGAAGTCGCCTGGACAAATGGCCACCATATTTACAGCATTCAGCCCTCGTGCTTGGGTAGAGGATTATCTTTCACATTAGGTCCCATGTCTTTGAAAGATAGAATTCCAGACTTCACCAACCTTTGCACTTCAGTCCTTAAAGGATAACAATTCTCAACACTATGCTCTGGTGATCCCTGATGAAAGGCACACGTCTGGTCTGCTTTGTAATACCAAGGCAATGGTGATGGTATGGCGGGAGATGGTCGTGTTTGGACCAACTTCTTCTGAATCAATGTTGGTAGTAGCTCTGCATAGCTCATGGGAATAGGGTCATAGTTCTCCCTTCTCTGATTATACCCTTGATTTCCCTGCTGGGACGGTCTCTGATAAGCAACGGTAGTTGGAGCGGCATTCATAACAGGAGTAACTAAGGCGACTTGCTGATGACGCTGATAATTCTTTCTAGGAGTGTTTACCCTTCTCTCTTGCATAACAACATTTGTATCCCCCTCTTTCTTCTTTGTAAACCCATAAGCTTGCTTCTTCACACCTACAGATCCTTCACCCTTTGTCAAACGACTTTCTCTTACTGCCTCTTCTAGGCGGACACCCATTCCTACCATCTCTGTAAAATCACTTGGGGCACTTGCTACCATTCTTTCGTAGTAGAAAGCGCTTAGCGTCTTCAGAAAAATCTTAGTCATTTCTTTCTCCTCCATGGGAGGAATCACTTGTGCAGCCACTTCGCGCCATCTTTATGCATACTCTTTGAACGATTCTCTGTCTTTCTGAACCATGGCCCTAAGTTGGTCACGGTCAAGCGCCATGTCCATATTGTACTTGTATTGTTTAATGAATGCTTCTCCCAAATCATTAAAAGTATGGATGTTGGCGCTGTCTAAACTCATGTACCATTTCAACGCTACGCCGGTCAGACTATCTTGGAAAAAGTGAATCAGCAGACGCTGATCATCAGTGTGGGTAGACATTCTTCTTATATACATCACCAAATGAGAATGAGGGCAAGTGTTTCCCTTGTACTTCTCAAATTCCGGGACCTTGAACTTAGTAGGCACTTTAACAATCGGGACCAAACACAGCTCATTCACATTCTTCCCAAATAGCTCTTTTACCCTAAGAGCCTTCATCTCTCTTTGCATTCTATCAAACTGTTCTTGGAAATCATCCATTCTGTCGTAAAGACCCAAGTCTTCACTTGGCGGAGGGAAAGGACGACACATATCTTCATTAACAAACGGTACCAAATTCACCGAAGGAGGTGCAGCAGGAACAATATGCACCACAGGAGGTGCAGGAGTAATAACATTTTGAACCACTGGAGCATCTTGAGGGCCAAGATTGAAACCTTCAGGTGCAAAATTCTCTGGCATTCCCCACGGATAATCCTAAGGCATACGGTTTTGAACAACAGCTGAAGTAACGGATACAGGAACAATAGGAACTTCAGCATTTGCCCTTGTTGGTTGAGGTTGAACACTCGGCGGCTGATTTTGAGCAACCACCAGAGCTTCCATCAGAGCAGTCAGATTGTCCATGCCAGCCTTCAAAGCAGAAACTTCTTCGCGTAGCTCGCGATTCTCCTGTTCTAAGTTGTCCATCTTCTTTTTGAAATTAGCCCGAGTGTTGTAGTGATGACTTAGCTTGCTGAGTGAAGTAAAGAAGCTGGGTAAAACACTGGATATGCATAACAAATGCAAGAAATATGTGCAATATGATGCATGATATGCAATGCATATGATTATTTTTACTTTATCATTTAATATTTCAAGGGATTTAACGTTTATAGACATATTGCAAACATCAAAATAATAATGCATTTGAAATACTGAAAACTTTTATTATAATAACTTCAAAATGGATTACGAGTTTCAATGATCCCAAGTACAAGATGAAAATACAATCTAAAGTCCTGAGAAGAGGAACTAATGGAGATCAATCTGTACGCTGGCGCTTCCCTGTGAGCCTGACAATCTGAGCCCTCAACCTCTGGTTTTCTTCCATATGTCTGATGGTAACCTCCTTCCAATCATCCGAAGAAGGAAGTGAGTAATCAACACCGGTTTGAGGCTTAGGAGAAAATAAATCCCCTTGCCTCTCTATAGACTCTAATGCTCGACTCTCAAGGATCTCGATCAAATCATCTTTCTCCTTCAGGTCTGCTCCGTAGGAACTCTCTAAAGTCTGGAACTTGTTCTTCCAAGCATCCCTTTCCTGTTGCATCCTAGCGAAAGTAAGTTGCAGCTCCTCTAGATCATCTAACAAAGGAGTATTGGTCTTCACAAACAAATCAGGCATGGGTGTCTCCCGAGTATACGGCATCTTCAACTGAATGGCTCTCGATCGGACCCACTGAAGATATGGCTCCAAAGAAATAACACCTCTAGGTCCTAAATCCTTCCTACTCTTCTTATGAATGTGACACCAGGCCTTCGCAATCTGCTCCCTAGCTTCCTTGTGGTCTTCTCCTTCCTTCAGAAAGAAACTACTCAAATGAATACTATTCGATTTATCCCTCATCGGGTAACCAAGCTGTCGCCGTGCAAGAACAAGGTTATAGTTAATTACTCCCTTTGTACCAAGAAGAGGCACATTGGGGAAACTACCACAACTGTCAATAGTCTCCACATCCTGGTAAGCTCGATGATACCAATCAATATCCGAGTAAGTAAGTGCCATAATCTTAAGATCCCAACGGGGTTCCTTCTTGACATCCCCAAAAGCATCAGACTGAGGCATATGAGAGATAAACCACCGGTACAACAAAGGCGTGCAACAAATAATCGTTCCCCCATGATAGGATCTCCGAAGATGAACAGAGTAATAAGCATCACCCAACAGAGTAGGAACCTGGTTTTCAATCATGAAAATACTGATAGCGTTAATGTCGACAAACTTGTCCACATTAGGAAATAAGAATAATCCATAGGCGAGTAAAGCAAAGATGGCCTCAAAAGCAACCGTACTCTTCATCCTGGCAAAGTAACGAGCTTTCTCCAATAAGAACTGAGCTGGTAATCCTCTAATCCCTCCTTTGGTAGTCATATGGGCTTCTACCTCAGACTTCCCCAGATGAATCAAAGCAGCAATCTCATGTGGTCTTGGCTCACCCTCCAAACCAGTAAAAGGAACACGATCGGTAACAGGTAAATCCAATAGATAGGAATACTCTTCCAGTATTGGCATCACTGATAATCGGGAAAATTAAAGCAGTGATACACCAGATCATAGAACTGGACCAAAGTTGAGAGAATACCCTCCTTCATCTTCAGCTTCATGAGAGGAATAATGGATCCATACTTCTTCCGAAAGTCTGCAGAACACTCGATCTAAGAAATTAGGCTGATCAACTCATCTATCTTAGGATCCTTTAAACTGTATTTCCCGGTCTTTCTCTTTCCAGAATCCATGGTTAAAAGTACTTGAGATATTCACAAATAGTCGACCTTTAAATCCCTTGAAATATTGTTTTCTTTCAAAAAATGCTTATGAGTGCATGGATGCATGATGCAACAATCACACACAAGATCACACATATAGGGTTCATAGGTTCAACGTCACGAGCATGAGGTCGAAGGTACTACCCATAAGGTATTGGTCTAAAAAGTTATCACTTTCCGAACAAGGTTCTAAGAGATTCCCAGAGTCTACATCCTTCCTTCGGATATTACCAACTTCCCGATTAACTCGGTAATTAGTAATATTTTCAAGAAAAACTCGTTCGAGCGTAGTATCGCGTGATAACTATTTCCGGATAACTCCGTCATAGCTTCCACACTACACCTAAAAGGCCAAGATGGGTTAGGTAATCTACAGTCCTCAGTTTCAGCAGGCTCCCAGGTCGAAAGCAGTAAGTCTTCCCGATTACTCGGTAAACGACACTACAATCAAAGGGGCCTCCACTGAGTGGGGGATCTCATGCCTCCTTTTTTGGGATTACTCCCTCAAAGTTAACATGACTATACCGCCCGCCCTATCTTAAAGTTTGCCCAAGTCCGGGTATAGGACTTATGAGTAATCACCAAGCACCCTGTAAACCAGGAAAATCCAGACAAACATATATACAAAATATAACATATAAACACAATAACACATATACATATATAAACAAAGATAGGCTCAACCCACTTAGGGATGGACCAGCAAGAGGTCAATCTTTCTCCAGTGAAGTCGCCATTTTCCTATAGCGGTAGAAATGTTCAAGACTAAGCCATTGGATTGACTAGACTTTATATAAATCAAAATAAAAAATCGCCACCGTGCATTATTGTTTCCAAAGGAATGGGAAAAGAGCGAATAACCAAAAAAATGGGGAAAGATTCAAGGTAAGGGGGTTGGTTATGCAAAGGCAAGGTATTAACACCCTAAACATCTACGGTACTCCGCAGGAACCTCTTTGAAAAATCTGTATATTTTGGCTATAAAATGAGTTATATAAAAAATGGATGGTGGAGGTGAGAAAAGAAATATTTTTATGATTTTTGCACCCTCCGCGGTTGCGAACCTTTAGTGCCTATGTACCACCTTTTGTGCAATAGGGGATCAGGGTACACATAGTTCCTCTTTTAAAAATTTGAAACACAAGTGTGTTGGTTAATTTTATGAGATAAGACATCATCGTCATTGTCCGTGTGGAAAACATACTTACTACCCACAATCATGAGAAAGGAGAATTTGCATCATCTCAAAGTGGAGGATATGGCTTGGATTTTAAAATCAACAATGCCTCACTCAACACCCAAGTGGAAAATATCTCTCTTTACGACATATTATAGAAGTATAGTTGTTTACATCACTACAAGGATTGACAAGAGTCTAATCTTTTAAGAAAAGTTTTAAAATAAAAAGCCAAAGTGGTAAAAATGGTTTGAAATGAGATTGATTGACTTTTAGTCTTCTCACAAAAATGTCAAGGTATTATTAAATTAATTGAAATTTATTTATGAATTTTTTTTGAAAATGCATGGACCTAAGTGCAAGTTTATTATGAAAGTGTTTCAAGTTTAGAAATAAGAAGAGTTTTTTAAAAGGATGGAGAAGATTTTGAAATTAAAGAAGATGGGAGGAGATGAAGAGACTATCCTAAAGCATAAGGTTAAAGCTAGGGATAAGAATCATCTAACCAACAAGAAGCCAATACTTGATATTATGAGTCAATATAGAATTCCCATTCTTCGGATTGAAACCAAGCAAGCAAAGATACTATACCTCTTGAGAGAACCAAACTTCAAGTGTATTAAGTCTTCGTAAAAATTGGGCAGAGTAACGGCTGTATACAGGTGAATTCCATATTACAAAAAAAGTATGTAATCACAATAATCTGCACACAAAACAAACAAACAACCCAATGTCTTGAGGTAAACCTCAAGAACTCCAGACAAAATATCAAATAAAGTCACAAAGTCTCCAAGATAGGCCAAGGTCTCTAATCCTAAGTCCAAGAAGTCCATCTCTCCATAATGCCAAGGATAGTAACCAAATAGTCCAAGTATCATTAAAGATTTTTAAAGGTTCATGTTGATTATTAGGTGTCTTTAAAAGGAAAAGAAAAGCTCAAGTGAACAAAATAAAAATGACATAAAAGTAAATGCTCAAGTGAGCAAAAATAAAAAAAAAGGCATGAAATGTAAATGCTTAAATTAAATGGTACATAAAACATAAAAAATAAAAGCATAAAGTAAAGTCAATTGTTAGAAATTAGTGGTTAGTTGGATGACCATCTTGAAACTTGCATTTGGAACTCATTAGAGGGTTGGTAGAACCAAATCCTCCACACAACAAGTTGCATTTGCTTTTTGTTAAGTATATCATCCATTTTGGAATCCTCAAAAGTAACATTTAATGATCAACGATGTTTAAGTGATCCGCATTGTCCAAAGGTGTTGTAGATCCATTAGAGGATTGGTAGAACCAAAGCCTCCACACAATGAATCTCAAGGTTATTGGATCAAAGAGATCAAATTAACATACTTGGGCTTGCAATCATAAGTTTGGGCCACGAATGATCATTTATTTGAATCAGGACAAAATTTAGCACTATATTAAGCAATCGTAAGTGGACTTATGTAGAAGTCGCACCTATTTTGAGGCCGGTCAATAGAAATCTATGTACTTCATGTTTAGATAAATAATATAGCTATCACCATCCTTTAACATGTAGCACAATAAAAAAAAAGAAAGGGATAAGATGAAGAGGGAGGGGAATGATAAGCTAATTTGGATCACCATTTCAAAAAAATTTCATCTTTAAATTCAACCACTCCTCTAGATGGATTAAAGCACTAAACATATCATTAATCCAAAGCACCAAAAATGAATTAAATAATTCACTCTTAGGTAGATTTGAATTGATGAACATTTATCCAACTTCATCTACATCACAAAGTCCATTGAGTTTAAAGCCAAATTGGACATTTAAAATTGCAATCCAAACCAACAATCAAAGAAGTGAGTAGAAAAATATTTGAGTCAAAACAACCCCAAAACAAGGCAGAAAAAGTATTTTCGACACTGTTGCAATCGATTGTGCTTCGATAGCAACCTATTACATCAGTGCAGTTTTTTTCCAAATCAACTTTCTGTGACAAACAATTGCAATGTTACAACAATTGATTGCAACCTGTTAAAATCAGTCGAAAACAGCATCTCAAGGATCAAATTTTTGTTCCAACTTTTCATCAAACACCTTATGATCATGGATCCAATTGAGCATGAAAACTCCATCAAATTATGAGAAAATAGCACTAATGGAATCATAAAACAGTGCTCAATGAATCAAAACCAGAAATCCGCAAGAGATCACATTGTGAAAGATGATGATCCAACTTACCAAAGGCAGAATAAGAGAATTATCAACAACTTCCAGAATTTGCTTCAATTCAACCACAAGAATCAATTACCAAAGCTTGGATGTAGAGAATTGATGAAGAAAAAGTGTTTGGATGAAGGTTTAGCTCAAAGATTAGTAAGCTTCAATGCAAAGCTTACTAACTTTTTGAAAATAGAGCTTTGAGTGAATTTGCTAGATGGAGAGGATTGAGAGATTTTTTAGCAAGGTTATTTTGGCTGTCAAAAGCTTGAAATTTGAATGAAATGAGGGCTCTATTTATAGAGTTTTAGGATTGGGATTAGTTGTAATTTGGTAATTGATTCTTGGAGCCAAAATTGAATTAATGATATAATTTTCAAATTATGCAGAAAAATTGGAGCCAAAAAGACGACAATTTTGAAATTGCTGGCTTTTTAAAAAAAATTACGTGTATTTTGCTGCTATGAGTCGACACAAGGGTCATATGCATCGACACATCCTAGTTGTATAAAACAACATGAGTCGACGTAAGCTTCTATGTATCGACACATTCTGCTATTCCAACACATTACAGAATCCAACAATCTGCATGAGTTGACACATAGCACGTATGTGTCGACACATGCTAGTTATACAAACAGGATGAGTCGATACATAACATGCACGTGTAGACACATGCTAATTATACACAATAGGATGGGTCGATACATACCTTTATGGGTTGATGCATGCTGTCTTTAGCCATAATACAAAATCAATCAACTTGCATGAGTTCGACACAAGCCTCTGTGGATTGATACAAGCTGCCTTTCGACACAATACAAAACCAATCAATTTGCATGAGTTCGACACAAGCCTTTATGGATCCATACAAGCTGCCTTTCGACACAATACAGAATCTATCAATTTGCATGAGTTCGACACAAGCCTTTATGGATCCATACAAGCTGCCTTTCGACACAATACATAATCCATCAATTTTCATGAGTCGAAACAAGCCTCTATGGATTGATACAAGCTTCCTTTCGACATAATACAGAACCAATCAATTTGCATGAGTTCGAAACAAGCCTTTATGGATCCATACAAGCTGCCTTTCGACATAATACATAATCAATCAATTTGCATGAGTTCGACACAAGCCTCTGTGGATCGATACAAGATGCCTTCGACTTGGTACCTACAAAATACCATTTGCAAAGACAAAATTTTTTTTTGTATTTTGATTAGAAGTTAGTAAACAACACATATACAAAATACACAACCAAGGTGCTTGGAGATTCCTCAAGAGTAAACTTAAAGATAAGAGATAGGAAAAAAAGAGGAAGAACCAACCCTAATGTGATTTTGTTATGATCAAGTTGACATGATATGATAGGGGAATCTTAGGGGTAAAAATTGGGGTACAACAATAATGGAAAAGATACATTGAGATACAATGACCACTATCCTCCCTAACAACTTTTGAAATCCTGAGTTGCAGCTTTGGTTGAAGTATGGTGAAGATCCGAGAAGATTGTTGCTTCATCGATCAGGTCTTGTCTGACGTAGTTACTTGCCAAGAAATCCCTAACTTTTTCCTAAGCTACCCTTGCGGGTTTTCAACTTAGCGGGAAATTTATTCTGTTTATGTATCTAATTTTTTCCTAGACCGCCCTTTCGGGTTTTCGGCCTACTGAGACGCTCCTTTTTTCCTAAGCCGCCCTTTCGGGTTTTTAACTTAGCGAGTTGTTCATTTATTTTTTTAGGCGAAGTATTTCTTGACTGTGTCAGCATTCTATGGACGTGGGAACTCCTCGCCATCCATAGTTTCAAGAATTAATGCACCACTAGAGAAGGATTTCTTGACAACATACGGGCCTTCAAAATTGGGAGTCCACTTGCCCCTAGAATCAGTGTTGAAAGACATGATCTTCCTGAGCACGAGGTCGCCTTCTCTGAATTCACGAGGTTTGACCTTTTTATCAAATGCTTTCTTCATTCTTTTCTGATATAACTACCCATGACACAAAGTTGTTGTTCTCTTTTCTTCAATCAAATTCAATTGGTAAAACCTGTTCTGGACCCATTCAACCTCTGTCAATTTGGTTTCCATTATCACACGTAACAAGGGGATCTCTACTTTGACAGGGAGTACCGCTTCCATTCCATACACTAGGGAGAATGGGGTTGCTCCTGTTGAAGTGCGGACATATGTTCGATATCCATGCAGAGCAAAAGGGAGCATTTCATGCCAATCCTTATAAGTGACAACCATTTTCGGGATAATTCTCTTGATATTCTTATTAGCAGCTTCGACAGCCCCATTCATCTTTAGCCTGTATGGAGATGAATTGTGATGGACAATCTTGAATTCTTTTCACAGTTCTATCATCATCTTGTTGTTCAAATTCGAGCCATTGTCAATGATGATTCTGCTCGGCACACCATACCGGCATATAAGATTATTTTTGATGAAACACACCACCACCTATTTGGTAACATTGGTATAGAAGCAGCCTCTACCCATTTGGTAAAGTAGTCAATTTCTACCAAGATGAAACGGTGCCCATTCGAAGCTTTGGGTTCTATCATCCCGATCATGTCAATACCCCACATAGAGAAAGGCCATGGGGAGGAAATCACATTGAGAAGTGTCAGAGGCACATGGACTTTATCTGCATAGAGCTGGCATTTATGGCACTTCTTTGCAAATTTGTAACCGTCAGATTCCATTGTCAACCAATAATAACCCGCCCTTAACATCTTTTTAGCCATCGAATGTCCATTAGCATGAGTGCCAAATCAACCTTCATGAATCTCATGCATCAACATGTCTGCTTCGTGTCTATCCACGCATCTGAGCAAGACCATGTCATAATTTCTCTTGTATAACACATTTTCACTGAGGAAGAAACTGCCTGCCAATCTTCTCAGTGTTTTCCTATCTTTCCTCGATGCACCAATCGGGTATTCTTGAGTCTGAAGAAAATGCTTGATATCATAATACGAAGGTTTTTCATCTGCTACCTCCTCTGTTGCAAACACATGAGCGGGCCTATCCAGCCGTCGAATTTTAATTTGGTGTATATCATTCCAAGTATTCACTTGGTACATGGAAGCCAGAGTTGCCAGAGCATCTGCCATTTAATTTTCATCTCTAGGGATGTGATGGAATTCTACTTTATTGAAGAAGGGTAATAATCTTCTAGCATAATATTTGTATGGGATCAAGCCAGGATGACGAGTGTCCCATTCTCCTTTAATCTGTTTTATCACCAAAGCAAAATCACCATACACATCTATAATTTTGATTCTGAGATTAATAGCTTCCTCAAGACCCATGATGCAAGCCTCATATTCCGCCATATTATTAGTGCAATCAAATGTTAACCTTGCGGTAAAAGGAATGTGTGATCCATGAGGAGTGACAATCACAACACCAATTCCTTTACCATAAGCATTCACCGCTCCATCAAATACCATACTCCAATGAGATTCAGGGTCAGGACCCTCCTCAGGCAATGGTTCATCACAATCTTTCACTTTCAGGACCATCACATCCTCATCGGGGAATTCATATTCTGCGGACTGATGATCTTCCATCGGCTGGTGAGCAAGGTAATCTGCCAACACACTACTTTTAATAGTCTTTTGAGTGTTGTACTTGATATCATATTCAGATAACAACATCTTCCAGTGGGAAATTCTCCCATTAAGAGTAGGCTTTTCAAAAATATACTTGATTGGATCCATTTTGGATATCAACCAAGTGTTATGATTCAACATATACTGTCGCAAACACTTTGCCGCCCAGGCCAAAGCACAACATGTCTTTTCTAGCGTAGAATACCGCGACTCACAATCAGTGGATTTTTTGCTGAGATAATAAATGGTGAACTCCTTTTTTCCTGTTTCATCCTGTTGTCCCAGAATACAACCCATGGATTTATCTAACACTGTTAGATACATAACCAATGGTATTCCTTCTACGGGAGGGAGCAAGATAGGAGGTTCAAGCATATATTCTTTAATACTCTCAAATTCCCTTTGGCAGTCATCCGTCCACACACAACCTTGATCTTTCTTTAACAACTTAAAGATCGGTTCACATGTTGCAGTCATGTGGGAAATAAATCTGGAAATATAATTCAAACGCCCGAGGAAGCCTCTAACTTTCTTTTAAGTTCTTGGTGCTGGAATTTCTTGAATTTCTTTGACTTTATGAGGGTCAACTTCAATTCCTTTCTGTCTAACAATAAAACCCAATAATTTCCCCGATCTAACACCGAAGGTGCACTTATTTGGATTCAAGCAGAGACGATATTTCCTCAAACGCTGAAACAATTTCAACAAATCTTCTATATGCCCTTATTTAGTTTGGGATTTAGAAATCATATCGTCAACATATACTTCAATTTCTTTGTGCATCAGATCATGGAATGGGGTTGTTATAGCCCTCTGGTACATTGCACCAGCGTTCTTCAACCCAAAGGGCATCACTCTGTAACAGAATGTTCCCCAGGGTATGATAAACGTTGTTTTTTCCATGTCCTCTAGAGCCATTCTTATTTGATTATACCCGTAAAATCCGTCCATGAACGAGAATACTTTGAATTTTTCTGTGCTTTCCACTAACATATCGATGTGAGGTAATGGAAAATCATCTTTTGGACTAGCTTTATTTAGATCTCTGTAATCTACGCACATGCGTACTTTTCCGTCTTTTTTCGGTACTGGGACAATATTGGAAATCCATTGAGGATACACTGACGTCACAAGAAAATCAGCATTAATCTGCTTTAGGACCTCCTCTTTGATCTTTACTGCCATATCTGGGTGGGTTCTTCTCAACTTTTGTTTAACTGGCGGACACTATGGCTTCAACGGCAAACGATGCTCGACAATGTCTGTATCTAGACCAGGCATATCTTGATAAGACCAAGCAAAAATATCCACATACTCTTTCAACAACTCAATCAACCTGCTCTTTACATCAGGATGCAACGATGCTCCAATCTTGACTTCCTTCAGATCTTCTTCTGAACCCAAATTAATCACTTCCAAAGGCTCCTTATATGGCTGAATGGTATTTTCCCCGTGCTTAAGCAACAGTGAGACCTCTTCTGGAATCTCATCATAATCTTCTTCTTCAGCCCCAAACACAAGACTTTCAAAGTTGGGAGAGGGTGCAGGGTTATTATATTCAACGAGTTTCTTTAATTAATCTGCACATATGATTTATGATTGCTTTTAGAAACTGACACATATAACAAGTGATCATGCAGATTAATTTTCAGTTATTATTTATTTTGAAAGGGTTTTTTTTATTACCATTTCTCAAGAAAAAGAAGAAAATAAAGACATATTTTTGGAAGCAAAGACAACTTTTATTAATGATCTTAAAAGTCATAGCAAACAGATAAGCCCTACAACATTAATACTTCCACCTTGGGCAGAGTGAAAGCTTTTCAAAAGAAAGAAACAAATTAACAAAAAAAATTACTTTGAAACATGTATGCAAGAAGGAACATCAATGGTGACCCAGTTCTGAACTCAGACTCCATGTGTTACATAATTCGGTACTTCCTGCTCTGCTTTATCCTCTTCAACATCATTAATTCCAGAACCAATTAGATGGAGGTAGCCTTCACTGTGGAAAACATCCTGATAACTGTTCATAGTAGACTTTGACTTCAAACTTTCTCCTTTGCCATTCCTCGGAGAGAAACCCAAACCAACTCTATTTTTGTTCACGGGTGGATCCACAAGCCGTCCCCAAACTGCATTATAACCATTGCGCACAACCTACTGCACGTCCTTTAGGGAAACCACAGAATTCTCATTCCTCCTTATGTTGTCAATGGATAAAGCTTGGAACTGGGTTCCAAAAACGACCTCATCCGCTTCTACAATACTGAAAGATGATAGATGGGATATCAACAACTCTTGCTCCCCATTTACGATCACCACCTTCCCTTCATGCACAAATTTTAGCTTTTGATGCAAAGTTGAAGTGACAGCCCCTGCTTCTTGTATCCATGGCCGTCCTAGTAAACAGCTATATACGGGAATAATGTCCATGACCTAGAAGGTTATCAGGAACAAATGTTGTCCTATATGGATAGGTAAGTCCACTTCACAAATGACAGATTTCCTCGACCCATCAAATGCCTTCACAATGATGCCACTCGGGCGCATAGGTGCTCCTTGATACTTTAACTTCATGAGAGTACTCCTCGGTATAACATTCAACGCGGATCCATTATCAATTAGCACATTGGACAGCGAATCATTCTTGCAGTTCATAGATATGTGGAGGGCCAGGTTGTGATTCCTCCCTTCATCTGGTAACTCATCATCGCAGAAACTCAAGTTGTTACATGATGTGATGTTTCCAATTACGCTGCTGAATTGATCTAATGGCATGTCACTCTCCACAAAAGCTTGGTCTAGTACTCTCATCAGTGATTCTCTATGAGGGGAGGAATTCATCAATAAACTAGTATAGATATCTGTGAAGGAGTCTGCAATAGCTGATCTACAATTCTGTCGTCTCTCATCTTAATTATCTTCAAAATATCATCCACTTCTTTCTCTAATGTGGCCCCGATAGTCTCTCCTGTAGCCTTCTTAGGCTCATCATTCTTGGCAATTTTCTTTCCATCAACAACATCTTTTCGTACAACTAGCACAAACACACGACCGCTACGAGTGACCCTGCTATTATCAGCTATATTTCTAACATCAGGCATTGGTTGGATGGGAACTTCCACCCCATCTTCTAAGATTGTAGCATTGTATTTGTAAGGCACAACCTTATCTGATTTATAGGGAACAGGTCCTGGAAAACTAATTACCAATGGGGTAACAATTGGTTTGTTATGGTACTCCACTTTAAGATGAGCGGGTGCACCAAAACAAGGTACAATGACGTTTAACCCTTCCTCAACACAATCAGGCATCAAAAGTCATTTCCGGAAAACAAATCTTCGTCTGAAGAGAAATACTCATCCGCGGGGGAATACTCTTCTTCTGACTCTTCTTCCATTAAACAAACTTCAACCATATTAATCTCATGATAATCATCTCTCTGACCTGTGATCTTGATAGTTCCATTGTCTAACAGCAACTGAACACCCTCCCTCACAATAGAACATCCTCGGTGGTCTCGGCAGCAAACTATGCAAGATCCATATTGGTGTTCCACCTGACCAGTAGTACGGCAGAAGGTAGCATGCAACTGCACGAGATCCTCATTCAAATACTCCACATCAAAAATTCTGAATTCACCTGGACATCGAGAAACCATATTCACTTCCTCTTCATATTCTGCCCTAGGCCTGATTATATGGATTAAACCCTCATCCATCATTTCCTGTAAATCAGCCTTTATTTTCTTGCAACCCTGTATGTCTGTACTACAAACAGCACAACCGGCGTGGTCATGCATATAGTAACTGAATTCATAGAGGTCTACGTGCATATTCACCAAATCTCCTCGAACCAGATTAATGTCAAAAATCTGGAAGTCGCCTGGACAAACGGCCACCATATTTACAGCATTCACCCCCCGTGCTCGGGTAGAGGATTATCTTTCACATTAGGTCCCATGTCTTTGAAAGATAGAATTCCAGACTTCACCAACCTTTGCACTTAAGTCCTCAAAGGATAACAATTCTTAACACTATGCCCTGGTGCTACCTGATGAAAGGCACACGTCTGGTCTTCTTTGTAATACCAAGGCAATAGTGATGGTACGACAGGAGGTGGTCGTGTCTGGACCAACTTCTTATGAATCAATGCTGGTAATAGTTCTGCATAGATCATGGGAATAGGGTAATAGTTCTCCCTTCTCTGATTATTCCTTTGGTTTCCCTTCTGGGACGATCTTTGATAAGAAACTGTAGTCGGAGCGGCACTCATTATAGGAGTAACTGAGGCGACTTGTTGGTGACGCTGATAATTCCTTCTAGGAGCGTTTACTCTCCTCTCTTGCATAACAACATTTGCGTCCCCTTCTTTCTTCTTAGTAAACCCATAAGATGGCTTCTTCACACCTCCGAATCCTTTACCCTTCGTCAAACGGCCTTCTCTTACTGCCTCCTCTAGGTGGACATCCATTCCTACCATCTCTGTAAAATCACTTGGGGCACTTGCTACCATTCTTTCGTAGTAGAAAGCACCCAGTGTCTTCAGAAACATTTTAGTCATTTCCTTCTCCTCCATGGGAGGAATCACTTGTGCAGCTACTTCGTGCCATCTCTGTGCATACTCTTTGAACGATTCCCTATCTTTCTGAACCATGGCCCTAAGCTGGTCACGGTCGGGCGCCATGTCCATATTGTATTTGTATTGTTTGATGAATGCTTCTCCAAAATCATTAAAAGTATGGATGTTGGCGCTGTCTAAACTCATGTACCACTTCAACGCTGCGCCGGTCAGACTATCTTGGAAAAAGTGAATCAGCAGACGCTGATCATCGGTGTGGGTAGACATTCTCCTTACATACATCACCAAGTGAGCACGAGGGCAAGTGTTTCCCTTGTACTTCTTAAACTCCGGGACCTTGAATTTAGCAGGTACTTTAACATTCAAGACCAAACACAACTCATTCACATTCTGCCCAAATAGCTCTTTTCCCCTAAGAGCCTTCATCTCTCTTTGCATTCTATCAAACTGCTCTTGAAAATCATCCATTCTGTCATAAAGACCCAAGTCTTCACTCAGCGGAGGGAACGGACGATACACATCTTCATTAATAAACGGAGCCAAATTCACCGAAGGAGGTGCAGCAGGGACATTATGCACCACATGAGGCGCGGGAGTAACAACATTCTGAACCACTGGAGCATCTTGAGGGCCATAATTGAAACCTTCAGGTAAAAAATTCTCTGGCATTCCCCACGGATAACCTTGAGGCATACAGTTTTGAACAACCGCCGGAGTAGCGGATACAAGAACAATTAGAACTTCAGTATTTGCCCTTGTTGGTTGAACACTCGGTGGCTGATTCTGAGCAACCACCAAAGCTTCCATCAGAGTAGTCAAATTGGCCAAGCTAGCCTTCAAACTAGAAACTTCTTCGCACAGCTCGCGATTCTCCTGTTCTAAGTTGTCCATCTTCTTTTTGAAACTAGCCTGAGTGTTGTAGTGATGAGTCAGCTTGCTGAATGAAGTAAAAAGCTGGGTAAGGCACCTGGATATGCATAATAAATGCAAGAAATACGTGCAATATGATTCATTATATGCAATGCATATGATCATTTTTACTTTATCATTTAATATTTCAAGGGATTTAACGTTTATAGACATATTGCAAACATCAAAATAAAAACGCATTTGAAATACTGAAATTTTTTATTATAATAACTTCAAAATGGATTACAAGTTTCAATGATCCCAAGTACAAGATGAAAATACAATCTAAAAATCCTGAGAAAAAGAACTGATGAAGATCAATCTGTACGCTGACGCTTCCCTGTGAGCTTGGAAATCTGAGCCCTCAATCTCTGGTTTTCTTCCACATGTCTGATGGCAACCTCATTTCAATCATCTGAATCAGGAAGTGAATAATCAGCACTTGTTCGAGGCTTAGGAGAAAATAAATCCCCTTGCCTCTCCATAGACTCTACCGCCCGACTCTCAAGGATCTCGATCAAATCATCTTTCTCCTTCAAGTCTGCTCTGTAGGAACTCTCTAAAGTCTGGAACTTGTTCTTCCAAGCATCCCTTTCCTGTTGCATCCTAACCAAAGCAAGCTGCAACTCTTCTAGGTTTTCAATAAGGGAGGAGTGGTCTTCACAAACAAATCCGGCATGGGTGTATCCCGAGTATACGACATCTTCAACTGAATGGCTCTCGATCGGACCCACTGAAGATATGGCTCCAAAGAAACAACACCCCTAGGTCCCAGATCCTTCTTACTTTTCTTATGAACATGACGCCAGGCCTTCGCAATCTGCCCCGTAGCTTCCCTGTGGTCTTCTCCTTCCTTCAGAAAGAAACTACTCAAATGAATACTGTTCGGTTTATCCCTCATCGGATAACCAAGCTGTCGCTGAGCAAGAACAGGGTTATAGTTAATTCCTCTCTTTGTACCAAGAAGAGGCACATTGAGGAAACTACCACAACTGTCAATAATCTCTATATCCTGATAAGCTCGATGATACCAATCAATATCCGAGTGAGTAAGTGCCATGATCTTAGGAGCCCAACGGGGTTCCTTCTTGACATCCCAAAAAGCATCAGACTGAGGCATATGAGAGATGAACCACCGGTACAACAAAGGCGTGCAACAGATAATCATTCCCCCATGATAGGAACTCCAAAGATGAATAGAGTAATAAGCATCACCCAACAATGTAGGAACCGGGTTTCCAATCATGAAAATCCTGATGGCGTTAATGTCGACAAACTTGTCCACATTAGGAAATAAGAATAATCCATAAGCAAGTAAAGTAAAGATGGCCTCAAAAGCAACCGTACTCTTCATTCTGGAAAAGTAATGAGCTTTCTCCAATAAGAACTGAGCTGGTAATCCTCTAATCCATCCTTTGGTAGTCATATGGGCTTCCACCTCAGACTTCCACAGATGAATCAAAGTAGCAATATCATGTGGTCTTGGCTCACCTCCAACCCGGTAAAAGGAACACGATCGGTAATAGGTAAATCAAATAGATAAGAATACTCCTCCAGTGTAGGCATCAGCTGATAATCGTGAAAAGTAAAGCAGTGATACACCGAATCATAGAACTGGACCAAGGTCAAGAGAATACCCTCCTTCATCTTCATCTTCATGAGAGGAATAATGGACCCATACTTCTTCCGAAAGTCTGCAGAACACTCGATCTCTGGAATTAGACTAATAAACTCATCTATCTTAGGATCCTTGAAACTCTATTTCCCGGTCTTTCTCTTTCCAGAATCCATGGTTAACAGTACCTGAGATATTCACAAATAGTCAACCTTTAAATCCCTTGAAATATTGTTTTCTTTAAAAGATTCTCATGAGTGCATGGATGCATGATGCAGCAATCACACACAAGATCATACATATAGGGTTCATAGGTTCAACGTCACGAGCATGAGGTCGAAGGTACTACCCATAAGGTGTTGGTCTAAGAGTTATTCCCTGCCGAACAAGGTTCTAAAGGTTCCCAGAGTCTACATCCTTCCTTCAGATATTGCCAACTTCCCGATTAACTCGGTAATTAGTAATATTCTCAAGAAAGACTCGTCCGAGCGTAGTATCGCGTGACAACTATTTCAGGATTACTCCGTCATAGCTTCCGCACTACACCTAAAAGGCCAAGATGGGTTTGGTATTCTACGGTCCTCAGTTTCAGCATGCTCCCAGGTCAAAAGCAGTACGTCTTCCCGTTTACTCGGTAAATGATACTACAGTCAAAAGGGCCTCCACTGAGTGGGGGATCTCATGCCTCCTTTTTTGGGATTACTCCCTCAAAGTTAATATGACTATCTCTCCCGTCCTATCTTAAAGTTTTCCCAAGTCCGGGTATAGGACTTATGAGTAATCACCAAGCACCCTGAAAACCAGGAAAATCCAAACAAACATATATACAAAATATAACACATAGACAACAATAACACATATACAGATATAAACAAAGATAGGTTTAACCCACTTAGGGATGGACCAACAAGAGGTCAATCTCTTCCCAATGAAGTCGCCATTTTTCTTTAGCGGTAGAAATGTTCAAGACTAAGCCATTGGATTTGACTAGACTTTATAAAAATCAAAATAAAAATCGCCACCGTGCTTTATTGTTTCCAAAGGAATGGGAAAAGAGCGAATAACCCAAAAGAGGGGGAAAGATTCAAGGTATGGGAGTTGGTTATGCAAGGTAAGGTATTAGCACCCTAAACATCTACGGTACTCTACAGGAACCTCTTTGAAAAATCTGTATATTTTGGCTATAAAAATATGTGTTGTATAGAAAATGGATGGTGGAGGTGAGAAGAGAAATATATTTTTTTAATGATTTTTGCACCTGCCGCGGTTGCGAACCTTTAGTGCCTACGTACCACCTTTCGTGAAATAGGGGATTAGGGTACACGTAGTTCCTCTTTTAAAAATTTGAAACACAAGTGTGTTGGTTGATTTTAAGAGATAAGATATCATCGTCATTGTCCATGTGGAAAACATACTTACTACCCACAATCATGAGAAAGGAGAATTTGCATCATCTCAAAGTGGAGGATATGACTTGGATTTTAAAATCAACAATGCCTCACTCAACACCCAAGTGGAAAATATCTCACTTCACTACATATTATAGAAGTATAGTTGTTTGCATCACTACAAGGATTGACAAGAATCTAATCTTTTGAGAAAAGTTTGAAGATAAAAACCAAAGTGGAAAAATGGTTTGAAATGAGATTGATTAACTTTAAGTCTTCTCACAAAAATGTAAAAGTATTATTAAATTGATTGGGGTTAATTTATGAAAAGATTTTGAAAATGCATGGACCTAAGTCCAAGTTTATTATGAAAGTAGTTTAAGTTTCAAAACAAGAAGAGTTTAAAAAGGAGGGAGAAGATTTTTGAAATTAAAGAAGATGGGAGGAGAAGAAGAGACTATCCTAAAGCATAAGGTAAAAGCTAAGGATAAGATACATCTAACCAACAAGAAGCCAAAGCTTGACATCATGAGCCAAGATAGAATTCCCATTCTCATGATTGAAACCAAACAAGCAAAGATACTAGACCTCTTCAAGTGTATTAAGTCTTCACAAAAATTGGGCAGAGTAACGGCTGTATACAGGTGAATTCCAGATTACAAACAAAGGATGTAATCAGAAAAACCTGCACACAAAAACAAACAAGCAACCCAATGTCTTGAGGTAAACCTCAAGAACTCCAGACAAAATAATCAGATAAGATCACAAGATCTCCAAGATTGGCCAAGGTTTCTAATCCTAAGTCCAAGAAATAGTCCCATGCTCCATAATGCCAAGGATAGTAACCAAATAGTTCAAGTACCATTAAGAGTTTTTTAGGGTTTATGTTGATTATTAAGTATCTTAAGAAAAGAAAAGAAAAGCTCAAGTGAGCAAAGTAAAAATGACAAGAAAATAAATGCTCAAATGAGCAAAGATAAAAATGGCATGAAATGAAAATGCTAAGAAAATAAATAGTACATAAAGCATAATTAAGAATAAAAGCATAAGATAAACAAGTCAATAATTAGTGGTTAGTTGGATGACCATCTTGAAACTTGCATTTGGAACTCATTATAGGATTGGTAGAACCAAAGCCTCCACACAACAAGTTGCATTTGCTTTTTGTCAAGTATATCATCCATTTGGAATTCTCATAAGTATCGTTTAATGATCAACGATGTTTAAGTGATCCGCGTTGACCAAAGGTGTTGTAGATCCATTAGAGGATTGGTAGAACCAAAGCCTCCACACAGTGAATCTCAAGGTTATTGGATCAAAGGGATCAAATTAACATACTTGGGCTTGCAATCATAAGTTTGGGCCACGAATGATCATTTATTCGAATCGGGACAAAATTTAGCGCTATGTTAAGCAATCGTAAGTGGACTTATATAGAAGTCTCACCTATTTTGAGGCCAGTCAATAGCAATTTATGCACCATTTGTTTTGAGACATGATATAGAGATCATTCTCCAACAACATTTAGTGCAATGAGAAGGGGATGAGATGAAGAGGATTAGGGCAAAAAGATGAATAAACCACTTTTGAATTAAAAATTTAATCAAACTATTATTAAAATCATTCATCCATTTTGGTGGAGTTGAACTCAACACCCAAGATCCAATGATGTTAATAAAGCCATGATCAAAAAATCAACTCAAGACAGCCGGAAAATAATTACAAAATAATATCATATTTAAATATATACATTAAAGGGTTTAAAAATGTTTTAAAAAAAGGAAAATAATGAGGAAGATATCAATTATGTTCAAATTAATCAAGAAATGAAAAATAAAGCCATAGAAAAATCAGAAATGGATCCAAGTATTTTTATAAAAAATTTGGTAATTTTTAAAAGTCAGAAACTATTTTTAAAATTAAAATAAATGGGTAAAATAAACAAAAATAGTAAAAAATAGTAAAGTCAGAAACAAAAATAAAATAAGGTCACCAATATTTGTCACAATATCATTGGATCATTCCATAATTTTTTTCAGAATTTAAAAATGTATAAAACTATTTTTAAACATTTAAAACAAATCAGATAAGTGTAAAATTTATAAAAAATACCAAAACACAAAATTAAATTGTGAAAAAATAAAAATCAGAAAGAGAATAATCAAAAATATTTTTCATAATTTTTTCAGATTTTTTGGACTAAAAATGAATTTTCTATGATTTTTTGAAATTTAAAACAATTAAAATATAAAAATCAGAAAAATAAAATAAAAGTAAAATATGAGGACCATTGGATGAGAGTCAAAACGCGTTAGTAATCAAATCCAAGGGATCTGGCGTGATGTGCATATCATGGTCATTAGTGAATAATGTACATAATCAAATATAAATCAGATTTTTGAAAAATACAAATGGCACGCCATCATTGGTTGGAAGATGACACGTAGCTCATCTTCAACCTCCATCCAACGTGATTTGCAGGTCTCTCAAACTGTAAAATCAGAAGCTCAGACCTATGCCAATTGCTTCGTCTCTTCAAGACGAAAACAACTACACCCTAGCGCCAAATTTATATAAACTGTAGCTCAAGCAATTTGGAAAGAAAGTTTTGAAAAGGGATTTGAAAATTCATGGTCAAAACGTATTTCTAGTGAAATGTAAGTGTTGCGACTAGAACCAGGGCAATGAGAGCAACACAATGATATCAGAGTTTTGAAGAATTGATGAAGGAATCTACCTATTGAAGTTGAGTTGCAGACTCTGAAACTAGACTTCTATGGAACAGTATATGGCACGATTCTTGAATGTAATTATATGGTTAGCTTCAGAGAAGATCAAGGAAGGTGAATTGAGGGAAAAATGGATTGAAAAAGGCTTGAGAATGGATTTCGAATTTGCTGAATTCTGGGTTGTGAAACAAGTTTGGTAGGGTGATTCTGGCTATCCAAGCTTGGGAAAATGGATGGAGGATGACCCTCTATTTATAGGGAAGCAAATGGGATCAAAAGGAAGAGTGAATGATGCGTTTTGGAGGGAATTCGTGTGGGTCTGCATCATGAAGAAAGTGTGACTCAAACTTGATCAAAACTCAGCCAAATCGTGTGTTTCATGATGCTAATCACTTTTGGCAAGTTGCTAAACATGATTAGAAACAAAAACGCGTGGAAAACTTGTGATTAGAAGCCAAAACAAAGATTTCAAAATCCCGACTTTGTGAAAAATTCAGTTTCAAACTACCAAATTCAAATCCATGGCATTTCCAACTCAAGGGGTTTTGGGGCATAATCCTTGATGCTTTGGAAAGATGAGGTTACAAGCTTTGCAGTGGAAAAAGAATGGAATCAAATGGATGCTTGAACTGAAAGTTACATGGAGTCAAAGTTGAAGAAAAAGAGTTGACTTTCCATACTTAGAAATATTTCAAATTCTTCTTTAAAAATGACCTATAATCTTTTGTATCCAAACATGGCCTTCCATTTAGAATTTGATTTTGATCAAAAAAGATGGAATGAAGTAGATCTCTTGAATGACATTTTTCAATTTGAACCACTCAAAATCTCCAAAAATTGAGCAAGTTATGACTTGTTGAAGTTGGCCAAAAATCATGAAATGACCTATAATCTTTTGCATTCTTAAGGCAACTTCCATCCATTTTCTTACTTTGCACATACAAGAAGGCATAAAGTACACATCTTTAAGATCATCATGGAAAAAAAATGGGCTCAAGGTGATAAAAATTGACCAAGTTATAACCATTTGAAGTCACACATGGAAAATTGGGGATTTATCTGGATGACTTGTAATATTTCTTCTTCACCAAGTTCCTTCCACATGAAAACTCCTTGTAACTTTTGAAGTGATTTGTTGGTAATTCTTTGAAGACAAGGATGTCTTTGGAATCACTCAAAAATACAAAAATATGAGCAAGATATGCTCCTTTGAAGTTCAAAACCCTAGCCTCTAGATCAAGAGAATGCTTTGAGGAACTTTGACAAGTTTGAACAAACTTCTTGTGCCAATATTCTTCCTTTGTGAATAGAAGTTCTTGAGGATGATGATGAGGAATCATAGCCACCAAAACCACTTCCATATTTTAAAATTAGAGGTAAATATGCTCTTGTGACCAATAGGAACAAGACCTTGTCCAATCATGACAACTTCTTCCCTCAACCCTTTGTACTTTGAATCAATTTTGATAACTTTGAGATATGTTGAACCAAAGTAAGCCTTGTAATTCCATTTCTTCCAAAATCACTCCAATAGTGAAGTTTGAATTTCTCAAGTTATTGACTAGGGCATGGAAATAAACTCATGACCCCGTGAAGCAACCTGCTAAACCTCATTGTCTTTACCTACATTATTAACAAGTAAGGAAAACCAACATTGAATTTTTTTAATTAGAAATAAAATCAAAGCAAAATATTCATGATCACAAAAGAAAACAAGTTAAGGTGATTGGTAACTCCTAAAAAGAGAAAGGCTAAAGATAGGGAGAAGAACCAAAAGCCCTAATGTGATCTTGTTGTGATTGAATCAACATGGTATGATGAAGGAATCTTAGGGGCAAAAATTGGGGTACAACACCTTGTTAGAGTCCCCTTTCGACTGATCTCTTTGTTTTGATATATTTGTATCCCCAGTAAGTTCATCTTGGATTGGATTTCCTTCTTTAAGAGTCTATCTTCGATTAGTCTCCCTTTCGTTGTTGAGTTCACCTTTGATCAGTGCTCTCTATAGGTTATGCTTAGTCGATTCCTTATCTTTGGTTTATCAGCATTAGTCAGATTCTCTTTCAGTTAGCTCAGCAAACATTCTTTGGTTGAGTGCATTGTGTTGAGTCTCTTCCATCTTTGATATATTTGGTTGAAATTGATTTGTTAGATTTCTTCCATCTTTTATATCTTCGGTTGAGATTTCTTTGTTAGATCTCTTCCACCTCCGATATCTCTGGCTGAGTCTGCTTTGTTAGGCCTCTTCCATCTTTGATATCTTTTGTCTAAATCACTTTGTTAGATTTCTTCCTTCCTTGATATGTCTGGTCGAGATCACTTTGTTGGATCTCTTCTATCTCTGACATCTTCGGTTGAGTCCTCTTTGTTAGGTCTCTTCCATCTTTGATATCTTTGGTTGAAATCACTTTGTTATATTTCTTCCTTCCTCGATATGCCTGGTCGAGATTGCTTTGTTAGATCTCTTCCATCTCCGATATCTTCGGTTAAGTTTGCTTTGTTAGGTATCTTGCTTCTTTGATATCTTTGGCTGAAATCGCTTTGTTATATTTCTTTCTTCCTCGATATCTCTGGTTGAGATTGCATTTTTAGATCTCTTCCATCTCCGATATCTCCTGTTTAGTCCGCTTTGTTAAGTATCTTCCATCTTTAATTTCTTTGGTCGAAATCACTTTGTTAGATTTCTTCCTTTCTCGATATCTCTGGTTGCAATCTATTTGTTAGATCTCTTCCATCTTCGATATCTTCTATTGAGTCTGCTTTGTTAGGTCTCTTCCATCTTTGATATCTTAGGTTGAAATTGCTTTGTTAGATTTCTTCCTTCCTCGATATCTCTGGTCGAGATTTCTTTGTTAGATCTCTTCCATCTTCAATATCTTTGATTGAGTCCGCTTTGTTAGGTCTCTTTCTTATTTTATATCTCCGTTAAAGTCTGTTGTAGTTGGTATCTTTCTTGAGTATCTGATCTCTTTCTTGTACGTCTAACCTTGACCAGACAAATAAGAGATTCTACTCCTAGAACACCACTTGTCACCCAAAAAATATATAAATACAGAAAACCAAAAAATATAATAATAACTGTTTGGCTTCAGAGTGCAAATTTGATGGTTCTATTTAGTATTTAATCCTCTTTTACCTTTATTGTTCGAAAGCTTACTGCCAATCTCACTCTCTGGTTAAAGAAAATTGAATAGGGGCAGTGTTGCACCCCAAAATTCTTCCTATTCATTTTAACTATAATTTACTTATACTTCATCATCGTGTACATACATACATGTCATTGGGTCGATACTCATGGAATCGAGGCATTTCTCTGTGAAAAGAACTACGAAAATTGGTTGTTCCTTTATGTAGCTTTGTGAAGCAAAACTTGGGGTTTTCCGCATTTGAATGCACTCCACACAGTTTCCAAGATATTCGATTGAAAACTAATCAAGCCATCGTCATATAAAACTCTTATGTGTCTTGGCATGCTTTGAATTGCACAAAAAATTAAGTGTTTCAGTTAATTTGAGACAGTGCAAACAGAAATTTAGTATTGTGCATTTCTAGCTCAGAAATTCATAACTCGAGATCAGAAAGTGGTTTGGGAATGGTTCTTCATTCTTTAGAACTGTCTTAATATCATCTTCAATTCATCTGTTCAGGTTGAAGGCTAATTTTGTGAGGATGGTTTTCAAAAGTGAAAAATACTTGAAATGCGTTATACAATGGATTTACCATTTTACTGGTTTTCAGATGCTTGAAAATTCGCAACTTCTGACCAGAAAATCATCTTTTAGTGGATCTCCGAATGTGTGAGTACTCTGAAGATATATAGTGGAAAATACCGTGGAAATAGTGTGTTAAACCGTTGTTTTTTAGATGTTCAAAAATTCTTAACTCTACACTGATTCGAGGTTTTTGGATGGTTGTTTAGGCTAAAAATCCGTCTTGATTTTATCTTCTATTCGTATGTTCGGGTCAGAAGTTAATTCTTTGTAGAAGATCTCCGAAAGTGTGAATTACCAAAGAAAATTGAACTTCGAAATGGTTTTCTACCATACCGTTTGTTGATATTGAAAAATTTGTAACTTTCTTAATTTTTACCGTATTGGGACGATTCTTGAAGGGTGAGATCAAAAATTTCATGAGCTACAACCTTGCTCCAGGTCCCGAGTTTGGATTCTTCTTAGAAGGCTTTGGTTTATGGCTCGCTTCCTCAAGTGCACACAAAAATAAGTTGAAGTTTTCAATGCGTTAAAATATGTTCATTGTTTCTCGCCATTCGAAAAATCATAACTTGCTTGATTTTTATCGCATCAGGGTGATTCTTTCGGCACGACGTCACACATTTCGTCGCTGACAATTTTATTTCAAGTTGCTCGTCTGGATCTTGAAATGAACATCATGAGCTTATAGTTTGTTCGTGCGTCGTACACAAAATAAGCTGAGAAAATCTGTATTGTGAATTTTTACATTGAGTTTCTCGCCGTTCAGAGCAATGTAACTTTCTCAATTTTTATCATAATGGAATGATTCTTTCGGCGCCACGTCAAAAATTTCATCATCGACATCTTTGTTTCAAGTTTCGCATCAGGATTTTGCACCAATTATTATGAGCTTGTGGTTTGATATTGCAGTGTGCATAAAATAAGCCGAAAACTCATGTTTGGAGCCAAAACTATATATTTTGAAATTCAAATTTCAAACACGAACACTCATAATTTCTAAGATCTAAAAATCAAACTCATATTTCCTCTCATTCCTCTCTCAAATTCCTCTAAAAAACTTTCCTCAAGAACTCAAGAATAAAACTCACAAAATCTTCATACTCCTTGATATCTCCCTCAATCCCCGCGAGCTTCTCTCTCCTCCCCTTGAACCAGCACCCGCCATACTTGCTCTCGGCGCCTGCCACACATCCGATTGCCGGTCGCCAGCCTCAAGAGAGCCGGTCACCATACTTCCTCTGGCGTCTTCCACTCTCTTCATGTTTCCCTCCTTGTTTTTGCGCATGAGCCTTCACCGATAGCTCCCTCCACTTTCGTGTTTTCTCCTCCGGTGAGCACTCCTTCATCTGGTAGCTTGTTTCGGCCAGTAGTTCCTCCTTCATCTCTAACTAGCTTTTGCTTCAGCAATTTCTTGAATCTCCAATTGAATTAAGTGGTTATATTGATAATTTATTTTAGATGTTTATGTGAATTGAATTTATGAGTTGAAGTGAACTTGAATTCTTGAATGTTGTTGAGATACACTTGATTCTTTAATTGATAATAATGTTGAGGTGTGGAATTGGTTGAATAATTTTTCAATTGGTGTAGATCTAGAATTTAATCGGTAAATTAATGTTAATTTTTTAATACTAAATTTTAGATCTACATGTCGATTATTGATGTTGTTGAAGATTATTGAATTTCATATGTTAATACATTAATTTGAATCAATTTGGTGATGATTTAAATTTTTCTGACATTGAAACTTTTGATTCAATTTATTGTATCAATACTTGAATTATTTTTTTGGAAGCTTGGAACATTTATTTTGATGCGAATTTAATTGATTGCAAGTATTTGTAATTTCTAAGCGAATAACTTGAATCGGTGAACATATTTTCATATCTGTTTGTGATTTTTAAATCCTATTTTTTGATCGATACCGTTTCAAGTATATGTTGCTACCTGGAAAATACATGTGCCTTGTAAATGGCAATTCAAATATCGTTTGATTCTTACTTATGGTCATTTGCGGTTTATTGATCATTAGTGATGAGAATTATTGATTCCAGTATGATTTTCCGAGTAATTTTGTGTAATGGTGTAGTGTTGTCCAGATTTTAAAAATGCACTCGGAATATGATTTAATTATGGTTTAATGCACAAGTGAGGTTGCTTTGATGTTTGGATGACATTTATGTCGAGTTTTGTTGGTTTTGAATCAACATTTGGTGCGGTTTATGATGTTGATGTGTTATTGTCCGAGATTTGTAAATGGTATCATATTCCGGTCTTAATTCTTGAACATTGCATAATTGAGTTTAATCGGGCATTTGTTTAGCATTAGCATCAAGTTTATTCGGTTTTGATCCAGATTTTTATGCATTTCATGTAATGATATAATGGTGTCCATTTTTCCTTTTAACATGTAAATTATGATTTGATATTCATATAATACATGTTTATGCTTAATTGTTTGATTGTTGACCATTGATGTTGAGTCCGCTCGCTTTTAACACAATTATTTGAGCGGTTACATGAATCGATACTATTCCACCATGTTCGATAAGTAATTGGAAACATGTGGTTTAATTTTTGGTTTGTGATCAAGTGCACTTGTCTTGTCATTCATTTGAGCTTAGCATTGATTTGGTGCAATTTTAAATTAATATTTTATTTGGTTCATGAAATGACGATGTTGTTGTCCGGATTTTTGTTTTCACTTTCCGATGCTTGTCTAGACTTAGTTCCTTTGCAATTACCTATTATTTTTGAGATGTGCTTTAATACTTGAGCTTAGCTTATGTTATCTTGTTAATTGCTAACTCGTTTTGTGATTTGTGCAAGCTTTTGGAGGCCTTTGTCGTGCGGCACGTGACGTTTGGATTTTTGTTTTTTTGTGTATAATTGTCTTGTACAGGGACTTTTACTGGATGCGGTTTCCATCCGCTTGCGATTTATTTTCACATTGATACATTTGATTCTTATATTAGATATTGATTCTGACTATTGTGTTGTTGATGCTAGCTTGCACGATGTTTTCCGGAGTTATTATGCTTTTGCTTGCTTGCTTGCTATGAACTCTTGTTTTCTTTGTATTATACTATTTTTGGTTTATTTTTCTGCATCATTTACCAATTTCCTTACCATGATAAGTAGGAATAGAGATGCATGACTGGGAGTCCCTACTTTAGGTGGTAAATCTGTTTAAAGTCCTCAAGTGAGGCGATGTTTGTTTTGGAAAGTCCTCGATGAGGCAATGTTTATGTTTGCTCGCGTGAAAAAGACTCCAAAATGGGTGATTTCTTGATGTTTGTTTAAAGACCTCAAAAGTGGAGTTTTGCTAAAGTCTTCAAAGAAGGCATTTCCCCTCCCCTTTTACTTTGTACTTGATATCAAGTCAATAAAGTGGAGCAGAAACCGCAATCGGCCCCCATGCATTCTAGTTGGTGTCGTTCCTAGCTTGCGCTATGCGTTGATGCTTTGAACCGTTACTTTTCTAGTCCATTGAGTCATATAAAGTGGAGGATGGTTCGTAATCAACCCACACATTTTGTCATTTGTTTTGGTGGTGTTAGCTCACGTTTCATCAAACGTTGACACTCCGAGTTGTTACTCGATATCGGTGCTCCAACAGATCAAGTGGAAAGAGTTCCTTACTCCCACTTTGAGATTTATTGGACTCTTTTGGTTTCTAATAGCTTGCACTCGATTTTGATTTGGCTTCAGATCAATTTTGTTTGATTTCACTTGTGCTTATGCTTTTCATTAGGTTGTAACCCTTGTACGTTCCCTTAGGATTCGTTTCCAATACAAGTTATACATTAGGATTGTTATCCATGCATGCTAACATATGTAGAGATTTCCCTTTCAAACTCAACCTTAGGATCAATCATTGTATGATAACATTAGGGATAAAGTTAGATAGTCTCCCTTAGATGTTTTCTTTCCTTTTGCATCCTTAGAACTAACCTTTTTCACCGTCAGGCCCTTCTTGGAAACTCTCAAAAGGATGTGTTAATTCTACTCTATGCAACACAATGAGTAAATCCCCAAAGGTAGGGTGGCACCATGTATAAATTGCTAGAGCATGAATGTAGCATTATCCGCTTTCATTCATTTTTCTATTGAAAATACCTTTTCAGGTAGAACATGTTAATTCATTTATGTGCCAAAGCGTAAGTCTCCAAAGGTCGAGTTGCAGCAGAAAGCAAAATTAATATTGTTCATACAAAATACAAAACAAACAGAAACTTTTAAGCCAAACTACGGCGCTCTGATTCCTTGAAAGGGATACAGGCATTTGGTCGTGGGGCCCAGGTGAGCAAAACTTTGTAAATATTCCTTCTTTTCCTCATGTTTTCTTTTGCATGCATTCCCTCTTTGCATTTTTATCTTAGCTTGTAAGATTTAGATTTGAACACACCCTTTAATTAGAACAACAAGAGTGGATCATGTGGAGTACCACGGATGTGAGGGGCGCTAATACCTTCTCCTTGCGTAATCGACTCCCATACTCGTATCTCTCGGTCATTTGATCGTGATTTCACCCTTCTCAAGTTTACTCGATGTTTACCTTTCCCTACCTGTAGGATAAAAACAATTCGATGGCGACTTAATTGATTTTATCTCGACGATACTTCAGCCGGTTGTTTCAAATATGGATTCATCCTTGTCTTTGAGATCATAAGTTCCCTTCTTCCGCATGCCATGGGTCCCAGATTATGAAGCCATCATTAAGGCTCTTTATTTGAACCTTAGTGATGTGAAAGGCAATTGGACAAACAAGCGTAACACGTGCAGTATTCCACTAAAGTTTATGATAACAAGGATAGAGAGTTTGCAAATAACAAAGATTGGGTTGTATTCAATGCGTTATTGGCCGCAATGATCTATTGCATAACTATTTTGCCTAATATGGAGAATTTTGTAGAGTTAGCAGCAATATGTGTTTTTATAAACAGAAATTAGGTGCCAACAATACTTGCTAATACTTATTATGCTATTCTCTCCAGACACAGAAAAAAGGATGTGTCGTCTACTGCATTCCTATGTTACATAAATGGTTCATGTTGCACATGCCCACAAGAGGACCGTTTGTAGACGCTGAAGATTTTCTCCTTTGGTCTTAAAGAATCGTGGCTCTTACCTCTTACGATATCATTTGGCTTAACATAAGGGGTGGAAAAGAAATTATTGCAAGTTGTGGAGAATTTCCCAATGTTCCTCTAATAGGGACATAAGGCTGCATCAATTATAACCCTATCTTGGCACGACGTCAGCTAGGATACATTATGACTGATAGACCCACAAACCGGGAGATGGAAGAGACTGTATCCTTTGGTAAAAGGGAGAATCCTGCCTTGCTAGAAAGGGTAAGAGTTGCCTGGGGCTATATTCACAAGAAAGGAAAGGCTTTCTTCAATCATAGAGGATGTCTGGCTCTCGACCCTTATGTAAAGTGGGTCAAGAACCAAGAAAAAGTAATGTTACAAAAGAGAAGAGCCTTTGTATCCACAACCCACCTTTGATCCATCAGCCGATGATCAGTTACCACTGGATGCAGCTATTAACCAATCATTTCCCATGGAATCATCTCTTCAACAACCTATCTTTGATGTGTCAAAATTTGTGCCCATGGTGTACTACAAACAAGTCAAAATTGAGAGTCTCAAGCTACAATTAGAAAATAAAGAGAGAAGTACAAAGATTTCCTTTGCTTTGTAAGAGAGGAATAAAATGATTCACGAAGCCATAATGAATGACAAATTGTTGAAGGATCATATTTTTCTTGGAAAACAAAAAAAAACAAAGAGTTGAAAGTTCCCGCACTAACCATGCATTCATAACACATCATATCATACCACATTGTTTCGGTAGGTCTTCTTACTCATGATCTGGTTTTTTGAGAAATTGAAACTTCAAACTCTCACCGGTATAACACCAGGGGCAATTTGAAGTGACATATGGAACAAATACAAAGTGACGTAGCTGCCATGGGAGTCAGGATGGACACCCGTGTTGAACAATTGATGGATATTATATAGACTATAGATCGAGGACATGAAGATCTAAAGGATCTAATTGTGAAACCTGCTGCAAATGTAGATGAAGGGAATGAAACTCTGAACCCTCTTCAGGGAAATGTTGGAAATCTTGTGGGGGTTGCTGTTAATCACCTTGCTGGTAATCTGGGTGGTATGAATCTTGGTGGTAATTTTGGTGTTGATCTTGGGAATTGCCTCACTATTAACCATTGAAATCTTGATGATAACAATCAGGTTGTCCATGTGAATCATGTTGTGGGAAATATTCCTCCACCCACTCCTCCTCTTCAGAATAATGAGCAACCTTTCGTTCAGCCACAAGTCGGAAGAACTGTTCAGATACCAGTTCAACCACTTGAAGAAGATAATTATGATGACTGGTTTTCTAATAATGAAGAACCCACTGAAGCTGTTAGGAAGTTGAGTATGCTCGAGGAGCGCATGTGGGATTTTGAAAATCAAGGAGCTATGGGTCTGGATATGACTAATTTGGGATTGGTGCCCCAAGTAAAGATTCCTCTGAAATTCAAGGTGCCCGATTTCATCAAGTACAAACGCATTTCTTTTCCTAATATGCATGTTAATTATTACTATAGGAGAATGTCGGCGTACTCAAATGATGAGAAGCTACTCATGCATTTTTCCAAGACAACTTGGCTGGTAGGCCTTTGGATTGGTATATGCAGCGTGAAAACACTCGTATTTGCAGTTGGAGAGAGATGGATGAGGCTTATGTTCAACATTATGAATATAACAACGACATGTCACCTATAAAGACTCAGTTGCAAAATCTGACACAGGGGAAGAATGAGTCGTTTAAAGAGTATGCACAAAGGTGGCACGAGATGGAGGCCAGAGTTCAGCCTCCTATTATGGAAAAAGAGATGGTTGAATGTTTACCAATACTCTGCAGGGGCATTATTATATGGCATGTAGCACTTCTAATACTTTTGCTAAAATGGTGACTTATGGTGAAAGGATTGAGGTTGGAATCAAGATAGGGAAGATTCAGAATGTTACTTCTGGCAACAAAGCTGGTAATGCAAAAAAACCTTTTGGTGGTTTTCAAAATAAAAAGGAAGGAGAAGCCAATGCACTATACACACTGAAAGGAAAGGGTATGGCTTATCAGGAGCCAAGTCATCAAGTTGCCGCTATATCTATTCCAACTGCAACACCCCAATGACAAGCCCATGCACTTCATCAGGGTAATGGACAACCAAAGTCGAGACAACCTCCGAGAAAGTTTGATGCACTCCCCATATCTTATATTGAACTGCTACCTCATCTACTCCAACTGAAATTGATTGAGCTGCGCACTTTGAATGTTAATCCTGAAATATTACCACCAAATTTTGATGCCAATGCCCAATGTAAATTCCACTCTGGAGCACAGGGCCATAACATTGAAAATTGTTTAACTTTTAAGCACAAGGCACAAGATTTATTTGATTCCCAAGCCGTTACCTTTGGGCCAGTGCCGACACCAAATATTCTCCAGCAACCTTTGCCAACCCATGCGGGTGCTACTGTCAATGCTATTATTGAGGATGAAGGTCAGAATCTGGTAATGGATGTGAACCTGTTAATTACTCGTTTATCTTTTATGAAGGAACAACTATTGAAGAAAGGTGTGTTTCCAGATTGTGCTACCGATTGTGAAGAATTCTTAACCCATCCAGAGGGATGTGATTGCTTGAAAAGTGAAATACAAAGATTGATTACTAAAGGGACCCTACAGTTTGACAAATTGGTTGTTGAAACCAGGGTCGAAGAGGATGAAGTGGATGTGATCATCATTCCATTTACATCCAAGAGAATTCCTGTTCCCTTTGTTGTACCCCAATTTTCCCCCCTAAGATTCCTCTATCATCTCATATCAACTCAATCATATCAAGATCACACTAGGCTTTGACTCTTCTCCCTACCTCTAGGTTTGCTCATGAGGAATAACCAAGCACCCTGAGTTATATGTTGTGATAATCTATGTTTGGCATTGATTAACTTTTAACTAACAAATACAATAAATGTTTTCTCTAATTGATGATCCTATAGGTGAGGGCACAACACATTTCAACCGGTAGATTCATAGGTTCATGAGTTATTTCCATGCCTTCTTCAACAAAGTTTCATTGAGATTCAAGCTTCATCATTGAATATACTTTAAAGTAATGTCATGACAAGGTCTACTATGATTTATCATGCCTCAATTTGGTGAAGAAAATCAAAAGATGCAAGAGTTGATTGAAAAAGTTTGACCTAATTGGACAAGTTCTTTATTTCTTGGTCACAAGTGCATAACTCTCTCAATTCTTAATATTTGGAGGTGGTTTTTGTTGCTATGGGTTCTTATTATCATCCACAATAACTTCTATTCACATGGCAATGGTTATTGTGCAATGAAAATTGTCAAGATTGAAAGTGTTTTCCAAGTCATTTTGGTGCTTTAGGATCTAGGGTTTTAAACTTCTAAGGGCTATATCTTGCTCATCTTTTGGTATTTTTGAGTGATTAAAAAGACATGCTTCTCTTTAAATAGTTATCAACCAATCACTTCAAAAGTTTCTAGAAACGTTTATGTGGAAGATGCCTAATGATGAAGAAATATTACAAGTCCTCTAGATAGGCCATCAAATTCCCTTATGTGACTTCAAAAAGTCATAACTTGATCAATTTTTATCTCCTTTAGCCAATTCTTTATCCATAATTATCTTAAGGATGTGAACTTCAACTCTTATTTTATGTGCAAAACTTGAAAATAGATGGAAGATGCCCTAAGAATGCAAAAGGTTATAGGTCATTTCATGGATTTCCACCCACTTCACAAAGTCATAACTTTCTCAATTCTTAGAGTTTTTAAGTGGTTCAAATATCAAAATGTAATTTAAGAGATCTAATTCATGCCATATGTGTTTGGTAAAATGAAATTTTTTGGTGGAAGGCCATGTTTGGATGCAAAACATTATAGGTCACTTTTGAAGAAAAACTTAGAATTTTTCTAAGTACAAAAAGTCGGCATCTTTTTCTCAACTTTGACTTATCACAACTTTTAGCTCAAGCATCCATTTAATTCCATATTTTATGCATTGTAAAGATTGTAACCTTATATTTCAATTACTTCAAGAATCATGCCCTAAGACCCCTTAAGCTATGTACACCACGGATTCAAAGTTGGTACCTTGAAACTGAAGTTTTCTCCAAAGTCAGAATTTGAAATCCATAATCCAGCTTCTAATCACCGAATTGTTGCGCGTTTTTACTTATAATCATGTTTAACAATGTTCCAGAAGTGGTTAGAACCTTGAAACACAAGAATTAACTGAGTTTTGAGCAAATATGAGTCAAACTTTTCATGCTTGTAACTTCCCACGATTTCCCTCCAAAGTTCATCATTCCACACGCTTGAGCATCCTGTTTTCTTCCCTATGAATAGAGGGACATATTGCATTCATTTCCTCAAGCTTTGATAGCCAATTGACTCATGTTCAGATCTTATACGAACTGTGATTTTGAATTTATGATTTCTTTCCTTCTCACTCCAAAACACCAAAAGCTACATCCAGTTAGCTTCATTGAACTTCTCTGAAGCTAACCACACTCTTACCTTCACGAATTGTAACCTATACTGTTCTACAGAAGTCCAGTTTTATAGAAACCTCGTACTGCTTTGTTCAGGTAGATTCATTGGTTAAATCGATCCAAATAAAAGACTAATCTACTCTCTACATCCTTCTGATTCTCATGCTTTTTACAATTTGTGATTTCATTGAGATTTGAGTGAGATATTCCTGAATTTCGTGGTCACTATTATTTCTTCATTTTCTCAATATAAGTCTTGCTCACTATATAAATTTTATGCGATGGTACCATTAGAATTGTCTTGAAAAGACAAATCTAATGGTACAGGTCTGATCCTCTAATTTTTATAGTTCGAGGAATCCCAATCTAGGGTGTTTGGAGGTTAAGGACGACCTACGTGTCGTGCTTCATCGAATGAAAGTGTGACATGTGATTTTTTGAATTCAATCTAGTGTGTTTTCTTTATCTTATGCACACTTTGAGAGCTCTTAGATCTGATTACTTTCATTAGTCAGACTCCATCCAATGCGCCTGAATTTTAGTTGTTTTTAATATTTAAAAGTTGATCCGGTGCAATTTCCAAAGTTGACAATGATATGGATAGCGTGCTTGATCCTTTGGATCTGATTACTAGCGTGTTTTAACTCTCGTCCAATGGTCCACATTTTTTTGGTTTGTTATTTTATTTTCTGATTTTTATTTTAATTGATTTAAACTTCAAAAAATCATAGAAAATTCATTTCTGACAAAAAATTTATGAAAAAAATTCACAAAAAATTTTTCAAATATTCTCTTTAAGATTTTTATTTTTTCATGATTTTGTTTTCTATTTTAATATTTTTTATAATTTTTCCTTTATTTTTATTAGTTTCTAATTATTTAAAAATACTTTTTGATATTTTTAAATTTTGAAAATTTTTATAAAAACCATTTTGCTCATTTCTGATTTTTTGAATTTTTTCTAGTATTTTTTCTTGACTTCTAATATTTTTGATCTTTTTCTTCACTTATTTGAGTGATTTTAATTAGTTTAAAAATACTTTTCTGTTTTAAAAAATGACCAAAAAATTTATAAAAAAATTTGAGGTTATTTTTGATTTTTCTATGGCCTTTTCAAAATTTTCTTTGATACTTTGAAAATAGTTTGCTATTTTACCTCCTATTTTCATTTTAAAAACAATTTAAAAGTCATTTTTCTTTTTTTATTCATTAAATGATTTATTTTTTTAATATATTCTGACTATGTGATTGTTGATCAAAAACTTCATTAACATCATTGGATCTTGGGTGTTGAGTTCAACTCCACCAAAATGGATGAATGATTTTAATGATAGTTTTGATCAAAGTTTTTGATTCAAATGTATTTGTTCCCTCTTCATCTCATCCTCTTCCCTTTGTGCTACATGTTGTTAGAAGATGATCTATATATTATCACTCCAAACATATGACACATAAATTGCTATTGACCGACCTTAAAATAGGCGCGACTTCTATATAAGTCCACTTACGATTGCTTAACATAAAGCTAAATTTTGTCCCGATTCGAGAAATAATCATTTGTGGCCCAAAACTATGTTTTTAAGCCCAAGCATGTTTAATTTGAAACCTTTGATCCAATAATCTTAAGGTTCATTGTAAGGAGGCTTTGGTCTTATCAATCCTCTAATGAATCTTCATAAATTTTGGAACTAAGAGAATCATTTAAATATCGTTGATCATTTATTGTTGCGTTAAGATTTTGAAATGAATGATATACTTGACAAAAAAAAAATGAAACTTGTCGTTGAGAAGCTTTGATTTTATCAATCTTCTAATGAGTTTTCAAATGCAAGTTTCAAGATGTCCATTCAACTAACCTCTAATTTCTAACAATTGACTTTATTTTATGCTTTTACTTTATGCTTTTTTACTTTAAGCACATTTATTTTAGCATTTTCATTTCATTGCTATTTTCATCTTTGCTCATTTGAGTAATTATCTTTATGTCATTTTTATTTTGCTCATTTGAGCTTTGCATTTCTTTTTGAAGATACCTAATAATCAACTTGAACCATAAAAACTTTAATGTTACTTAGACTATTTGGTTACTTCCTTGGCATTTTGGAGTTATGGACTTCTGGGACTTAGGATTAGAGACCTTGATCTACCTTGGGACCTTGTGATTTCTATTGTTATTTTGTCTGGAGTTCTTGGGGTTTACCCCGAGACATTGGGTTGTTTGTTTTATTTGTATTCAGGTTATTCTGATTATGTGTTTTATCTGCGATTCGGAATTCATCTCTATACAACCGTTACTCTGCCAAATTTTTTGTAGACTTAATGCCTTTGAAGCTTGGTATTCTTAAGAGGTTCATTTTCTTTTCTTTTTTGGTTTCAATCGAAAGGATGGAAATTCTACATTGACTCATTGTGTCAAGTGTTGGCTTCTTATTAGTTAGATGGTTCTTTTCCCTAGCTTTTATCTTATGCTTTAGGATAGTCCTTTCATATCCTCCCATCTTCTTTAATTTCAAAAATATTCTCCCTCCTTTTTCAAAACTATTATTGTTTGCTAAACTTGAATCACTTTCACAATAAACTTGGACTTAGGTCCATGCGTTTTAAAAAAAATCTTTTCTTAATAAAACTTTGAACAACTTAATAATACTTTGAAATTTTTTGTGAGAAGACTAAAAGTCAATCAATCTCATTTAAACCATCTTGGCCACTTTGGTTTTTTTTGCTTTAAAATTTTCTCAAAAGATTAGACTCTTGTCAATCCTTATATTGATGCAAACTACTATACTTCTATGATATGTAGTGAAGTGAGATATTTTTCACTTGGGTGTTGAGTGAAGCTTTGTTGATTTTAAAATCCAAGCTATATCCTCCACTTTGAGATGATGCAAATTCTCCTTTCTCATAATTGTGGGTAGTAAGTATGCTCTTCCACTTGGATAAGACGATGATGTATCCTCTCTTAAAATTAACCAACACACTTGTGTTTTAAATTTTTTAAAGGTGAACTACGAGTACCCTTATCCCGTATTGCACAAAAGGTGGTACATAGGAACTAAAGGTTCAAAATCACGGTGGGTGAAAAATTTGTAAAAAATACTTCTCTTCTCATCCCCACAATCTATTTTTGTATACTACACTTATAGCCAAAATACACAAATTTTCAAAGAGGTTCCTGCAGAGTAACGTAGATGTTTAGGGTGCTAATTCCTTCCCTTTAAATAAACAACCCCCGAACTTAGATTCGCCCCCCCTCTTTTTGGGTTATTCGCTCTTTTCCCATTCCTCTGGAACCAATAAAACGCAATGGCGATTTTTATTTGATCTGTGTGAGTTAAGTCAATCCAATGGCTTAGACTTAACATTTCTACTGCTACAGAAAAAATGGCGACTCTGCTGGGGGAAGATCGACCAATTGTTGGTACATCCCTAAGTGAGTTGAGCCTATCTTTTTTTATATGTGTATGTGCTATTATTTGTTGTATATTATATGTTGTATATATGTATGTCTGGATTTTCCTGGTTTTCAGGGTGCTTGGTGATTTCTCATAAGTCATATACTCGGTCTTGGGCAAACTTAAGATATTACGGCAGTATAATCATGTTAACTTTGAGGGACTAATCCCAAAAAATGAGACATGAGATCCCCCACTTAGTGGATGCGCCTTTGACTGTAGTGTCATTTACCAAGTAATCGAGAAGACATACTGCTTTCAACCTAGGAGCCTGCTGAAGCTGAGGACCGTAGAACCTTTAACCCATCTCGGCCTTTTAGGTGTAGTGCAGAAGCTATGACGGAAGAATCCGGAAATGGTTGTTACACGATACTACACTCAGACGAGTTTTTCTTGAGAATATTACTAATTACCGAGTCAATCGGGACGTGGGTATTATCCGAAGGAAGGATGTAGACTCTGGGAACCTCTTAGAACCTTGTTCGAAAGGTGATAAACTATTATACCATACCTTATGGGTAGTACCTTTTACTTCATGCTTGTGACATCAAACCTATGAAACCCCCCTCCCCCCATGTGTGTGATTTTGTGTGTGATTGTTGCATCATGCATTCATGCACCCATGAGCATCCTTTAAAACATTTTGGGTCCAGGGACTTAAATTTGACTATTTGTGAATATCTCAGGTACTTTTTGACCATGGATTTTGGAAAAAGAAAGACTCGGAAGTACAGTTTCAAGAATCCTAAGATAGATGATTTGATGAGTCTGATTCCCGAGATTGGGAATTCTACGGATTTTCAGAAGAAGTATGGATCCATCGTGTATCTCATGAAGCTCATGATGAAGGAGGGGATTCTATCTACTTTGGTCCAATTCTATGATCTGATGTATCGATGTTTCACTTTCCCTGATTATTAGTTGATGCCTACATTGGATGAGTATTCTTATCTACTGGGTTTACCTATTACCGATCATGTCCTTTTCACCATTTTGGAGAAGGAGCCAAAGTCTCATGAGATTGCTGATATGGTTCATTTAGGGAAGTCCTAGATTGAGGCCCACATGACTACCAAAGGAGGAATTAAAGGATTACCCGGTCAGTTTTTATTATAGAAAGCTCACTACTTTGGTATGATGAAGAGTACAGTTGCTTTTGAGGCCATCTTTGCTCTGCTTTCTTATGGGTTGTTCTTATTTCTGAACATAGATAACTTTGTGGATATCAATTCCATCAGGATCTTTTTGATTGGGAATCCAGTCCCTACATTATTAGGAGATGCTTATTACTCTACTCATCTTCGAGACTCTTATCATGGAGGGATGATCATTTGTTGCACGCCTTTGTTGTATCAGTGGTTTATTTCTCACTTACCTCAGTTCGATGCTTTCTGGGATGTAAAGAAGGAACCTCATTGGGCTCCGAAGATTATGGCCCTCACTCATTTAGATATTGTTTGGTATCATCAGGCTTACCATGACGTAGAGATTGTCGATAGTTGTGGTAGTTTCCCCAATGTACCTCTTCTTGGTACAAAGGGATGAATTAACTATAATCTCGTTCTTGCACGACGATAGCTTGGATATCCGATGAGAGATAAGTCAAATAATATTCATCTGAGTGGTTTCTTTCCCAAAGAGGGAAAGGATCATAAGAAAGTTAAAGAGGAGATTGCAAAGGCTTGGCTCCATATTCACAGGAAGAGTAAAAAAGACTCGGGGCCTAGAGGAGTTGTTTCTTTGGAGCCTTATCTCCGGTGGGTACAAGCAAGGGCAATCTAGTTGAAGATTCCGTATTCCCGTGAAGCACCTATGCCTGATATGTTTTTTAAGACCACTCCTACCTTTTTAGATGATGTGGAAGAGCTTCAGCTTGCCCTAGTCAAGATGCAGCAGGAGAAGGAGGATTAGAAGAATAAGTGTCAGACTTTAGAGACGTCTTACCAAGCAGACTTGAAAGAGAAGGATAACTTGATCGAGATTCTTGAGAGTTGTGCTATGGAGATGATGGAGAGGAAAGAGGATTTATTTTCCTCTGGAGCTCAGTCAGGACTTAGTCAATCACTTCCTGACTCTGGTAATTAGAAAGTAGTTACCAACAGGTATGCAGAAGAGAACAAGCAGTTGAAGGCTCAGATTGCAAGACTCACGGAAAAGTGTCAGTGTATGGAGTGATCTTCATCAGCTTTGCTTTCTTGGGATTTTAGATTCTATCTTCTTTTGTACTTGAGATTGTTGAAACTTGAACTAAAAGTTGTAATCCGTTTTGAAGTTATTATAATAAGATTTTCAATATTTCAAAAATGTGTTAGTGCTTTAGTATTTTCAAATTGTCTATAATTCCTTGAGTCCCTTGAAGTATTAATAATAATAAAATAAATCATGTGAATTGCATATCATGCATTATCTTGTACATATTTCTTGCATTCCTGTTCATACCCAGGTGTCTTACTGAATTTCTCTACTTTGTTCAGCAAGTTGTCTCACCGATACAATACTCGAGCTAATTCTAGGAAGAAAATAGAGAATCTTGAACAATAGAATCATGAGTTGCGCGAAGAAGTTACATCTTTGAAGTCCGGTATGGCCAATCTGACTACTTTGATGGAATCATTGGTGGCTGCTCAGAATCAGCCACGACTTGCTCAACCTCAGCCAACAACAAATGCTTCTGAAGGTCCATCAGTTCCCGTTTCTGTTACCCTAATTACTGTTGCTCAAAACCGTATGCCTCAGGGTTACCCGTGGGGAATGCCTGAAAATTGCATGCCAGAAGGTTTTAATCTTGACACTCAAACTGCTCCAGTTGTACAAGCTGCTACTACTATTGCAACTCTTATGGTGCACATTACTCCTGCTGCTAGAAATGAGATCCACTATACTGCACCTCCTTCGGTGAATGCTACATCGTTAGTTAATGATGAAATTTATCGTCCCGTTCCTCCACCAAGTGAAAGTGCGGGTTTCTATGACCGGTTGGATGACTTTCAAGACCAGTTCAATAAGATTCCAAAGGAAATGAAGGCCCTTTGAGGGAAAGAATTGTTTGGACAAAATGTCAGTGAGCTCTGCCTGGTTCCCAATGTAAAGGTGCCAGCCAAGTTTAAAGTGTCGAAATTTGAGATGTACAAGGGCAAATCTTGTCCTTGTAACCACCTTGTGATGTATATTAGGAAAATATCTATCCCTACTAATGATCAGCATTTGCTTATTCATTTCTTTCAAGATAGTTTAACTGGTGCTGCT